>CM051833.1:104669492-105336992 GCA_028451465.1 Erethizon dorsatum
GTTAGTGGTAATCAAACTCCAGGGCCTTGTGCTTGCCAGACAGGCACTGTACCACTGAGCTACATCCCCGGCCCCCAACTTTCATAATTTTAAGAGTGTGTACAAGTTCAGTAGGAATGAAAGACTGAAAAAGTAAAATGATAGTAGATTTTGATCAGAGGAGGTATTTTCAGAATTCAGGATCTAAAAGGCCAACCAGACACAGAATGTGGCAATACATATCTGATGTGGATAGAACTGAGTCATTCACATTAAAAGGCCTATCAATTTGGTGAATCTAATATAACACCGTGAGTGCTAAAAAAAAAAGGTATGGGATTCAGGATCAGGAGGAAACACTAAAGCATGGAGCTATCAGTATGGAACCATCAAGACTTAAGATTGCACTAAACTTTGGCCTGGATAACTTTGGAGATCATTTCCAAGATGGGACACCTGCTTGAGCATTTAGTCTTCTCTGTGTATCTTTGATCAAGTCTAACTTTTGGACAATACAAGTAGAAAAGTTTACTTAACAAAAATAAAACATGCATAGCTTTGACTACTCACAAGTGATCCTGAGGGTTTGTATGTGTATTAATCAGTCCTTTGTTACTAAAATGAAATATCTGAGATAGGTTAACAGAGAGACAGAGACAGAGATAGACAGACAGAGACAGAGAGATAGAAACAGAGAAATCAATTGATTTCGCTCACAGTGTGGGATGCTAAAAGTCCAAACAGCATAAGCAGGACAGGCAAACTGTTTCCTCCATCTTGGCTATGTCACCTCATGGCAGATGACCATGGCAGGGGTACAAGAGAGGGAGAGAGATTACATCTTGAAACAGGAAGCCAGGGAGAGACTGAGGTACCACACTCCCTTCCAAGGTCACACCCTCCAGTTGACAGGACCTCCCACCAAGCACCATCTCTTAAAGATTCTATCACTTCCCAACACCACCATCCTGGGGACTGAGCTTCTAATACATGAACCTTGAGGGCATAGTGGTGGGGGCACTGAAACCATATCTAAACCTTAGCAGGGGTCATGACAAGAGTATTTAATAATTTTTTCTAGGAAATTAATTTGAATCTCTTTCCCTAAAAAGTCACTTATGTGAAATCAACATTGATGTCTCATTTTTGCCTTTAGCACATGATGCAGTGTATTAATTATCAGAATATCTGCACCTGGTATGTTCCACAAAAGAGAAAATTATATGCCAAATTGTGGTATTAGATAAGTTCAAAGCAAGTTTGAATAAGCAAATGAGTTTGAAAAGTTTTAGTAGTGCACCTAGCATATAATAATTGCTTAATAAATGGTAATTAATTGTGCCATTTTGGGCATTCAAGTTTTGAGCTCAGTGTTTTGTATATCCAGGTTTAATAAATAGTACTTACATTAAAATTTTTGTTTTCACTCAAGGTCCCCATTAACTATTAATTAAAACCTGAATATTAAATTTGTACTGAATTATGAAAACAGTGGGTCATTTACCACTACTTATGTTTGCTATACTTCAAAGGGGAAATTTTTATAGTAACTCACACTGCTACTGTGAAAAATTACAACTTTTAAAATATCCTTTAGCTATGTTTCCATAACACAAATACATGTACACTGAAACAAGATGAATGAGTTATATTATTTACTTTATTTTTCTTAGATTGATTGTGCCTGAAAGTCAATAATTCTTTGCTAAACAACGTTTACTGTCAGTATGTTATATACTTATATAACTATTTCTTGCTTTGTAGTGAAGAGCTCAGAAAAGAAGCAAGAAAGTTAAAGCGGGAACTCTTAGCAGCAAAACAAAAAAAATTAGAAAATGCAGCAAATGCAGAGAAAAATGAAGGTAAGGGCATTTTTCAGGCTTACATTTTCTCTTGATACTCCTCCTCTATTTCTGTACCCCATCTCTCCTGTCTCCTTCTTTCCTTCTTGTCTTCTCAGTCCTTCTTGAGTTTTTTTTGTTTTTGTTTTTGTCTTTTTCAAACTTGCTTGGGACAGCCAGTAAGACAAATTTCCATGCAGGGCATTTTTCTGAGAAATAAGTTCAATGCACACATGATTAACTACTGTTCTTAAGTAGGCTTAATGGAAAAAAACAGAGTACTTAAGATCAGGCAAAACCTAATGTTGTAGCTTATAACATAACTGGATTAAAAGTACACAAGATTGGAATGTTCTCTCTTTTTTAAATACTGCATACTCTTTACAACATTTAAAAGTATTTGTGATCTGTGTTTGAGTCGTGCATAAATATTTGTGTGTTGTTTTGAATAGTGTTAGATACCTGCCCTTATTTTTGGTTTTTTTACTCTTATGTTAAAACACAGAAAATTTGAAGTATTGATAAAATTAATCTTGCTGTTTATACATGTTAATTATGTTTTGTGATTCACTGTAATTTTTTTAATTTTTAATTTTACTTATATTCATATATGTTTGCAATATGTGGTGATTACATTTCTCACTGTGATTTTTATTAAGCTAAAATAGCTTCCAGAAAAAGCTATTTCATCTCACTAAAAGATTTTAATTTTTAGGACTGTTTAACTATAAACCATGTAGTGTTCATTTTCCAAAATTACAACTTGGAATCCTTTAATCTGTTCTCTTTTTATAATAATACATTATAATTTAACATAATTGGAAATTTTATTCTTTTGCATCTGATAATGTATGCTACATTAGACTTAATAAATTTGCTTTGTACATATATCTTCTGTATCCTCATACTTCTGGCAAGCTTGAAGTATTTTTATCTACTGGATTCTGTGACAGTCACTGAGATACATTAAAAAATATGTAGCATCTAGTCTTAACACATTTTCTGATACAGAATAGCAATGTGATATTTAGCCAATATATTATTATTGCTTTAAGTAGCACAAGCAATATGACATAACTGTTTAAAGAATTATAGTTTGTAGATTATTTTTTTTAATTATTGTTCTTAGGTTATTTGTACTGTATCCCCAATGACTATTTTAGTAAAGGCAGGTACTTAATGAATAATTGAAAGTCAATGAAATATATATTTGAATGAAAGTAATTGCTAAAATGTTGACTTACCCATAATGGCACAAATTAGGAACTGAATTTAAAAGAAAGGATAGATGTATTAATAATTAGATCATGTTCTATGTAAAATATAACCCAGAACAGAAACAAGCTGTATTATGAGATTTGAAAGAAGTGAGAATTATTTTATTTCTAAATTTATACATAATTGTCCCAGAGGATTTTTTCTTATAATTAAAAGCATGTTAAATACATAAATCATTCTATTCATGTAGGAAGGTCTTTTATTTAAGGTCTTTTATTTTATCAATTTTTAGCTAATTATGAATATCCCCATGTCTCAAGAACTGCACTTGACTAGTTATATGAATTGGCAATGGATGGATAGCTCTTATCTGTGTAGTTCATGATCTAGTAGTAGCAAGAGAAATGCCACTGATAATTACTATAAAAGCACTATATAGTGAAGGCCTTGATTAGACATAAACTGTATGTTTATCTGCCTTTGAAATATTAAAACATAATTAGGTAAAGAAAGGTTTGAGTCTTAAAAGACTGATTTCTTAACACAAAAGAGAAAATTCTATCAGAGCTTATTTTAATCTATGTAATGGAAGTTGACCAAGTTAAAAAAATTTTTATGTAGCCAGGCATGGTGGCGCATGCCTATGATCCCAGCACTTGGGAGGCTGAGGCAAGAGGATTGCCACAAATTCAAAGCCAACCTGGACTACGTAGTGAGTTCAAGGCCAGCCTGAACTACATAGTGAGACCCTGTCTCAAAAAACAAACAAACAGGGCTGCTGATATAGCTCAGTGGCATAAGCGCCTGCCTGGCAAGCGTGAGGTCCTGAGTTCGACTCCCGGTACCCGCATACAAAAAAAAAAAAATGTTATGTCATCATTAGAAAGGCAGTTATATTAATAATTATTTTTCTGGATTTGGCCTGAATCTGAATAATAGTTAAAACTGGCTTCCAAAAAAATGAGATCGTTTGATTGCT
Organism: Erethizon dorsatum; assembly: GCA_028451465.1. Lineage (NCBI taxonomy): Eukaryota > Metazoa > Chordata > Mammalia > Rodentia > Erethizontidae > Erethizon > Erethizon dorsatum. Next base: position 104,673,510 of record CM051833.1, read on the forward strand.
TTCACTTTGTTTTCTAATCTCATAATGGACCATTTTATTTCCTTTTTATTATTTTATTTTGGAAATAATTTTAGACTTAGGCAGAAGTTGCAAAGAATAATTCTGATTTCACATGTACCTTTAACATCGAGAATCTTTTATAACCAAGGTACAATGATCAAAACCAAGCAATTAGTGTTGGTACAATACTGTTTACTAACTACAGACCTTATTAGAATTTCATCATTTTCCCCCATTACCCTTTTCCTCTTATATCCTGCTATACATATTCTTTGTTGCATTTAATGATCACATCTCCTTAGTGTCCCTGATCTGTGACTATTTCTGTCTTTCCTTATCTTTCATGACCTTTACACTTTGAAAAGTCCTGACTATATATTTTGTAGAATGTCTCACAATTTGACTTTCTCATGACTGGATTAAGGTTATACATTTTTTGGCAAGATTACCTTGACAACAATATCTCTTATCAGCACATTATGTCAGCAGTAATACGGCTGTTGTCTTCTTATTGGTGGTACTGCTGTGGTTGGTTAAAGGGTGTCTATCTTGTTGTTATACTATACAGTTACTCTTCCTTTGAGATTTGGGAGTATTCAGGGGCAGACACTTTTAGATACACAAATATCCTGTTCTCTTTGAGCTATTCCCCCCTAATTTTAGCATCCATTGGTAATGGTAGATCTTGCCTGTAGGCACTGTTATTTACTGTGGTATTCTATTGGTGACATTATTTCTTCCCTAATTCTTACTGTTTTTACTACTTGGAATTCTGCTGTGAGAATTCTCTCCTATCTTTTATTTATTTCAGTAAGGGTTTGTGGATATTTAGATTATTCCATGTGGTGTGATCTTAAATTATCTTTTATTTTGTTCAGATTTTTCCAGCTTTGGCCATGGCCAGCTCTTTCAAGAGAGCTCCTGTTTCCTTTCAACTTGCCCTCCATCCTGTGAGCAATTTCTTGCTTTCTGGTATCACAGCCCAGTCTTACATTTTCCCTTCTCCAGACAGGGAATCAAGTACTTCTCCAAGGAACTCTGGTTCCTTTTTGAGTATTGTGTTTAGAATCCAAGATCTGGACACTAAATGAACCATTTTATTTTGATTCTGGTATTTTTAGAGTGCTATTAGGAGCCATGTTTTATTATCACTATTTTGTTAGAAGGCTTAACCAAATTCTTTCTTAGAACCTATTTAGGATACACATTATGGATTGCCTTTTTCTTCCAATCATATTTTTCTCTAAACTTACTTTGATCTTTTTAAATTGGCAAGAATTACTGATATTATGTTAGAAAATTGTTCATAATGAAAGATTTGTGAATTTCAGTAACACTACCTTGTATTTGAAAATCAAATGTCACTACGCAGGTTTTAAGTGTGGTAGTTCTTCTTTCCCTGTGACTGTAAATGATACCAGCGCCATCTCACAACATAGTATTACAGAAGTAAAGTATTCTTGTAAGCATCTTTCAGCATATTTCAGGATTTAGCCTGTCTTCCCAGTTGACAGATATTCCAAGGTTAGAACTGCATGAGCTCTGGGAACAGATCCAGAAGTTCTCATGTGTATTTGTAGAGTAAGATCCTCACATGAAAAGAAGTTGGAAAGTTGTTATTTGACCTTGGCTGTGTAACTTCATGCATCAGTTGAACTGAATACTCTCATGGACCTATTCAGGAAAGATTTCTTGATTGGGCTAAATGGCTACATATCTGGCTTTTATAAAGCATTTTATTTTAGTCCAAGACTAAATAATCTGAGTATTTTGGCAAACCCTGTATTATTTGGTCTTTTATGCTATATCTAGCAGTTTAATTTGCCAGTAAACCTAGAAGCAGATAATATTCTTAAAGCTTTTTGGGTAATTTGGAGTAGCAAATTGTGTAGTGCAGACCCACCTTCTGTGCGCATTTTCAGCTGAGACCTGTGCAACACCTACTAGTAGAAAGAGACTAAAAAAAAAATAAATTTTGTATTTTTATAGTAATTCTGATGGTAATGCTAGGGACTTGTTATAAGTAGCACTAATGATTATTATGGATTTTTTGGAATATTGTATCTTCTCTAAAAATAAACAAGGAAGAATTAAATCTCTCAATTACTTTTACTATCTGTGAAGTTATTTTAGCCATGATGACTCAGTTTTCTTATCATAAATCCAGGAATAAAAACATCTTCTGTATCCCTCAGGCTTCTTGTAAGAAGTAAATTAAACAATGAGAAATATTTTAGTATACCTGCACTACTATATAAAAGTCATAATTTTAAATTTGTGAAAAGAAAAATATAACTAATCCTTGCTCATTTTTGTTTCCTATCCAAATCCTACAAATTGAAAATATGAATGTTAGTATTATTATTAATAAATTTAGTATTGTTAGTCATAGTTAAAGCCTGTAATCAATATGGTCATATAGAAATATGATAATTAAAATCTCAAAACAAACTTTCTTTTTCTGTTTTTTTGTGTTGTATTTCCATTATGACAGTCTTTGTTACAAGGATTGTGTGGGTGTCTGTGTGAACTTCTGTACATTCTTAATAAGTAAAACTTCCACTGATATTATTTCCTGGTTTTATTAATCTATCTGGCAAGTCTTAACATTTGCTGGTTGTTGCCACTTCATTTTAGAATTTAGTGTATTATGCTTGGATTAAAAGCACTTGGGAAGAAATTTATAAAAACAAGAAAGCCTTGTCTTCTAATGCGTCTGCGTTAAAATACCTAATTTTGACCTCTTTGAATGAATGGAGGTCTTCCATTAAGCCAGGTTCTCTAAGAGGCCTGATACATTCCTCAGGGATTCTACATCTGAGGAAATCACCTTTGATCAAGGGATTAATAGTCCATTGGTTTTATGATCTTTACCCAGTTTCCTGGGCCAGATCCTTAGCCAGATTTGTATAGACAGTTAAGGACTTACATTCTAGTCATAATTCTACTTTTAAATCTATTCTTTCACATTAGGCAAGTTACTTTAAAATCTGGACCCATCTGTTGCTGTATAAATTTAAAGATAAATAGGATCTACTACTTCTTATATCACAAGGATGTTGTCAGATGATAGATAGAAATATGCTTCTTAGGAAGAAGCACATTTTAAAATATAACTTCATAATTTTTCTGTTTGTCGTCTATTTGCTTTTTAAAGACTTTAGATAACGTACGAAAGAATGAATGTTTCAGTTAAGTAAAAGAAAGAAGTAGAATGTCAAGGAATAAAACTATTAATATAGTCATATAATTAAATTTTATAACAGCATGATATATGACTTTATAAAATTCAAAACAGTTACTTTTTTTTTAGTTAAGTACAAAATCTCCAGTAGGCTCTCACATCCCAATTTAGGTAAACAAGGAATGTGGTGTTTTACTTAGATATCAGCAATGTCAAAAGAGATATACTGCAGGACAATTCTGTTTACAGCCTTGGAGTCTCTTTAGTTCCACTGTAAATCATCCAGGATGGTGCACAGGGTTTTTTTTTGGGGGGGTAGTAAATTCTGAATAGGATTGATAATTAATTGGAAATAAAGTTGGTTTCCTGTGTTGGCTCTATCAAGTTCTGTAATAAACTATATAATCCTTTTCATTAAATTATGTCTCTAAGTCCTTTCCAGGTTTCTTTAAGTTTCACCGTATTAAAACCAGTAACAAACTAAACATAGTCACATAGGGATACAGGTTTGGACATATTCTCTAATCAGCTTTAGGGAGATAAAGTGTCAGATACTCTTTTCAAAGTTCTAAGCAGACAATGCCTACTCTATGGCTAGTGCCAGAAATTAGAGAAGGGCAATCTGAGCCTGTAAATCAAGAAAGAATTTTTAAGTCTCTTCATGAAACACATCCCTGAGGTGCTTAGTACTTCTCAAGTTGCACTGGGCCTTTTCAAGTTTCTTCAGACTATCTTTTTTAATACTGGATTAAGTCGGACAAGAGCCCCTCAGGCTTGGTAGGTTGTGAAAGCATATAGTTTTATCTATCTAATATATAATGTTAAACTAGCTTAATCTTGGTTTTTATAAGAAACAGAAACCCTCTTGGAATGTTAGCTCTGTGTTATGCTTATTGCCACATAGAATTAACTCTTCTCATTGAGCAAAACTGGTCCTTTTCCTCAAAGCAGTTAACATTCTTCAGGTACTCTTGACTCATCATTTTTTTCTGTAGGCCAAAAGTATCAAGACTTATTTTTCCCTACAGTCTACTCTCTCTTAATCTGTTGCTAATTTTTACTTTATTTATATGAAAAAAGTAAAAGTATATTTGTACTTCATTCCTAGAAAGCAAGCCTTTCAAGCCATCAGTCATTTTCACTTTCTTCTTACTTTGGGCATAGTGTTAACAATCTGATTATCGGTTTTTCTAAGTTTAAAACATATTAAAGAATAATAAAAATGAAGGCAAGTATGCTCTAAGATCATGAATGTTATAGTATGGGAACTATATCTCAATATTTGTCTTAAAAGAAAAGCCAGAGCAGGGGCTGATCAGTAGATCTTTCTAGCCCACTATTTTGTTAGGATACAAAAAAAAAAAAAAAAAAAAAAAATTTTTTAAAGGGACAGTGAAAAGCATGCTACAGACATTTATTCTAGCAGCAAGAGGTGATAGGCAATCACTTGATACTAGAGAAGGACACACAAAAACACAGTAATAAAATATGGATATATTTACTATAGATTTTGCTCTGAAAATGTGTATCTTTAAAGAATAAAGTTAATGATTCTCCTTAGTATGATCCTGAATACAAAGAAAAGATTAGATGCTATTTATTTTTCTTTAATGAGGTAAAAAATGGGCAATAATTCTAATCTAATTGGTAAAATTTTTTGTTTGTTTGTTTTAATTGATTCTCTTACTTGAAATACTCAATTTTGTACAATATCTCCTGAAAGTCCTAGAAAAGTAAAGTTTCGCTCTGAAGCTAGGACAATCCATCTCTCAGGTGAAATTTTATTGAACATGCTACGACCTTGATGTGCTAGAACACATACTGTATACTTAACAATATGTCTTTTTTGATAATTTTTCTTAAAATGCAATTTTTAAAGGTCTATAACAAATGTAAAGATGTCTGTACATGTACATTTACATCAAAAATTTAATCTTTTGTTAAAGTGAATAAGAAATTGTCTTCTTCGAGAGTCCATACACTATTTAGCTCTTCTTAGACAATCCGTCTCAAACTTTTTCACTAGTTATCGTGAGCAAACCTTACTGTTCTCTTTAAGAGAGCTACTACTGTCTTGAAAAAAAAAAGTAGAAACAGTGATTGTGTACTGTTCGTCTCTCCTTTATTTTTTATTAGTCCATGTTTGCAATACATAATGTTTACATTACTTGTGGGGAGTTGATACATGTAAATAACACATCTTAATTTCTTTTTTCTTCCCTTTTTACCTCCTCCCTACCTCCCTCCATCTCTTCATCCCCTTCCCATTTAAGAAAGACCTAACTCCCTACTTTTTATTATCTACTTTTTATTTTGCACTTTATTCATATTTTGTTTTTCTCATATAAGAGAAACCATGTGATATTTAACCTTGTGTGTTTGATTTATTTCACTTAGCATTATGATAAGGTACATCCATTTTCCTACAAATGACTCAAATTTATCTTTCTTTATGGCAGAGTAGTACTTCATTGTGTGTAAATACCACATTTTCTTTATCCATTCCTCTGTTGATAAACATATAGACTGCTTCCAAGATTTAGCTATTATGAATTGTGCTGCTATAAACATGGGTATGCATGTATGGCTGTAATATGATGTCTTTAATGCTTTTGGGAAAATGCCTAAAAGGGGAATAGCTGGGTCAAATCGAATTTCTAGTTTTAGTATTTTGAGGAACCTTCATAATGATTTCCATAGTGGTTGCACTAGTTTACTTTCCCACCAGCAATGTCCTAGGCTTCCTTTTCCCCACTGCCTCTGTAGCATTTGTTATTATTTAATTTTTTTATGATGGCCATTCTTATTGGGATAAGATGGAATCTCATTGTTTTAATTTGCATTTCTCTAATGTCCAGCAGTGTTGACCATACTTCATGTATTTATTGGCCATTTGTACTTCTGTGAAATGTCTGTTCATTTCGCTTGTTCATTTTTTGATCAGGTCTTTTATTTTGGGGATCTAATTTCTTTTTAGTTCTTTATGTATTCTAGATATTAGTCTTTGTCTGAGGAAGAGCTGGTGAAAATTTTTCCATTTTGTAGGTTGTCTTTCCACACTGTTGCTTGTTTCTTTTCCTATAAGGAAACATTTTAGTTTCATATAATCTCATTTGTTGATTCTCAGTACTATTTCCTGTGCAACCAGGTTCTCTTCAGAAGGTTCTTGCCTACCCCTGTGACTTGAAGAGTTTTACATACTTTATCTTCTAGAAAATTAAGTGTTTCTGTTTTAATATTTAGTTTTTTCTTCTATTTTTATTTTACTTTAACACATAGAAAGGCTTTTTTTTGGAGGGCAACTAGGGAAATTTGAATAAGAATTGCATAGTAAATAATATTATAGTGTCAATGTTAAATTTTTAGTGAAATATATTCTTGTGGTTATGCTTCTGGGAAACGTCCTGAACTATATAGGGATGATGTTTTATATATTTGCAACTTACTTTTAAATGTTTTGGAGGAAAAAAAGGAATAAAGAGCACAGTAGATCACACAACTATGGCAAAACATTAGCCACTGGTGAAGCTAGGTAAAGAGTATATGGGTGTCCAGTGTGCTTTTCTTTTCAGTTTTCAAAAGGATTAACATTTTTCAAAATAAAAACATGAGGAGGAAATGATTGAATATTTTAATGCATAAATGAACAAAAAAATGTAAAGTAACATATATCCTTTGTGAAGTATCAGAAATGTGGAAAAGCATAAAGGACAAAAAAGAAATATCACCCCATAGTACTTCTGCCAAAATTAATCATGGTTAACATTGTGATATTATTTTTCTGGATTGTACCTGCATGATAGAAAAATGTGTGCTTTCCCCCCCACTATGTAATTTTATTGTAATTTTGTTTGCAGCAAGCTTTTTAAAAAATATTTTTATTGAAATTGACCAATAACTCTTAAAGTGTCAACTTGCTTTGCAAGTATTTATTTTTAATTCTTTTAGCATAAGATATAGAGCATAATAAATGTAAAGAACATACAAATGTATTTAGAAGAAATTCCCATCATTTTCAACTTTAGTGTTTAGAATACATCGGCACATCGATCACTCTATCTTTATTGCTGATGAGAATTATCTATACCTCTCATTTAAAAGAAAAATTATTATTATTATTATTTTTTTTTTGTGTGTGTGGGTACCGGGGGGTCGACCTCAGGACCTCGCGCGCCAGCAGGCGCCCGTGCCGCTGAGCGATATCACCGGCCCCTTTTTCGTATGTGGGATCCGGGAGTCGAACTCGGGCCCTCGCGCTTGCTGGGCAGGCGCTTAAGCCGCTGAGCCATCTCACCGGCCCCAAGAAAAATTATTTTTTAAAAATTATTAGCTGCTATTGTAGTCTGCCACCTCATCCTTTCTCAGGTGGCCAGTAATTCTGCAAGGGAACATTGAACCAGGTTAGGTATTTGAAGCCTAAATTGAAATAATTACAGAGTTGTCTACTTTAGAATGTCGAAGAGGGGTGTGTGTATGTGCAGAAACACATGTTTTTGTTGGTGGTGTTTTGTTTTGGTAGTTAGATTCTCTCAAGAGGAAACTAATATCATCATTAAAACTTAGATTATAGCTAGCATTCTCATTTGAGAATGGAGCTGTTAACTTTTCCAAACTGCTGTCAAGACCTTATTTTAAATAAGATGTTTTTCTTTTATGTGACATTTTCTGAGGTTTTGCCAAAAATGACATCAAACTTATATAGTAATTCATTTGAGTTCTGAGTTTCTTCAACATCTTGCAGCACTTAATCAAATTTGAAAAATATTCTTTTCACAACTCTATAGTGTAAACCTGTGAATATATTGCATTAAAACTGACTTTGGGTAGTTTAATCTGCATGATATTAGAGTAATTTTCATAAATGATTAATACAATATGCTGACAGTTTTAACTGGTTATATTTTCAGAATTCCTCACAAGAACTCCTAGCAGATGGTACAGTTGCAGTTTTTGAGTATTAGTATTTTTTCACTCAAAAATCAAATAATCGGGCCTGTGAGATGGTTCAGCGGCATAAGCGCCTGCCTGGCAAGCGCGAGAGCCCGAGTTCGACTCCCGGAACCCACATACGAAAAAGGGGCCGGTGATATCGCTCAGTGGCACGGGCGCCTGCTGGCGCGCGAGGTCCTGAGGTCGACCCCCGGTACCCACAAAAAAAAAAAAAAAATCAAATAATCCCTAAATTATATTAATAGCTACACAAAAGAATTTGAATTGCCACAAAGTACAACAGGAATATGAAATTCTCAGAACTAACAATATTTCCAAATATGAAGAAATCACTAAGAATCTATTTTTTATATACAGAATATTTTGAATGTACATATTTTGTTTTTGTTTGTTGTTTCTAGAAAAAATGGCCATACCAAAATATGAGGTTGTTGAGGATATTATGTTGAAGTATATTTAAAATGTTTAGATAAGTTAGCCTTAAGGAATGTGTTAAGGACCGAAATTCTGATCTTGAATGTGCTTTATTTATATTGCATCTATCTGTGCAATAGATATCACAGTATTAATCCCAAAAGGATCATCTGGCACTACTTCTACATTATATACACAGGAAACCAAGGGCCCACCCATGAAAGAGCTTGCTCAGCATCACCCAGCAAAATCATAGAATTGGAACTCAGGATCCCGAGCTTCCAGTCCAGAGCTCTTTGACTAATATAGTACTTGAACTTGATCCAACCTTGAATATATACGGTCTGTAAAGTATTATTTGGTATTTATTAAAGTCGACTTTACTTTTGGCTAGAATCCTATTTCCTCAAAGCTCATCACCAAATTTAAAGAGTCTTCAAAGCACATTGTTATTATAAACTTGTCCTTTTTCAAAGATTAAATGCTTTATTTTACAATGAATGACAAAAACTTTAATGTAACAGAGAACATTGGTTTCTGACAGCATAGAAAACTAAGAATCTAAGGTGATTCTCCTTCTGAGAACAACTAAAAAGTAGGGTCACTTCACCCCCAGGATAGGATTAGGAGGAAACTTCCTGTCTAGAATTATGACATGGAGTATTTGGGGGCAAGAGCAATAATAGTTCCTGGGACAAGGCAACCTTTCAATTAGCTTGAGGCTGAAATTGACCATAGTCTTAAAATCTTCCAGCCAAGAATTTAGTTGGAGTACTGAATCCTAATTGTCCCCCCACCCAAGCCTGATACAAGCCCTTAAAACCTTTTAGGAAGAACGTACAGTACTTTCATTCCCGGTCGTCAAATAACTTACAGAAGAAAATGAATGGCTTGGAATTCACACACACGCACACATGAAATTCAGACACCCTAAGCTAAAGCTAGTAGAAACATCAGACAACAGAATCAGACCCACAAAAGCCACAAAATTTTATTCAGATACTAAATGGTAAATATGTATATGTAATATACTTCTGGAAATGATAGGCTTGAAAAGAGATAGAATAAGTAGATTTTAATGTAAAAGAGATTGCCTACAAAAAATATAATAGTGGACACTGAAAACTCAATAGGTTTTATAGGAACCTAGATATAGTTAAAAAGATTAGTAAATTGAAAGAATTGCAAAAATTCTGTAGAACTCAGACTCAAAACAAATAGAAGATGTGGAATAAGATCTAATAAATGTTTCATCAAATTCCAGAAGATTAAAGGAGAAATAAGAAGCAATTTGTGAAGAGACAATAGCTAAGAATTTTCTATAACTAATGAAAGAGGTCAATTCAAAGTAAAGAAGGCCCCAAAACTAATAGAAAATAAGTAAAAATAAATCCAGGCCTAGCCTAGATATATCTTAACACTTTGGAGCATTTACTGTGCAGAGACCTGATAAGCAGCCAGAGAGAAAAGATGTTATTAACTTTAGAAAAGCAAAAGCTGATTTTTCAATATCAACAAGTGAAGACATAAGGTAAAATATTATCTTCAATGTTCTGAGAGAATATGATCTTCAGACAAACAACTGAGAAACTTTGCACGTGTAGACCTTTACTAAAGGCAAATCTGAAGCACATACTCAGGTAAAAGGTAGGTGAGCCACAATGAGAGAAATGCAGTCAAAAGAGTTAGGACAATAGAAAACGATAAACATATGGAGTAAATGTAAAATAACACTAAAACCACCAAGAACAATAGCAATGTCTTCTTGGGTTAAAAAAGAGATAAAATTAAAATACATAACAACCCAGCATATAATTTTGGGACAAGATAAAAGATAGTAGTAGATAACAAGAATTTAAAATCATTTTATGGTCCTTGGTTGGAAAGAAGATAAAGATTAAAACTAAATTCAACTCAGTATGCATTATTTATGAAAATTATTTCTTCAAGATAAAATTTTAACATAAATATTTGAATAATGAATTTTATAAGCTTTTGACCCTAGTACATCTTACATACTTAGTAATATTTTGGTAAGCCAAACATAGTGCTGTAAATTCTTAGGAATCTACGGTGCAGATTTCACTCATAATCATAAAATCCCATTCTGACCAGGCTTGCTCTTTTCTTATGAACACTAAGATTCTATATTTGATTTTCTGTAATTTAATCCATATTTACTGAGGGACAAGCATTTTTCAAGGCACTGAGGATAAATCATAGAACAAGCTGATGCAAAACTTGTTCCAACTGGGGAAGGGTGAATATGGACAGTCAGAAAAGAAATAAATGCACAATATAACGTTAGGTAGTACTAATTCAACTAGTTTTCAGTTCCCAGAAAGTAAAGTTTGTTTTTTAAATTCTCTGTGTTTTAAGATTAGTGTTGGAAAGGAAGTTATTGGGGGTCAGATTTCAAAGGAAGGGAAAGGTAAAGCATATTACTACTTCCTTCTCAGAGTTATACCAGAGAACTCCTTTTTAGCTTTAACTTCCTTATTTTTAATCTCTCTCTGATCTGGAATGAACCACCATTTTATATTATGAGCAGTTAAGTTCCCTTGATTTGTTCTAAAAATCAAGAGGCGTTCCTTAAAAGCTATTCCCAAAGAATGTTGAGTTTTACTATGTAGTAGCAATATTTATTGAAAACTAAATTGAAGTTCATTCTATTAGGTGCACATAATAGGAAATATAATTCCTTAGTTATCACTGGCTTAAATAACATATAAATGGAATGTATATATAATCACAAATATAAATATATCTAATTCAGATTAAACAAGTACTGTGTTCTTAAATCAACTTACAATTTAGTTTGATATGTTGTTTGTGACTTTATGGAAAAGCTTAAAATTTTTAGTTCAATGATAGAAGGATGGCAACACTTACAGAACAGTTACATCATTTGTAAATCTGGCGAGTGTTCCCCTAAAAACGGGAAAATTCAAAAGTGTTCACTTGTCATTGACATCACCAATTTTAATATAGGTAGTATTCTCCACTTCATTAAACTCTCAGAGCCAAAGAAATTCCAGCACAGACTGCCGTATTCATAGTGTGCATTCTGTGCTGTGTTCTCCACATATCCTCTCTGCCGAGCATTTTCCATCATCCTTAATCTCTGCTGCCAACCCTGCCCTGCTCGTGTCCTTTACAGAGTACTTAAGTTTTGCGTTTTTAAAAGGCCATCTAACATGAGCTTCCTCAACTTACTCCTCTCAACCAGTGAATTTGTTCCCCACACATTTCTGTCTTTTGTCTCAGAACAAAGTGATCCTACTTTTGTTTGGTTTTGGTTTTGGGGCTTTGGTGTTTGTGTGTGTGTGTGTGTGTGTGTGTGTGTGTGTGTGTGTGTTGATCTGTTTTGGGGGTTTTCTGTTTTGTTTTGTTTTGTTTTTTCATGGCTCTGAAAATTGAATCCAGGGCCTTCAAACTGAGTTATATCCCAACCCTTTTAAAAAAATTTTTTTTTATTTTTCAACAGGGTCTATCTAAATTGCCCAGGGTTGGAAATTTCAGTCCTCTTGCCTCAACCTCCCAGAATGCTAGGATTACAGATGTGTGATCCTAGCTATTTTCAAGGTTAACCACCCACTCCCCACAATCTTGAGAAACTTTCTCTTCTCCTGTACTTTTGCAGAAATCTTTTCATACTTTTCCCTCTGCCTCTCACACCCACTCATTTCTTCCTGGATCTCAAAGATAATTTTTTAACCTTATTTCTTTTGTGTGCTTGCTTCTAAACCCTGACTTCCACTCTTGAACCTACTTCTAAAAAGAGTAGCCTTCAATTTCTTATTCACAACTGCTAATCATTTCCTGGTATCGACATTATTAGCTTCTTAACTTTGCTGAAATTGTTTATAAAAGTCTACAGTCACCAATACTCACTGCCTTTTGTCTTCATACTCCCTTGAGGAACTTGATTGTTGTTTTTATCACCATTGCCTCCTTAGGCTTCTGATATAGGGGTCCTAGGTGCTTCTCTGAAATAATTTCATAAGCTCTTCTATAGCAAAAATAAATAGTTAAAATTTCACACAAATAAATAATATTTAGTGATAATTCAGCTCATTTTCAGTTGTCAGAAAGCTTTTTCCCCCCTTTTAGTGATTTCCATGTTGCAAGGCTAGTACTAGAAAGCAGATTATTAATGGACAGACTTCAAATAAGAACAGGGAGAGTCATACTTTACCATTATCTGAGAAAATATTTTTTCAGGATCTTAAATTTTTTACTCTTCGAAAGTGAGTAGGAAAAGCCTGGGTAGAAAGGGAAAAAAATGTGCCCCCCTACACCTTACCCCTCACTTACTTTTACAGAAAGAAATATAGGAAAGATAAGCCAGAAAATAATGAAGTTGGTTATTTACAAAGGGATGGGAATTAGAGAGCAGGTAGAAATGAACAGGAAGTAATGACAACTCTCTGGGTTTATCTTTTAGTATAGTTTTAACTCTTGCAAATGTATTCATGTTCTTATATATTTAAAACTTAAATCAGAAAGCAGCAAGATAAAGAAACTAAAACTGATTAGATATAGAAACAAACCTAATTCTATTTCAAATGAGTAAATTAATTCAAATTTTGAACATAGTATTTTGACTATATTCTCTGTGGTATGGAAAGAACAGTAAACAAATCTTGAGCTCTTCTGTGGTAGGTTTTGTTTTGTTTTGTAGTACTATAGATATGCTAATTATAAAACAATTCTGTACATATGGTGAGATTTAGTAAATGAATAGTTGATGTCATAGGCAGCCAGGGTTCTAAGAGAAAGGAGATAAAAGTGTGAAATAAGAGATAAGAAAAAGAATTTGGGGATTTGTATGGATGGACTAGATTTGCATGAACTTGTGATTTCATATATATCAAATATATATATATATATGAAAATATATACACATTTCCTGTCTTCAACTACTAAAGAGCCTAAAAGCAAAGAATCAGCGCTATTGAGCACACCTGCCACCCACATCATGGTTTCTGATACCATTTCCTTCTGAGAGAAGCCCAGACTCTTTGGAGAAATGGTTTATTCACAAGAACTGAATAATTGTTTTACAAGAAAATGAGAAATATTCCAAAAAATAGTAGCATGTATGTCAAAACGACATAGAAGTCATCTGGAAATGGCCAATTTCCTACTCTGTGACATTGAAAGAAGGCATCCAAACCAAAACATACTCAGATGTTCATTGCAGCATTATTTATAATACCCCCCAAAAATGGAAACAACACAGACAAAACAGCCTAAACAAAATGTGCCATATCCATATGGTGAAATATTATTCAGCCATAAAAAGGCATGAAGCATTAATTTATGCTACAACATGGACAAAACTTCAAACCATTATGCTAAGCGAATACAGAAGGCCATATACTGTATGGGGCCATTTATACAGAATAGGCAGATCCAAATCCAGGAGACAGAAGAAAGATTCTGGATCCCGGGGAATTCTGGGAAGTGGTAATTGGTACTGTTTCTGCTAATAGGTGTGATGTTTCTTTTTTTTTTTTTTTTTTTTTTTTTTTGTGGGTACCGGGGGGTCGACCTCAGGACCTCGCGCGCCAACAGGCACCCGTGCCGCTGAGCGATATCACCGGCCCCTTTTCCGTATGTGGGATCCGGGAGTTGAACTCGGGCCCTCGCGCTTGCAAGGCAGGCGCTTACGCCGCTGAGCCATCTCACCGGCCCTAGGTGTGATGTTTCTTATTAGGGCAATGGAAATGTTCTGGAATTAGTGACGATTGTTTTACAGCACTGTTATTATATTAAAAAACACTGAAATAACATCTTTAAATGGTGAATTTTATGTTTTGTTTTGTTTTTTTTTTTTTTTTTGGTGGGTACCGGGGGTCGACCTCAGGACCTCGTGCGCCAGCAGGCACCCGTGCCGCTGAGCGATATCACCAGCCCTTTTCTCATATGTGGGTTCCGGGAGTCGAACTCAGGCCCTTGCGCTTGCCAGGCAGGCGCTTACGCCGCTGAGCCATCTCACCGGCCCCGTGAATTTTATATTAAATGAAGTTTGTCTCAATAAAAAAATTAAGGTCAGTAAAGAAATTTAAACAATTGGGGGGAGATAGGAATCCCAGGATCCTTAATAATATAAATGAATGAATAAATATTTAGAAGAGAAAGGAAGTCTCTTCCTTACAGTAAGTTGCCGAATAATAAATCTGAAAGGGAGTGGTGGAGTTAGAAATTTTCTATTTTCATAGAAAAGATTAGTTTGAGCTAAAATCATCAGTGGGCACTAAATCTAGGGAGAATGTTTGATAAAGAGCAGCATGATCTCAAAGGGCCCCCCACTAGGTGCTTATTAGTTAAAATGAGAAATATAAACGTTCTTTCTCTATATAATAGAGACTGATTGACTGATTTAATTAACATCAGCAGTGGGGAACCTAGGAACACCATGTGGCTGTGTACCCTTAACAGTACCCAGAGAAAGATGCAAAATCACTTAATATTGTGCTGCAGCTAGGTATGCATAACCTGACTCTAATCAAAAGGAATCATCAGAAAAAGCCAAATTAAGGAATATTTATTACAAAAGCAACAGCCTTATATTGTTCAAAATGTCCACTTAGAAAAAAAAAAAAAAAAAAAGCCCATATTATGAAATAACAGGTTGAGAAAAAAAATAATTTCTTTATGTGCAGAGGGAGAGAAAATAATAAAACATATGGCAAAGTGTTAAAATTGGTGAATTTAGATATTAAAAATGAGTTTTCTATGTTCAACTTTTCTGTAAGTTTCGAATTATTTCAAAGTAAAAATATTTTTTTTTTTTTTTTTTTTTGTGGGTACCGGGGGGACGACCTCAGGACCTCGCGCGCTAACAGGCGCCCGTGCCGCTGAGCGATATCACCGGCCCCTTTTTCGTATGTGGGATCCGGGAGTCGAACTCGGGCCTTCGCGCTTGCAAGGCAGGCGCTTAAGCCGCTGAGCCGTCTCACCGGCCCTCAAAGTAAAAATATTAAAATGTAAGTTTTTAAAATTTATTCAGCTTGATGAATTGTAATTTTTTTTCTTTCAAGTTTTTCCTAATTTAGCTTATGAAATATTTTAAACATATAGAAAAGTACCAGGATTTAACCCTTTCTTTAGCCTATCTCATCTTAATATTTTTTGTGTTAGTTTTAGACTTTTTAAAGTAACTCTAGACTTTACGAATATAGTGTAAATCCCCAATGCATTCTAATTTCCCTTCTCTTACTCCTCCAAAGTACTCAATACCCAGAAGAGTGTTTCCTCCCTATCCGTGTGTTTAATCTTTTATTACATGTGTTTGTATATAGCTATTAAAAATATTCTTGTTACTGTTCCACTTTATGTAAGTTATTATGCTTTAGACATTTATCCATGTTTTATTTGTAGTATATATTTATTCCTTTTAAGTGATATATAATATTCATTAAATGCATATTCCGGTTTTTTCTCTTTATAGGAAATTTTTAGGTTCTTCCCTTCTATTTCGTACTGTGCCCATTTGCAAGAAGCATCCTTGTACATTTCTTTTATGCACATAAATAAGAGTTTTTTAGGGTTTTTTAGGGTTTTATTGTACTGTCTTAAATAACCAGTACAATTATCAGAAGTAGTAAATTAATAGCACAGTCTGTTTTAATAATGTCCTTTATAGCTGTTCTTTTTCCCACTCCAGGATCTAATCCAGAATATTCAGGAAATTTCTTTGTAACACATTTTTGAGTTATGTTAATATCCCATTCCTCATCTTTCATCTGTTAGTTTAAGTATTCACTAAGGCTTTTCTAACTCCATCATTTCTTTTATAGTTTTCATTCCATGTTTTAAAAAAGAGCTTCCTTTTCTTCCCCATTTACTTATTATGTCAGTGTTAACTTAAGGAATCTTATTTCATGGCTTATAGTTCGTTTTTATCATTATTTGTTATGACACGTAAGTATTTTTATTTCTTTTTATTTGGTCAGTGCAGAGCCCCTTCTAGCTGACTCTTATGTTCTTTTTACTTTTCCTATTATTATTTGAGCACTTTCTTATTTTCTGATTTAATAAGATGTTATAGATTCATATTATACTATTCTGAGTCCTGAAATCACCCTATTTTCTGAAGAGCTCTGATTACTCTAAATGGAAGATAGTGTTTAGAAATCAAGTTCTGGATGTTAGGGTACTCACTGCTATTGCTTCTGGATTCTTGCAGTAAACAGAGTGAGGAGCTAACACACAGTCTAATCACAGCCCCACAACACAGGGCACATTCTAGTCTTCCCCTCTTTCCCATATTTATAAATATGTCCTCCAGTAGTAAGGATCTTTGCCCCTTTCTTACTTTTTTTATTTAGGCAAATATATTATTTAAGGCTAATACATACTTACTATAAAACATTTTCATCATAAAACAAAAAGAAGAAAATAAAACTACTTTATTCTCACCTAAACATAGCCAATGCAAGTTATTTTTATTCTCACAACATGTATCTACATAAATATAGGAGTAATGCATATTTATACTTTTTAATTTTGTGGGGAATTAAATTGCTTACGTAAAAGTTTTATATCTGTGAGGCATTTTTGCCCTTCTTTCATATCGTCAGGAGTGATACTGATTTCACATCCTGATTTGGGGGCTGAGTAATCTTTTTTTTTTTTTTTTGTGGGTACCGGGGGGTCAACCTCAGGACCTCGCGCACCAGCAGGCGCCCGTGCCACTGAGCGATATCACCGGCCCCTTTTTCGTATATGGGGTTCAGGAGTCGAACTCGGGACCTCACACTTGCCAGGCAGGCGCTTATGCCACTGAGCCATCTCACCAGCCCGGGGGCTGAGTAATCTTGAGGGAGCCATTTCTGAGCCTTAATTTCCTTTCTGTAAGGTGGGAGTAAGTAATAATAAGCAAATTTATTATGCAATATTAATATATATAAATGAATGTCACCAATTACAGACTTCTTAAAATGGCAGGCAATCAGCAAATTATAATCAATCTTTCCTTCCATCCATCCGTCTTTTCTTTTTCTTTCTTTCTTTCTTTCTTTTTCTTCCTTTCTTCCTTCCTTCCTTTCTTTCTTTCTTTTTCTTTCTTTTTCTTTTTCTTACCAAAGCAGTTATTTACATGTGTAGACAAGTAATTAATGAGTTTGTTAGTATGCTGAATAAAAGGGGTAGGAAATGCTGTATCTTATACTAGTAAATAATTTGCAAATCTGTTTTAAGTAAACAGGCAATATTAAAACATATATATGTATAATGTAATTGGTTCTACTCTCACTGCATATAAATGCTTAAATTAGGAATCACAGTTTTATATGCACCGAAAAATTGATGAATAGATGTGTTATTCACTGTCAGAATGTGCTTGGTCAGCCTGTTTTTAGCTTTTATGCTTGTAACAAGTAATGAAAACATTAACTTTCCACAGTCAACCAAATATTTGTTTTGCTGCTACTTACTCATTACTCTAGACTAAATAATTTTTTTTTGCCTTCAGCAACATAAATATGGTTTTAGTCCAGACTTTGGACACTTTACCTTTAATTTTATGCCTGTGCCTATAATGCTACATGTGTGCTGTATAATAAAATTGTAAATACTTTATCTTCTGTTATTTGGTCAAGGCGCTCAATTGTACTCAGGTATACAGAAATTATTCTAGAAGAAAAAGATAATGGTATCTGCTAAAATGAAAGAGGGGAAAGCATGCTGGCATGAAACATTGAAATATAACTCTTCTAAAGAAAAAAGCAGACATTGAAACTCTTAAATGTTTAAAACAGGGCATCTTGTATGCTTCTCAATAAAAACTGGTGATAGCTGTGGTAAAATGTTTCATCAGTATGATTGTACTCCTAAGTCAAAAAAAAAAAAAAAAAAAGAGATGCAGACAGGGAAAAAAATGAACTTAACGAGTAAAACAAATGTTTTCCCAGATCATTGCCCTTTGTGGGTCTTACCAAGAAAAAGTATAAGGATTTATGAAATATATTTGTTTTCAACTTAATTTTATAAAAGAATTGAAGAACATATCAGAAAATACTGATAGTGAGCAAAACATTTTATAATTGATTGCATTTCAAAATCAAGAGTAACTAAACCTGCCTCACTCCCTTAGCACCCTTTGCTGCCGTTCTCATGCCACTTACAGCGAAGGAGTACAGTAATCTCTTCCCTGCTGGCGCAGACCTCGGTATTGTGAGTGTCTGCTGAACATCACATATCCTGGTTATCGCTCATTTATTTAACAAGTACTTACTACAGTGTGTATGAGATTGTACATGCTGTTGTTTTCAGTTCCTTCCCTCATTCCGTTACCCGTTAGCTTTCCATCCCCACAAGTCAAATGCCTAGTCCTCCAATTAAGTGATCACCACCCTATTATATTGACTTTCCTTTTTGTACCATTTTCATTACTTGACCTCTAATTTCTTCGCTTAGACTGCACTGCACTTAATTCTTTGGTAATGTCTTTCAATTTCATGGATTTACATATCATCTATATGCTAATAATTCCCAAAGTGGTTAATAGCCATCTTAAACTGAATGTGTTGTGTTCTAAGTTAAACTATTGATCTTCCAAACCTGCTCTTTCTGAAATCATCTTTAGCTCAGTTCATTTTAAAAGCATATTTGGGGCCGGTGAGATGGCAGCGACATAAGCGCCTGCCTGGCAAGCACGAGGTCCTGAGTTCAACTCCCGGTACCCACATACTTTTTTCGAAAAAAGGGCCAGTGATATCGCTCAGCGGCACGGGCGCCTCGCTGGCGCGCGAGGTCCTGAGTTCAACCCCCGGTACCCACAAAAAAAAAAAAAAAAGCATATTTGACTCCTTTTTCTTTTACACACCATTGCCCCCACTGCAGTTGATCAGAAAATTCAGGATACTGTATATAGGCTGACCACTTCTGTTATTAATAGCTGTTCAGAGCCACAATCATTTCCAACCTAAGATTATTAAGATGTCTCCCGATTGATCTCTTTGTTTCTACCCATGCCATCTGAAAGTCTATTCTCAACATAGCAAGGACAGTCCTTTTAAAATCTGTTAGATCTTGTCACTACTTTTATTTTTAAACCGCCGGTGGGTTTCCTAAAAACCAAAGCCCCATACCTCTCTATGAGCTCTACCTAATCTGTACCTTCTTCCCTCTTTACCTCTGATCTCATGTCCTTAAACCTCCCTGTTGTTTATTCTGTTCTAGGCACAGCAGCCTCTGAGGCTCTGAGTACGTGTTTGGCATACTTTATGTCATGTGTCCAGGCCATTGTACTCTCTGAGCTGGAGTTCCTCCTGATACCAGCATGGCTCTGTCTCTTACCTCACAGGTCTTAGATGTTACCGTCTCTTTGAGATGGTCTTCGAGTGCCCTGCTTGACACTAATTACTCTTTCCTGCATCATTCTTATTATCATCCTATTACTTTCTGACATACTTATGTTTTACGTAGTTATTTTTTGTTTTCTGCCTTCCTCACTAGAATTATTGTCTGTTTTCTTCATTTTTATTTTCCCAACACCTATGACAATATTTGATGTTCTCAAAAATATTTTGAGGGGCCGGGGATATAGCTCAGTGGCACAGCACCTGCCTGGCAAGTGCAAGGTCATGAGTTCAATTCCTGGTACCCAAAAAATATATATATTTATTTATAATAAATTTATATTTAAATATAATTATAATTATATAAATATTTATAAATATATATTTATATTTAAATAATTTATTTAAATTTTAAATTTAAATATATATTTATATATAATATATATGTATTTATAATATTTTTTTAAATAACTTGAATAAATGAAGAATGGACTAAAATGGCTTTAAACAGTCATGATTTGTCATCTGAGGGCTAAGGGTGAAGTTCAGTGGTAAAGTGCTTGCCTAGCACATACAAGGCCCTGGGTTCAAGGCCCAGCACTGCCCCTCTTCCCCCAAAAAGGACAATTTGCCATTTGATGTTGAACAATGAAGGTAGGAAAACTATTATATGGGCAATCAACTCTGTCTAACACAAGCCCATACCTGTGAAAAATTTAATACTATTTTTCTTTGTACTTCCTACTCCTGTTTCCCTCTGACAAGAGCCCGTAAGGAAGGTAGGAAAAGTGCTGTCTTGTATAAGGAAACCATGGCTCAGATGAGTGAATTGATTTTCCCCCAAGAGCACCAATATAGCTGATTAGGACCTATACTGCCTTGATAGCAACTGCCGTCCCCTTTCTGTAGTAATAATAGTTATTACCTAATGTGATATTTTGTAAAATGCTGTATAATCCTTTGTGCAAATCAAGAGAACAATCACTCCAGAAAAATGATTGGCATCATTCCTTTTTTAGTTTTTTGCTTTTCACTTGAAAATGTTAAAAAATAATACTTAAGATTCTGTTTTTTCTGTGTCTTGGGTTAAAGTCTTTAGTAATAACACATGAATTAGTCACTGATATCTCCTTTACTGCTAGTGTGTTTTTTTATACAGTGGAATGCAAAATATGTTGCTTTGCCATCAGATTCTTCCATATTTCACCCACATCATTCCCTGCTTTTCTCAACCAGAAGGTTACCTCCTTCAGCAACTATTCAAGCCAAAACCACAGTCAGAATACTCAAAATGCTAAATAAACTTGTTATTTTTAATCACTCAAGTAAGGTCAAAATTTGATTAACATAAAGGCAGCTGTGATTGTTAGGTGATAGAAGGAGAAAAAGATCATTTGTAAACTCTACCTAAAAGAAATTATTTAAAATAATTAAGTATGCTCAAATGGGAGTACATTAACTATATATGTATAAACGCAGACATATACCGTAAGTTTGAATACACTGTATAATGTATGTAACAAAATATATGACACTAAAACTATACAAAATATAATCTATTCTTTTTGACATTTCAAAGTGTATATCTGGATTTTGTGACTCCTTTCAGTGTACATGTATCAGGGACAGGTTACCATTACATTATGGATAAACATGTTCAAAAGGCAAAATATATAGAGAATAGAGTGATGACTATTCAAGTTTACTATTCAGTGAAGAAAATATAGTGGCAACCCTTTTGTACTGATACGAGATTAGAGAATGGAGCAGATGAAAGCAGATGGGTTACTGGTCTGAAACTTGAGAATGAATACAGATACTCCTTGTTTTTACGACCTACGTACTTGTTTAACGACTCTGACTCTTCAGACTTAGGACTGAAGCATGCCGTTCAGACTTAACGACCTGCTGCTCAGACTTACAGCCCATCCTTTTTTTTTTTTGTACAGTTCTATACATCTTGTTTATAGAGTCTCAATCTTTTTTGTACAGTATACCTTATTTATACAGTACTGTAATTTTTGTTGATTGTCCTATATAGTACAGTACTGTAGTTTTATGTTCTATCATACAGTACAGTACTCCATATAAGAATTATACAAATAAAACCAAAGTCATCAAGTTAGAGTTTCCTTTGGCCATTTCTTTATGTTGAATATTGTAATGTAGATACTATATACCAGTGATGGCGAACCTTTTAGAGATGAATGCCCGAACTGCAACCCAGCACCCACTTATTTATTGCAAACTGCCAATACTGCAATTAAAACTGAATACTGAGGCTTTAGTTTAGAAAAAACAAGTCTTACATTAACTTTTTGTCTTCAAAGAAAAACAAATAGCTTGCATGCCACAGGCTCACCACCACTGCTATATACAGTTCATCATTTAACGATCAATTAATTTAACAACCTAGTCAAGGGACCATAACTTGGCCCTTAAATGAGGAAGGAATGTGCATAGATGTTGAGAAAGAGATTTATTTAATGAACCACTGTTCCCATTTGCCCTTACATTAGCTTATTAAAACTCTCCCCTCAAGTTTTACTTCTTTTCTGCAATCAGTCAAGCAATTTGATTTCTGTCTGCTTTTTATATTGGCATCATGGGTTGAATGTGGATTTTGATTGGCAGAATAAGTAATCAGGCCTCTCAGCAGACTAAGACATTATTTTTGTCTTCACTGTTCTTTTGCTTAATCTGCCTGATGCAAAAAGACCAAACAGCCTCATACATCAACTAGAACTCAGCTCAATTGCTGGTACACAAGTCTAGGTGGCATTTATTACTTCCTTTAGACATACTGTTCATATGAGTGTTTGAGTGCCTTCTTGTATGTGTTGGCCATTTATTTGACTTGCTTTGATTCTTCGTTTTTTAAAAATTAAAAACAGTTCTTGTATCAGCAACCTGTGATAGTCCATCCAACTATATTTCCATGTATCATCTTACTGCTACTCCCTTAAAAGGAAACATTCCCACCAGCCAGCAACTATTCCACCTTGTTTCTCATCAGTGGGATTGGCACCAATTCAAGTTCTGTCAACACTCTTCCATCAGATAAATAGCTGTTGGTAACAGAAAGGATAAGGTAGTTAGTATGCACGCACACTGTCCAAGCACCAATGAGCAGCGTAAAGCATTCACACTGCTTCCATGTAGCCTGCATGCCTGTGCTCCTGCTGGAAGTCTAGTCTAATTCAGCTGTACCTTCGTACTGGTGGCGACACTGCCCCATGAAAGTATCAACATCTGTCTGACAATAGTTGAGTCATTTGGATGAGAATGCATGTTTTCTGGTTTTCATTGACAAACTGGTTAATAATTTAGCTTTTATATATGATCTTTGTATAAACATCATTTTGAATAAGGTAAAAGCCCAAGCAGAATAAAGCAGTATGTCTGCAATCTGTTATCATCTGTACTATTTCACTACTTACTAACAGAACTGGATAAGCTTTGCTTTTAGAAAATATTACATAGCAGGCTGAGTATAGCTCATCTAGCACAATGATGATCTTCTAGAAGGCAAGAAATCTCAGAGGAATGGTCTTTGTGGGTTTCCTCTCTTTGTGAAAAGAAACCTGACATTATATAAACTTTCTTTCCTTCCTTCCATCCTTCCTTTTTTCTTTCCTTCCTTCCGTTCTTCCTTGTTGTTTTCTTTCTTTCCTCTTTAATTCAGGAAAGGACTTTGGAGACAGCCTTATAAACCACATCACTATTTCCCAAAGGGTAATCTTCATTCTGAGCATTATCAGTCAGCCACACTGAATCACCTTCTGTGTCATCTGATCAGTTTAGTTCTGTCGAATCAGAAGATTCAATCAAAATCTCTAATCTTTGAACCTCTGTTTTTATTATGGTCCCTAACAATACACTGCTGAGTACTCACAGATACACTGGAAGTTTACAGTCCGATACACCATCTTGATTTCTTCTCTTTATCCTGCTACTCTGGACCGCTTATGAGCCTTTAAGAAACGATTTATCCTGTTAGCTTAAGGCTTAAGCTGGAGGTAGGCCTAGACCCTAGGTTAGACATTAGAGCAGAGTTATTTTAAATTATGGGCAATAAAAAACTGGTGGGTCATGAAATTAATAGTGCATCTCAATCAGCATTTTTTATTTAATGGACTGGCATAAGCCAGAAAACACCAGAGCACACCACATGTAGTAAAGGTAAATACTGTTTTGTGAAATGGGGGGGGTGTTGTTTGTTTTGTTTTGTTTTGTTTTGTTTTTGAGACAGGATCTTGCTGTGTAGTTCAGGCTCGCCTTGAGCTCACTGTGTAGTCCAGCTTGCCTTGAACTCCCAGTGATCCTCCGTCCACAGCCTCTGGAATGCTGGGATAATAGCCGTGCACCACCACACCTGGCTATTTTGTGAAATTTTGAATTTTTAAAGTGTATTGGGTTGACCAATATGAAACTTATGTTTTTGTAGGTAAAAAGCAGTGTAATGTCAGTGATTTTATATGGTTCAACCTTATTTATAGTTTTATATGTTAGATATTAAAGTTTTATAAATTCTATATTTAGATATATAACAAACATGTATAGTTCAGACAAAAAAAATGTACATTTTTATATATTTCCAGGCCAAAAATTTAAAAACCACTGAGTTAGCATAAATCCACAGTTACCTCCCCCAAGTCCTGAAGGAGTTAGCCTCTAACTAATATTCAAAAAGCAATTATTAGCATAATTTAAGCACTATTCATAATTAATAGTATATAAAATGCTAAAATTTGGTGTTCAGATAACTAGGGACATTCAGAGCAGTGAGAAATAACATCAAGAAAAGCTTTTTCTGGGAGTGGGTGAATGAGGAAATAAGTCTGATTAAAGAGGAAGAGACAATAGTCATGTTGCATTTTTGTAACATGATTTTAGCAGTCATCTTAAGAACCTTGATTCCATAGAAGAAGTAATGTCGATAAGGTAGAAATCATGAGTAGTAGGTAATTTTGATGAAACAGGATCAGAAAACAGTTTAACTTTGAAATCCACTGACTTTCATGTGGCAAGGACATACTGTTTGTGTAGACTTCAAATCTCACTTTAAAGCTTATGGTACCTTATAAAACAGTTTTAACTTCATTTAAAATATTAAAATGATTTTTTCTTTTAAGAAATTTGGAAAATGTAGAAATTATTACTACAGGGAAATTATTATTTTACTTAGCAAATAAGAAGTTACTTAAGATTTCTTTAAATGAATGTAAAATTTAAGACCTAATGATTATTTGGGGGGTTTCATTGTCTAAATACCTACACATTTCATTGTCTAAATATTTTTAGAGAAAACATTTATTATATATCAATGAAGGATTTGCATGTTTTCCTGAGCAAAGTGATATATATTTAGATTGCAAAATACTGGGATTGCCTGAAAATCAATCTGCTTTTTGTATTTTCCTCTTGCTAATCTCAGATCCTCCCAGTACGTTCTGTGTGTAGCTTTTCTTAAACACAGACATTGTCATGTGTTGGTTCCCTTCATAAAGTTATTTAATGGTGTCTCATTTCCTACAGGATAGTCTTTTGCAGGATATAAGGCTCTACATGGCCTATACTTGCCTTCCACACTAATCTCATCTCTCACCATGGATCCTATGCTGCATAGAGGCTAATTTTTTTTTTTTTTTTTAACCATTACAAACCTTTTTCTCTGGCCTTTGTTGTCATGGCTCTCTTTTCTTGGAATCCCTAACCTATATCTAATGAATATCAAACTCAAACCATTGTTTAAGGTCAATTCTCTGAGTTGCCTTTCCTGTTCCTCCTTCATTACTAGACTTGTGGTTCTCAAACTTTTCTGCATATTAAAATTACCTGGCAATTTTAAAGGCCAGAGCATCAGTACTTTTTGAACCTTACAGATAATTCTATTGTGAAATGAAATATGAGTGACTTATACTAAGATGTGTTTTGAGTGTGAAATATATATCAGATATTGAAGGTTTAATGCCAAAAAATACAAACTGCTCATTAATTACTCTTGAATTAAACTTTTTAATTATTATAGTGAATTTCATCTGCTTCCTTTTATATTTTAATGTAATTGCTAGGGAATTTTGAATTCTACTTTGGGCTGTGTTACATTTCTATGGGCTAGTGCTCATCTAGAATAACTCATAATGATACTGAACTATAGGAATGTGCCACATAACAGCATTTCAGTCAACAAAGGACAGCATCTACCACAGTAGTCTCATAAGATTATAATCGAGCCGAAAATTTTCTATCATCTAATGATATCTATCCATCTCATCATGGATCATAGCATCGTAAACAAGACATTATTCATGGTTTGTGGTGATGTGGGTGTAAACAAACCTGCTGTAGTACCACTCGGGTAAAAGTATAGAACATATAACGATGGCCGGTACGTGATACTTGATAACTGTGTTACTGATGCAATTACTATGCTTTATTTTTATTGTTATTTAGGGTGTATTTCATGTACTTATAAAAAGAATGTTTAGTATAAAACGGCATGCCACGTTACTCTAGCCGCAGCTTCATGTATCTCGTACGTACTGCATCTCTTGATTGTATCGAGAGGCCATGTCAAACAACTGACCTGTGCCATCCAATTTTATGTAAGTACACTCTGTCATGATGGAACAATGATGAAATGACCTAGTGCCAAGCACGGGCGTGCACACCTGTAATTCCAGCTGCAGAGAGACTGAGGCAGGAGGATGGCAAGCTTGAGGCCAGCCTGGGCATCGTAGTAAAACTTGGTTTCACAATGAAATTTTCTGAAAGTGGGTGGGGGAGTGTAGCTCACTTGTAGAACACTTGCCTAGTTTGTGCTCTGGGTTCAATCCTCAGTATACCAGGAAAGAAAGAGGGAGAAAGGGAGAGAGAAAGGGAGAGAAGGGGGAGAGAAGCAAAGAAAGAATTTTGCCCATAAAGTATTAATTCATTAATTTCTTAATTCAGCAAACATTTGAATGCTTATTAAAATACTTTACTGAAAAGGCAAAAATCAACCAAAATTAGATTTTGGAGGAATGAAAAGTATAACCAGTATCGTTTTAACCATTTGAATTATTTTGCTATTTTTTATTTTTCATTATAGAAAATTAAGACCAGGGCTGGGGAGATAGCTCAGCGGCATAAGCGCCTGCCTGGCAAGCACAAAGTCCTGAGTTCAACTCCCGGTACCCACATACGAAGAAAAAGGGCCGGTGATATAGCTCAGCAGCACGGGTGCCTGCTGGCACGCAAGGTCCTGAGTTTGACCCCCACTACCCACGAAAAAAAAGAAAAAGAAAGAAAATTAAGACCAGATCTGATATCTTTAAATATCAGCTTTATGGAGGTAACTTCATATATAATAAAATTCACCAATTTTAAGTGTACAATTCTATGAGAGTTGACAAAAATGCATAGTTATATAATTACCAGCACAATTAGAACATAAGGTATTTCTATTATCCCTCAGAAGTTCCCAGGTATCCTTTTGCAATTAATCTCCTCTAGTCGAAAACCTAATAACCATTAACCTTCTGTTTTCTCACTGTAGTTTTGCTATTTCTAGAATTTAATATGAATGAAATCATACAGTATAGTATATGTCTGGCTTATCTTACCTAGCAGAATGCTTCCACATTTGAGCTCCTCTATCAATAGTTTGTTATCTTTTATTGATAAATAGTATCCCATTGTATGGATATACCATGTTTATATATTAATTGATGGATATGTGGGTGTTATTTTCAGTTTTTAATTGTTGTGAATGAAGCTATTATGAACATCCATAGGACTCTTTTCTCTTGGGTAAATATCTATGAGTAGGATTTCTGGGTCTTGATAATTATGTTTGTAAGAAACTGCTGAACTATTTTCCCAAGGGACTATACAGTTTTGCATTCTCTTTAGCAATGTACAAGGGGTCTAGTTGCTTCAAATTCTTGATATTACCAATCTTTAATTTTAGCCATTTTAGAGAATCTGCAGTGGTAATATCTTTGTGGTTTTAGTTTACATTTCTCTAATGATCAGTGATGTTGAACATCTTTTCCTCGGTTATTTGTCACTCTTCTATGAAATTGTTGTTTAAATCTTCTGACCATTTTTAAATCAGGTTGTCTTTTATTATTTTAATAGCATTATTTTAATTGGGTTGTTTGTCATCTTATTGCTTTGAAAGAGCTCCTTGTATAGTCTGGATACAAGTTCTTTATTAGATATATGTTTTTAAATGTCTTTTCCTGTTCTGTAGCTTGCCTTTTCATTTTCTTAAAGAGTATATTTCAAAGAGAATGAGTTTTTAATTTTAACGAAATTGAGTTTATTAGTTTTCTTTCATGCTTCAAGTTTTTTTGTGGTAGGAAATTTTGCCTAATCCTAAATTCACAAAGATTTTCTCCTGTTTTTTTCTTCTACTGGTTTTATTGCATTAACCAGTGGTGGCAAACCTATGGCATGCATGTTATTTGTTTTTCTCTTAAGACAAAAGATGTTAATGTATGAGTTGTTTTTCAGTATTCAGGTTTAATTACACTATTGGCACTTTGTGATAAATGAGTTTTGGGTTGCAGTTTGAGCACTCATCTCTAAAAGGTTCACTATCACTAGCACAAACTTTTACTTTTAGGCTTATGATTTAACTATAATAAATTTCTATATATATAATGAGTTAAGTATCTGTTTGTTTTTTGTTTGTTTTTTACATGTGGATACTCAATTGTTCTAGCCCCATTTGTTGAAGACACTCATTTCCACATTGAAAGACCTCAGAGCCTTTATCAAAAATTAATTGACTGAGTACATGAGAATTCATCTCTGGACACTGATTCATTTTTCTATATACCTGTCTTTATACCAGAAGTACACTATTTTGATTGCTTTAGCTGTATAATAAATCTTGAAATCAAATAATCATCCAATCAAAAAGTCCTCCAATTTTGTTCTTTTTCTAAATTGTCTTGGCTCTTCTGGGTTAGCCAGCACAAGAATCAGCTTCCAATTTCTACCAAAAAAATCCTGCTATAATTTTGTTTGCAATCATGTTGAGTCTACAGATGAATTGAGAAGAACTGACAATTTTAAAATGTTGGGTTTTTTTAATGAATACAATATATCTCTCCATTTATGTAAGTCTTTCTAATTTCTTTCAGCTGTGTTGTTTCCTAGAGTATGTTTCCTAGAGTATATTTTTTCTTTATTTTTAAATATATCCCCAGATATTTTGTTATTTGATGCTATTATAAATGGTAGGTTTTTCTTTTTCAGTTTCCAAATGTTCACTTCTAGTACATGGAAATACAGTTGAGTTTTGTATATTAACTTTAAATCCTACAACTTTGTTAAATCTTCTCATTCTTACTAGTTACTTTTTGGTAGATTCTTTGCAATTTTTTTACTGGAATTTTCTGTATGTAAAGATAATTTGCTTGAGTATATTTTAAATTTTTCTGGCCTTACTTTTATATAGACCTATGGAATAGAAGTGGTGAGAGCATATATCCTTGCCTAGTTCCCAGTCTTAGTGGAGAAGCATTCAGTCATTCACATCCAATTTGGTATTAGCCAAGACTTTATTTTGGCTAACCTCTATCTGGTAAAAGAAGTTTCCTTCTATTCCTGATTTACTGAAAGTTTTTATCATATATGAACACTGAATTTTGTCAAATGCTTTTGTCACTGCTCTATTGAAATGGTCAGGGGCTTTTTCTTTCTTTTTTTTTTTTTTTTTTTTTTTAATCTTTTACTGTGGTGTGTTGTATTATTTGATTTTTTAATGTTAAAACGATCTTGCATTACTGGGATAAGTATCCTTGTTGAGGATGTATTATCCCTTATTTTCCCTATGGTATTGAATTTATTGGCAATAATTTCATTAAGGATGTTTGCATCTATTTCCAGGAAAGCTAACAGTCTATAATTTTGAGGTTTATTTTCTTGCAGTATCTTTGTATGAAGTTTGTATCACTGTAATGTTTGACTCCAAATGAATTAGGACATGTTCCTCCTCTTTTTTGGAGGGGAGGAGTTTGCATGGAATTAATATTATTTCTTACCTTAAATAAGGTTAATATTTTTAACATTGTTTTCCAGCTTATTCTATACATTTTGGTTTCAGTATTATGTTACTTTTAATATGAAAGATATTTACCTGATGACCAAGATAGCTGATCACAGTCATTTAAATATTCGTCTTTATCTTTCTATAATTATTTTATTGTTTTACTTTTAATTGTATAGCCATCTGAAAATTATTTTGTTTCATAATGTGAAGCAAGATACAAAGTTTATAGTTCAGCAGAGGAAGAAAAACTATCAGTTATAATACAACATGGTATATATATTTTTAGGAAAGTTTTAAGGAGCAAGGGAGAGGCAATTAAATCTGAAAGACAACATAGCTTCTAGATGCAGTAACACAAGTAGAGTCATCTCTTATTGAGACCAGTGGTCTCCAGTTGTTTCGTTACACCTCTGGAATAAAGTGAGGGTTTTTTTTGTTTTTGTTTATTTATTAAAACCTTTGACATAGGGTTCACATATCCTACAATCACTTATTTCAAGCATATAATTCAATAGTTTTTAGCATATTTATAGATGTTTGCAACCATCATCACAATGACTTTTAGAACATTTTTATGATCTCAGAAAGAAATTTTATACCCTTTAACTGTCACCTGCTACAGCCTCCATTCCTACTCCTCCAGACTTAAGCAACCACTGATATATTTCCTGTCTCGATAGATTTCTTTGTTCTGGAAAAATCATATAATCTGGGGTCTTTTATTACTGTTTTCAGGGTCCATGTGTGTTGGAAGATGTATCAAGTACTTTTTATATGACCAAATAATATTCTATCTTATGGCTATACTTTTTTGTTTACTTAGCTGATGGACAGTTAGGTTATAAAATAAATTTTGAACACTTCCAATATGTGTGTTTTGAAATGTGTTTTAGATTCATTTGTAGGTACCACTAAATGTACATATTGTATACTATATACAGCAAGTCCACAAGAATAATAGTTTAAAATATATATTTAAAAATAGCATTCTAACATTTTCTTTCACTTCTCAGTGGGTCATTGTATGTACTAGAAACCCACTGCTTATACAAATTTTCAAGCTTCTAGTCAGGTGAGAAGTTAGCTGTCCTTCAGACAGAAGGCACAGCACATATGAATGAAGGCTGGTAAAAGAAAGCATGGTACCCTTTCTTGCAAATTGTGTGTCTGGAACATAAAGTTAAAAAAGTATAGAATCTTTCAATCATTTTTACTCTTTCCCTCACTATAATAATTTAAGACAAAGTGTCAGAACAGATATATACATTTGGAACACGTAAGAATGAATATTAGGGTGAGATGGCTCAGCGGCTTAAGCGCCTGCCCGGCAAGCGCAAGGGCCCGAGTTCGACTCCCGGAACCCACATAAGAAAAAGGGACCGGTGATATCACTCAGCGGCACGGGCGCCTCCTGGCGCACGAGGTCCTGAGGTCGACCCCCCGGTACCCACAAAAAAAAAAAAGAATGAATATTAAATAAAAGTTTTATTATACTATGTAAGTCTGTAGTTTTATTAATACTATTTGGCAGTGAGTATAAAATACTATATTACTATACTTTCTCTTTAGAAGGCACCTTGCTGTTTGAGTTCCTTTCAAATAATCCCAAACAAGAATTAGTGACATTATTTTTCCTTTCTTTCCTTTTTTTTTTTTTTTTTTTTTTCCTTCCACTCTTCTAGCTTATTTCTAAACATCTTAGTTGCAGTACTATTTGAGATTTCAGCAGACTGGCTTGAGTCTGCTACAGAAAAACAGCATCAAAAATAAGTCCTTTGTATTTTTCCTTCTACAAACCCCATGGAGAAGTCCCCTATACTTTATTCCATGTAGTCCCAAGTTGTTATTTGAGGGATTTATAGAATAATTAAGTTTATTCTTACCCGGTTTGTTATGGTTGAAGAAAAAATTATTGCAACATTTGCTGTCTTGCTGCCATAAGACTTTGCTAGACTGCGGTATGTATCTTGAGAAGATTCTAATGGGAAACTATTGAGAAGGAATGCAACAAACTCAGCTTCTGAGAAATATTTTTCAAGGTTGGCTTAGTCATTTGTCTGTTATTCACACTGTTATTATTCTGGGTAATTTAGCAGTGTATTACACAAATTAACTGACTGCATACCTTGAAAACAATAGTAATTAATAGTGTTTTCCAGCTTAGAAAATAGAAGTGAGACATTTGTGAGGCAGACTGGAGCCTTCACAGACTGGAGTGGATGACAGAGCTGGGGAGTCAAGGTGAAGCTGCTAACCCTAAATATTCCACCCAGTCTACTCATTGTATTTGCTTTATTTAGTGACTAAGCCAAAGACTTTAAAAAATTTAATCAGTGAGAATGTGTCTATAATTATATTCTAATCCGAAATAAGAGGGTGAGAAATTTTTCATTTCAGCAAGAAAAAGGTGTAAGATTCTTTAATGATGAATTTAGTTTAGGGAACTTATCAAAGAAACCCAAGTAATTCTTTACATTGAAGGATTAATTAATACCATTTCAAAACAAAAGCAGTTTTTAAATTTTTTTTTTCACCTGAAAATGTGTTTTTGGTAATATAGAGTTCAGATACTTTAACCTTAACTTGGCAAGTCATCTTGATGAGCTTTACTTCCCTTCTTTCCTTGATTATTCTTTTGGCTTTCAGTACCTCCTGAGAAATGTTCAAAGACTTTAAGGCCAATAAGCCTAAAATAGCGTTTAATGATCACAGCTCTTTAAAGTTTGGGGTAAGGAAGCCAAGTCATTTGGCTTACTCTCCTTTGAATCTACCATCTCTCTGCTTTTGTTTTGTTTTGTTTTGTTTGTTCTGTTTTGTTTTTGTCAGATAAGGTCTTGCGCTGTGCTGGAATGACAGGCACACACCACTGCATTTGACTCCACTCTTTCTTTCCATTGCTTTCTCTTAGAATACACTTCCCACTGAAAAACTCACTTTCCTTTGAAAAAAATTCATTCATTCAAATATATCTATCAAATGCAAGATAACTTAGGCCCTATTTTAGGCTCCAGACATAAAAAAAGAATGAAAAAGAAAAGCCCACCCTCCAAAAATTTGACTTCTTGTGTCTAACTTTGGTGGCCTTTTCTGTCACAGCTCAAAGACATTCGCATATTACATCTTTTCAGTTTTCAACTTTTACTAAAAGGATGGGTTTCCAATGTAAAACACTGGTCTTTCCGGTGGCAGCTACTTCCCTGTTGTACTTAAATGAGTTCTTACATGAAAAGTACTTAGAATACTGCCTGGCACATGGAAAGCACTATGTATAAAAGAACCAGCTATGAGTAGTAGGTAGGAGTAGCAAAGCATTTTTCCATCATGTGAAGTATTATTTATTCTTTAAGCAAAGTCAGAATTAGAGGTAAGCCCCACGATAAGCAATCTTACATTTAAACGCCCGAATTTATAGAATATATAAATTAAGTGTTGATGGTTCACTTTACAAAACAATTTTCCACATTTCTTCGACATATAAATTTTATTGGTGCTTTGAAAATAGGATTTAATATACAAAAATATTTTTATTCAAACAAATATGCTACTAAAATGAAAAATACTATATCTACTCCCTACTTCTTCAAATGAGATTTAATTATTTGAAAAAAGTCATATATAAAGTCCCTTATAGGGCCGGTGAGATGGCTCAGTGGCATAAGCGCCTGCCTGGCAAGCACGAAGTCTGGAGTTCAACTCCCGGTACCCACATACGAAAAAAGGGCCGGTGATATCGCTCAGCAGCACGGGCACCTCCTGGCGCGCGAGGTCCTGAGTTCGACCCCCAGTACCCACAAACATAAATAAATAAATAAATAAATAAGTCAGTTATAGACATAAATACAATGCCTACTATTCACTGCCAAATAAAAGTACATCATATTTATATAACATGAACATTTTACAAAGTCCTGTCACATGCTTCATTACATTTAGTTCTGTAACAGTCCTGAGAAGTAAACAAGTGTTATACTTTCCATTTTGCAAATGAAGAAACCAAAGCATTAAAGATATTTAGTACGTACTCTAATTTAAACAGAGTAGAGGAAGAATCAGAACTTTTGTCCAATATTCTTTCCACTGTAAAACTGCAAAGC
Source organism: Erethizon dorsatum (assembly GCA_028451465.1). Taxonomy (NCBI): domain Eukaryota; kingdom Metazoa; phylum Chordata; class Mammalia; order Rodentia; family Erethizontidae; genus Erethizon; species Erethizon dorsatum. The sequence continues at coordinate 104,707,512 of CM051833.1, forward strand.
ATTGTTTCCTTAGTAAATAAAATAAACCTCAAGGAACGTGACCTGTTAGCTGGATGCCAGGATCAGCACACTGAGTTCCAGCCTACAGTTCACGGCCTTACCACTAAAACTGAGCAGGGTAACACCCCATCCAACTCACCTCCAGCCCCACTTTCCAGAAAGCCCATGTGGACACAAGAAGACTTGAAATGAAGCGTAGTTGAGTGTCCTTTCTCCTACCTTCACTCCATCTCAAACCTTAATTTGTTAGATTTCTTATTAAGGTGGGGATTGGAGAAGAAGAGTGGAATCTGAACCAGAATCTGCAAACCACAGTGGAGAACAGGGTCTAGTCAGGTAAACAACTCTGAGATAGTAACACAGAACCAGAAACAACTAGACAGGATATTTTAAAATAATTGCACATTATTTTCCCATTGAAATTAGAAATTCTGATAGATATGAAAAATAATTTTAGCTGGATATTTTCCAAAGTTTCTTCTTTAAAATTATTAGGGAGGGCCAGTGATATAGCTCAGCAGCATAAGCACCTGCCTGGCAATCGCGAGGTTCTGAGTTCAACTCCCAGTACCCACATATAAAAAAATAAATAAAATAAAATAAAATTATTAGGGAAAAAAATCCGAAGTTTGTTCTCTCTCTTTCTCTTTCTCCCCCCCGCCCCGCTGTTTCTTACTGTCTCTCTCTGTGTCTGTCTCTTTGTCTCTCTGTTTCTGGCTCTCTCTGGCTCTCTGTCTCTGTCTTTCTGTCTCTCTCTTTGTCTCTCAGTGTCTCTGTCTCTCTCTCTCTCTGTCTTTCTCCTTCCCTTCCTCCCTCTCTCCATCCCTCTCTCCCTCTGCATTTTTCATTGTTTAAGAGAAATGTGGGCATCAGGAAACTTGGAACTTTAGCCCATAAAAATTGACTAATTCAAGCTAGTACTATAATAAGAAAATAGCACTTTAAAAAAATCATTGAAATGGGTTCAAATAATCTAACAGTTTCATTTAGAGAGGTTCAGCACACTTCATTTAGTTTTATAAAAGGCTCACAGACACTTATAAATGATTTTTTTTGCAGTATAGATCAGAAAGATATAAAATGTGGGTCTCATTGCTTAACAAAATAAACCTTCAGTTCCTTAATCTGATATTCAGGGACTTTGATGATAAAGTTTTTGTCTTATTTTCCTCATTCCCCATCTTATTCACCCACTGTTCATTTTCAAAGAACAATTTTCCTCTTCCTCATGTGCATTCTGCACTATGTTGCTTTCATACCTTCGTAAGTCGTTCTACCTCATAGTTAATATGGTATGTCTTATCCCTTCTACAATGTACACACTTCTAACTTGGGGAAGTGTCGTTGTCTTCTCCACACCCATACATACCATATCACCCACCCTACCCCCAACCATAACTGTTTGCTTTGTAAGAGTCTAAAAAGCATAAACTTTGAAGTCTGACAGCCCTCATTTCAAATCCTTGCTCTATCGTTTATTAGCTGTATAACCTAGGGCGAGACTTAACCTTTCTCAACCTCTGCTTCCTCATGCATAAAATAGGTATGAGAATACCCCTTGTGTCATTATAGAATGACGTGAAGTGAGAAAGCATGTACAGCATTCTTACTATTGTATCTCATACACTCTAGGTCCTAAAAAGTGATGATGGTGCTAGTAGTAATGATCATATCTGGATTTTAGAAGCCACTTTATTGCTTCAGTTTATTACAGAACCATAGAGCCTTCTTTTAAGTACTTTAGAAACACATATTCTGCAGTATTTAATCTACTGGTATAATCAAAACCTTAGACAATTTTAGGTAGCTGTTCCTTCTTTTTAGTCTTATATCTGGATGACTTCATGAACTCTTTTCATCCTGAAGAATTTGGATTTTCTTATTGCTGCAACACAGCATACGTGATTTGTAGTTTACACATCTAGAATGATAGGGCCACTTGTGGGTGTTGTCAAAATGACCATCAAGCTACAAAAATTGTAGGTCACACCTACAAATATAAACTTTACTCTATTGAGGGACCTGAGAGTAACGACAGCCTGTGTGCTGGTTTAAAGGTCTGTCCGCGGGAGAGGTGAATCTGAACAGGGTCAGCAGACTGCTGCTGGGAGGGAGCAGGCTAGAGCCCCCATTCGCACAGCCATTCATTGTTCCTCAGTAATCCTCGGTAATCATTGCTGTATTGCAGTTGTTTCCTGGAATCATTAAGAAGAATAGAGAGGTATCTACTAAAAACCTTGTGAGAATCTATCTGCTAGAGTCTATCTAGTAAGTTTACACAGTAAATCCACCGTTTAGTAAAAGATAAACCCAATTTAAACCAGTTTAATGTTTTTTTTTTCAGAAGCTGTCTTTACTGGTTTAAATTCTCTTTATCTTTTTAATATATTAGGTAAGATTACTTAAATTCATACGAATTGAACAGAATACTTTCCACTTCATAAATGATCGCACTGTGCTATAAATCTATATAGTTCCAAAATGGTTATTAGACTGTGATGAAATATGCCTGCAGTGAGTTTGTACTGCAAAGGCACAGAAAAGGAGGCAACATGGGCTTGTCAGAAAATCTGCTTTCTGACATTCCCAGCTTACCACAATCATTTAACCACTCTGAATCTCAGTTTTTTATTTTACGTTGTGATTCTAGATAACTCCTCTTAAACAGAATTTAAAAGTCAAGATTTAGCATCAAGTAGAAGATAAATACACAGATATGAACTTATAAGCTACTTTTCTGGAAGTGCCTAATAGGAAAAGAAAAAGCGGAAAATCTGTGCATATTTGTATACTTTTTTTTTTTTTTTTTTTGTGGGTACCGGGGGGTCGACCTCAGGACCTCGCGCCCCAGCAGGCGCCCGTGCCGCTGAGCGATATCACCGGCCCCTTTTTCGTATGTGGGTTCCGGGAGTCGAACTCGGGCCCTTGCGCTTGCCGGGCAGGCGCTTAAGCCGCTGAGCCATCTCACCGGCTTGTATACTTTATATTCCAAAACAAAATCCAGTCTGAAAGTCTGGATAAATTTTAACTTTTCAGTTTATTCTCTGAAACAACTTGTTACCTGTGCATTTCTCAAATTAACAAAAAACAGAGGAAACAGTCTGTATTATTTTATTTTTAGAATTATTTTATGTCCCAAAATAACATGAAGCAATGAAGCTAGCATAAACTTCAGGAAAAAAATTAACACTCCTATCTAAATTAGACCAAATTGCACTTAATTAATGTTCAATCTTGAGGCATACTTCAATGCTCAAGTATATTTCAGATAAATTAGCTAACTCCTTTTGACTAATTTTCACGAAACTATAGAGGCTTATCGACCACCAGGTGGAGCCAGTATTGTTCTGGTTATAGCATGAAAATATCCTGAAAATGAAAATTGGTTAAACAGAAGAAATAATCTGTACAGATTTCAGTACAGAAAAATTAAACTTTTAACATCTACCTGTCTAGTTTTTGTAAATGCGCACATGTAGAATGAGAGTTCCCCCATTAAATAATTCCCTTGTTATGAATAAGTTTTTATTTTGGCAATTTCATTGGATGGAGATTGGCATTCTCCTTATCCGCTTTTTGAAGATATCATGTGAATGAGTATCTTTGAAAGATACGTAGTAAGGATTTAACCTGTGGTCATATGATAAATATTATGGATTAAAGTTATGAAAAATGAATGGTAAAAAATATATTGCATTGGGTTGCCATTTTAACATTACAGACTATTTCCACTGTAATCATTTCCATTATTTATTGTCTTAATAAAGCAAACAAAACAAAATAAAAGGCATCCTGCCTGGAAGAGAAAGAATATGTCATTTATTCCCAGTAGCTCCTCAAGGAAGCTGGTAGAGGAGATGGGAGGGCAATGCTTACAGGACTTCTATAGAGGTAGCCAATGAAGTGCTTCAAGTAGAACAAGGATTAAGTTTCTGACTGCCACCTCAGGGAAGGGTCAGGGGCATTCTTTATAACATTCAGAAACAAAGGTGTAGTATGTACTTAGCCTCCAGAAGCTCAGTGCCCAGAACCCTAAATCAGGGGTAACTGCCCTCAAGTTAACTTCACTGGCTCCTCTTACCCTTTATTTTACAAGTATTAGAAATCATCTAGTTTGTTATAACTCAATTTAATTAGACAACTGTCTGTTGAAAAAGTAGTTGTATCATAGGGTTCCTAAGACCCTAAAAGTCCCTCAGGGACTTACTCTATCTAGTAAAAGTAATAATGTGACTCTAGGCACTGTTAATTCAAGACCTAAAAATGATAGATCTGTCCATTTAGTTATTGTTTATTGAGCACATTTAAGACCTGTGCTAGGCCACAAACAGGGCAGTTCCTGCTATGTAAGTTTACATCAGAGAGATGATGTGGACAGAGGCAACACTTCTAATGCTTGGGGTACCACAAGGTGTGTTAAAATGTTCAAATAAGTGGAAAATGTGATTAACTACGGAGGATCAAGAAAAAGCCATAAGGCATTCTTCCTGAGTGAAAATTACTTGAATAAACCCAATGCTTGGCAGGGTGCTCTTCTCTTATCCTTTCCCTGACCTAGGGGAAGGAATAAGGACTTTTTTTTTTTGTGGGTACCGGGGGTCAACCTCAGGACCTCGCGCGCCAGCAGGTGCCCATGCCACTGAGCAATATCACCTGCCCTTTTTTCATATGTGGGTACCGGGAGTCAAATTCAGGACCTCGCACTTGCCAGGCAGGTGCTTATGCCACTGAGCCATCTCACCAGCCCAGGACTTTCTTTTTTAGTAACATTTAGAAGCAAAGGTATACTTAGCTTTCCATCTTACTAGTTTATCACCTAAGCTAAGTTAGAATATAAGTTTTAGCTTAGGCTCTGCTGCTAACCCACAAGGGATTCCAGCTAAGTAATTTTATTTACCTGGACCTTAGTTTATCTATAAACTGAGAAGTTATATTAGAAGATTGTCAAGGTACCACCTAACTCTGCTGCTAGATTCTCCAGTAATAAACTGATGGTTGTAGTGATGTTGGATAGTCCTTTTCCCAAAACCTTTCCTGTAGTTTACCTAATTTAACTCATAGATAGCTTATAGATTTTTTTAAATTTATTCTAATGTTATAATATAGGCAATCTCTTAAGCCCTCCCTGATACTGGTATTAAACCCACAAACCCAAAATTTGATACTTACATGATAATCAGTGGCTTGATTTCTTAAATATTTTCACATCTGTTAGGTTCATTTTACCCTTTAGATTACTTTTTGGAGTGGAATGCCCATATCATAGGTTTCACATTTCTTCCAAAGCATCTCTCTGGGTACCAGGCACACAAAGAACACTTAGTGAATTTTAGTTTCTGAATTTAAGTTGCAACTGAAGACAGGAGGACACATTGTGGGCCTTTAGTGTCATGTAGACCTGGGCTCACATCCCAGCTTTATCATATCCCAATTGTGATCCTTTCTAGTTTCTTTGTTTGTAAAATAAACTTATGTATACTTTCTTCATGGATAATCAAAGCACCTCGGCATGGTGCCTAATATAGTAGGTCCTTAGTAAATGTTCTTTTGTGTTTGTTGAACAGAAAATTAGTGTTGTTGCTGTTGTACCCTTAATTCCTACTTATTTTGCATCTGTTTCATAGAAATTTCGGTTATAATAAGTAGTCATTATTGCATCATTATTATTTAGGAATCATCATTCAGTATATATTGAGATACATAAGAAAAGTAAAATGCTCTGTACTTAGAGGAACTGAATTTTTCTAACCCCTTGTGCAGTTACCAATTTTATATCACTAAAGTCATCTAGTTGCCTATTCAATTTTTGTTTATCCAGGAAATCCAAGCACACGAGAAATGAATGTGTTATTCCCTGCTCTGGTAACATGGACTGAGCTAATACAGAACTTCCTTCTCCTATAAATATATAAAAGTTTTGGATAAAATATGATACAGTCCAATTTAAATGCTTAGCCAACCTTGAGAGAGAAGAGGAGAGAGGAAGAAAGGGGGAGTGGGAGAGAAAATTGGAAGAGAGGGAGGGAGGGAAGGATAGTGAGTGGGAGGGAGGGAAAGATTAAGGGAAGGAGGGGAAAATCCTAGACACCAGAAACAAAGGGTAAGCAAGCTGATACTGTAGTTACCTGGGGGCATATATTGGACCTAGGTGTAGGCTCTAATATGTGGAAGCTGGAGTTTCAGTCTCACACTTGGATAGAGGATATAACCTTGGGTTAAAGAGGTAGGAGTTAGAAAAACTGTCTACTTGGTCAGGAAGGCCACAAAGAAGCTTACTGTTCTTCAGATATTAGTGTCAGAGAAGGGAAAGGAAAAGAGAAGGGGAGAGGAGAGGAGGGGAGAGGAAGGGAAAGAAAGATTCTCCGTAAAAAAGTCAAAACTCTAGACCTCTAACAGTCACAGATATAAAGTCTGAAATGTATGTACATCGCCTGTATGGTATAAGAATCCTAAATCAAGAAGCCGACATGGAACTAAAGGCTCTGGACCAATGGAACCCTTTGATTGTCTGACAGAAACAAATGCAAAACTCTTCGAAGGAACTTTTACACAGTCTTGGGGGCCAAGAATTCCTATGGAATAGGATGAAGATGCAACCCTAAATGAAAATAAACTCACAATAAAATATTAGAAAATACTTTAGAGATATGACCATTTTAGGGAAAGAGTAAGAATACATAAACAGAAGAATCCCAAAAACAATCTGAAAGATACAGCATTATAAATGTGTTTGAAATAAGAGATTTTTAAAAGAATAACAATCATAATAAAAGACTAAGACTATGAAAAAGGGTGGATGAATTTGAAAAAGAGCCAAATGGAATTTCTATAGATAAAAAGTATAGTTATTAAAATCAGTGACTCAGTTTATGCTTTAAAAACTGATTAAATGCAACTGAACAGAGAATTAATGAATAGAAATATAGAGCTGGGGAAATTACTCAGAGTAAGTAATGAGAAGTAAAATGATGAGAAGTAACAACATGAAAAATGAATGTCCTGTGATTTATCATAGTCAATCACACTGTATCCTGTTATGATATACCTAGCTAGGAAATAGAAGAGGTAACTAGTAGTTTTTTATTTTTGTTTTTGTTTTTAGATAGTTGCGTTTGTGTAGCAGAAGTCATTGCATTTGGCTGTGTGTACCACATAAAATGTTTGAATTACAGTTTCCATGTTATACAGTAAGAACTTCAGCAAGTTTAATCCTGCTGTTACAGATTTATATGGTGAAAGACCACTAGACCTCACAGCTGTTCTCAGGCAGTTTACCTGTTCATTTTGGCTAAGAATGAAAACAGAAAGGAAAAGACATCTTTAAACCACAGGTTATAAAAAAAAGAAAAACTCACAAAACCAGAAACTAGAGCAGGGGTGAGTCTACCCAGAGGTGGTGTGACTGCCTAGGCTTGTCTGGCCTCGATTGTTTAGATTTATGACTTTCTAGGGAAAAAATTGATATACCACAAGCTGGACTGTATTTTTATATTTACCTGATATATTTTCCATTGTTAGAAAGAATTTTAAGACATCTACATTATGAAAAATACTAGTGGCCAGTTTTTCTGACCTCAAACAGTTTGCATTGATTCAGTCTTCCTCTGCTAAATTTTATTATTTTAACTCTTGATTCAAAGCTGGCTTTTATTTTTAAACTTTTCATTAACATTGTCAAATAAGTCGAATAAACTACCTACTCAGTCTTTCCACCAGGAGTTTCTTTTTTCTTTCTTTTTTTTTTTTTTTTTTATGTGGGTACCAGGAGTCGACCTCAGGACCTCACGCTTGCCAGGCAGGCGCTTATGCCGCTGAGCCATCTCACTGGCCCACCACCAGGAATTTCTATGAACAGTGTCAACCAAATTCCGAAATTTTTTCTTATGGATGTAGTGAATGGGACTCAATAACAAATTGATATGTGTGACAGGGAGTGCATGTACTGGGAAGCAGTTTTATTAATTTGGACAGGAAAATTGCTTTTGTAAGAATTAATGATTTAAAGTATTCTATTAGAATATTTAGATTAATATTAACTTTATGAAATTTAACTTTAGAAAATCTTTTAAAATTTTAGAATAAAATACATTTCCATTAAGTACTGTTTATCCCTTTTATTCTATTGAAAGAATATTTTAGTAAAGAACATTTAGTAGTATATGGCATTTTAATTAATTTGGAATTGCCTCAAATCAAGTAACCCTACATGGAGGCCTATGGACATAAAACTGCATCCAGTTGCCCTTCATCAGCACTTTAGAGAACCTTTTTTGTGTTGTTTTGTAGCTGTTTGTGAAGATTATCACCATATAAAATCAGCCCAAGCCAAAGTGCTACATGCTTCACTGCTTAGATTGTGTATTCTGGAAATAGGCAGATTAAGGAGGTCACCCTTAAAACAAGCATGTTACCCAATCATCTGTCCTTCCCTCATGTCAGATTTGTGTAGCTCTGTTATTTCTCAACTCCTAATTTGTTCACCTGTAATTGGTAGCCTGTGGAACTTCTTCATACCTTTATTGAGCATATCATTTAAAATATAAATCAAGTTGCAATTAAATGATTAATAACCACAATCAAAAGCTCCACAATACGTTCATGTAGTCAAAGCCAAAGATATTGCAGTGAAAAAATGTAGCTCCTGAGCAACTAAAGAATCTGGATCTTTTTGGAGCATTCTTTACCAGGAAAAGTAGCGAAGCATTTATAGCTATGTGATGATAGGGTATAGCCTTTGATTTACCCATTCAACCCTGAGGCACAAAGTATTTGAGTTCTTAACTTTCATTACAGAATTCAGTCAGTTGTGTTAAAGGCAAAATGGACTCACTCATAACCTGAGGGTTGAAAGTCTAGCTTTTACACACTTTTCCCTTAGGAAGCCATAAGCTGCAGTTAGGATAAGGTTACAGCTCAAGACTTTGTGAGAGGATAGTTGATTTAGCAACTGAGGAATGGATGGTGTTTTAGAATTCCGTATAGTTTTGTCCATCTTTTGTGAAAACTGTTGAACTAGATCTTTGCTAAGAATGGATATAAAGGTGGGGTAGATCCAAGTACTGTTGGAAACAGTATTCAAACCCTGTGAAAAGATAAAGATACATTAGTTATTTGATCTGGGATCATTTACATAATGATAAAAAGTCCTACAATTTTATCCAGCTATAAACATTTTTTCAAAGTAATATCGGTTTTGTAATCCATTGTAGACATCAGCTAGAGAATGTACAACTCCTCTTCATCATTTTAAAATTACTTCCTATTACCAAAGAGATTGTATTAAAGAGATCTTAAAATGCATGAGTGAATCTTACTCATTTTTCAGATGCTTGCCATCACCACCACTAATTGCCTTATATAACACATTTATGAAGCTAGTTATAACTATTCATTTAAAAAGGATGACTAATGCTACAATATTAAGATACTATCAGTGCAGCTATGTTAAGGTGTATCTGAATCATATGCCTGTGTTTTCATTACATGGTTAGAAAATATAAAAAGAATGTGGTTTGACAAATACTAAGGAAATAAAGTACTTTATTAAAGTTGTCTTCATTAACTTCCATATAGGTGAAAATGTGGGAGGTGAAATTAAAATATTAACATACTTAAGGGCATCCCTACTAAGGAATCCTTATCACCATTTTTGGAATACAGATAGCTTCATAGCCTGGGGAAAAAAATTCTCCTTTCTCTCTGTCAAAGTAAAAAATCCATAATATAGAACTATATTTGTATGAAGAAAGAGATAATGATGGGCCTATCTTGAACAAGCGTGTACACTATTCCTTGAGAGCTTATCAAAGTTAATCATAACAGGAAAAAAGCATATATAGTGTTAACATATAAATGTTTATATATGCAAGTATATTTTCATACCATCACATTTTTAATATGAATGGGATAATAATAGGTTGTTAAGCATTCACCAGGTGTCACAAGTATTTCATTTCATCTTTATAACAAGTTAGGTAATAATATTATTTTCATTTTATAGCTGAAAATACTGAGGCACAGGTTGTCTCTGTATACACACAGTAAAACTGTGGAACCAAAATTCTGGTTAGTCTCACCCCTGTGTCTGTGTTCTAACTGTGCCATGTTCACTGGCTCCCTCTGTGATGGAATCTGAGAGCACATGTTTTTTCCTGTGTACCCACCAGAGGAAACATATGAGCGTCGCTTCCTGTTTGAGTGCTAGTTTTAATCCCTTAAGAATACCTTCTGAGTTAAATAAGATTGCCCATGAGTTAGCACTGTTGACAGTACGTAATGGGCTGAGGGGTTCATTATACTGTTCTCTCTATATTTGTGTAGGAAATTTTGCATAATAAAAAATTGTGTTTGTTATTTTTTATTAATAAATAATTTTTGACCACTGAACTTATTTTGGTTGGGAGTTGTTCATTGATGTGTTCAGTGGATCTTCGTGTGAGAATTAATTACATTGCACATTCTTTTTTCCAGTATTTTTGTAGGAGAGAGGTACAGCTATGTTTGTTTTCCATTCTGTAAAAACTACTTACTCTTTATTTTTCCTATGTCATGTTATTTTTTTTCTAGGATGAATATCAGCTAATCATTCTGAAATTACCTGCACTTGTTTCAGAACATTCCTATCTCTGATATATGAATCCTGGGATAGTTAAAAAATGATAATAAATAACTACTCCCCACTCCTACCTCACATCTAGTACCACCACTCTATATCATGGCTAGAACCAAGAGGACTATATTAGAGACAGCTTAATTCAATACAATTTTATTAGATTCAATGTTATTAAGATTGCTGTTCTCTCCAAGCTAAATCATACATTTGTTTATACATTGATAGGCATTAGTATCAAAATCCTAGCAGATTTTTTTGAAGAAATTGACAAGCTGGTTTTAAATTTTATATCAATGGGCATAAGAACAAAAATGACCAAAATAATATGGAAAAAGCCAAAGTTAAACGTTTTATACTAACTGATCTCAAGACTCAATATAAACCTGCAGTAATCAAGATAGTGTACTATTGGCAAAAGGACAGACATAGATTAATGGAACAGAAGACAGTATTTAGAAATAGATACACATACAATTGATTTTCAACAGAAGTACCTTGGTAGTTCAGTGGGGGGAAGCCTTTTTAAATAAATGATGTTGACTCAATTGAGAGCTATATAGAAAAATAATAAAAATAACCTCAATCCCACCATACACAAAAACTAACTCAAAATAAATTGTATACCTAAACAAAGGGGACAGAATTTTATACTTTTTAGAGAAAATATAGAAAAAGCTTTCTGACTTTGGAGCAAGCAAAGATCTCAGATAACACATGAAAATATGATTTATAATGTAAAAATGATAAAATTCTGTTCTCCAAACATGTAACCTTTGCTCTGTGAAAGGTATCTTTAAGAAAATGAAAAGGTTAACCATAGACTGAGAGAAATCATTTAAAGACTATATATCCAACAAGCGGTTTATACCTAGAATATATTTTTTAAACTGTTAAAACATATTAATAAGACAAAAAGTCAATGGATTTGAACACAGTCCAAAAGAAGACATATGAATGGCCAATAAAGCCCACAAAAAGTTTGATATTACTAATCATCAGAAAAATGAGTCAGAACCATAACCAGATCCATTTCATAATCACTAAAACAGCCAAAGTTGAATGTCAGTACCAGATAGAGTGGAAGATGTGGAGCAACTTGAAGTCTCCTTCCTACATTGCTGATACGATGCAACATGCAGCCCAAATGGGGCAGCCTTTTTGTAAAACAATATGACAGTATCACATAAATTTAAACACATTTAGCAAATGACCCAGTAATCTTACTCCTAGATTTTACCCAAGTAATGAAAATATATGTCCACAGTAAGACTTATTTTGAATGTTCATTAGAATACTATTTACAGTAGCCAAAAACTGGAAGCAACTCAAACCTCTATCAACTGGTAAAAGAACAAACAACAGTATATCTGTACTATGGGATACTGCTCATTAAGGTAAAGAATACTGAACAACATAGATGAATTGCAAAAATATTTTCTAAGTGAAAAAACTCAGACATAAAAGACTATGTATAGTATGGTTCCATTCATATGAGTTTCTAGTAATGACAAAACTATGGTGACAGAAAGCAGATACTGGTGCCTGGTATCTGAGGAGGAAAACTCACATTCAGATACTTTTTAGGGCTATGGAGCTGCTTTATATCCTGATTGCAGTAGAAGTTATATATTGTATACAATACTAAAGTAATTAAACTGTGTAACCCAAGCTGGGCATGGTGGTGCACACCTATAATCACAGCACTTGGAGGCTGAGGCAGAAGAATTGCCACAAGTTCAAAGCCTGCCTGGACTTCATAGCAATACTCTATCTCAAAAAAACCAAAATACAAAAATCCTCGATAAAATACTGGCAACAGAATGCAGCAAATCATCAAGATTATACACCATGACCAAGTAGGATTCATGCCGGGGTGCAGGGATAGTTCATCATACACAAATCAATAAATGTAATACACCATATTAGCAGAGTAAAAGATAAAAATCACAGAATCATCTCAATAGATGCAAAAAAGCATTTGACAAAGTCCAACACCCCTTCATAATAAAAACCCTACAGAAAATTGGAATAGATGGTCTTTATCTCAATCTGATAAAAGCCATCCATGAAAAACCAACAGCCAACATCATACTAAATGGTCAAAAACTGAAACCTTTCACTGTAAAATCAGGAACAAGGCAAGATGTCCACTGTCACCACTCTTATTCAATACAGTTCTGGAAACATTAGCCAGATCAATTAGACAAGAGAAAGAAATAAAATAAGGATAGGCAAGGAAGAAATTAAATTATCATGATTTGCAGGTGACATGATACTCTACATAGAAGACCCCCAAAAACTCCACCAAAAGACTTCTACATTTAATAACCAAATTCAGTAGTGTAGCTGGATACAAAATCAACACTCAAAAATCAATAGCATTCCTGTACACAAACAACAAACTCACTGAGAGAAATAGGGAAACCACACCCTTCACAATAGCATCCAAAAAATGAAATATTTAGGAATCAATCTAACAAAGGAAATCGAAGATCTATACATTGAAAATTACAGTACTCTGAAAAAGGAGATCAAAAAAGATATCAGAAAATGGAAAAATATCCCTTGCTCATGGATAGGAAGAACCAAGATAGTAAAAATGGCCATACTCCCAAAATTATTATACAGATTTAATGCAGTCTGAATCAAAATACCATTACATATCTCACAGAATTAGAGAAAACAGTCCTGAAATTCATTTGGAAACAGAAGAGACCTAAAATAGCAAAGGCAATCCTGGGCAACAAAGGCAAGGTAAGGGGCATCACAATCCCTGACTTGAAATTATACTATAAAGCTACTGTGATAAAATCAGCATGGTACTGGCAAAAAAAAATAGACCTGAGGATCAGTGAAACAGATTAGAACATGCAGACAGGGGGAAAGGAAGGAAAGGAAAAGGAAAAAAACAAAGAAAAGGATAAAATGGAAACAAAGCTTTGTAAATAGGGAGGGGAAGAGGAGTTGAAGGGAGGGGAGGGGAATGGGATAAAAGAGGAATCAAAATATATCACATACAGATGCAAATCCCCTGTGATGAACATGATCATTATGTATATTGAAAGAGTACCAATAAACTTAAAAACAAATAAATAATAAATAACTGTATATGCCAAATGAATTTTACTGTATATAAAGTATACCTCAATATAGCCCCTTTTAAAATTCTTGTCATTACTAGTTTCCAGTATGAGATGACTACTGTTTTCTAAATTATTAAGTCTTTTGAATATTGTAAACAGCATTGTATAGAATTTTCTTGCTTTAGTATTTACTTTCCTTGGCTTTTAAAAATTTATTCTTAAGGCTTCTTTGTGGCACAATTTTTAATTTTCTGTTTCCTACCATTCTTGAAAAGTGAAATCGAGTTATTGGTCCATATTAAAGGAAACCACATGTAAGGGGCTACACAGTAAATACATTAAAATGAGCATGGCTGAATCTGTTTTGAAGCTTGTAAACTTGACCTGCCTGTGACATGAGGCAGCTGAATTCATCTATATCAGCCTTTCCCCTTATTTTAAACTTCTCACTACAAGTAAAAGTTTTCAGTCGTCTGTGGCTGAAAATTCAAGAATTTGTCCTTTTGCTGTTTTAACCATTAGACAGTTATAAGGATATACTCATCAGAATTTGCCTTCAGATCTTACAAAATTCTGCCATATGGAAATGGCAGGAAACAACTATCATTGACTCTTAAATTCAGTGGAGCAGGAGATTCCAAGAGTGTGGCAAATACTCCAGTGACATGTGAGGCTCCGGGGTCAAACTCTCCTGCTGCCTTCTTATTTCCCTTCTCCTATTCCGTTATTCATTCATTTACTTGACTATCTACTTGTATCAAACTGCTAGCACTTGTTGGTCAAGCACTCTCCTAAGTGCTGGGAAATAGGAGTTTTCTTCAAGGAGTTTAATGTCCAATAAGGGTTAAAGAGGAGTAAACAGAAAATCACAAAAAAGTGCCATACACAGAAGTGCCAGCTGGTGCTGCAGAAGCTCAAAGGAGGAGCATCCACACCTGACTTCATGACTGGAATCAGAAAGGCTTTATGAACAAAGTGCCAACCAAACTGAGACCTAAAGAATGAGCAAGAATTAAGCAAGAAAAATTAACTGAGGAATGGAGGAATGAGGAATGGAGAGGAGAGTGTTTTTAATGTTCCTGAGATAATGAGGAGCAGGTGGAAAGGGCTTTTGGCTGAGGGTGAGGGAAGGATATCAAGAAAACAATGTAAGTTAAAAGAATAATAGTTAAAGCCAAATGAGACCCCTGAAGGTGGACGCAGCGGAGGAGTTGAGAGATGAGACTGGAAGGGAAAGTATTAACTGCCTCCAACAAGGAGCCGAAGATTGTTAAGGTGCTTGGTCTTTATCCTAGGATAATGCAAATCCAACTCTTATAGGATAAGAAGGGAGATATTCAAAGATGTAACTCAAAAGAAAAATATTAAGTTTTAAAAACCTATTATAAGAATCATCCTAGATATACCCATTATGATAACATCATCTCTGCTAGTAAGATTGCTAAGCATATGTGCCTCAAGTATTATTTCCATATTTAATGGCTTCTTTTTCATCATTGTGCTGAGTTTTTATCATTTACAGCTGTCAGTCTTAGAAGTGGAGCTGGACATATAGCACTTGAATCCATATAAAATTATTTGTAAAACTGATTACTGCTTTCAGGTTCCATCAAAATCATGTTAGATAGCCACAAAAAACAACTTATTTCATATATTCTTTTGCTATTATTATTATTATTATTATTATTATTATTACTTTTTTATATTACTTTAGCAAATCTCTTGAAGAAAATGCTTGATTGATTGTTAATATATTTATTGCACATTCATAGTGTTCCACAAACTAGGTTATAATGAGTCAAGTAACAAACTGAGGCTTTAGTAGAAAGATGACCAGTATTCTTGATCACATCTAACTTGTTTTCGTTTGCCAGCCAAAGACAAGAATAGGTTGATTTTCTGCTGTTTTATTTTTAGTCATAAACTTTCATATATAGGTATTTAAGTATTTGTAAATGTTAGTTCACTTGGGTTTTTTGTGGCAAAACTGTGTTTAAAAACCAGGGTGTTAAATAATCATCATATGGAATTATCGTAGGATTAAACCTGCAGTTTTGTTTTCTAAATTCTGATTTAGTAGAATCATTTTTGTTTGTTTCTGGTATGTATCCTAACGTGTTTGTGAGATTCTAAGTTGTATCCTAAATTAGATCTTAAATTATTTGTTAGTTCTGTGTATTTTATACAGTACCATCCTGTTGAAATTTGTTGTTATTACAACTGGAAACAAAAGTGGCAGATAATTGTACAGCAACCAGTATTTGAAAGGTTGTATCTTGTAACGCAGAACAATAGAAAATGGTATTTCTGGATTTTAGGAAGAGCTTAATTTTAAATGTGAAATAGACAAGTGATTTTTATACTCAATTTAAATAAATACAGTCTAGTCAACTTAAATAAGTACAAATTAGATGAAGGTTAAAATAGCATAGTATAGAATAAAGATTTTTACAAAATTGGTTGATCAACTAATACCAGTCACTTTATAGTGGAGGAAATGGTTGTAGAGCTGATGGAACTTACTGGTTTTGTTTTGAAATTAAAGGAAGAAAACCAAGCCCAAATTTGGACTTCCTCTTTAGTGGCACGAGCATATACATTAATATGACTGCTCTACTTACTCCAAGAGTATTCTACTATTTTTCAGAGGAAGAAGCTGCTCCAGATGGTGCTGTTGCTGAATACAGAAGAGAAAAACAAAAGTATGAAGCTTTGAGGAAGCAACAAGCAAAGAAAGGAACTTCCCGAGAAGACCAGGTGAATTTAAAAACCAAAACTCATATGTAATTCATTGCCTTTTTATAGTCTTCCAGGATTGTGAAACAGAACCTAATTTGATTATGTAACAGGGAAGCAGTATCTCCCTAAAAAGAACAAGTATATATTTACATATATTTATGTAGGGTACTCTACCAAGGACCTCAGCTACTCATGTAAGGGTCCAAATTCTAAAGTTCTTTTCAGACATTAAAGTGAAAAAGCTTGAAACTTTCATGTTTCAACCTGGTACTCCCATATCAAGTACAGGAGCTTGTAAAATGACATGACCTCAGAAATTCAGGTAGAAGTGAATACTGTGAAGTGGAGAAGTGGCAGTTGCAAATGATGAGAGGCTCTTTCCACATGCCAACTAAGCCAGCTCAGCTTGAACTTGTGTACTGCCTAGAAATAAGGTATTGGTCAACTAGTTCATTTTGTAATAAAGCCCTGTTTTTTGCAAGTAATTCCTGAGTCTTAAGTAGTAATAGGAGAAAATTGTCAGAAATCAAAAATAAAAAGAAAGAAAACTAGCTTAGTAATTTGGGAGTCAGCTATATATGCCATGTAGTACTTTGTGCTTGATAAAACCAATCTCTTCAGCATCCCTTCATGCTGAAAAGGTAGGCGGCAAACCAAAATCATTTCTTTTTGGTGTTGCTATGGATGTAGATATTTAGATATGCCATTTTAAGCAAAGAAATAAAACAGGCAAAAGAAAAGTAAATTAAAAAGCTCAAGTCTATTTGGTTAAATTAATCTAATCAGAAACTATATTATAAATGATACCTAATTACTGGTAAGGAAAAATCATGCATCAGTACATAGCATGAAAATAATCATAGGGAGAGTTCAGCAAGAAATCTAGTGTAGGAAATTTAAATTACAGAGTACTAACTTATATGCAACTTTCAAAAGCAATGGAACATCAAATGAAATTAAGAAAAAATACATTATTGACTTGTTTTCATAGAGTCACAAAGTCTTCTGAATAGCAACTGTAGAAACTATACTATTAAAGATGATAAAGATAACTCTTATTTATACATTTCCTTTTTTTCTTCCCTCAAAGCAAATAATTTTAAGAACCTGTCATGTACTAATCACTATATTTTGTGGTCATCAGACAGACACATCCCTGCCCTCTCTCAGCTATCAGGGAAAAGAGCCAGTTAAACCAGTAGTACCAATAAAAGGAGTGAGCATTATGAAAGGATAGGTGCAGGAAACTGTGTAAATGTGTAACAGTAGGACCTAAACATAGCTGAGAATGTAGGAAGATCTCCCTGAGAAAATTATTGGTCAGCTGAGTTGAAAAGGTTAAACAAGAGCTACCCAGGTGAAGTAGAGGCAGGGTATGGCTAGACAAAAGAAGTGGTATATGAGAAGCCTTTCCCTTCATTGCTGTGCAAAGAACTAAAAAATGTTAAGCATAACTGTAACATACCTAAGAGAAAGACAGGCATGAGGCTGAAGAGGTAAGCAGGAATCAGCTCATGCAAGGTATTTTTGAGCCATGTTAAGGATTTAGTTGACCCTAAGGGTAATGGGGAACTGTTGAAAAACGGAAATGACATGGTCTCATTTGTATTTTGGGAAGATCCCTCCAACCTGACAGTAGTAGGAAAAGTAGACTGGATCCAGGGCAGGACTAGAGGTACAGAGGCCGACGGAGAGACTGTTGCCAAGGCAAGGGGCCTTCAGAATAACTTCTCCATGCAGAGAAAAGTCTTTCACTGAGCCGAAAAGTCATGCTGTAAGTAGTTGGCCATTCATTCCTTCAGCAAAAGCCAGAAGACTGAGTAATTTCCACCAGTTGCCAAACAGAAATACTTTCGTGTAGATGCTATCTTCTTCACCCTATAATGTGCACTGGTGTTTTTGTGGTGTCTTCTTTTCTGCCCAGTGTCTTCTCTTGCTTTAGAAGGCAGACAAAGTCCAATCTTCAATGTAGAAATCTAGAGGGGCCAAGAGGATATTTTTTATTTGTCACAGTCCTTCTGAGTGAATGCCTGTAGCATGTTCATTGGCTCCAAAAGAAACCTGCTTTGCCACTTTTAATTCAGGAAGAAAGATCCAGGTCTAGTGTAATTTTCTAGGAAATTTCACAATGTCATTCCACTACGAAGTGTTCTTTGTTTTTATTGTTTTTTACACCTTCAGAAAAGACATTTTCAAGTATACAAATTTCTACCATTAAAAATGATAGGCTTTTGAAGATAAAGATTAGATATAGAGACATGTATATGGAAACATAAATTCATATCATGTAAATATAGATATAGGAACACTTACATACACCCAAAGCTTTGAAGAATATACCCCAAAATTGTTAGCTATGGTATTCTAAGTGGAGAGGTAATAGTTATTTTTGTTTTACTTCTCCTTTCTAATTTTTCTATAGTAACTTTTCCTTATTATAAAGTAAATAAAATAAAAGTTAATGAACAGCAGAGTATTTTAATGAATGAGGTTTAAAACTAAGGAATTATTATTTCAAGAGCTTAGTTCTATGTTGTCTAGTATAGAAACATAAAATGTCCAACTTAGTGGCCCTTAGAATGTTGGAGTTTATAAATTTTACCCAAATTTATCTCATTCAATAGCTATGGTAATGTGGATATTTTCAGCTTTTTTATGTGACCATTAAATTTTGCAGAAATGTCTAAACCACTTTTCACTATCATTTTGTAGCAATAACTGCCTTTGTTTCATACAGACATTTTGACATCTCTTATTCATTAAGCTCAGGTTCTAGGGTGCCAAAATCTACTTAGTTTTTTCATGAACTGTAATCTTAACGATATTCTGTAAATAAATTCTGAACCTAAGTATTTATTGTTACACCTTATTATACTTGCTATTCATATGTTGAACTATCATTAATACATTTTCCTAATATGAAGTATGAGGATATTAATATTCAGTTCAACAGACCAAAATTATGATTGTGCTCTTGATTTTTTAGACAGGTAGTACTTTACCTCATTTCACAAGGATATACTCTAAAACTAGACTAGGAAAACTTCTTCCTAGACTGTGTTCTCTGCTTAAATTCTGGAGTACACTGTTAAGGTATAACCAGGAGAGGATCTGGTTATAAAATTGCAGCCATTTGTTTCTTCTTCTTGCCCACAGAGAGCATGGAAACCAACCAAGAATTCAACCAAGAATTTTTTTCTTTTAAACATATTCAACATAATACTTGCATCCTCCTTCTCATTGAACAATAAAATGCAGTGCCTCTTTTTTTGGGGGGAGGTGGTGTTGATAGTAGGGATTAAATCCAGCAACTCCACATTGAGTTACACATCTCCAAATCTTTTGAGACCAGAATCTCACTAAATCACTAAGTTCCCCAGGCTGGCCTCAAATGTGGGATCTCAGCCTCAGCTTCCCAGAATGCTAGGATTACAAACATGGCACTACAGCCAGCATACAATGTTTTTATGTGTATATAATTTTAAATAGTAGTATAAAAGCATATTTATTGCTTTTACAAAATTTATGTAGTTCTTTCTGATAGACCTTTAAACATGTTTCCATTTTTCCATTTATATAAATATTGCTGTTTAAGCCATTTTGTGCATTTCAAATTATTTTTTCTAGAATATAGTCCCAGGATTGGAACTACTGAGTCAGAAGGAATGGTGATCTTAAAGTTTCGAATACATGTGAACAGCTTCCTAAAGATATTATTTCAAATTACCTACCTTCCAGGGATTAATGTGTTCATTCATTCCTCTTTACCCATATTCATATTTTTATGTTTTTGGAAATTTGTTAATTTAGTTTTATTTATTATTTTTATATAAAATACTATTTGTTGGTAGTGTTTCATTTTTTATTACATATGTCCTGGTGAATTATGTTTAGTAGACATTAAAAATTTAACTAAGCTGGGAATGATGGCTCATACTTGCAATCCCAGCACTCTGAGAGGCTGAGGCAGGAGGATCACAAGTTCAAGCCTGGCCTAGGTAACATGATTACTTAGCAAGACCCTGTTTCAAATTAAAAATTTGAAAAGTTGGCGAGCTATCTTGGTGCAAAGACCCTAGATTCAATCCCTAGTACCATAAAAGAAAAATTAAGAGCAAATATTCCTTAAAGTTGCAATGTCTTCCACATAAGCAGATATAAACTCCCACAATCAGAAAATGATAAATTACCTCTGAGGAAAAATGTCAGCACAAGCCCAAAAAGAACAGTGTCAAAGTTTATTAATATCACTATTGTAGCCTAAAGGCAGTTTTGTTATTTTCCTTCAGACTCAAACATTTATCTAAGTATTTCATATCCAAGTAGTACATTTTCTTTTCTACCAAATTTAAGTGTCTACTTTAGAATTTACATTTATCAGAAAATTTACCAGTCTAATTGTTATTTCAGACTCTTGCACTGCTGAACCAGTTTAAATCTAAACTCACTCAAGCAATTGCTGAAACTCCTGAAAATGACATTTCTGAAACAGAAATTGAAGATGATGAAGGATGGTAAGGCTTTGATCTCTTTGTATTAACCATGAACAAACAGGCTCAGATTAGAGATGTGACAGGGACATTTCCAATCTGTTATACTTTTCTTTCTTTAGACTTTACTGCCATTATTGTAGAGCCACAGTGCTCTTCTTTTTTTTTTTTTTTTTTTTTTTTAAGTTCAGTTCAGTATAAAGTGAAATAAACATACCAGGTACTGAATAAACAAACATTTATGGTAAGTTCCCAGTATTGTGCTAGCCAGTTGAAAGTGCACAAGAGATACCTGACACTATCCCTGCCCTACGTAACTTCTGAAATTGTGGAAAAGATGTGACTCAGGTTAAACAGCTAGGAAACAACCTTAAAAGACAATAAGTCAATAACTTTAACACTATCCCACAAACTTAGTAATGTATTTCATAATCCTAACTTCCTCTTTCAAGTTTATGATCTACAGGAGCCTAGCAACACATACATAGTTAATTTTATTTTTATCTTTGGATATTTTTCAGCTTTTAAAGACACTGATAAGAAATAAATTAATGACGTGTACATGCCCTGTGTTTAGAACTTTATCGTATGCTGGGGGAGAAAAAACAAAGAATAAAAACCGTGCTTTTCCCTTATCACACCCCTCTGTCCTCCAGTTGACTTTACGTGCAGTATATTAGGCCTCCCCACACCTAACTGCCTCCACCTCCCACTGCACCCTGGCCCCGGCTCAGGCTCATCTCAGCAAGCAGGGCAGTGCATCACCCCCCACACATGACTCAACCTCTGGAGCCTCTGAACCATCACATGTACCATTACCCCAACACAGAATCATGGCCTCAGAGCTCCCTGCCAAGCAGCATCTCCCCTATTTCCAAACTGTTCAACACTCCCATCCTCCAGGAAACCAGTCAGCAAGATTTGTTAAGCACTAGCAAATCTAGAGGGTGGAGGAAGGAGGGCTGGGACACACAGTAAAAAAAGACATAAAAGCACTTAGTGAGAAAATATTTAAACAAGTAAGGCTCTGCAACTGTAAGAAACTATAACCAAAAGGGCTGAGAGGATGATGATTTGAATCGAGCATAGCCTGCCTAACCTAGGACACTGAAAGTACTTGTCTACCTCTCAATTAATTTATAGTTTCCACATGATCTGGATTATGATGCCAATTTTTATAAAATCAATCTCTTGTAGCAGGTTTCTATTACTTAAATATTTGTTTATACTTAAATTCAAAGTGGCTTGAAGGCAGAAGCTGGCTCCTCCCATCGTTCTGTGCCAAAGGCAAAGGCTCAGTGAGTGTGATTGACCCATAGAGATAAATGCACATTGCATAGAAGAACTTTCTGTTTCTTATATGACCGGACAGGTTTAGTTTTATTTTGGAATCCTTGTATGTCTCAAAATATCTTTCAAATGTTTTGGTTTCAGCCACCACACAAAAAAAAATGTTTTGCCAAGTTCTCGTCCCCTTATTTTTGAATCCATATGCATTTTTTAAGGAAATATGACCCATGTGTTTCTGATTCATTTACACTTAACTCATCAAGATGGTGTTTTGTAAGAGCAGTTTGATGCCCAATAAGTTTTTTTAACCTTTTTATAAGCCATTTAAGCCCTTTTTTATTGAACAGGAAAGTCACCAACAAATTCAAACCCCAGAAGTTTCATTTGAAACTCATAACCCACAGGATTCAAATTTACTTTCAACTTGGCAAGACCATTTAACTTCCCAAGGTTCTTCCTAGCCCTTGGTTCAGTATGCTCTCATTTTTAAATTCCTCATTATCTTCAGATATCAATCATGTGTTTTTTAAAAGTGTCATTCTTGTTTTTGATGGGATTCAACCATACAATCAGTGTTTCATCTAACATCCTCATTAGAAAGTTAAACAAATAGGAAAACTTCACCAGATGTGGGGGAAAAAAATCCCTGATCCGTAATGTTGGCTAATTCTTCATCTGAAGAAAAAAATAAGTGGTAAAAGAGGGGGAAGTAAGTTAAAAGAATCATTAACAGGTCTTTAGGGAGTTTATTTATGCTTTCCATTGCAGTCTTCTAGACAGAAAGTCAAATTTGTATACTGTGCACCTACAGAATATTTTTGGCAATTGTTTTATCTAACATCTAATAAAAATATCTTTAGTGTTCACGGCATTGTGCATAATGCAGAATCACACAAATGACCCTTATGTAATGCCTTTTTATTGCAATATAGACCACTGAATTTGTGTAGCCTTATAAGCAACAACATCATGTCTGTTCATAAACTAGTGCAGCTTTATCAAGTTTGTGGTGATTTAGATCCTTTCTCATAAAGTATATTCTGCCCAGGAAAGGAGTCTTCTACTTAAAATGATTTATAGCAAATACTATGAGTGTGTGGCATGTATATGTGTGTTATACATAAATTACATGGTTCTCAGACCATTTTGTAGGTCATGGTTGCCACTTTTCCAAGAAGTTAAAGTCAGCCAATATGCCGTGCTATATTGTCAGGGTCTGTTATCTGAGGTAAAATGATTCCTTCTAAGACATTTTATGTGTCCGCATGAGTGGCCACACATTGAGGGATCATTTTCATTTTCTGTCAAGATAGAAACCATTACCAATTTGTTATGTTTTCTTTTACTTGGCAAACTATTCTATTCACATTTTTGGCTGAGCTGCTGTATTGGCATGGTATACAACAGACATTTGGGTACCATTCAGCAGCATTCTGCTTTTTATGCAACAACAACAAAAAAAAGGGGGGAGGAGAGAAAGAAAAGAAATATGATTCTATTGTAAACAGTGTGTATGCTGTTGGATAATTATTCCCAGATGTCACTGTCTAACAAGGCACTTAAAGAAGTGTTATTTGTAGATCTAAGCTGAAATGTATGATAGAAATTTTTCACTCAGAATTACTGATTCTTCCTTTGTTCAGATGTATACTGCCACTATTTGGTGGTAGTAATGGTACCAGATTCTAGTTTAGCAGCTAGAATGATCTCTTTGCCACTATTTCCGTAGTCCCACACCATCACATACTTTACAGGTATAGAGTCCTTCTTCAAGCATGGTTTTAGAGAACAGATGAGACACATGGAAGGAGGCAGCAGGCAAAGGGTTCCTATGACCATGTGGATGAAGTCCATATGCCACTTTTGCTTGGTTAGATAAAGCTTGATTAGCTCCCAAAAACAGTTTCGAGAGAGCTGTAGCTAATAAAGCAGTGAAGGGACATAAAAATAGAAAGTCACCTGTTCCTTACACTAAATCTAAAACGTCTGAGTAGATTAAAATCTTGTGGACACTAACTGCTCACTAATATGATCTACTGAAAGTTTCTTTTCAGGTTGTTAAACATAAGATTATTTTAAAACTTTACAACAAATATGCATGATAAAATAATAATAAAATGACTTGTCTGCCACATTCTCTTCCACCTCCTTTGTCTTTCTCCACCACTTTCCTCCATAGTACATACAGTAACTACGTATTATAAAAATTTGAAAAGCCTTAATAATTGCATAGTTGTCGTCAGTAAATATTTTAATGATTATTATATCAGTAATAGAAATTCATTATAGAAATACCAGACTATAGAATCCTTCAAAAGAGGTAAAATAAAAATCCCTTGGTATCTCAAATTCAAAGAAACATACTATTAATTTGTATATATTAATTAAAAATTTATGCTTAATATATAAAAGTATATGTTTATATTAATTTATGCATAAGAATTTATACCCTTTGAAACATGTCTGTGCACATACATTCTTTTTTTTTTTTTTTTGTGGGTACCGGGGGGTCGACCTCAGGACCTCGCGCGCCAACAGGCACCCGTGCCGCTGAGCGATATCACCGGCCCCTTTTTTGTATGTGGGTTCCGGGAGTCGAACTCGGGCCCTCGCACTTGCAAGGCAGGCGCTTATGCCGCTGAGCCATCTCACCGGCCCATACATTCTTGAAGTAGAAATAAGATCATATAGTATAATTTTATAACTCGCTTTTTGTCCTCCACAGTATACAGTGACTACTCCTCTTTGTCATACATAATTTTATGATATAATTTTAGTATTTCGTATTACGCTGTATTCCATTATATAATAAGCTACATTATACTTGTCTATATTCGTATATTTAGACTCTTCCTAATTTTTAGTATAAGAAAAATCTGTCTATGTATGTCATTGCCCATTTTCCCAGGATAAATTTTTAAACCTGGAATTGCTTAGTCAGTGAATATGCATGTTAGATTTCAGCTATTTTCAAGTAGTTTTCCCAAAATGTCATTCCAATTTAAATGCCTAAATAAATATCATTTAAGACTTGCCTTTAGGGCAGTTAGAATTTGAAGAATTAATTAAGCTTCTTTGTAGTGCTTAGTGAAAGACGGTAACATTTTAGAAGGAATATTTTACCTTTGTACATTTTTTTAAAATACACATAGTCTGGTTTGCTTCTGTTTTTAATAAAATTGTGCTACTTTCAACAGAGCTTTTCTTCTCGGGAACCTCAACTCTAAGTATTTTTATCATTGGTTCTGAAAAACTCTGAAAGATAATCCTATGATTAGAACTTTTGGATATGGATTTTCTTTTTCATTTTTATTACTACACCATGGCTTGTGTTAAAATTCAGTTTTATCCATCAGTCAGACAATTTGTTTCTGCTAGAGATAGGAGTCTTGAAAACCAAGATTTGGCTTTAAAAAGTTGTTGTTGTTGTTGTTTTTTGTGGTACAGGAGTCGACCTCAGGACCTCGCGTGCCAGCAGGCACCCGTGCCGCTGGGCGATATCACCGGCCCTTTTTTCATATGTGGGTTCCGGGAGTTGAACTCGGGCCCTCACGCTTGCCAGGCAGGTGCTTACGCCGCTGAGCCGTCTCACCGGCCCTTAAAAAAGTTTTAAAGCCTTGCCCTGGAGTTAGCATAGTGTCAAAGCAACAAGTACCAAGTTGTCTGAGTAGCCAAATTAGTGAAGTTTTAGTGATGCAGATTTTTTTAAAAGGTTATTTCTTTTAGACCTCATTCTAAGATACCATTAGTGAACATAGCTTCATCTTATTGCTTACACTGGTAAACTTTTACATTCCTTTTATATGTAATAATATTGTCATCTGTGTACAGTTTGGTCATATATTCAGTAAAGGGTATAAGACAACAAATTAATATTTTAATTATAGTTTCCTCTTAACTCAAGCAGGACATTGCCAAGCATGGGTAACAATTTGGCATATGTGAGCACAAATAAAGACATAAGGGTATACAGTTTCAGAACAATGAAGGCTCAGATTATCCAGGTGAGAGAATTTCCTCAACCTTTAGTATTAGCTTGCAGGAGGTCTCAGATTTTTTGGTCTCTGGACCCTTAAAAGTTTTAAAATTTATTGAGAACCCCAGAGAGCTGTGTTTCTATGAAATATAGACATCAATATTTACCATTATTAGAAATTAAAACTAAGTCATTTTGTTGCTTTAAAAGAATAATAAATCTATTACATGTGAACATAAATAACACACTTTCGTTAAAAAATAATTTTACCTACAAAACACAACTTTTACAAGATGAGTGACATTAACTTACGCTTTTGTAAATCCTCAGTCTGGCGTAACAGGAGTAGCTGGATTCTCATACCTGCTTTGCTCTGTTCTGATCTCACAACATTATGCAGTCTCTGAAAAGTCCCACTGTCCACTCATGACAAGCTAAGAATGACGAAGTCAAATAATTACATTAGTACTCCTACAAAATAATTTTGACCTTGCAGACATAGAGCCCCTGGCAAAGTCATCTCTAATTGTGTGTGTCATCATGTCCTTTATTTATCAGAGGTGACAGTCCAATCTGTAGCTCCTAGGAAGCTTTTTTTTCAGGTTCCAGTCTGTGATCCTTGTTCCCAAGTGCTACCAACATGACATTTTCTGAAGTAAATGTGCTCAGCATCACTGGCACAGGCCTCCTACAACAAATCTTTGCCATTCCTGCAGCCATGCCTCACTGGCCCTGTTTTCACATGCTTTGTGTCATTCCATTTGTTTTTTATAAGTTTTTCACTTACGTAGTATTATTTAAATAGAGTCTTTTATTTTTTTGTAAAGTTTTAACTTTCTTCACCTCCATATTTTTTCTTACTGACTTGTAATTCTTTATATATTCTGGCTACCATGGTTGTTCTAACTGTCTGTTTCAGTCTATGACTTGTTAAGGTCATACTGAATTACCTGTATTTCCATAAGCACATTATATTCTCTTATGTGGGGTTTTGCACATGCTGTTTCCTCCGCATAGAATGCCTCACTATCGTATCTACTCCTTCCTTTTCCTTGATTCATCTGGCTAACACTTAGTTTTTCTTGGGGTCTTAGCTTTAATGTACCTCCTCCAAAATTCTTTCCTATCTGTGCACTGTCCATTAGTCACACTTTAAGCTTTCCCACATTTGAGTGTTGAAAAACATTCAGACTGTTTCCTTTGTCAAAAGGTCCCCTTTCTGCAGCTCTTAGTGGTGACCTAGCAAAATCCTAGCCATTTTTCAAGACTCCTTTCTGTGATGTTCTCAGGGGAAGTGTCCTCCCAGTTTTTAGAAGTGAGATGCTCATTTGGATATTGAAAGTATCTTGCAGTACTTATAGTTTTTGAGATTTTTATATTTGTGCCTAGTCTATTAAAATAGATTATTATCGCAGTAAAGTCTTATTGATTCCAGGTGGTTCACATACCTTAACTCATTTGATTACTTCAATAACTCTATGAAGTAGGTACTAATAACTTGATTTTACTTATGCAGTGAGACAAGTTAAATAATTTGTAGTACCTCATCTAGGGTCTGACACAAAGTAGACTTTCAAAAATATTTATTAACCTTCTGTGCATGGTTATCTGTTGTAAGGAAAGGAGTAGTTGAATATATACAACACTGTTACCACCAGTTAGCTAGAAGTTTGAGAGCCAGCAGGCACAGATGAGCATGGAAAGATATAATTAACTTTTCCTTTAAGTATCTTTCAGTTGCTTCACTTGTGTAATGAACAATCCAGTAGTAAATTTTAGTCTGATCTGTGTTTATTTTCTTCTCTGTTTCCTTTATGATGAAATGTCTGTTCAAGTCTTTTGCCCATTTTTTAATTGGGTTGTTTTCTTACTGTTGAATTTTAAGAGCTCTCTCTTGATCTAGATCCAAGTCCTTTATCAGATATATGATTTTTCTCCCCTGCTATCATGTTTTTAAATTTTTCTTAACTTTTACTTCTTTTGTTTACTTATTATTTTTATCAAGTATCTTCCACAGAATAAAATTTTTTGTAGTTATGAAGTTCAGCTTTTATGGATTATGCTTTTGCTGTCATGTTTAAGAATTCCACATAACCTGAGATCACAGATTTTTCTCCTAAGTTTTCTTTTAAATATTTTATTGTTTTACACATTACATTTAGATCTATTATCTATTTTGACTTTTTTAATATAAAGTATGAGGCTTGGGTCAAGGTTGAATTTCTTCATATGGTTTTCCATTTGTTCCAATACAATTGTTAAAAAAACTATCTTTTCTATTGAACTGCTGTGAAACTTTGTCAAAGATTATTATATTTACATAGGTCTTTTCCAGATCTTTCTATTCTGTTCCATCAATCTATATGTTTATGTTTTCTCCAGTACTACATAAGCTTGATTATTATAGCTTTGTAAGTTTGAAGTTAGGTAGTATGATTCCTAAAACTTAATCCTTCTCTTTTTCAAAATTGCTTTGGCTATTCTAATTCTTTTGCCTTTCCATAGAAATTTTAGGATCACTTTGTCTGTCTACCAAAAAAAAAAAAAAATCTAGGATTTTTATTTGAATATCATTAAGTTTCTTGATCAATCTGGACATCCTTACTGTGTTGAGTTTTTTTCACTGAACACCTGTGGTGTTTTCCCACAGATTCCCCTACACTATGTTAATATTTTCTCTTTCTCTCTCTCTCTCTCTCTTTCTTTCTCTTTCTCTTTTTCAGTTCAGATTGAATAGTTTCTAATGATTTTTCTTCAGATTCACTTTTTTTTTTTCCCTCTGTCACCTCTTTCCTGCTACTGGGCCATTCTAGTGGGTTTTTCTGTTCTAAAACTTTTTTTTATTAGTATATTTGTAGTTCATAATCTACATTCCTTAAGTAGAATTGGTACATGTACATAATACATCTTAATTTCTTTTTTCATCCCTTTATCCCCCCCTCCATCCATCTCTTGATCCCAACTTTCTATCATCTACCTTTTATTTTGCTCTTCATTTATAAATATCTATCTTTATACTTACGCATTCTGTCTTTCCACATATTTCTAGAGTGTTTGCCCTTACTTTTTTTTTTTTTTTTTTTTTTGTGGGTACCGGGGGTCGACCTCAGGACCTCGCGCACCAGCAGGCGCCCGTGCCGCTGAGCGATATCACCGGCCCCTTTTTCATATGTGGGTTCCGGGAGTCGAACTCGGGCCCTCGCGCTTGCCGGGCAGGCGCTTAAGCCGCTGAGCCATCTCACCGGCCCTGCCCTTACTTCTTGAAGCATGTTTGTAAAAACTGTTTTAAAACCTTTGTCAGATAATTGTAATATCTGTTATCTCAATGTTAGCATCTGTTGATCATCTTTTCCCATATAGATTGGGATTTTTCTAAATCCTTCTATGCTGAGTAATTTTTTATTGGATCCTAAACATTTTGAATATTTAAAAGTGGGTCTTGTTTAAATCCTGTGATGAATCTTAATATTTTGTTACAGCACACAACCCATTTGGGTTCAGTCCACAAGTTCTGACCAGCCTTCTGCAGGGTTTGATTTCAGTATCAATCTTGTTTTCAGTGCCTTTGCATTGCTAGTTGTGTCTGTCTTGCATGTGAGCCACTGCCAGTCTGTGATATGGTTATTCTCTAAGAAGATCCCCACATGCACCAACTTGGTGGGGTCTCTTTCCTTCACAATTTTCTCAGCACCTTCTACCATCCTGGGCTTCACCTTTTCTACTCTCTAGCCAGAAAGTTGGAGCACTAGTTACACTGTTTTGCTATGTACTTCCTGTGCTGCACCTACATTTACGGCAAAGCTGTGCTTGGAAAGAGAAGGGGGCTAGGAGGAGCAACAGAGTTTTGATTGTTTGGTTCATTGGTTGCTTGTTTGTGTTTGTTTGTGGTCCTGGAGATTGAACAAAGTTTTATCCCAACCCTCTTAAGGCCTCAGCCCCTCAGAGTTTGTTTAGCAGTAATATCTTTTATTTTCCTTTGGAGATTCTCTAATCAGCTCTGTGCAGATTTATGCATGACTAGAGAATTGTCCAAACTCCATTGTGCTAAATAGGTCCACCTAGGATGTCTCATATCCATATACTACCTATTGGGAGCCTCTCTTTCTTTTTTCTTTTTCTTTTTTTTTTAAGAAAATTCAAATGGTACAAAATTCTTAGTGTGAATAATGCTTTTTCTTTTTAAAAAGCATATGTTAATAATTGGCTCTGAATTGTTCTTAGTGAGGATAATGTATTTCTTGGGGAAAACACTGCGCCTTGACAGCCTCACAGGTTGGAGAACAGTACCTTAGGAGCGTCCTCAGATCACAGAATGTAATCACCAAACTGCAGTGCTCGCGAGAGGAGGGGACTGGCTGGTGTGGAAAGATGCTGTGGCCCATGTGACCTGTCTCCGGGATCTCTTAGCAGCCCTCACTGAAGGTGTGCTTGTGTGAGTGGTGTTTGCTTAGAAACTCAAGAGAGCTAATTTAGAATTCTTTTTACATACTGTAGGCCAGAGAAAGCTAGAGTACAAGAAGCAAAGGAGGCCTGAAGATCGTAAGACATGCTGGCAGTTAGCTAAAATCTCTAGAAGGATTTGGATTTCTGTGGGCTGTAGAGGGGTACTGAGGTCCCCATGTAAGAGATAGTTCATAATAGGATAAGATCCAAAACACTGAGTCAAATTAATAAAATGCATTTGGCTCAGTTAATCTGAACAAAGCAATACTACTATATCATCAAAAGGAGAGTTATTTTGCTATAAAAGCTTGTTACTAAATAATTGCTAAAGAAGTTGATTTGTCTTTTACTCCCTAGTTATAAAGTACTCCCCCTTGTACTTCTTGCCAAGACTAGGAAATCTCTTAACATTAGAATTTTAACTAAGT
The DNA here is from genome assembly GCA_028451465.1 of Erethizon dorsatum. Taxonomy (NCBI): domain Eukaryota; kingdom Metazoa; phylum Chordata; class Mammalia; order Rodentia; family Erethizontidae; genus Erethizon; species Erethizon dorsatum. The sequence continues at coordinate 104,738,573 of CM051833.1, forward strand.
GATTGACTGCAAAACAAATACTCATTCATCAGGCTTTGGGGAGTGATCTTTTCAGTGGTTGCTGTAATTATGCATTACATGGGCTTTATCGGGTCTCTGGAGTTTCTGTTTGCTGAGTTGCCATCCTTAATTCAGAAGCTCTTACTTCCAATCTGTAGATAAATTGTGTTTTCTTGCATTCTGATAAGGAGCCTTTTGTACTCATTAAACTGCTGCTGTTATACAGCCCTTATTCTTGTTACCAATTCAGAACTCTAAATAATACGCTCTTTTTCCCTTAAAATGTCCTTTAAAACATATAGGGCCTATGGCAAGAATTACAAATCCCCAAACTTTGTATGAATAGTTATTATCTAGTTAAACTAAAATCTTTCAGTGGCATTAATGCATAGTATTTATGGGTTCTATGTATTCAAATGGGTCAGATTAATTAAGCTTGCATGTTTTGAAAACTGTGCTTATTTCATATGACTTTTTAATGTAAAGAATGCTTGAGGTATAACATGAAATAAAGTTAGACTTGACACTCATCCATACTAATTTGTAGTCTAATATCCCAAGTGAGATAAGGTGTCATTTTTGAAGGTTTCTGCTGAAAACAGGTGCTGGATATAAATGATGAAGTGCTCTCACTGTCATTGGCAAGAAATCTTGTACTATTCACATAGGGTTCTTAACTCAGCTGACGTGCTTTAACCCTTCCCATGTAATTTGGGACTGCTGTCCTCGTGTTACCTGAGAGGAAACTTCATAGATATCGTGGGTAATAACATGCCAGAGACAGGAACCCATGAACCTTGTGGAAAATGCTGAGTCTACAGTGTCTTGTCAGTCTTTATTTAATTCCTTACTTGACCAAAGAGAGGTTTCTGAGCTCTACCGCTGTTCGTTTAGCTCAAGTGTGATTCTTGTTAGTTCGCTACATTAAAAGAAATAGCAACCAAGGAAAGGTTTACAATGAGCAAATTTGTTCTGCGCCAAGTAGCATCACATTTTCATAGGCTTTTTGTTTTGGCATTTCTGAGGAGTTACTTCAATATGAAGTCTCTTCATTTCTTTTAAAACGAGTAATTTGCCAGGCATGGTGGCATATGCTTGTAATCCCAGCACTTGGGAGGCTGAGGCAGGAGGATCACTATGAGTTCAAGACCAGCCTGGACCACATAGTGAGTTTAAGGCCAATCTGAACTACATAGCGAGACCTTGTCTCAAAATAAATAAATCCAATAATTAAATATATTTTAAGCCAATTATCAGTTATTCTAATTAATAAGATCATACAAAAGTGCTCCATCAGATAATTGGTATTATTCCCATTCTGTAAACAAGCAGCTGAGGTTCAAAGAAACTAGGTTATGTGCAAGAGCACATGGCAATCAATGGTGGTGCTGCCACACTTGAGAGACGATGCTGCTTCCAGAACACCAGCTTCCCAACAGTGATTCCAACATGAATTAATAATACCTAGGACAAGGAGGAAAAACTCAACTTCGTCTTTTTTTTTTTTTTTTTTTTAATGTGGGTACCAGGAGTTGAACTCAGGACCTCGCGCTTGCCAGGCAGGCGCTTATGCTGCTGAGCCATCTCACCGGCATTCAACTTCATCTTTGATTCTAAACTGGAGCACATGGTTATAGCATGTATCACCCATTCTCATCTTTGGAATACTTGGACATTCTTTAAAGAAATGCACTATCAGGCAATCCCCCTTCAAAACAATAATTATTTTTTCCCACTGAGAGTTCTGAGATCAAAGCCTACTCTGTGATCCCACATACTGGATTATGACTTACTTATACAATAGGCTGTCTGGTCAGACTGCCTGGGTTCAAATCCCTGCTTTGACAATGACTACTAAATAACCTGAGTAAGCAACCTAACTTCTAAACCTCAATTTCCTCACCTATAAAGTAGAGATAATAGTACCGCCTCAGAGTTATTAGTAGAACTGAATGAAATAATTCATGGAACTCACTCTGTACAGACCCTGACTCATACAAAAAGCCCTGGAGAGAATAGTTATGAGATAGGGAAAGGAATACATGGTACCTGGGTTGGTATTGATAAGGTTTGACATATTACTCAAGCAGCACAAACTAAACATTCTAAATTAAATTGGCAAACAGTTATACAGTCCCCTTGATCTAATAACCTCAAAGAAAAATAATATATGAAGAAAAGCTTACTTTTCATAATACATGAAGTTAGTTTACTTCAGTCATGTTATCTGCATCAGGGAATGTAGACATACTCACTAAAGTTGCGGGTAGTGCTTGATGGTGCTAGTTTATAATATGTTGATAAATGGAGAGAAGGATAGCCTTGTTTTAAAAAAAAATTTTTTTTTTTTATTTCTCTAGCTGAATCCAGATTATAAAATGCTGAGGCTGGCAAAGCCTAATGTAAATTTAGTGTTCATAGAGAAAGAGGAGAGAGGAGAGCAGATTGCCTTCTCTGTGTTGGGTATATACAGCCATGGATTGTGGATTCTTCAGAATTCTTTTTTTTTTTTATCTTAGCTGACAGGAGCATCTTGGGACAGAAAGAAAAAAAGTAGTACATGCATAAGTCATTTACTGTATTTCTATTTCTATGGAAAGAAAGTTTAAGGAGCAGAGGTTCTTGGGATTAGCATAATATTATTTTTAAAAAGTCATTTCACTATGGTTGTTATGGATAGTAACACAGCCAGTGTAAAATGAAAGTTATCATGACACATAAGCAACCAAAAAATTACCAATATATGTTCTGATATTTAACCATTATTTGAGAGAAAGTTAAATGATACTTAAAGCAGGATAGAAAAATCCAAGTAGTAAGGTTTCAGGTGAAGTTTAGTGAAGGAAGATGCATAATTTCTAAATAGTTGTTTGCACTTCTTGAAAGATAATTTTAAATAATGTCACTTTCTTTTATAGGTACTAAATGAAGTTAATACTAATTGTGTTAATTTTTTTCAAATAACATGATTTGTATGTATAATACATGTTCAGTACATATAACATTAAAAAAGAAAGGAAAACTTTTAGTAATTGTGTATCTCACAGGTAGTCATCACTAATGTTTTTATCTATCCTCCCAGAGATGTACATACAGATGTTTTTCCCCAAAATGCTACCATGCTGTACCTCTTTTCCTCCTTCCTTTTTAGTATATTATTGACATTTTCACGTCACTGAATATTCTTTTATAGCATCTCATATGATGGCTGTATAATATTCTGTTATGAAGATCTAAAAATCTAATGTGTACCTTTTTGGGAAAAATTCACCTCATTTTTAATTATGAGCCTTTCATCAGTAAATAAAACAGTGGTTAAATATTTTATGAATCTAAAAGGAAGTGAAACTGCTAAGCCTGGTTGGCGTTTTTAGGGAAAAAAAATTAATTGATGTATAATTTACAAATGAGAAAATGTACAGTTGTTATCTCTTTACTTTGATGAATTCAGACAATTGTATTCACCCACAAAAACTCACCATGTATTTGTATCATCCCAGAAAGTTCCTTCAGGGCCAGTGAGATAGCTCAGCGGCGTAAGCGCCTGCCTGGCAAGCGCAAGGTCCTGAGTTCGACTCCCGGAACCCACATAAAGAAAAAAAGGGCCGGTGATATCGCTCAGCGGCACGGGCGCCTGCTGGTGCGCGAGGTCCTGAGGTTGACTCCTGGTACCCACATTAAAAAAAAAAAAAGAAAGTTCCTTCAATCCCCTTTCCCCCTAATCCCCTCCCAACCACTTTCTGATTTCTATCAGTTCCAATATGCCTTTGATAATGTTCACTAGATTGCATTCCAGGGAGTTGAATCATTTCTACCATACAAGCAATGTCTGAAGTGTGCTGGCTTCTCCTTACCCTAGATAGTATGTAAATATGTATGTGTTGTATCACAGATTACAGATACAAATTTATTCATTTTTGCCAACCTGTAATTTGTGTTATTTTGTATTTCTTTGTTTACTGTTAAAGTTGAACTTTTTCAGTAGGTTAATTAGCCATTTACATATTCATCATTGTGGTGGTGGTTGTTAATTGTGTAATCTCTTATGCTTATTTATTTTTTGTCGATATACAAAAACTCAAATATTTTGTTGAAAATCTTTTTACCAGTGTTTCATTTCCCTGTAATTGGCTTATGGAGATTTATGTTTTGTTGTGTGCATAGTTTGAAATATTTGTATTGCCAAATCTGCCAATCTTTTCCTGAGTGTTTGCTGTCTGGCATTATTAAGGTCTTCCTATTAATCTCAAGATTATATTAAATTAGTTATATCCTTTCTCTAGTATTTTTATGGTTTTATTTTTATACTTAATTCACATGAAAAACCCACCTGGAATTAAATGAGTGGATAATGTGCTACATTTTTACTTTCTTTTAGTTATCCACACCTGGAAAAAACTTAGACGATAGACCATGGAATCAATAAAAAGGCCCCATTATTTAACAGGTGGCTGCTACCTGAATTGTAGCCCCAGTGCCAAGAAGGAAATAATTAGTCTTTAGACAGACCTTCAAAGTAATGGAAAAGATCACATATGGAAAATAAATAAGTAGCATGAGGAATAAAAAGAATTAAATCTAGCATGTTTGAGTGCTCTTTTTTGGTATAGGTACAGAAATGTTTTCATGGGAAGTTTGATCAGAGAAGTTTTTCCATCTCCCTGGTGCACTGACCAAAATTACAAAGGATGAACAAAGGCTCAGAGTAGGTACCATCTCAGTTCCTCTTACTGTACATGATGTGAATCCCCAGAACACATCGGGAAGGCCATGTACAGACGCAAACCGCAGAGTCCTCTTTATTACTTTATTAATCTTTCAACTGCCTGCCATTTTAAATTATTGATATCCCTTCTCTGATGTTAATGAGGATAATCATGTTAAATGTAACTTTTAATTTTTGTATGCAGATAATTCATTTAACCACATTAAGTAAACTGGTACACTTGAGTTGTTTTTTTTAATAGAAATAAAAGTTAAAGTAAGAACCTAACGTCTACTGAATATTTACAAAACACCCATCTCCCATAAACCTATAAGCCGGATACTGTCACTGTGTCCGTATGACACGCAAGGAGCCTGATCAAGACCTCGTGGCTGGGAAGTGGTAGAGCTCAGAAATAGCCAGCTGTGCGTGGCTCAGTCATTTGATTCTATTTGATTCTGTTTGTTTCCAAAGACGTTCTCTCTTGTTTGTGATTTTATGCTCCTTATATGTAATATCATCACATTTTTCTGCTATTTAAAAAAATCTTCACTAGTTTAAACAGTGAAACACCATTAGCGCTTCACGGCGTTCTACATAGAATATATCAGAGATTCTCCCATCTAAGCAACAATTTCTCCAAGCTAGCCTGCATATTTTTCATATTTTCTAATATGGCACTGTTGTTGTGGTTGTTGTTTTAAATTATAACAATAAGCCCAAACAAGTTATGTCAGGACATTAATAACCTTTATTCAAAAATTGTCTAGCCCCTTTCAAATCTTGAAAGATGTTAAATTTCGTATCCCTAATAGGATATTCCCTGTATTATTAGGAAAATTAAAGTTCAGAAAGTTGTTTACAAGCATATTTTAACTTGAACAAGAAGTTCCTGCTACATTTACCCATAAATTTTCATAGGAATATAAACAGTAGAGTGGTTATAAACATGTAATTTATAATCAGACCTGAATTTGAATCCTGATTGGAAACTTTACTTAGCTGTTCTAGCTTGGGAAAATTACTTAACCTTTCTAAACTTGTTCCTCAAAGTATAAACTGAGGATAATAGCATCTCTTTTGCTAAGTCAGTTTGTGGATTAAATGAGATACTTTTTAAAAAGAGTTTAGCAGCGTGTCTGGAACAATCAGTGCTCAATAAATGTCATTCCCTTTGCTGTTGCCATTGTTATTTTTAGATTTAAGCACTGTCCATAGATCTATCAAGATGATTATTGGAATTTATACCATTTCTATAATGTTTACTCTTTTGTGACATTTTCTAAGTTAACCCATAATTATTCACAGTGATTAGCTTTAGTTTCGTAATTCTCAATATTTTGAAATAAATCAAACATGAGGTTTGATTTGGGGGGTGTAGCAATGCCTCATTAATGAAATACTGGCTTTTCCCTGAGACTTAGAATAAAGAAGGTTTGGGGTTGAAGAAGCACACAGGAAGGAACAGTCATTGTGAGTACAACTCAAATGTAGAGCAGAAGGATATCATCACTTTTGAGAGCATAGAATTATAAGCTCAGTGTAATGTAAATATTTTTATTCCATTCCTCTCTCTTAGCCAAGTTCTAAGGTGAGTGAAAATGAAGCAAAAAGGAATGTGATTATCGACCAGGTTCCTGGTTAGTGTTCATTTTATGCAGGACTATAAATAATGCTAAAAAAGACCAATGCAGCTCTTTATAAAGAGGTCCTTGTCAGAGTCGCTGACCCTAAAATGGTGATTATTTTAATGCTAAGCTCTCTGGCGAATCCCTGAAGTCACTTCTTGCTCTATTATTTTTTCTTTTGGGGGAAGAAAGCTCTTCTGTGTTAACTCTGTGCTTTCATGCAATCTGTCCTGAAATAAGTTTCTATCACCTAAGAGAAGTTTGCTTTGTTCACAGATCTGATTTGAGAGAGGCAGGTAGCTAGCCATGTACCCCGGCTGGTCCCCAGGCTTTTTTGATGGGGAACTCCATCTTCCGTGCCTGTGCTCTTAGTCCACGGGCCATAGATTACATGTTCTTGGTCGAGCAGTTGTTTAAACCCTAGGGCAGGTGTAAGAACACATATCTCAGATTTATTCTGGAAAGCCTATTAAATCTTTCCACCTGTGTCCTGCTGGGTGTTAAACATGCTAGATAGGCCAAAAAACTATGCATTCCTCTGTTACTGGAGATATTTTGAAAATTACATCTTTCACATTTAGTCCAATAATAGTCACTATTTACTAAAGATACTCTATAATATGAGGATTTTTTTTTTTTTAACCAAGGGAAACAAAAAAAGGAAAAAACATTTTTTAGAATGGGCTTTTCAAAACCCCAAACTGAGGGGGCAATATTAGCATTCCTTTAAAATTTAGAACAAAGGGAGGTTTTTTTCCCATGTTAGTGGTGAACATTAAAAGAAAATCCACTGGTTTTCATGTTTATTTTCTTTTTCCAAAAGTCTGTGTCTATTTTCCTCTTTACTTGCTTTTCCAAATGTTTTATTTTCCTATTCTTATTTGTGTTCGCTCAAGTGTCTCAAAACTTTTGTTCCTGTTTTTCTCCCACTGTCAATTTTTAAATCTCTCTTATGAGGTTTTGTTTTTGTTTTTGTTTTTTCTTTACCATTTCTGTCTACATTTTTCTTTGCTTTATTTAAGTCACTGTTTTTGTTACTGACTTCAAGTCTTCCTTCATCTTTTGTTTCTTGATTTCCTTCTCTTTTGGGCCTCTTTGCTTCTCGTCCTCTCTCTCCTATGCTGCTCTTCTCTGCTGGACATGAACAGTGCCAGTGACCTCATTTTCCTAAGACTCTTTTTTTTTTTTTTTAACATATTTGATTGCTGGACTCATTCGTATTTTGTCTATCTGTCCCTGTCTCCTCATATGAGTTATTGTGATCTCTGCTGTCTACTACATGTTGAAAAAAGAGTTACATTTCTTTTTCTTCCTATGTGCTGAAATTTAAGCCCTCTAATATCTTACTTCATAAAGAAGCTTTAAACATTCGTGTAATCTGAGCAACTACTTTGAAGATAACAATATGCAGTGCATTAACCATTATTACTCTCCTATTGTTTTGAAATTTTGTATCATCATTTTTCTTGTTTTTTTCTCTTTAAAATTTTTTTTAAAAAAATGTGAAAAGAGAACATAGAGTTCCATGCAATTAGTGATAGAGAAAAGCCCTAAAATTAAAAATACATAACATTTTTACCTAAAAGTTACATGATAATAGTTAAAATATAGAAATGAAAGCAACCAATTCATGTTTTTAAACATTCTAGAAATCATAAGAGAATGTCAAAAAATTAAACAAAATAGCCACTTATATTTTTTAAGTAAGAGCCAAAGTGAACTGAAGATCATACAAGAAAAATAGCTATAATATTTGGAGTTAATGTCTTTCTTTAATATGACTACTTTTAATCTGTAATTATCTGTAAAATGGAATAGAGAAAACCAAGTTTCTTGCATATCTAAAAATCCAAGACTATCTACCAAGAGTTCGAAGAGTTTGGTACAGTGGTACCTTGGTACTCATTGTTAATTAGTTCCAGGTGGCATAACGAGTACCAAAATATTGTTTTGGCTAAAATGGGCAAAAAGCCACGAGGCAATGACATCAACAAGATCTAGCTTGCACATTGAGTACCAAAGGATGAGTACCAGGACAAAATTTTCGCATAGAAATGTATGAAGTACCAAATTTGACGAGTTTCACAACTGACAAGTACCAAGGTACTGTATGACTGTATTGTGGCCAGATACAATATAAATGCACAAAACTCGGTAGTTGCTCTGACATAACCACTTAAAATTGTAATTTTCTTTTAAAAAGATCTAATTTGGCAAATATAAACTATCTGGCAGTGAACTTAAAGAATTGTAAGAAACTTTATGTAAATAATGAAAAAAAATGCAAACTATTATGGAATAGGTACTCTATGTTTCTGAAATAGTCAGTTATTTTTTGTGTGTGTGCTGAGCTACATCCCCAGCCTTTTTGTTTTTGGTTGGTTGGTTGGGTTTTCTTGTTTGTTTGTTTTTTGTTTTGTTTAATTTGTTGGTGTGGTTTTTTTGTTTTCATTATTGTGTTTGTTTTTATTTTTGTTGTGAGACAGTGTCTCACTAAGTTGCCCATCTTGGCTCAATCTTAGGATCCTCCTGCCTTAGCTGAATAGTTAATTTTGTATAAAACCCAAATTACCTCAAAATTATTCAATAAACCTAATATAATCCAAATAAAAATACAGTAGAAGGGAGAGAGAAATAGCCAAGGAAAAATAGCCAAGAATTTTTCTAATAAAAAGAATAAAGGAGGGATAGCTCAGTGGGAGAGCAACTGCCTAGCATGTGTGAGACCCTGGGTTCAATCCCCATCACTACAAAGAAAGAAAAAAAGAGAAGAAAGACAGGAAGGGAGGGAGAGAGAAAGAGACAGTGGGGGGAGGAATGAAGAAAAGGAAGGAAAGGAAGGAAGGAAGGAAGGAAGTATAATGAGCCCTTCCCGGTCCTCATCATGGTCCGGGAAGTTTATATTTGTAATCCCATGGAAAAGTTATTGGAATTCTAGCGAGTTAATTCCAATCTACCACTTCCAGTGCAACCCACAGCGAGAATAAAGACACTAAGGCATATTTATAGTTGTGGGGAGCCAGGGGGTCCTAAGTCTAGCCAAGATGGTGGTTACTGGAACAAAGGCCTCAACCCAGGGCCAAATCTGGGTTTTATTAATTCTCGAGGAGGGGGGTGGCTCAGGGATGAGTGACTGTGAGAGTGGCGGGAAGTACGTGAGCATCATGAGCTGGGCTAGGTCGGTGGCCTGAAATCACCTTTGCAATATGCAGAGGGAAGGATATGCAGAAGGAGTAATCTGCATAACACAATTCAAGATAGCATCTAATGTTTTGGGGTCGGTGCTTCAGCTCTGATGTGTAATCTTTTATGCCCTGGGAAGTCATAGCCTCTTTCTTGAGGCTCCATCCCAGCCGACAGCATGGACCAGGGCTCTCCATCCCACCAGGCTCAACCTTGTATTGGGAGCAAAGGGGCGGGGAAACACAGGCCTGTCGCCTTGCTTCAAAGACTACATATCAGGACCTCAGCTGGACCGATTTGCATTGCCTAAAGCCAATTGAAGAGATAAGGAAGAGTCCTAGCCAGCTCTGTACAGATCAATAGGTGGAAACAGGGCCAGGTTCAGCCAAGATGGAGATAATTGCTCTTCTTTCAAGGAGCGCCGTCCAGGTGGTCCTCCACAGGAAGGAAGGAAGGAAGAAAGGAGGGAGGGAGGGAAGGAAGAAAGGAAAAGGAAAGGAAAGGAAAAGAAGGAAGGGAAGGAAGGAAATAACCCCTTACTTTTCTTAGGTGGAAGTTGCCCGTAGTAACTTCCTTCCAAAGAGTACAACATGGAAAGCAGGGGGAAAGTAACTGTACAGGGGAGAAAACTGAGAAGTACTACCTCAGTGAGGTGATCAGCAGTAATAAGCCATGTTGGTACAAGAACAGGACTCTGGCAAAACTGATTTCTGGTGAGCCCTCTTCTAGGCTTCCAGATGGCCTCCTTCTTGCTGTGTCTTTATCTTTTCTGTGTGCGTGCATGCCTCTTCCTCTTCTTATTAGGATATGTGTCCCATTAGAGTAGAGCTCCAACATACTCTTCTTACCTCATTTAACCACAGTTACCTGCATAAAGGCCCTGTTTCTAAATACAGTCAGTTGTACTGGGAGGTGGGGCTTCAATGTATGAATTTTGCAATTCATGCAGTTCAGTCCAAAACACTAAGGAACTCTAAATAAACTATATGTTTTATTTAATAATAACATACATATAATGGTTCATTCATTGTAACAATGGTACGATACTAAAGTAAGAGAAGTAACACAGAAACTGTTTTGGGCTAAAAGTCCATTAAAAATAAATAAACTTTGAGAAAGATGTGCAGAAGCAAGTAAAGAGATAGTGACTTTTCCTAGTCAGATGCCAAAATGTACTGTAAAGTCTCTGGGACAATGAGGTAGCCATTTAGGGAAAAATAAATAAATTAGAACTTTATCTGACCCAAGATATGCGAAAGAAACTTCTAAGTTTCTTTAGTTTCACAAACAGAAAAAGAACTTGACAGTGATAGGAGAAAATATATGTGAATATTTACCTGGTATTGCTGTGGGGAAAGACTTAAGTACAATTTAAAGACAGAGACCATGAAGGAAGAGAATGCTCACTATGACTATATAAAATATTGCTGTTTTGTGGAAGAAAGAAGCGAGGCAGGGAGGAAACGATGGGGGGAATAAGAAAGAGAAGATTGGTAGTTGAAACAATTAAAATAAAGGGACAGGGCCGGTGAGATGGCTCAGCGGCATAAGCACCTGCCTGGCAAGCGCGAGGGCCTGAGTTCGACTCCCGGAACCCACATACGAAAAAGGGGCCGGTGATATCGCTCAGCGGCATGGGCGCCTTCTGGCGCGTGAGGTCCTGAGGTCGACCCCTGGTACCCACAAAAAAATAAATAAATAAAATAAAATAAAGAGACAAATGACAAAGTAGTAAACATACTTGTAATTTATGTGACAAAAGGGAATTATATAATCTTAACATATCAAACATCCTCACTAATCCATAAGGGAAATATTATTATGCCTTTTTTTTTAATGGGTAGAAAACACATACCCATATTTCATAAAGAAGAAATACAAATAGCCAAAAGAAAAAAAGAAGGCAAAATCAGTGTCACTAGTAAAGCAAAATAAGGCTTTCTGCTCAGGAGAATATAAATTGGTATTTTTTTTTTCTGGAGGGTGGGCAGTTAGACCATATAAATCAAGAGCTCTAAAAATGTACAAATCTTTGTCCTAAGAATTGTACTAACAGGAATTTATCCTAATCATTAGTAGAAATTCTGTATTATAAATGATAGAATTATATTTAAATGGGAAATCTATTAAGGGGTAGAGCTAGGACATGGATGGATCAGAGTTCCACCAGTGTCAGGAATCTTCTCTTTTTTGTCTGTCTCCTGGCTTCATTTTCTCTCTGTTGACCTCTTCCAAAAGCAAGTTTCTCCCAGGGGTAGCAAAGACGGCCTTTGGAAGCTCTAGATTATGCTTCCATTATGACTAATTCAGTAGTTCCAAAGGAATATCCCTCAGCCAATTCTGTTTGGCCTTCCTGAGTTCAAATGTCCATATCCTGATTCAATTACAAGTTATTCCAGGCATTGTCATACAATGTGTCCTCTTCCTAGGACAAGGATAGGGGTTGTCATTCCTACCCCAACTACATGAACTGAGAATGGAGAAAAAGCATTTCTGAAAGGAAAAAAAGGACTGTGTTACTGAAAGAAAGAATGCTGGGCAGGCCTTAAAAAATAGATATTTCTTACAATTAAGAAAATCCAAATATTGGTTCACATGGATATTATTCACAGCATTGTTTATTCAGCTGGAGATTTGAACAAGCCTAAGAATCTTATAATGGCTTGATGGTAAATTATCTATTGGATCAAATAGTAGACAATGAATAAAATGATGTAAAATATAACTATTCCTGTAAAAAGATACTTGTGATATAATCAGATAAGAAAACAAATTATAGAATGTATGCATTCTTATCCCTTCTGTATACATGTTTGTGTATATACACGTAAGTATATAATGCATACATGCATGCATACATAAACATATATAGGAAAAAGTAAAGGAAGTAATGTACCTTTATGTTTATAGGAGTTATTGATGAACCATGGAATTATAGTTAATTTTTGTTTTTTCTTTTTGCCTCTCAGGATTATCCTGCTTTGCAAAAAGAAAAACACAACAAAAAATCAATGAATGTATATTACTCATAGTATGAAAGTAATAAACTAACACTGCTGTAATTTTTTTACTCTGTAAGTAGTTTATACCCTTTGAACAAATTATGCTGTAGTATAGGCAGAACATACTTAGAAATAGACATATAAGCCTCCAAAATTAGTTGGGATCAAATAAATTATGTGTATATGCTGATATACATAAAATTATTTTGAAAAGTATCTACAGTATTAGCATACTGAATTATAAAAATGATAAATATATAAGCACAGTTTATATGTAACACATATACACATTGTTATGGACTGACGTATGCCCCCCCCAAAAACAGTTCATATGTTGACACTTTAGCCACCAATATGGTAGTAGTGGTAGGGAAGTGGGGCCTTTGAAAAGAATTAGTTGTAGATGAGATCATAAGGGTGAGACTCCATGAAGGGATTAGTGTCCTCTTAAAAGAAAGAGAGCAGAGCACATTCTCTCTCTCTCTCTCCCCCCTTCTCCCTACACACACACACACACACACACACACACACACGTGCATGCACTAAGGCCATGTGCATGCCTTAACACAGCCATCTGCACCCCAAGAAGAGAGTCCTCACCAGGTATTTATCTTGCTTCATCTAGGACGGTGGCGAACCTATGTCAGGCATACCACAGCAGGCTGTTTGTATCATTGAAAGCTCGAAAAGGTTCACCATCACTGATCTAGGACTTCTGTCTTCAGAACTGTGAGAAAGTAATTTCCTCTGGGTGTTTAAACCACCCAGTCCATTATATTTTGTTTTAGCAGCCCAACCTGAGTAAGACACACACAGAATACAATATAAATTGAAATGATGATACATTTTTGGACCGCCCTCTGTTGTTTGTGAAGGCCTATTGAAGACCTGATTTTTGCTACTCATTCTAACCATGTGAGGTAAATGGTCTGCACTTTACCATCCCCTCTTCATAGATGAGGAAACACAGGCCTGAGAGCCAATATGACTTCCATTCAGTCACAGTTAGTGACTGAATTGTAACTCCAACTTAGGTCTTCTGTCTGCCATCTCCAAAGGTCTCCATGAAAAACGTTACAGAAATTCAAAGGTAGGAGCATGCCTTGAGGCCCAGGGCAGTCAGAAAAGACCTTTAGGAGGAAATAGGAATTAATCTTGGCTTTGAAAGAACCAGGGTCATACTCCAGTGGGAGGGAGGTGTAGAGCATTCCAGAGAAGTGATGCAGACAAAAGTATGCTGCAGCCCATCTCTTACAGAACACTGTGGTTCTTTCAAAGAATCAAATGTGGGCAACACTTGCAAATTGTTTTGTCTTGCTGAAATTTTTATTTACAAACAAAAAAAGGCTGTTTTTGCTTTTCAAGTATAAGTCTTTCAAGCCACACCCCCAAAAAAACTTAAACCAGATCATTCACATTTGTGATCCATAATCCCTAGAATGACAAATTTAAATAATAACCAGGAGCTATTTAGTTGAGTTTCTTAAGAATTCTAATTTAATAAAGAAATAAGCTGTCAACACAGTACAGAGACAAATTATGTATATGAAAAATTATGTGTATTCCATTCACAAAGAGCAGCAAGGCCTCTCAACCCATGTAGGGGAAGACTGAGGACAATAGGTGCATTTTCTCCCACTTCAAAGCTAAGCATACCCAAGGCAAATGTTAATCTTTAAGCAATTTAACTGGCCCATTTGGGAAAGATAAGTGCTGGCTTTTCATAGCACAAATTTAGTGTTGGTGGAAATACCTTGTTTCAGCTTTTTCAATACTACCCTTTTCTCTCATATTATGGGGTTTGAAAGGTAAGTTACTTGCCTGAAAAACCAAGGTTTTATGAACATAGTTGCTAAATATTTTGAAATAATATATTAACACTATCAAGAAGAAACATGAACAAAAACAGAATTCTAGCCAAATGTTTTGGAGGTGACTGACTTCCCAGAAATATTTACAGTGCTATCTCTGTTCACAAACTTAATTTGTTTTACAATTTTGGGGAAGATGGCTGCATTTGTGTTTGTGTGAGGAAGATGGCCGTGGTTGTGTTTGTCACCTGGTACGGAGATTGTGAACAGAGGCAAAATTTTGTTGAACACTTTTGTTTGAGAACTGAATTGTTTGCAAGCAGAAGCGTTCATGAACCAAAGTACCACTGTACTTACTTGTAAACATTTATTGAGGCCATTCTTCTTGCCAAGCATTGCTGAATGGTACTGGTACAAAGACCAATTAAACAGAGCCACCTGCGGCCTAGTGAGAACGACAGCATGCAGCAGTTGAAAAGCCTAAACCAGAGCAATGCAGGTATTCTCTGGGAGCCCAGAAGAGGGGTCTTCCTAGTACTGGATCAAGAGCAGGCTAGGCCAGAAGAGGACTCAGGGCGACACCGCAGCCTACAGGTGCTAATGGGAGGAAGAAGAGAAATCTCTGGTATCCAAAGAGGCAGCAAGGAAGCAGAAGACTCAGGGTTTCTTCGGGAACCTGAACATGATTTAGGATGTCTGGAACGTAAAATGTAATAGGCGAAAGTGATGTAGAAGTTTGGTGAGGGGAGCAAAAGCCAATCAGAGAAATCACAGAAGAAATGGGGTTTCCTTATGCAGACAGTGGAGAGCCACCGGAGGATTTAAACCAGGAGGGTTTTCATGGCATGATTTGTTGCATTCAAAACGTACATGTTGGGTACCATCATTAACCATAGGCTATCCTTAGAAATTCAGTGCCTGAGAGGAGATTGCCAGACACCCACTCTCAAGGGGCAGCCCATAGACCCTCAGTTCTGCCCCTTTTAGACTTTCAGTTGAATGGAGTCTTGCCTGGCATCCTCATTTGAGGATGAATAAGGAGAAATGGGGACTGAGATTCCATAAAGCAATGATTTAAGGCAATAAGGGGATAAAAATTTATAGTGGAAATTAATGGGGTTTTTTTAAGTAAACTTTTTCCCTAAGATGTGCCCACATTGCTCAAGACATTTCTGGAACTTCTCTTTTGGAATTGCTTTAAAGGCCAGCATGGGAGCTACACAAGTGATCGTTCCTATCCCTTTCTAGCTGCATTTTTAAAATTTTGTACTACAGACGAAGCACAACCCAATCTGATTTTTTTTAATCTTTTGCTAGACCTAGGACTGAACTAACTTTTGATTTATTCCAAAGTTAAATACATCTTCACAGGATGAAAGTTTGTTACCTCTGAAGACATTCAAGAAAGTGCCTGGTCGGGCCGGTGAGATGGCTCAGCGGCTTAAGCGCCTGCCCAGCAAGCGCGAGGGCCTGAGTTCGACTCCTGGAACCCACATACGAAAAAGGGGCCGGTGATATCGCTCAGTGGCACGGGCACCTGCTGGCATGCGAGGTCCTGAGGTCGACCCCCTGGTACCCCCCCCAAAAAAAAAAAAAGAAAAGAAAGTGCCTGGTCAACAAGTACCTTCCAGCTACAAGATTCCCCACTCTGAATCTTAGAGATTCGCTATGAAAGAAAGGAGATGGGGCTGGGTGGAGCTCTGTAGTAAAGCATTTGCTAGGTAAATATGAAGCTCTAGGTTCAATCCCTAACACCACAAAAGGAAAAAAAGAAAAGAATTGGAGGGGCTCATAATGTCTCTCCTGCCTGCCCCATCCAGTTAGTGTGGAGACTATAGGGAAAAGCCTTTGGTAAAGCATGGTGTCCATGGATACTCTGATTGTTGTCTCCTCTTTGTAGGCAGTTCCAAAATGTGTTAACCATGTGGTGTTGTCTGTGTGTTCTCCCTAGTAGTTCACTTCAGGAGAGTAGGGCCTGAGTCTTAATTTGGCCTAGCATTGGCCTTACACATAAAAATCCCTTAGATGTTTGTTGAGTGAATAATTGAGTCTGTCTCATTGCCTTGTACTCAAATTATACATAAGAAATGGATAATACACTTGAGATTATTCCATTCAAATAACAGACTTAATGGCCACTTAAGTTTCTTCAAGTTTGTGAGTAGTTTGTCATTAAAAACCAGCTATTCTCCATCTCTGAGGGGGCGAGAACAAATGGTAATGAAATCAATCAATCTGAAAGTGTAAAGGTTCTTAAAATTTAGTTCTGTAGTCTTTATTTTGCAGCACTTCTGGAGGTAGAAGTCTGGTGTTGGTTTATTTATTTATTTATTTATTTTAAGCTATTCAGGTGATTTTAACACAGCCTCCATTTGATGCAAGGGCTCTACAACTACACTTGGAGAAACATTGCTTTAAGGAAAAAAAAAAAAAAAACGCTCACTCCACTTCTACTTAGGTTCTTTTTTTTTTTTTTTTTTTTTTTTTTTGGTGGGTACCGGGGGTCGACCTCAGGACCTCGCGCGCCAGCAGGCGCCCGTACCGCTGAGCGATATCACCGGCCCCTGTTTCGTATGTGGGATCCGGGAGTCGAACTCGGGCCCTCGCGCTTCCCAGGCAGGCGCTTACGCCGCTGAGCCATCTCACCAGCCCTCTACTTAGGTTCTGTAGGATATGTAAAAAAACATGAGGCTTTCTCCCACTGTAATGTCAGAGGATAAAAACTTGAAATCACTGATATGAGTGCAGTGCAAAAGCAACTCTCAGCATGTGCTGAGCTGCTAGAGGTCATGAAGAGGTGGACTTGAGACTTTCTGCAGGGTCTAGTAGATCTTTTTAGGAGTTTATCATTAAAATAAAATGTAGCTCCTGCCCACAAAAGGCAGTCAAGTGTTAGCTTAACAAACCTACCAATACCAGCCAGCAGCCTTGGCCAATACAAAGGGTCTGAAGGCTTCACTCTCACCACAAATGAACATCGTCACTGGGAATGTACCTACGGACAAACCTCGAACTATCTCAGACAAATTACAGTCTGTTCGCAATTCAGGAAGCAGAGAAATAAAATAAGGCTGATGAGATAGGCAGCAACAAGTTGTTAGAAAGTTGTAACTGTCAGACTAAAGCACCTCTGTCTAATCCAGTAGCCAGTCACTCCTGATCAAAGGCGTGCTAAAGAAATGTATAAGAAAGATTATTTTAGAACCTTTGGAAAAATTTGAGGAGGGAGAAATAGTATGACTGTAGAACAATCCAAAATAAAGATCATAAATGTTTCCCAAAAAAGTTTCTTAATTAGGGTAAATTGTAAATGGGAAGGGGTAGTTTATAGAATTCCCTATGAATGAGAGCTGTGCACATTATATCAGCATAAATCATCTACATGCATTTCTATCAGAAATGGATTACTAATATTGGAATTCTAGATCCTCTCTTGCATTCCCCATTGGTACTAATTACTATCATATTTTAATCTGTTACACGATTGTGTGAGAACTTTAAAAATTGGGTGTCAGGTTACAGAAGAATCAGTTGTTCATTTATTTTTGTTTATAATTTTACCCAGCCCCATACCACCCCCCAAAAAAAATCCTACATAACACAACCTCTGTGTAAAGAGTAAGTCTCCATATTTTTATAACACATAAAGTCTATGTGAAAGAATTTGAGCCTACATTAAAACTAATTTTTTGTCTTTTCCTTCAAGTGAACAAGTTCTAAAATTTTCATATGTAAATGATTAGTGTGCAATTAATTCCGAAAGAATTCACTGCTCTTACTGGGCCAGTTCTATGACCAGCCACAGAGTGGACAGTACTAAGTTATTGGGAACACAGACTAAACTACAGACCCTTCTATACTCAAGTTAAGCCTGTGTTCTCCATCTGCACGCCGATCCTCACAGGAGTCAGTGAAGTGCAGGCAGGCTTTCAATTCATGCAGCCTGTGATTTATGGAGGCACATAGGTCAGGAGTTTATTATGCTGAAAATCATAATAACTGTTTTGTTTTCCTTTTAAAAATAAAGTGACCGAAGCATGTTGAAAGATAAATGGGTGGAGCATTTTGATTATGCTTTTATTTCTATCAAAGGTTAAATAATATTGCCAAGTTACCAGCCATGCTAAGCTTTATGATATTAAATCTGAAGTAGTTTGTAAGCTGATAGCCCCTTCTTTCCTCTGGGCTTACGTTTGTTATTAATCAAAATGT
Organism: Erethizon dorsatum; assembly: GCA_028451465.1. NCBI lineage: Eukaryota > Metazoa > Chordata > Mammalia > Rodentia > Erethizontidae > Erethizon > Erethizon dorsatum. The sequence continues at coordinate 104,757,114 of CM051833.1, forward strand.
TGGACTTGTTTAGTGCAGTGGTGTATGAAACAAACAGTTGAAACAGATAGCCCCTTTAATTTACAGCTTTCTGGTTTTTCAAATTTGTAAGAAAATCTGTTCCTTCTTGTAGACTTTATGTTGTTGTTCACGTGTCTAGATTTCATTTCTCATACCAGAGCCAACTAAATCCAATAGTTGCAAGATTCTCTTATGGCACAAAAAGGAAGAAGGTGCCTCTTTATGTTTTTAATTAACAAAGTCTGGTAAAGTCATTTTCGAAACATGGATAATTTCTACTAGAAATGAGTATTACAAAGAAAGTCTGTGTTTTTGACAGAGAATAGTATCATTTTTAAAAGAGAAGGTTGTATATGTGGAAAGGTATTAATGAGTTAGAGTAGTGGAGTTTTTTAAATATTAATGTAGGCATACTGAATAAAATTGTTTCAAAGGGCCGGTGGTTCCAGCTACTTCTTGGTGTTGGCTTAGGCATCAACACAACCTCTCAGTGCTTAGAAACCTGCTAAGAACTTACTGAAGTGCAATATAGGGCTCTAAGCTCCCCCTGATGTGTGGTAATGAACCTTTAATGGATAAACTTGCCACGCTTCTAAACATGTTTCCTGTCAGTGGTAATACTCTTAAAACTTCTAGAGTGTTCTCTGTGGGAAACAGTATATGTTGTAAGAAGTATTGAAGAAAACAACATCTCATTGTCTGAAACAAAAATGCTAAGTTTGTTACTTAAGTAAAGAATAGCTATGTTCTAAGGCACATCCTCTCCAAGCAAAGTAGGTTGCAAATTTTATATAGTTTTTGGGTTCAAGAATTCTTTAAAGGTTGACAAGAGCCCCAGAAGCACCATTGCTCAAAAGAGACTATTGCTGATTGGTTGGTTTTCAGAAGCGTTTCACCCAAGTGAGTCTACCACTGCTTGGCCAACATTCAAACACATGAGACTATTCCTGATGAGTTGGCTTTCCAAGGTATATGCACTGAAGCAAGTTGTCACTCATCTTTTAGACTACATCAGTCATTGTTAATTGGTTATGTCCAGTTTAATTGTCTAACTGGTTCTAGTTGTTACTTATTACTGCAGCTATTGAGTGACAACCCTTTTCTAGGACTTGGAAATTGCTAGTAGTTGGGAGATTGTTTTACTCTCAGAAGCTAATACTGAAACACTGTTGGAAATTGAAAGCAAAAGAAAATCAAACATTGAGGACCCCATGTAAATACAATGACTGTGCGATGCATTTCCTAAATATGGGTGTTTATTAAAGCATTGGGAATATAAAAAATAAGCAGATTTCACACCAGTGGTATGTTTATGTACTGAGATCAGTTATGAAATTTGATACAATGATGCATTACTGCAAAATAATTGTATAAAAATGAGAATGTGATTTTACCTTGTTTGTAAATTAAAGTAGGTTCTAGGTCATCCATATATCACTCACACTTACTGCATTCTAGAAAACTTTCTCAAGTGAAGAAGAAGGTGGGAAGGACACAGAGCTTCAGCTCGTTGGCCCTGATGAACAGCAGCTAGGGAATCCTTAGAAAGGGCAGTGTCACTTTTGTAACATTGTATCCCCCCCAAACTGTTTAATGTTCTTCAAATTCTAGGAATTTTGGAATTTACCATACAAATAATGTCACTTGTCATTTTTGTTACTACAGGGAAGGAAAGAGTAGGTGGTCTCTGCTACTGCCTCCACCCAAATCTCTACTTTTATAGGGCAAAAGAAATTAATGTCATACTTGAGCTTCATCTGAAAGTTGTAATAGGCATAAAAAGAGTAATAGTCTGTAGTGCTACCTGTTGTGATGAAGGATAGTGAATGCAGGATGCACCTATTAAAAATGATTTTTCGTTTAAGTAACTGTACTAACTAGTGTAATGGAGTAATGTGTAGGAAAAGCCTTAACAGTGTTTTGTTTTGTTTTTTCTTTTTTTTTTTTTTTTTTGTATAAAAACTGAACTTTTCTCTTTCCAAATTCAGACTACCCTGAAGTCTTTTTTTTTACTTCCCTGCCTATTCCTGACACCTCCTACTAGTAGCATAGCTAATCACTTACATGTTTCTCTGCTGCTAAGGATAGCCAGCTTATGACCACTTAGGATTCAAGCACATGTTGATACCTTAAGACCAGTAAGCATTTGCTAAAGTAGGAAAGCAGGATGGTTAGATTTGTTGTAATCAACAGTAGGAGGAGAAAATTAGTCCATGAACTTATGCCAAAAGTTGAACTTCCTTTTGTGTGGTAAAAAAAAAAAAAAAAAAAAATGTATTTTTAACTTAGCAACTCCCCAGAAAAGAGAGTCATATACCATCTGCACATCACTTTTAAATTTTCTTAATTTATTCCTTACTCTTGACCCATGAAAGTACTGAAAATCAAACAAACAAAATCAAATAGGATTGGTGTATTGTCTGGTGTTTTGTTCTGCAATCTGGCTTGCTCTGGTTAAATGAGTGTGCTTTTCAAAGAAAGCCGATTGAAAGTGTTCTCTCCGTATGACTGGAAGAATACTTCTGGGTAGAACTCAACCTCCCACCAGGGGAGGAACTTCAAATGAAGACTGAAGCAAAGAACTCACTACTGGAAATAGAGCTCAGCAGAACAAACTCCAGGCGTGTTTTTCGAATTCAAGTGTTTTCTGAGAAGTTGCTCTCCATGTGGTGTAAGCACCAGTAAGCAGTCACCCCATATGGTGTTTTGTACCCTTTTGGCTCATTCTGCCAATGATAAGTGAAGTATAGAATTTCTGCCTTCAGTTCTCATACCAAAATTCACTGAACCCTGTCTCTCTCTCTTTAGGATGTCACATGTACTTCAGTTTGAAGATAAAAGCAGAAAAGTGAAAGATGCAAGCATGCAGGACTCAGACACATTTGAAATCTATGATCCTCGGAATCCAGTGAATAAAAGAAGAAGAGAAGAAAGCAAAAAGCTAATGAGAGCGAAAAAAGAAAGGAGATAAAAATGGTAGTAATGACAACCAGAACATCCTGGAAATGTGCCTGCAATAAATGGCCCTGTAACAGCTGCTGTTCCAACAATAGTGTGTGAAAAGTATTTTTGAACCTGTTGTCTTGTTTTCTAAATTGTGGAATGATACCAGCAAAGGCTTTTGGTTACTGGTACATGCTTTTTTCCTAACTGACCTTTTATATTGCTAAATTTGAAATAAAATCAGTTTCCTTCTAGTTTACACATTAACTATTTGCAGACTGCTTAAGCATGTTTGTGCCCTTTTTCTTTAAAGTATCTGAAGACTTCATTTTCAAGATTTTTTATAAAAGGTTCTTGCAGAAAGAATATTTGAGGGAAGCTTCCCTGGCACTAACTTTGGAACATAATAAAAAATGTAAAATAAAAATCTAATAAAATAATATAAATATTGATGGGTTTGCTTTCCATATAAATATCTACAAATAGTCAAACCAGTAAGACTCAATAGCCTCATGCTTCGAACCGTGAGGAACTCTCAAGCGAACGTCCATAGGTGCGGTCCATGCAGTCTAACGCTCTGCCTGCCGTCAGCTGAGCTCACCGCACGCTGCAGCCTGGTACCAGGCCTCCTCACCCACTCTGGCCTTCTCAGCACAGTGAGAGCAGGCACGCAAGGTCCCAACTGGCAGCTGAACTCATTGAGAATTCAGCCTTTGATGACAATCATACGTAGTGGGTAGTTATATTATCTCTATTTAGTCAGTATTTTCTAGAATTTGAATGCTAGAATTGTTCCACAGGCTAATTTTAGTCACCTAGTAAAACTTCACCAGCACATCTTTTCAGATAGGGCCCATCAGATCTCTCTTTCAACATATAATATAGAAAGAGAAAGGGAAGGAAGGAAGGAAGAGCATGAGGGAAGGAGTGAGGGAAATGCCATCTAGTAGGCTTTCTCTAGAGCAGCGGTTCTCATAAAGGAATCCCAGGTGCAACACCTTGGCAATGGCACTTGAGGACATGTTAGAAGTACAAGTTCTTGCCTTACTACCCACCACCCACACCCCTCCTCCAGACTGCTGAGTCGTAAACTTTGAACCCTGAGGACTTGTTAAACAGATTAATGGGCCTCACTGCTGGTTTTCAGCCACTTTGGAGATTGGCAATGTCTAGTGAAGTTAAAGATGTGCATATCCAGCGATCCAGAAAATCTAATCTTAGGTCTATCGCCTAAAGAAATTTTCACATATTGCTTAAGGAGATAAGTAGGTATTAAGATAATACACTGAAGCATCATCCAGAGAATGGATAAATAAGTTGTTGTATATCCACACTATGGAATACTTCAAAGAGGTAAAAGTCAATAAACAGATATAGATATATGCATATCTTAAAAATAATGTGGAAGAAAGGAATCCACATATATAAAAATTTAAAACATAACAGTTGTTTATGAACACGTAGCAAAAGGATAACACGTGAAAATAGGGGTTACCTCTGAAGAGGCAGAAGGAATACACAGGGAGCTTCACCTTTGTAATGTTTTATTTCATAAGCTACATGATGGGTACTCGGTTCTCACTCTTTACACATTTTGATATGCCTGAGATAGAGCATAATTTTTCCTTTATATCTAGAATCTGCAGTGAGAAGACCAAGGCCTTCCTTATTAACAAGAATTCTCTTTGCTTCTGGAAGAAAGAAAAATCTTCAAGGAGAAGGATAGGGGGATCATAGATGGGCTCTTGAGAAATGTCGACCAATTCAAGTGCAGGGTGATCACATTCAAAGCCACCCAAAAATAAACCAGCATTTGGAAATGCACCCTATCTCCTTCAACGCAAAAGCTTTATTAGCAGTTTTACTTCAGATACTAACACAGCAGAATTTTGGCATCCAGACACAATCCTTTCTTCTTGTTATGGAATGCATCATAACTGAGTGTGTGTTGAAATACCCTATATATTTCTCAGTCATCATCCTCAAATGTGGCCACCTCTACCAAGGTAATGTTATCCTAAGAACAGAGGGACCCACAGACCTCCAGGGCATATGTCAGGAAATAATACTGGTAGTTTTAAAAAAGATACTTGAATGACAAAAGTAAAACCTCAGTTTGGTTCAGTGCTGCTCATTCTGCTTTAATGGTAAGGAGCTGAAAGTTCTCAAGTTCCAAAGAAATTAGAATCTTACCAGAATTTCACCATAACAATGAAATTCTCTGTGAACCTAACTAAATAATACCAACATTTTTAAGTATAAGAACATAATTATCTGTTAAATATTGTATGAAATTTGCTTGTAGTCTTTAGGATGTCACAGGAACATGTTTGGGCCAGATGAATTGCAAACAAAATTAACATTCAAAAGCTATGAAAATGTTTAAAATTTTGTCTAAATTTAACTCCAATTTTATATTTAGGCTTATTTTTCTTTTATGTACCCGCTCTAAGGATGTTATCCTGAGACAGTAAAGTCTGTTAATGTTTTTGTTCTATGTCTGTGACAATACTGGAGGCTCTAGAGAGCCAAGAGAAAAGCAACTTCTGACAATTTTTGTTCTCATTTTGTGACAAGACATTTCTTTCACTTTGGTTGAAGCTGTTGGCAAGGTGAACATTAAAACTAATCCTCCACTTTTCCTTTCTCAGTAAGTAATTGAAGTAAATGCAGGTCTCTAGAAGTTTTAATGGTGTAATATCAAAATGCACATTGTCACATCCTCTCAGCTCTATCCTTTGAGGCCACATGGTCAGTAATACATTTGCTGTATCTAAAAATGGGGACACCGCAAAACAAGGTCATTCAAAAGTGTGAGGAGATGAGTGGTTTGCTGCTGTTGTTTTTAGAACACATTCAATAAGCTGTAGTGAGTGTCGGTGTCAAACTGTCACTACCAAGTTTCTTGATAAGATCTGACGTGTGAGGTACATAAACCTGTTGTGTTGTGTTACTGTGGCCAGTATGGAAAAGGTTAGATAAATGCAGAATATTGCCCAAACATGCCAGTTAATCTTGGTGATAACAAGAAAGAAAATGGAGGTGTGAAGTGAGTTACCACTGAGGGTGGTGTCAGCATAAGCAATTTGTATGAAGGGGTGTAGAGAGGTTAAGAGGGTTACATTCTTCAACACTCATTCACAAAACGAGAGCAGCGCCGCTCTCCCTAGGGCTGTGACTCTCTCCCAGCAATGCTGAACAGTTTATCAAGTGGCACCGTTTCTCCTTACTAGAAAGCAGAAGGTTTTTCTGTCCCAAGTACATTTTATCTTCCGTCTTTTGGCTTTTAGTGAAGAGATGTGAGAACGGAACCATATTATAGAGAAATCCTAACAAGAGCATGATAGAATTGAATTCCAAGAGAAATAGTAAAACACCAGATCTCACCAGGGTGGGGGAAAGAAGCCTTCTGTTTGTAGAAAGAATACTCATTAATTCTCAGAAATCCCTCTTGGCAAAGCCATAGGTGACGGCCTTTGTCATGGGCGCCAAGAGTCTCACTGGTCCCTATGGAGAGGTGTTTTCAGTGGTGGCTTCTAACCAGCTCCCCGCCCCCCTAAAAAGAAAGATAAGCCCTGACCTGCAGCATTCGCCAGTTTCTGTGGTGTAAGCACCCTCACCATGGCTGATTTCAAGGGAGCACCCGTACACAACTAGTTCTTTTTCCCATTTGGTTTTATTTCTGGGTAAAAGTATTATAACTCGCATCAGCACAAGAGAACTCACACAAAGGTTTTAACCCTTTGCCAGGATCACAATCTTCATGCATATTTTGAGTGATTACTTCTCAATTTGGTCAAGTCCTAAGTTCTATCAATATCTGTACCCTATGTTTTAATGACTAGTTTATATCTTTAAATTCTCTGTTAATGAAGTTTTTCAAAACCACTTGACTCACATTTATTTTTCCCTTGCTTGTTTTTACTCCAGTTAATCAATGTCCAATTCAAAAAGCAGCCAAACCTTACAGAAAAAAGTGTAAGAAATATAATGATTGTTCTTTTGAAGTATTCCCCATAAATGATAATATACAAATTATTATTTAACTTAAAAATATTATTTTGGGCTAAGGGTGGGAAATCCTACCTTCAGGGAAAAAACTATCTTCTAGTCCAAGGCAAACAGAAGTCTGGGGTCTCTCTTCCACATCTGCTGGGGATTATTCCCTACAGATTAGGTCATGGTATTAATTCATGTTACTTGATCAGCAAAAACATGTTCTGGAGGCTTTCTTCACAGCACCAGTCAAAAAGAAGGTGTTCTTAGTCTTTTAGGAAATTATTATTTTCTCCTCCTGTGATGCCAAAAGTGATAGTCATTGCTAAACTTCTGGCACTTTTTAAATGACCAACATAATTTTGAAAGTGGGAAAATCTTAATTTTCTCATTTTTTAGTCAAAGATTTAATATGCTATTGAAATGTTTTAATAACAATATATTTGAAATGAGAAGTTCATTTCATATAGAAAATAACTCCTTTAAAGTATGCTCTATGGTTAATTCTTAAGAGATATAATAAGCTTATAATTTCTGGCTTTCCTTCTCTTTTTCATGTGATAATAATTTGCGATTTAGGGAAAATATTTTTTAAAGGTAGAAGGAATATGACCATTTTTGTCTCTATTCTAAAGCCTTGTAATAATTGTTGTATCTTGTATTATTGGTGTAAATAAATAAACTGATAAGAATGGGTACTCTCTCCAGAATAACCAAAAATTTCAACAAATGATTTTTGAATTGATTTAGAAAATTGATATGTGACATCATGTGAGACCAATGTCCATTTCAGAGAATTTCATATCAAACCCAGCATGTCCAAAATTGAACCCAGGGCCGGTGAGATGACTCAGCAGCATAAGCGCCTACATGGCAAGCGCAAGGTCCTGAGTTCGACTCCGGATACCCACATAAAGGAAAAAAAAAAAAAAGGCCTGGTGATATCGCTCAGTGGCACAAGCTCTTGCTGTCAAGCGCGAGGTCCTGAGGTCGACTCCCGGTACCCACACAAAACTGAACCCATACCTACTCTTTCTGGCCCTGCCTCTACCTACTTCACCATCCCTTTTCCCATCTGTTATTGGCAATGCTGTCTTTCCAGTGGCTCAGGCCAAATAGCTCAAATTCTGTCTTTACCTTATACACACTGTTTATTATCATATTCTGCTGGCCCTATCTTCAAAATAATCCAGAAATTCGCTATTATTTACTCCTTCCTACTGCTACTGCCCTAGTCAAAGGGACCATCAACTTTCATGTGGACTATTACAATGGTATCATAACTAGTCTCCCTACCTTCATCCTTGTTTCCCTTTAAATTGTTAAATTATTATTAATTTAGGCATCAATGAAACTTTTTTCAGGGGAGGCAGTATTAGAGATTAAACCCAGGGGTGCTCTACCATGGGGTTATGTATACATCCCCAGCCCCCTTTTATTTTGTTTTGAGACAGAGTCTTGCTAAGTTGCCCAAGCTAGCCTCAAAATTTCAATCGTCTTTCTTCAGCCTCCCTAGTAGCTGGATTACAGGTGGGCACTGCCACACTCTACTTCAATGAAACTTAAAAAAAAAAAAAAAGTCACATACTTCTCTGATTAAAATTCACAGAATTCAGAGTGAAAGTCCAAGTTCTTATAGCAGTGTACAATTCAAGAAGCAACCAAACCTCGAAGAAAAAACCTCAACTCCGACCCCAACCCCTGCCCCTCCATCTCTGTCCTCCTCTCTTGGTACCTTTCCTTCTCTTACTTTGCAACAACCATACTATATTTTCCCTGCTCATTAAACAGGTTGTATGGAGTCGATCTCAGGGCCTTTGCTCTGGCCTTTTCCGCCACCTCCAACAGTCTTTCCCAAGATGCACACATGGTCAACTCCCTCAGCTCCTTCAGTTCTTGCTCAAATGACACCTCAGTGAGGCCCACAATGGTCACTCCCCTCCACACTGAATCTCTCAATCTGTGTTCAGTCACATTCAATAGTGCGATTAACACCTAAGCGTTTTACCTTATTAACTTATTTCTTATGAAAAAATCCTATGAACTTGGGACTCTTGTTATCCATTTACAGATGAAGAAACAGCCTTAGAAAAGTTACTTACTGTGTATATCCATCTCTCACCCTAGAATGCACTCCATAAAACCAAGCATTTTTGTTAGTTTTGTTCATTATTGTCCCAGTGCCTAGAACCATACTTAACAAACAGTAGACACTTAATAAACATTTTTTTGAACTAATGAATAAATCAGTACATTTCAAAAAGACAAAAAAGCCTTAGGGATCGGTTATGGTTTGTGTCTAGCTGTCCCCCCAAAGCCTCATGCAGTCATAGGTGGGGCTTTTTTGGAGGTGGCTGAATCTAGAGTGTGTGATTGATTCATGATGCAATGCTAGGATTGAGAGTGCTGGAATTAAGGGTGGGTGATCGCTAGATCAGCCCACTGATTGGATTGGCACCGCCCTAATCCAGGTAGACTGGATACTATATGAGGAACGGAAAGAGTCTTTACTCCCCTTCCCTTCTTACTTTTGCTGTCTTCTGCGGCCGTGAACTGTTTCTCCTCTGCAATGCCTGTCTGCCATGTGCCACCCTGCCTTGGAGCCAGCCGATTGTGGAATGAAACCTCCACAAAATGTGAGCTAAATAAACCTTTCCTCCTTTAACTTCGGGTGTCAGGTATTTTGTCTCAGCAACGAGAGAAAAGTAACTAAGACAGGATTCAATGTGGTGTTATTACAAATTTTATAATTTAATGTCACCTTTACTTTCATGAACATAGGACATGCTTACACTAAAAATGAAGAAACAATACAACCTCTTTCAAGGACAGCTCTAACACCTGAGTAAATGCAGCTATCGGAAACCATCACCACATTATCACCTCCTCATTTTAACATAAGACACTTTGTCACAGATGGGTAAGGAGGTACAGACCAGTCTAGAAGAACCACTATCCTATAGAAAAACACATTTCTACCTGTCTTGATTACTTTTCTCTCATTGCTGGGACAAAATACCTGATGCCCAAAATTAAGGGAGGAAAGGTTTATTTAGCTCACAGTTTGTGGAGGTTTCAGTCCATAATCAGCTGGCTCCAAGGCAGGGTGGCGTGGCAGGGGGGCAACAGTTCATGGTGGCAGAATATACCAAAAACAAGACCCAAAAGGGATAAAAGGGCAAAAGGCAGGAGCAAGCCTCTTTCCCTCCCTTATATTTTATCCAGGCTACCCTCCCTAGGGCAGGTGTAGCACTCACACCACCAATCCCAGCAATAGACAACCAATCATAAACTCTAGATTCAGTCACATCCGAAAAGCCCACCCCCCAAGACCGCATGAGGCTTTAGGGGGACATCCAGACACAAACCATAACATTCTGCTCCTCGCCCCCCAAAGACTCATGCACATCCCTTTATGCAAAAGGCATTTAGTCCATCTCTAAGAGTTGCCAAAGTCCTAACAGTTTCAGCATTGCTGAAAAGTCCAAGTCCCAAGATCTAAGGCAAACTCTTAGCTGTAAGCCCCTGTACAAATGAAAAGAAAGTTAAACACTTCCAACATTGAATGGCACAAGATAAACATTACCATTCCAAAAGTTACAAGTAGGAGGATACAAAGGATTGGGACCAAAGCAAGTCCAAAATTCAGCAGGACAAGCATTAAGTCCTGTAGTTCCATGTGGAACATCTGAAGCAATCTGTGGCAAGTTGTGAGCTCCAAAAGTCTTGCGTGGCTCCACCCGATGGCAATTCTGGTGGTTATACCTCCCACAGCTTCTCTCTTAGGCCTGTTCTGCTCAATCCTGGCAGCTTTCCTTAGATTATCCACGTTCCTGGCTTTTCCAAACTTCTGGGGTCTCCACTGCATCTTTAGCTTCACACTCACAGTTTCACACACAGACCTCTCAGGGACACACTGCCTGGCCTCCCAGGCCTTCTGAAATCTAGGTGGAAGCCTTCTTAACCTCATAACTCTTGCATGTTGCATGCATCTAAAACCAGCACCACGTGGATGATGCCAAGGTCTGCGGCCAGCTGGAGCAGTAGCCAGGCTTTCCTCTCTCTTGGCTGTAGGGGTCGAGTGCCTGGATGGCTGAGCACTTTGAATCCAATTCTGGGAACAAATTCTCTACTACACTGCCATTTGGGAATATGGTGCTCTGTGGCTTTCTCCTCAAAGCAAAATCTATCACCTTTGCAGTTTTGAGGCTGCAAAGGATGGAGACTTGCTGCTTCTTGTGATGTCCTCAGGCCATCTTTTCTATTCTCATTCCTTCTCAGCAATCAAGATCCCCTCTGCTCTATCTTTGCAGTCCACAGCTTTATTGGAGCTTCCTTTCTGGCCAAATTCTCAATATTTTAAATCATCTTTGCTGGGATCTTTGCTCTTGATTCTCAACATAAATCTGGCCAAAAGCCCCCAACAGCAGCCATGCCACAGCCTCAACATTTGACTGCCTTGAAATTTCTTCTTCCAGATTAATTAGTCCGCTGCCCTTAATCTTAGTCTCAGGCAAAGTTTCTGGACACGAGCAAAATGCAGACAAACTTTCTGCCAAGCTATAACACACATTGTCTGGAGTCCAGCAGCCAATGCAGTCCTTCTTCCTGGCAGAAACCTCCCAAACCTGGACTTTATTGGCAGGATTTCCATCAGCCTTCTGGTCTTCTGAGCTCTGACCAGAATCTCCCATGCAGAACAGCCTAAGGTGTCCCAGCGCTACTCTTTCAGGTGACATCTCCAAACCTTTCCAAACTCTTCCCACAAGCCATTCCCAAAGGCTTCTGAACCACAAGGTCGGGTATAGTCACAGCAATGACCCCACTTCTCTGGTACCAAATTCTTTCTTAGTTACTTCTCTCTCTCCTCCCCTTTGCTCTTGTTGCTTTTGGTGTTTCCCCCGCCAAGAACTGTTGCCCTCTGCCACGCCACCCTGCCTTGGAGCCAGCCGAGTATGGACTGAAACCTCCACAAACTGTGAGCTAAATAAACCTCTTCTTCCTTAATTTGGGGCGTCAGATATTTTGTCTCAGCAATCAGAGAAAAGTAACTAAGACACCACTCATACCACTTCCTTGAGTAACTGCTTTTCATAGAAAGCAATATTTAATTTCTGAGGTTAGAAAGAACAGAGGGCAGCAGATAATGCAAGAAATGTCACATGGCAACATAGTCACAATGTGAAATGTCACATTGTCACATAGTTTTAAGGCTTCAAACTTGCAACTGACAAAACAAGCAAATGACAGAATCTCTGGATATCTGTTTCCTACTCTCTCAGATGGGAGCAGCAGAAGCTGCCTTACCTTCCTAGCAAGGTGCTGTCACAGTGAAAAGAACAGACCGGAAAATCAAGCCTTCACAACGGTAAAGACCCTATACTGTTAAGTGCCTCCATTTAATGACCCCTATTTCGTGACAGACACTCTTCTAAATACTTCCTCTGTATTAACTCATTTAAAACCTATAAACAACTCTATAAAGTAGGCTCTATTTTTATCACTGTCTTACAAATGAAGAAGAAAATTGAGGCTTGATGAAGTTAAATAATTTGTCCAGGTCACAGAGTAAGTAGAGGAGCTAGAATATAAGACCAGACTGAGTCCAGGGCTTCTGCCCTTGGCCACTAGGCTACCAAGGCTTTCACTATACAGGACAATATGATAAACCTTCCATTTACCTATAGGATTGATGTCTTAATAGTGTGGAGGAGGAGGACAATGCCAAAAAGTAAAAATAGGAAGCAATTTCTGTTTTTTTTTTTCAAGTATGTAAAAATTAAGTGGATGCCAGAATGGACCAAGCAATGGGGTTTGTGGGATTAATCTAGAACTGCTTCATGGCAGAGGGAATTTTTATCATAATTTGGAAAGAAAAGAGAACATGGCATCGAGGAGACAGGTCACGTTCCAGGTGGAGAGAAGTTTGCGTAGACAAGCTATTAAGATGAATGTAGGGGGGCCGGTGAGATGGCTCAGCGGCGTAAGCGCCTGCCCGGCAAGCGCGAAGGCCCGAGTTCGACTCCCGGATCCCACATACGAAAAAGGGGCCGGTGATATCGCTCAGCGGCACGGGTGCCTGTTGGCGCGCAAGGTCCTGAGGTCGTCCCCCCGGTACCCACAAAAACAAAAACAAAAAAAAAAAGATGAATGTAGGGGACAGCAATGTATCTACATACTGCCAAAACATCTGGTCAGTTCAGCTTAAAAAAGAAGAAGGAAACAACTTCCATCAATGTAGTGAATTTCTTCAGTCAATCCAGATGTTTGGCATCTTGTAGACAAAACATCCAGATGATTAACTGAAGATGTGACAGAGTTGACTGGATTAAGCAGATGTTATAGCATTGTATAGACACAGTGTCAGGACGTTTGCTTGGCTGGAGTGAGGTCCAGCTGTGAAGGAGATAGATGGTCCGGGCAGTGAGAGGAGGCTCTGGAGCACAGGACCTGAAGCTTGGATTAGATGACACTGGGAGCTGCCGGAAGAGGAGTGTGATGGAAATGATGCTTCAGGAAGAGGATGCCGTGTGAAGAGGGAGGGAAAAAAAAACAGTGAGAGGAAAAATTGTAGACAGGAAAGAGGATATTAGGAGAGTGAGGGTGTGGGTGAGGTAATTAGAGCCTGGACCAGAATCAGGCTCAGGAAGGCAACAGGAAGAAGTTGATCTGAAAAACATTGCCAAGAAAGAACAGGAAGTTGTGATGGGCTAGACAAGGGAGTAAAATTGCACACCACCCCAAAGTTGGAAACTTTGAGGCCTGGGAAAGCAGCTGTGGGCAGCCTCACCTTAGTAGTAAACCAAGAGGGAATCCCCAAGAGACTCCCCCAAAGCCTCCCAACCAGAGGCCATGGCCAGGCCTCCAGACGGGGAACATGGAGTCTACAAACATAACCCTCATCTTCCAGTCCTGTCATATTTTAGAACTACCCAAATTGATTTCCTTTTAAATCCAATTTCATGAGAGGACTAAGAATGTTAGATTCAGATTATCATGTAGACACTAACTACTTCAGTGAAAAAGCTAAAAAGTTAATATTTTAATAACATTTGATTTTGCACAGTATGTAATGTAAACTAAGATGCATGGGATATAAGTAGCTCGGAAGAAGGGAGATTGAGAAATTGCACAGCAGCTACATTATTTGTAGGAGTAGCATGAGAAAAGCCCACCTGTAGGTAAGAATTAAAGGCTGAATCCAAGCATTTATGATGTTTTTTAAATCCCTAATTTATAAAACATGGGAATGTACAAGTCTTGGTTTAGATATTTCACAGAACTTTTTTTTTTAATTTCAAATATATCATTTGATGAGAATCAAGTTTATCTTTAGAAATAACCACAAATTTCAATTTATTGGGATTCAAACTATGATGGTTGTTTGGATCTTAAATGTCCTCAAAGGCCATGTGTTAAAGGATTAATCACCAACCTATGACACTACTGTGGTGGAACCTTTAGGAAGTGGGGCCTAGTGAGAGGAAGTTAGGTCACTGGGAACGTGCCCTTGAAGGGGATATTTGGACCCCAGCCTCTTCCTATTCTCTCTTTCCTTCCTGGATGCTATGGGATGAGCAGTTTTCTCTGCCACATGCTTGTACCATGACATACTGTGCTTCCACAGGCCCAGAGCTGTGTGGCCAAGGGACCACAGATTGAAATCTCTGAAACTATGAGCCAAAATAAACCTTTTCTCTTTTTAAGCTTATTTATCTCAGGTATTTGTCATAGTGAGGGATAAGGGTGTACTCCATTAATTTTTTAATTTAAAAAAATTCTAAATATTCATGCACTTTATGGTTTTACAAATTTGAGGTTTCAAGTATTTTCAGCCACAGGTCTATCATCCCACCCAACTAGTTGTGTGCCCATTATAAACACACCCAAGTATTCTCCAACTATTTCCTTATTCATTTCAATAGATTAAAAAAGAAACACTTCCATAAAGGTTAATCTCTCTCTGTTCATAGTTTGGTATGGAATGAGAATCTCTCTCTCTTTTCTTTCCTCCCTCACTTTCTCTCTTTCTCCCTCTCCCCCCTTCCTCCCTCCCCACAGCCACCTCCACACACCAGAAGAACACAGAATGCGAGATTAGAAATGTATTAATATGCTTCAGAATCACCCTGGAAGAGATGGAGGGGTCAGGAATGTTTTCAAAATTAGTTTCCCAGGCCTGAGAAATGATGGGTCTACAGGTTGGGGGAGGGGAATCGAGAAATCAGTTGGTTTTGTTTTTTAATGAATTCCTCCAACTAATTCTGGTGGCTTTTTTCTGAAGATCAGTCCCAAACTGACACAGGTCTAAACATAAAACTAAAACATGGAAAAAATCTAAGGGACGTGAGAATCTAAAATGGCAAAATGGACTTAATTTTTCTTTCTCTTACTCAAATGTCACATTCCCCTAAGTACCACTTTACGAAATAAACTCCTACATAAATTCACTGTGTTTTTTGATACACAGAATTTTTCACAGAAATGGCACAAAGTCAGCACATATGCAATCAAACTGAGAAACCAAGAGAACAACTGGGATAGTTTGTTCTCAAATCCCAGCACTACCTCCTACAGCCCTTTCTGAGCACAGTGATTACCTAATGAGGCAATATAATTAATGATGTTTTTAAGTCTTTCTAATGTTCCAAGGCTAAGCCAAGTCACTCATTTATCAGATAGAAAATGTTAAAAAGCAGTTCACTGAAACAGTGAATGATTTACCTGGGTATGTGAATATACCTTTTTCATAGCCATCATTTTATAAGAAATGACTCAAAGTTAGTAGATAGCAAAATAGTTATCCAAAAAGCTAATCAGTGGAATGCTTTCCATTATAGCATCAAGATTAGAGTGTTCACTACCTATGATCTCTTAGCTCGCTACTCTCTCTCTCTCTCTCTTTCTCTCGGCAGCACAAACTATACCCATGAGAAAGATTAGTGGATTTTTCCCCTTTTTTTTTTCTGGTACTGTGGTTTCATTTACCTTAAACTCAACTCATTTTCATAAAATTCTTTTTTCCCAAAGACATAGGAAAGAAAATAAGAAATTAGGAGAATTTTATCAGAAGCCATTTATTATCTAAGGTATCACAATTGAAAATCAAATTTGTATTTAACTTGCTTTGAATTATGTTTTTAAAACACATCAAAGATTTCATACCTAAGCCAAGTCATTTAGATATGAGCAGTAATTCTTTCTCCCTTATCCATTCTCTAGCCACCTTCAAATCCCATACAGCAAATGGTGTCATGCCTGAGTAGCAAGCAGTTAGTCCAAGATAAGATTGCAAAAGAAAACCCTGGGAATTTTCAGAACATAAAGTACCTGTGTTCTATACAGGTTAAAACAGACAGAAAGATTCATTTCCATTGATCTCTTTCTTACCTCCCACATAAAAATATTAACCTTCCACACTTCATCTGAACAATACTATTGATAAGAGTAAGAAAGAATATTCTTTTGAGGATACTTCACCGATTCTACTGCATCAGGTGATTTATTACATGAGTGGCTTTTGATTACTGTACTTTTTTCCCTTGGGGCCCTGGCTAGTTCATATGGTACCTTGCGTGAACTAGAAAAGTCTCCAATACACTTTATTTTCATGTATCAGAAATTATGATAATATACTGATTTTGTTCACACAAGATGCTTCACTGACTCCACAGGAAAATTTGGCGGTACAAATACCGATCTCTATTGTTGACACTGTGAAGTGTGTTCTTTTAGAGGGGAGCCCTTGTGCAGGGTTCCACTGCAGACATCCTCCTTCCCGCCCCTTCGCAGCAGCCTTCGGGATCCCCTAGTAGCCCAAAAGCCTCTCATGCTTCCACTAGAACTCTGTGGAAACTTCTCTCTCCAATATTACTCATGATTTTCTTCCCACCAAATCCAAGTCTTCATTTTTAGAATTCTCTCCTCCCTCTCTTAATCCTGACTCCTTTGCCTACCAGCAATTCCTGCCCTGCCCCTGTTTTTTGTGAACTGTGTTCTTAGACGCCAGTTCTGGGGAACCTGGTTGATTGTCCCTGAGGACAAATGACCCTGGGAGCCAAGGTCTTCAACAGGTAGGAGCTGTAGATGCTGCCTACTCCACATGACTCGGTCTGTGCAACTTCACCGTTGGCCACCGCGGACATTCCGAACACTTCCTCCAAAACACATGGGACGCAGAGCTCCAGATTCTGCAACAAGAATCTGTAATTTTGGGCCCTATGATGTCCAGCTCACCTGCAAAGGCCTTTGGTTTGTTCATGAGAAAAGCCTTCAGTGCAATCCCTCCCCAAGACTACTGCCCTCTGCCTCTGGCCCCAACCTCCCGAAGCACTCTGGGGAGGAGCATTCTTTACCCAGCCTGCACCGCAATAGCCACCCAGTAAAATGAGGAAGAAAAACATTCCTCCCAGCCTGCAGGCTGTATCAGTAGTAAATGTGTCTCTTCCAGAGAGGTCTCCATGACCTGCTGGGCTGGGGGATCATCGCGCTGCTGGATGACATTCTGATAGGCCTGCCTCCAGCTCCTGGGGGAGCCCTCTCTGGGTACACAATGTGGGGAATGTATTCAGTGCCTCCTCTCCAAAGAAAATCTCCTCTATGTAACGAAGGTTAGTAATGACCTCGGATGGCACACTTACCACTCTCACTCCTTAAATGTTCAAAACATTCAATATATCCTGAGGCCTACTGTTTAATAACAGGGCTTTCTTTTTTATCTCTTGGCAATCTCATCAAGAACCAGCTAAGAAGAGGCAGCTGTTGCAAAATCTGTGGCGGCCAAAGAAATCTTCTGAATGCCTGCCCTCTCTGCTTTTCATTCTGCATTTCCTTTACTATTGGTGAGTAAAATCTTGTCCCACCATAGGGGAAGAAATGTTTTGTTTTGCTTTGTTTTGTTTTATTACAAGTGGATTTTTCCAACTTCCTTATGCACTAGAAATAAAGTAACTATTAACCTAAAAGTGTTAAAGCACCTTCAAGAAACAAGCAAGTTTCTCCTCCTAGGGCAATATAATTAGGGCAAGGTTTGGCATTCACATAGTGTCCTAAAATTACAATAGAGCTGGAAAATAACCCTGCTGGTCACTGACCCGATGTGTTTCAACCTTAAAGAAATTACTTCCAAGACAGGAATTAGATGCTGCAGCATTTTCTGGAATTTGATCAACAGTAAAATAAAATTTCAAATACTGGTTTACTTGCCTAAAGGACTTCCATGAGTAGACCCTATAGGAAAGAATTCCATCTTTCAGAGTGAATATTCACTAGTTTGCTTTCCCAGCCAGGAGTCTAGAAGAGGCCAGCAGGCAATGTAGTCATTTGGTAATGTCCTTCCTTCCGCCAAGATGGATTAATGCTGGGAGATCTTACAACTGGTGAGTAATGGGTATTGCTTGCAGAGCCTCCAAGATCCCCAAGGTGTGATTATTTTCATACGTAGATTTCTGTCATCATCCTCCAAAGGGTGCTTTGTCATTTCCTTTACTCTTCCTTCACTGGACTCTCAAGTCTGAATTACAAGGACAACAAGGTTTCCAAGGATTGCCAATCTCTTCAAACCAAAATGGTGAGCACTTTCGAGACACTGCTAAAATGCGAGAGTTATACTAAGAAAATTACACTGGTTTCCTTTTCAATGATTCTGGAGAGGTATGAATAGTTGGTTATTAAAATGTGATCTTAATAAACAGCTTCTAGGTTCACTGTCTTGGTTTATGATGCCCCTACCTAATCCTCAGGGTGGTGTTAGGATGTCATGAACCTTTTAAAATCTCAGACCACAAATTGCCAATTTGAAATAACCCCAAACATGTAAGATGTGAGTTTTAAAACTAATCGCTCTTAGCATTTTTTCACAGTACTGTCATTCATTCCCTGAGCTGTTGTCACCATCACCACACCAACTCTTCAGTGTGTATTTGGCTCCCTTTTGGGAGTAAACGGGCCTGTGAAATGAGATGCCTGACGCCAAAAGTGCTCACACTCCAGAGTCAAGCAGCTCAAAGTTCAAGTGCTGTCTCTGCCACCAACTAGCCAAGCGTCCTTAGAGGATTTACATGAACTCTTTGAGCTTTGGCTGGCTCACTTGTAAACTAGATGTTATGGCTTAGATCTAAAAGGTCTGTGTTTGGAAGGTGATTGGATCATGGGGCACTATAGTCATCAGAGGATTCATCCATTGCGGAGTTCAGTTGCTAAATGTGGTGTTAAGAGGTGGGGCTTGGTCAGAGGCGGGGCACTGGGGTGTGACCTGGAAGGGTTGTCTTCTGGCCCCTGGCTCCTCCCTTGTCTCTGCTTCCTGGTTGCCACGGGTTGAGCACCTTTTCCTGCACCATATCCTTCTGACATCTTGTTTCTGCCCTACAGCAAGATGACCATGGACTAAAACCAGGAGACAAAATAAACCTCTTCTCTTTTAAATTGTGGGTGTCGAGTGTTTTGTCCCAACAAGGAAAGTCACTAACACACTGGACATATATAGCTTGCTTCAAAAGATTGTTTTGATCAAAAGATTAAATCAGCTAATACTTTTAAAGCATTTAGCATGGTTCTCCATAAATGCTAACCATAATAGGATTTGTTTTAGTAACAGTTATCCTTATTGTTTCCTTCTTTGGTCAAAGCTTAGAATGCTTGTCTAATGCTGAGCGCTGGAATCCTCTAAGATTACCTTACTGTTCCTCGCGGTGGGCCAAGCTGGGAACCAAGCAGGTGAATGCTCAGCAGAGCTGCACGGTGACACAGGATTCTCCTGTTTCTGTCCTTTCCGGCCCTGGTCCTCTGACCTGAGCCTAAAACCTTCCTCCGTGCCCTCAGGTACCCACCAAGCCTTTTCCTCCTGGTCACTCAGGCGATTAGGAGCTTCTGTCCTCTTCTCAAGTCCCTTCAGCTCTGAGTCCCAAATCTTAAGGTCACCTCCTGCAGCAAACCCATAATTTGGGGCCCAATGTCTCTTTAGAACCTGGGAAGCTCTCTTCAACAGCTCCACCTAGAACAACAATGTGTTGCTTAGGAAGTGCTTGGTCCTGATGTAAAACAGTCCAGGCCATAAACTGACTTGCTGCCTTGGCTGATGTCAGAAGAACCCAGAAGCTTTGAAAAACACAGGTGTCTGCCCTACTCCCAATCCTTGGACTCAGTAGTTTTTAAAGCTTCCCAGGTGATTCTGCTAATGACTCCTGTTTGAAAAGCTCTGATTTGAGCGGCTACCAAATATCCCTATCTGTTTCTCCCATGTCTTGGAACTGGATTATCTTTCCTGAGCTACAAAAACCTGTTGCTATTTCTCCTAAACCCAGCTAGCTGCTGCTGCAGGTCACCACATGACAGGGAATCAAGCTGCTGGGTTTGAATCCCTCACCCTACACACCCAGCCCTGGAGCCCAAGAGAGAGCAAGGACATCATATTTGAGCCAAAGAAATACAATCAAGCAAGAACAGGGGTTTTAGAATCAGCAGCAGCTAATTTGGAGCAATGGATGAGTTCAAAAGATGTAAATAAAGGCCTGGAGCTTGACAATGATCAAAAGGAAATAAAAGCCCCTGCTCCCTGCCAAGGCATTCTAACGAGCTAGAGTACTAGAAACACAAGGAGACCTTTGTTTCATAAGAGTAAGGAAAAAGGAAAGAAAATAGTGTGACAAGACCTAATGTTGAGAAGACTCCATGTGATTAGAGCAAGCGAGCAGGGCGAGAGGGAGTTAGAGGGACCAGTCCTGCCCACCTGGACTGAACTTCCGTCGCCAAACTCCAGGTACTTTCCGCACCCTGCCCACTGGACCACCGGCGGCTGTAGTTCACTGTTAACCTCTGCCAAATCGACTAGGCGACCAGGCTGGGGGGAGGGGAGGCGAGCAGGTCTGTAATCCCAGAACTCCGGGAAGCTGAGACAGGAAGATTCCAAGTTTGAGCCCAGCCAAGGCAACTGGGTGACTTAGCAAAACCCTGTCCCAAAATAAAAAAGGACTAGGGATGTAGCTCAGCGTGACTCCCCAGTACTGACGAAAACAAACAAAAACCCACTAGGCAACGAACACAGAGGTTCCACTGGGAACGCATTCCAATCTGACCAGGATGCCAAATTAGTGTAAGACTTTGCCCTCACTCGCCCGCACCCCTGGCCTCGCCTCCTGACCAAGACCCAGGGGCTTCCCACTTCAGATGCTTCAAAACTTCTTCCTATTTGCTTTGCCTACAAACAGCGCGTAGCCTCATCCAGAGGTCATTGAAGGTCCTGCCCCGGCGCTCGGGAGCGCCACTCTGGGCGTCTTTACCGGTATTTTAAGGCCCTGCCCGCCCCACCCCCTTCCTAGATTAACTTTCTTTTCTCCTCGAGGACCCAGTGTTCGGGCAAATTTCCTCTCAGGACTTTCTTGTTCCCCACAGCCGCGGATTGCAGTGTTCTCCCAACGAGATGAACTCGTTAAACCGATTTCAATGAAGAATAAACTCGCGAACAGCGCGTGGCTGCGGGGCGGCTGTGAAACCCCCTCCCGCAGAGGCCTGGCCTCTCCCTGCACGAGCTTCCAGCGAGCTGTGCAGGAGCTCGTGACCCATTCCGGCTCTGGGCCTGGCGGAGTCCTGGGCCAGACGACGTCCCGCACCGCGGTGATCGCCATCTCCAGGAGGACAGCGGCTCGGCGGCGCCACGCGAGCCCGCGCGAGGGACGCGGCCGCCCCGAGGTGCGGGCCGGGCCAGGGCTCCCGAAGCCCGCTCGCTGCCCGGCGCGCCCACCCCGCTCCCCTGAGTGCCCCCCAGCACCTCTGTTTATTACTGTTGCCAACTGCGTAAACGCGAAAGCCCACGGTTTTCTGACTTTTTCTTCTTTTCATAATTATAAAAGTAGGACATGCTCTTTTAAAAAGTGGAAGATTAGGGCTGGGAATGTACATCAGTGGTAGAGTCCTTGCTTAGCATGTGCAGAGCCCTGGGTTCAATCATAACATTTTACACACACATACACACACACACACACGCAGTATAAAATTACATACCCCAGACACATCTGCTAGTTTGGATGTATTTTTCCCAGTCTTTTTCCCCCTCTTTCTTTATAGCAGATTTTCATGTTTTAATATTGCTTTATTAAGTAATGCTGCTTAATATTGCTTATACTGTGATCATTTTGCAAGTTTTCTCACTTTATTTTATTTTGTTTAGCAGAAACATTTGATGTATTTTTATCGAACATTGTTTTAAAGCTCATGAAGTCTTCATGGTTATACCATCAATTACTTAAATCTTATTTCCTTTTATGGGCATCGCCCATGGTTGCAGTTTGTAATAGGACACAAGCAGAGGGGAAAACCATCCTTCTTCACCCTTTCCCACATTTGCCAGGCTTTGCTGGTTGGTGGAGCATTCAAGCCACGGCAGACTTTGATCCCATATATTAATTACTGAAACTCAAAAACTGGGATGAGCTTGCTGTGCCTGTGAGTTAAGGCTCCAGCCTGAGTGTGAAATGAGCAGCTTTGCAGTGGGGATGGAGACTTGCTGCACAAGAGGAGAAAGAAAGGAGAGGCCCAGCGGGTCCTAAGTGGACAACTCCTCCTGAAGATAATTGGCTGGTGATTTCCGGACAATGATGACATTCAAGGTTAGGCCTGTTAGTCAGAAGCCCCAATGTATTATTTAGGGAAAATGTCCTTGTCTGTTTTATGAAAAGATCAGAAAACAAAAACAGGAAACAGAACTGGGCCTAAGTGAGCAAAGAATAGTTTCGACCTTCTCTAGAGTTCCTGCCCTACCCCGTGAAAGTGCTGAAGGTTTCTGTAAGATTCCAGGATCTGGGATAAGCCAAGGCCGTGAGCCATGCAAAGCTCCTCTCTAAACTCTCGCATAAGCTTCGTTCTCTTTATCTCCTGCAAACCACCTTGACTGGAAATTATGTTGTGAAGGGGATGGTGGGTGAAAGGCCAGGGTTTGAAAAATGAATTCGGCCTCCCCGGCTTTGTGTCCAGAAGGTCTAACACACTCCATGATTGGTTAGTCTGGTTAGTAAAGGACACCCAACCCTCCTTCTTGTATTAATACCAACGTGCTGCAGGTCCCTTCTGTGCTCGGTTGTCACTGTTTCCAAGCTAGAGCAGGAAGAGTGCAGTGTTGGCTTCGACCTCTTTGGTCTGCGGCACCTTTCCCTCCATGAGACAGGGTGTGATATAGACTGTCTCCAGCCAAGGCAGTTCTCTCAGGGCTGAATAGATCCGTGAGGAAAGCTGTCTTCCCGTCCGGCCACATTCTCTGTCTCGACTTAAATTCACGTGACTGACGGGGAATTTTATGTATGTACGTGGCATGTATTTGACAAAATAGCTGTTAATTCTTAAGCCAACTGAGAACTGGCCGTGAAGTGGTGCTCTGACTTCAGAAGAGAAAGACAGACCCTGGTGATCCTTCTCCTAGGTGCCTGTGGGCTTTCTTGTCCCTTTCCGCTAACAGCACCCTTTACTGAAAGCGCAGGCGTCTCACTCCTCCTGCTCCACTTGACTCACCTCTGTGACCTCCACCGAGAAGGTGGCTCACAGTGTCCCCACAGGGGGAGATTTGTTGTCAGAGTAAAGAAGACCCAGCATTCTGAGGGCAGCACTTGAGACCTGGTGCCAGCAACAAACCCACCAGCTCTCAGATCTCCAAGTCCACTCAGTTTTCTTGGTCCCTAGGAATTCTCGTTGCTCTCATTCTCGAAGATGATTGGTTTCCTGCTGGCTACCCTGCTCACGCAAGAGTGGAGGAAAGCCAGCTCCACTCTCATCGTGTCCAGCAAGGTCAACACCTCCAGGCCCAGGCTCTCAGCACCCCTGCGCTGAGTCACAACATTCTCTAGGTACTTGTTGACCCCACAGTGTTGCCCTGTTAAAAGATCACCCGCTTTTTGAATTCTTTCCACTCTCCTCCCAGTTATTTGTGATAGCCTCCTAGAAGCTTAAAAATAACATTTATTTCCTCAGTGGTTTTGTATATTTCCATTTGGCAAACTTTATTTTGTTCCATGCGTTTCTAAGGGAACAGAGACAAAAATGGTTTATGTGCTACTTCCTACACTGGCCTGACTGATGTTGTCAGAACTGGAATTGTCCTTCAGTCCAAGTGGGTACACCCAACCACAGGCTTAGCCTTAATGCAGAAATTATATTAACTACAAAGACAATGGACATTGTTTGCTTGTTGGAAGATCTACTGCACTGTACTTCCTTTAATCAAGCAGCAAAATTTTTAATAGATTCAAGCCACTTTGCATGGAAATAATAACAATGTAAAAATGGTTCATGTTATGAGCATGACCATGACACTGTGTTCCATTACTAAAAGTCAGGGCCTGTAAGAGGTCAAGACAGTAGTTACTGGAAGGGATGCATGGGGTGCAGAGGAGTGTTTCTGGGATGTAAGAAATGATCTATTCAAAAAACTGAGTGATAGTTATATGAGTTTGTTCACTGTGTGAAGATTCGTTGAGCTCTATATTTATAAGTACATTTTTCTGTATGTATATTCTACTTCAATAATGAATTTACTTTAAGAAAAGCAAACAAACTAGAGGATTTTGTTAAGGTGGGCATAATTATTCCTTCATTGAACCAACACTGTCTTAGTGTCCATTTAGTTCTTAGTGGTAAGGATAGACTTTGTACATATTACAGAAGTAAATAAATTAGGGCCCCGCGACCTGACTTCAAGGAATTTATAATTTATAGACAGCCCATATAAATGAAAAATGCCCAGCATTTATACCAATATCAGATTCATAGTTGTGGCAAATGCACCAAAATAATGTAAGCTATGAACAATAGAGAAAACCAGCTAAAGGATATGTGGGAATTCTCTATGCAATTTTTTCAGCTCTTCTGTAAATCTAACCCTATTCTAAATTTAAAATGTTTTGTTTTGTTTCTTTGTTTTTTCAAAAATACTCAATGTTATGAGAATGACTATGTGGGAGAGATTATTTTTGGACCAAAGGAATCGGAAGTGACTTCACAGAAGAAAAGATGTCTGAATGGGGCCTTAAAGGAAAATGAGATCATAACAAAGGGAGCGGGAAGGAAGATTTCTAGATGGGGGAAGTAAGCTGTGAGAAACTGTGGCGTGCACAACAGGGCAGTGCAGAGTCTCTCCAACTGGTGAATTCTGAAAGTAGTGATGTGGCCTACAACTGGAAAGCAGAGGCCCTAAAAGAAAATCAGGAAGAGACCCAAATTTAATTTAATTTATTTTATTTTGTGGTGCTGGGGATCAAGCCCAGGGCCATACACATCCTAGACAAGTGCTTTACCTCTGAGCTACACCACCAGGCCAAATTCAAAAGTTAGCTAATGTATAAATTAGCTCTGAGTTGCTATTGAAATCTAATATTTTTCAATGAAAGATAAATACGTTAATTTGAAAACAGATAGAGACTAATAGAGTTAAATCAACTCCTTACATCTGTGTACATCTACCACAGAGCTAAAGGAATTAAATCATAACATTTATGGGGTATCCACTGTGTGCCTGGTATTTTATGGCTATTTTCTTATTTAATCATCCTAAGATCCTTATGAAGCAGCTGCTCTTGTTTTATTTTACATATAGAAAATTGAGAACTTGTTTGTTTCCAACAAATACAAAAGAGTCATAAATATAAAAAATAGATACAGCCACCTGAGATATTCTTTGTTTCCAAAAAACACAAAGTCATAAATGTCAAAAATAGATATAGCACTTAATGCCAGAATGTGTTTCAGTGGTTGAAATGGAACTCTGAGTTGGAAATACGTTTACATTTATATTTAATTTAAATTTATTTTTTAACTGAAAAGAAAATCATCTGGGACTAATTTAAGTTCTTCAAGACATATTGGTCTTGATAAGCCCATTTATCAAGTGTGTTTTATGGAATAATTCAGACAAGCATGTTTGGCAATGTGTAATTATCACAGAGAGTACCTGATAAAATTTGGCCTACACAGAGTAGATGGAGTACAGGAGAACTCTTTCCCAGTTTGGTATGTGGAGTCAAAGACAACACAATTACGTTACATGGATTGTGAGCCAGACTTACCAGCTCTGAGTTGTGAATGTTTCCAAACTGATCTGAAGAAAATGAAAAGGATATAACCTTCCTGCCTTGAGGTTTCTAGAAGCATTGTGACTTGCCTTCAAAGTCAAGTTACTAAGTATTTGAGAGTAGATGGTTCAATAATTAGTAATATCATTTTCTTTCCTCTATTAAACACTTAAATAAGACACATAAGGAATTAAAAGTAGGTTTTATTTTGACATTTAGTATGTCCCTAATCATGCAGAAAGAAAAGTTCATCAAAGATCCACAGATTTCATTGAGAATTTTCTTCGCTTAGTTTTTCCTAAGATTTTCCTACTCTACAATAAACCACAAAAAAAACTTCCCCCTCTTTATATTTGTTGAAAGTGAACTAAATTCTTGAAAGAAAATTTTGTTTTACTTTAATTTCCAACAAACTATGTCCTATACCTGACAGTCACAAGGTAGGAAGGCAGCTGAATTAAAGAAGCATTTTGTCCTTGATCTTGCCATTCCGCATCACAGGGTGTGATGAAAACTGGAACAAATAAGGAAATCACAGAGGTGCCAGAACATTACATTTAAAAAATGGAATTATTTGAGTCAATCTGGAATGTCTGGTTCTTTTGGTTTAGGCCTCATGGGTAGCATTGCGCTTCAAAAACAACTTAAATTGGCTACCAGGATTCCAGGAGGGTAACATAATCTTGTACCTTTGTGGAGAGATGCTTATCTTCATCTACTGTTAGCAGAAAGAGGCTGGATTCTTCCACCTTTTCATGTTTCAAAATGAAAATTGTTTAAATAAGTTCCAAACCTAAATGGAATTTGGAAATATGAGTGGGTGGAGATACTTCCTCCACTCTTTTTTTGGATTGTGCTGGGTTTTATTTGAAATAAATGCCCTACCATGAGTCAATATCCTCTAGAGCTACGGAAGTATGGGGCCTGAGGAAGGTTTATCCTCCTTACTTTCCCTGTGTGATTTGGCAGTTAGGAGAAAAAGTCCTACCAAAGGTTAGTAACCCTGAATATAGCACTCAGATTCACTGAGGAGACTGAGACACTTTGAGACCCAAGAATTAGCAACAGTTCAATGACTCTTCTGGAAAATGCAGCCTGGAACCCAGTGAACTCTACCTCTTGAAAGCCTTCACTAAGGGTCATGAACACTGGGCATGTCCCACTACCGTCTTGTCACCAACACACAAAATTGTAGGGGTGTGTCTGGCTATGATAAAGGGCTGGGGCAAACCAAAGGGAATTACAGCATATGAAGGAAGGAATTTTAAACTGCACCATCCAACAAGGGGGAAAAATAAAATCCCAACCAAGTTTAGGACACACCACTGAACTCCCAACCCTGTTGACTTCTATCATAGTGGAATGAATTCCTGTACACCTTCCAGACTCAGTGGCCTCATCCTTTGGGGGTTGGTCTAATTCCAGCATTATTCCTCTTCTGGGTATAGTACATATCTTTATGCCTGGCCTGTTCAGCCTAGAATATTCTAATGGGTTTGGAAGGACAATCCATGGTGCTACCCAGGATTCTGGGACCCAGCTCCCTTGGAGGCTTTTCCCTCAGTACAGGTTGTGGGCATACTTCCAAATTCTACATGGAAGGTGCATGTTTTCTCTCTCCCTCTCTCTCCCTCTCTTCCTTTCTCCCTCTCCCTCCCTCCTTCCTGTAATCACATACAATAAAGGTCACTTGATACAACGTTGTCTAACACAATGTTTCTCAGCCTTCTATGTGCACACAGAACCCTGGAGAAAGGGCTGAAACTCTGTACTTCAGCCCAGCTCTCAGCTGATGCCATGGTGCTGCTGGTCCATAGCCCACACTCTGAGGTTGCACTGCATCTACGATCCATATTCAACTTTATTCAGTCATTCCAAAATAGCTCTTATGGTTCTTATTTCTTCCCCACTCAGTATCCAGACGGGAATCATGCATTACATTTGGCTGTCACATGTCTTTAGGCAGAGAATGTGAACCTTTTATTGGCTGCTCTTTTAGTTACACAAAGATCCAGTGAAAGTGTTGAGATTCCCCCTTGCCAGACACAGCTCCCCCCATTAAATTCTTGGACAAGAGCCACCCTCTCCACAGTCAAAGTAAGAGGAGGAGAGAGAAGAGAACAGCGTCCTCTCCAGTTAGTTGTAGAAGGAAGCACCTGGAGATGATACTGTAAGGTGCTGAGAGGGTGACAAGGCGAGGCTGTGCTATGGGTTTTTTAAATGCAAACCACATGCATTTACCATCAGGGATATGATGTCTATCTCAGAATAGCAGCATAACATTCAAAAACAGCTTCAAACAAGTTTTGCTATTCTTGTTCCCAGACTTAAGGAAATTACTCCTTCTCTTCAGAGAAATTAGAATCCAATGCTACATAGAGTATGGTGTATAACCACTAAGTGTATAAATTTCATTTCCTACTTTCTAGGGCTTAGAATTCAGATCATTTGAACGCCTTCTCTAATAACCCTCCTAAGGATGGGCCTTAGGATGGGCCCAGGGCCTGTAAATGTCCAAATTCCTTTACTCTGTCCAATGTGGGCTCTACATTCCTCTCCCTTCTTTAAACCCCTAAGCCTACTGCCTCTTCACAGGTGCCTCCATTAAAGACAGACATTATTGAGCTTCCAGGAGGATGGTGGAGTGGTGAATAGCAGAAAAAGAGCCTCTCAGAGATTTGGTGTCCAGACGCTGAAACATAGCAACATGAAGAAGAGAAGAAAGAGGGAAGTGGGTCCCCAGGGCCCAGCAAGGATCTGAAGCAAGAACTGAAGCCCACAGGGAGAGCGAAGAGAGAGACCTCAACACAGAAGACAGAGGAGGCAAGCAGTGCTTTCTCCCTGAGCCCTGAACCACTGTGTGAGAGAGGAGGCTCAAACCTGCAGATGCATGGTGACTACTGGCGACCCCAGAGGCCTCCACAGAGAAACGCACCAGTGGAATGGAGCAGTGGACACAGCAGACTGCAATGGCTGGTGAGTTATTTGGGTTCAATGCCCCCCAGGAGAGGGGTATTGACCAGTAGCCATCTTGGAGAGGGGCCAACTGAGCTCGGACCTCAGAGCAGCTGTGGGCTGGCTCCATCTGGCAGCTTCCAGTGTCAGGATAAGGCAAAACTGAGTTCAAATCAGCAGGAGATCAAGGAGCTGAGTTCAAACTGGCAGGGAGCTGAGTTCAAGCTGGTAGCAGGCACAATGGAGTGTTGCAGGCTAAACAAATTGGGTTCCAGTCTCACAGTCAGAAACCAGCCTGAACTTCAGTGGAACTAAAGGTGCAGGCTTGCCGGGATTATCCACTACCCCACCGTAAATCTACAGCTGGCTTGCTGGGATTAATCAACATGTGTCTGGGCTCTGCCTGCCCCACTCTGTGTACCAGTGACAGCAGAGACACACCCTGAAGTGGACTTTATTTCTTCTTTTCTTCTTTTATTTTTTCTGCTTTATTTTTTTCTTTATTGTTCTTGTTTTCATATGAGTATGAACATTGTTTCTAGTTATTTGTTGTTGCTGTTTGTTGTTCTGTTCTGTTCTTGTTTCTATTTCTTCTTTCCCTTCTGTCTTCTTCACCAGTTTCCCAAAGTTCTTGTAATCTTCCTTTGTCCTCCAGGCTTGCTTCTAATCTCTTCCTCTTCTTCTATTTCTCCATTTTTTTTCTCCCTAACCCCTTTAAAATTTTCTCCCCTGAGCGTAAAATCACCATATTGAGGGCATATTCACTGTATACCATTTTTCTGGTTTGCTTTAGATTTTGTTATATAACCACAAATATAGTTCATACGGTTCAAGGTGGTAAATAGTTACCACAGTTTGTCATTTTCTAGGCTGTGTTTGATGCTACTGTCATTGTTGATTGTACCACTTAGCCAAGGTGACATAACTATTCTAATCAGTTGTTCTTCCTGGTATGCTAAGACTGAGATTGCCTAAGGGTCACAAACAATGCTATAGGCCAATACCAAAGAACCAGAGGCTGGGCCAAATAGACAGCAACTTCTCATCCCCAGTAAACTGAACAGGTAGGTTTTTGCAACAGATTCAAAACCCAAAAGCCAGCCTGAAGAAATTCATTACCACCAAACCAGCACTCCAAAATGTTCTTAGAGAACATTCTAGAAAGAGATAACAAGGACTACAACTCCATGAACCCCAACATTACAAATCCACCAGGCAAGGCAAGTAATTAAACAGAGGAGGGAGGACCAACAATAGGAAAATAACATGACAAGGATAAGGCAATATGTATCAGTTATAACCATCAATGTAAATGGTCTCAATTCACCAATCAAAAGAGACAGACTGGAAGGATGGATCAAAAAACAATGCCCAACAACATGCTTCATACAAGAAACACATTTAATTAAAAAGGAAATGTATAGGCTGAAGTCAAAGGATGGAAAACAATACTTCATGCAACAGGAACCCCCAAAAAAGCAGGGGTAGCTATTCTATTTGCCGAAAAAGTGGATTTCAAGCCAAGACTGATTAAGAGAGACAAAGAAGATCACTACATTCTTCTAAAGAAAACAATCCAAGAGGAAGAGATAACAATCATAAATAAATATGCACCAAATACCAGCACACCCAAGTATATAAAACAAATGTTAACAGACATGAAAAATCAAATGAGGGGCCGGTGAGATGGCTCAGTGGCGTAAGCGCCTGCCTGGCAAGCACGAGGGCCTGAGTTCAACTCCTGGAACCCACATACGAAAAAAGGGCCAGTGATATCGCTCAGTGGCACGGGCGCCTGCTGGCGCGCGAGGTCCTGAGGTCAACCCCCGGTACCCACAAAAAAAAAAAAAAAAAAAGAAAAAGAAAAATCTAATGAGCACTAATACAATTGTAAAACCCTCTGTCACAAATAGATCAACTAGACAAAAATCAACAAAGAAATATCAGAACTGAACCAAACTTTTGAACAAATGGACTTAGTAGACATCTACAGAGTGTTCCACCCCACAACAAGAGAATACACGTTCTTCTCAGATGCACACAGGATGTTCTCCAAAATATACCACATACTAGCTCATAAAACATGCTTATGTAAATGCAAAGGAATTGAAATTATCCCACGCATATTATCAGACATTAGTTCAATGAAATTGGAAATCAATGGCATAAGAAACCACAAAAACTTCATAAACATTTGGAAATTAAATAACATCCTCCTGAACAAACAATGGGCCACAGATGAAATTAAAGAAGAAATTAGACAATTTCTACAGTTAAATGATAATGCCAGTACAACACATTAGAACTTACAGGATGCAATGAAAGCAGTCCTATGAGGGAAATTTATAGCGGTGAATTCCCATATTGGAAAAACAGAGCAAGCTCAAACAAACAACCTAATATTAAACCTCAAGCTTCTGGAAAAAGAAGAGCAAGTCAACCCAAAGCTTGCATGGGGGAGGAAATCATAAAGATCAGAGCAGAAACTAATGGAATTCAGACCAAGTAAACAATACAAAGAGAAAGATCCAACCAAAAAAGAGAACCACAGGCCAATCTCCCTAATGAACATAGATGCAATAATCCGCAATATAATACTGGCAAATAGAATGCAGCAAATCATCAACATTATACACCATGATCAAGTAGGATTCATCCCAGGAATGCAGGGATAGTTCAACATACACAAATCTATAAATGTAATGCACCATATTAACAGAGCCAAGGACAAAAACCATATGATCATCTTAGTAGATTCAGAAAAAGCATTTGACAAAAGTCCAACACCCATTCATGATTAAAAACCCTACAGAAAATTGGAATATAAGGTCTTTATCTCAATCTGATAAAAGCCTTCTATGATAAACCAATAACCAACATCATACTAAGTGTACAAAAACTGAAACCTTTCACTCTAAAATCAGGAACAAGACAAGAATGTCCACTATCACCACTCTTACTCAATATAGTTCTGGGAACATTAGTGAGAGAAATTAGAAAAGAGAAAGAAATAAAAGGAATAAGGAGAGGAAAGGAAGAAGTTAAATTATTATTTTCAGATGACATGATACTCTACATAGAAGACCCCAAAAACTGCACTGAAAGACTTCTACCTTTAATAACCAAATTCAGGAGCATAGCTGGATACAAAGTCAACACACAACAATCAATAGCATTCCTGTACACAAATAGCAAACACACTGAGAAAGATATTGGGAAACAATACTCTTCACAATAGCACCCCACAAAAAAAGAAACACCTAGGAATCAATCTAACAAAGGAAGTAAAAGACCTTTACATTGAAAGATACAGGACTCTGAAAAAGGAGATCAAAGAGGATATCAGAAAATCAAAAATGATCCCTTGTTCTTGGATAGGAAGAACCAATATAGTGAAAATGGCCATACTTCCAAAATTATTATAGAGATTTTATGCAGTTCCAATTGAAATAGCAATAGCATATCTTCCAGAATTAGAGAAAACAATCCTAAAATTCATTTGGAACCAGAAGAGACCTAGAATAGCAAAAGCAATTCTGGGCAACAAAGGCAAGGCAGGGGGTATCATAATCCCTGACTTGAAATTATACTACAAAGCTACTGTGATAAAAATAGCATGGTACCGGGGGGGGGAACAGATGTGAGGATCAATGGAACAGAATAGAAGATGCAGAAACAAACTCCAAACACACTCAGCCACCTTATCTTTAACAAAGGAGCCAAACACCTTAGCTGGAAGAAAGATAGCCTCTTTAATAACTGTTGCTGGGAAAACTGATTTTCCCCATGACAGAGATTAAAACTAGACCCATATTTTTCACCATGCACTAAACTCAATCAAAATGGATCAAAGATCTAAATATTAAAACAGAAACACTAAATCTGCTGGAAGATAGAGTAGGCAGAACTCTTGAAGACCTAGGTGTAGGCAAAGACTTCATGAACAAAACCCCAATCACACAGGAAATATCACAAAAATCAACAACTGGGATCTCATCTTATTAAAAAGCTTTTGCACAGCAAAAGAAACCACCAACAGAGTGCAGAGACAGCCCACAGAGTGGGAAAAATTTTTGCTAGCTGTTCCTCAGACAATGGAGTACTATCTAGAATATATAAAGAACTCAAAAAAAATCAGAGCTCCCCAAAACTCTAAGACCCATGCCAAAAATGGGCACGTGAAATGAATAGATACTTCTCAGGCGAAGAAGTAGAAAAGGCAAATAAATATATGGAAAAATGTTCAACATCACTTGTCACCTGAGAAATGCAAATTAAAACAATGCCGAGATTCCATCTAACTCCAGAAATAATGGCTATTATCAAGAAATTAACCAATAACAAATGCTGACAGGGCTGTGGGGAAAAAGGAACCCTTCTCCACTGTTGGTGGGAGTGTAGACTGGTGCAACCACTATGGAAATCAGTGTGGAGATTCCTCATAAAACTCAAACTAGAGGTTTCATTTGACCTAGCTATTCCCCTTCTTGGTATCTCCCTGAAAGAATTAAAAGCATACCACAGCAATATATGCACACCCTTGTTTATAGCAGCACAATTTGTAATAGCTAAACCTTGGAAATAGCCCAAATGCCCATCAATCAATGAATGGATAAAGAAGATGTGGGGGTTTTTTATACAATGGAGTACTACTCAGCCATAAAGAAGGATAAGCTTGAGAGATTTCTAGCTAAATGATGCACATTGAGGCCATACTCTTAAGTGAAATAAATCGGGCACACAGGT
This sequence comes from Erethizon dorsatum, assembly GCA_028451465.1. NCBI lineage: Eukaryota > Metazoa > Chordata > Mammalia > Rodentia > Erethizontidae > Erethizon > Erethizon dorsatum. The sequence goes on from CM051833.1 coordinate 104,790,803, forward strand.
TTAAATACTGCATTGTTTCTCTGGTGTGAGAAACCAAAAGTGTAAATAAGGACCAAAAGATATAATAGATATTGGGAAATGGAAAGAAAATGTTCAAATGGGAAGGAGAACAAGGGAGGGGGAGAGGGAAAGGAAGGAAGGGACAAGAAAAAAAGAGAATAGAAGGAAAAATGGAAATAAAGCTTTTACAAATAAGGAGAGGAAGAGGGGTTGAAGGGAAGGTAGGGGACTGGAGAAAAAAGAAGCAAAATATATCATGTACAGGTACAAATTCGCTATGATGAAAATGACCATTATATATATCTAAAATGTATCAGTAAATTTTTTTAAAAGGACAGACATTACTTAGCAGGGAGGGTGACAGATTAAGTCCCTGGTCAGTAGTCTAGCAAAGACTCACTGGAAGAGTTGGGACTCAGGATAGGTTACTTTTCAAGCTGATAGAAAAATATTTGTGACATAAGGACTTATCAGATGGCAGTGGAGAGGCAGAGAAACCTAAAGGAGCAGGAAGTGCAGCAGGTCATTGGGCACCTAGAGGAGCAATGAGCATGTCAAGAAAGGAGGCCACATCAAAGAGGCGTGAGACATTCCCCATTCACAAGCCTCTCATCTTGTTCTAAAGTAAATACGTACAGGCAGCAGAGGAGCTACAGCATAAGATATGAAAGAATCTAAAATTAAGAGAGATTAGATCTGGGGCCCTACCCTCTAACCCCAATATGATACTCCACTTAGAACTTTTTCACAGGAGTATTTTAGTCCTTTATTAACCATTTCCTATGTGAGGTCCACAGTATGCCTACATTCTCATGGAACACATAACATCAAGAGCAAGGGGTCATTGACTGCTTTCAACACACGTGCCATCCTAGGGCTTTACACACATTCAAACAGTTAATTTCCACAACACTCCTAAGGGGGTGTTTCTGTTACAATGCCCATTTTACAGTGGAGGGCACTGAGGCACCGAGATATTTAGTAACTTGGCCAAGAGTTAATTATTTCCAATTTGAACCCAAGAAGTAGGGTTCCAAGAGGCCTAACTTACCATTTCTCTAAACTGCTTCCTAGGGCTGGTGATATAGCTCAGTGGCATAAGTGCCTGTCTGGCAAGCATGAGGTCCTGAGTTCGACTCCTGGTACCCGCATACAAAAAAAAAAAATTAAACTGCTTTCTAAGGAGTCGCGAAGCAATTGCTACCTTACAGAAGTTTAAATCCTAAAATATGTTGCCCCACATTTATTATCTGCTCGCTCAACATTTTTTAAAATTTATAATACATTGCAATGTTCTTGTCTTTAAAATTTCTTGTCGTGGTTTTCTGCTTTTCCTGTTTTCTATGCTTTACTTATGGTGGGTTCAGCACAGACCTCCTGGGGAAAGATTTGTGCCAGAGAGGAAAGATAAAGATTCCATCCATAACTCACCCTGGACAGGGAGCTTCTCCAAGGCTGCAGGTGGGATTTAAGGGGGGAGGGGAGTGGAAGGGAGGGAGACAGCTTTTTGGATGGGAACTGGGAAGTTTGTTGGGATATATAGTTAAACAAAAAAGTTAGGTTATCTACACTATTTGTGAAAATATGAGGGTAGCACCCTTGAAGGTCATTTTGCCACTGTCTTTTACCACTGAGTCCCCACAATGACCACTGAATTTTGTCTTCTCCAGAAGCCATAAGTTAAGATCTTCTCGCCTCTTGCTTGCACTGTTATCTGCCTCTCTTTTCATCCTTGCCTCCTTTCTCCCATCTCAGAGGAAAAGTTGTCCCCCCTTTGAGGTGAATCCTTCACCCCGTGCTTTAAATTCCATCCATCTTCTCCCTTTGCTTCTCTGTGTCCATTGGCTCCCTCTCAGCATAGGTTTACACTGAAATTCTTCTTCCTAAAAACTAAAAATTTCCCTCAGTAGTGCCTCACCATAGCAATTTTCTCTCCTGTTTTCTCAAAGACATCTCTGAGCTTATCCTTTCCATTCCTCACCAGCCATTTCTTCCTCAACATGGCACAGCCTGACCTCCATCTTCACCACCACTGCAAGTGCTCTGCTGAGATCACCAAGAATTTCTTAACAGCCATCTCTGAGGTCCTTTATATCCAGCTACCTGCAACACTTGCCTGTTCTAGCTCCTCTTTCTTACAACCTTTTCTCTCTTGGTTTCCAGGTCATGGCTCTCTCCAGCTTCTACTCGTACTTGGCTAATCCATTTCAATTTATCCTCTGAGAAAATTCTTTCTACTTCTTGGTGTTGCCTCATTTCTATTTTCCCCTTTCCTCATATTAAGCGCCACATTTTCTCTGGGAAATATCACCTATACCCACATAGCTACCAGCTATACACTTAACTGCTACCCTCCTATTGTGTTGTCCCTCAATGGAGCGCCTCCCTCATTAACCCCACGTTTGGCTTTTGACTCACACTTGCGCCAGTTCCAGTCAGTCTGCCAACCCCAGCATGCCACTTAAATCAGTCACCAAGGTCCCACCATAACTTCCATGCTACCAAATCCAACGCTCAGTTCTTAAACCTTTCTTTACTCAAATTTTCAACAAAGTTAAAATTATTGCTTACTCCTTCCATCTTGAAACGATGCCTTCTTACTTGATGCTTAAGATATGACAGCCTCCTGATCTTCCTCTTACTGAATGATAAAACCTCCTCATCTCTAAATTCTATTCATGGGCATGGCCAAAAATCTCAGTCTGAAGTCCTAGTCTCTAACCATGCTCACTCTGTGGTGACCGCATCCAGTCCCGTGGCTCTAAATACAGTCTCTGAGGTGATGACTTTGAAATTGATCAGTGCAGCCCAAACTTTTAATTTTGATGTCCAATTCCTCCTCAGAGAGGAGTTCCCTTGGACACCTTTTCTAAACTAGCTGTTCCAGCCCCACTTCCTTCTATCACCCTTTATTTCTCTATTCTGTTCTATTTTCTTTGTGATGTTCATCATTCACAAGATCATATTTTATATTTACTTGTTTACTTATTTCTTATTTATTTCATTAGATTATAAGGGTTATGAGAGCAGGGATCTTATCTTATTCACAGTTATTTCCTCAGTGTCTGACGCATTAATATTAGTTTAATAAATAAATATATTCTGACAAGTCCTAAATCTGTTTTTAACCATTTTCACTAATATCAAGATTCATATTTCTGTCTTTGGCCAACATGTCCCAGAGAAAATTCAAATTCAGCATGTCAAAAATTGAACTCATTGTTACTTCTGTTCTCTTCCCCTAGCTGCCCTTTCCCAAGCTTAATTAACAGCACTATCATTCATGAAGATACCCAAGACAGAGAACTGGGTATAATTCTAAATTGCACCCTCTTCCTTACCCTCAGTCTATCATTAAATCTTGTCACTTCTACTGGTATCAGATTATTCCTAGTTGCAAACAGCAAAAGCCACTTTAGCTGCCTTATGCAAAAACAAAAACAAAAAAAAGTATTAAATTATTGGATAACACACAGTAGCTTCTTCCTTCAGGAGGTCCTGTGGGCCCGAGTTGGAGGGTTTCTACAGAGGAGCCAATCACCCTCCCAGGCTGTTCAGCGGGCACCGTTGCTGCCATAGACTGCTTGTCAACTCTGGGACGAAAAGAGCTGCTAGGACTGCCGCTGTCGAAGCTCAGTGTCCCACCCTTGTCAGAATGGATTCACGTGATATCTCCTACTTCATATCCCTCTCTTCCAAATCAAAGTTCTGGTAGCAGCGATGGCCAGGCCCAGGGCAAATGCTTGTACCCAATCGCAAGGGAGGCTGAGAAAGAGTTTCAGGCTTCTTTCTTGAGAAAAGTGGCCCTCGTATTGGGAAATTCCCCAATATTAGAAAGATGTTCAAGGAATGCCTGGCATCCACAAAGCATCCCAGGTGTCAACTGACCTATCTTCTACATCCTAGGTCTACGCCCCCACCACTGACTCAGTACTAGTGTTGAGTTTGTGGTCTTGACTAATATGGAAACCACCTCTTAACTGTTTCCCCTTCCTTTTTCCTCTCCTCCACACTAAGGCTAGAGAAATATCTCTCAAATTCTACCATGTCACTCTCTTATTTGCCTCATATTATTTAAAAGCTAAAAGTTCTGCATTGCCAATACAGGAAGTAACTAGATTATGAGTTCCTTGAAAACAGAAACCATTGCCTTGTTTTTTGTGTCCTTAATTTGGTGTCTAGCTCATAGCTCATAGCTCATACATTTTTGTTAGATGAATAGTAACAATGCTGCTGCTACAGGTGGAAATTGCCACAATTTATTGAACCCTTACTCAAAGTTATGCACTTTTATGCTATATATGTATATGTGGCTAAATATATGCATTTGTATATAAAAATGTGTGTTTATACAGTCATCCTTTGATAACTTCAAAGGATCAGTTCAGGAACTCTCTACAGATACCAAATTTCACAAATGCTCGAGTATTGAGCATGTAATGACTGTGAAATAGGAATGATTACATTTCATTTACAGTTGGGGAAAACGAACCTTAGTGAAGATATATAACTTAATGAAGGTGTATTAACTTTCCCAGTGTCACATGACTGGAAGCCAACTGAGATGAGATTTGAACTGGAAGATATTTGACTCCAAGACTATACACTTAAACAATATATCCTATAGTTCCTTGTAAACAAATGAACCAGTGTGTGAAAGAGAAAATAAACAAAATCTGAAGTTTCCTACTATGCAGTGGTACCTTGGTTCACGAACTTAATCTATTTTACGATTTCGGCGAAGATGACTGGAGTTCTGTTTGTCATTCAATGTGGGGCTTGTGAATGGAAGCAAAATTTTGTTGAACGCTTTTTTTGCGGGGAACAAAACTGAACGAAAGCATTTGTGAACTGAGCTATTACTGTAGTCTATAGTTAGAAGTGTTCACTCTCTAGCTGGCATGGCCTGGAACACTTCCTTTATTTTTTTAATTACTTACTTGTTTTGTTTAAGAGCAGCTATTTCTTTCCATGCTTTAGAAAGATAATAAGCTCCTCAAGGGCAAGAGTTTGTTATCTTTTTCGTTTTTGTGCTGCCTATTTGTATTCACTTCCTAGAGTTTCCAAAATAAAGTACCGCAAACTGGATGTCTTAAATAACAGAAATGCATTGTCTCTCAGTTCTGGGGGCTGGAAGTCTGAGCTAAATGTATGAGCTCACGTTGAAGGCACTGAGGAAGCCTCTGCTCCAGCGTCTTAATCCTCACGGGTTGCTATAACAAAATGCCATAGGCCGGGTGGCTTATAAACAACAAAAACTTACATCTCACAGTTTTTGAGGGTGGAAAGTCCAAGACCAGGAAGTGGGCAGATTGAGTATCTGGTAGCCCCCTTTCTGGTACACATATGGCCATCTTCTCGCTGTATCTACAGAGTCAAGGGAGCTCGCTGGGGTCTTTAATAAGGACATTAATCTCATCTGAGATGGCTCTGCCCTCATGACCTAACGAAACCCCAAAGTCCCACCTCCTTGTACCCTCATATTGGGGCTAGGATTTCATTATAGGAATTTTGGGAGAACACAGACATTCAGTCCATAGCAACCTCTCTCCTGTCTTCTGGAAGCTCCTCAACTTGTAGCAGCATAACTCTGATCTTCACCTGGTGTTCTCCCTGTGTGCCTGTCTCCATGTCCAAATTTCCTCTTTTCATAACAACACCATTCGTATTGGATTAGGGGCCACCTTAATGAACTCATCTTAACTTGACTGTCTGCAAAGACCCTGTTGCAGAATAAGGTCACATCCTCATGTCCTAGGGGCTAAAACTTCAACAACTTTTGGGGTGGGGAAACAATTCAATCCATAGTACCATGTGTCTCATGAAGTGCCTTGCACTAACCTAATCACATGCTCAGTTAAGGTTTGTTTAAAGACCTTGAAGGCAGCCAGTAAGACCTGGCCTTCAGCCAGTGTGTTGGAGATCCTCGGGCAGGGGTGAGGTGGGTGAGCATTGTCTGGTAGTCACATCACTCGCTGCTGAGTCTCTGCAGGGCTGATGGGTAGACGGGCATACAGTCACATAGGTCATCTTCTCTTGAACTGTCAGCACTGTAACTATGGGTACCCACCAAGGGTTTGGTTTCCTGGGGCTCATTGGTATGTAAGAAGAAAAAGGTTTTGAGCCGACTGCTTTTATGGCAGTAGTGTCAGGCCAAGAGGCTATAAACATGCCATCCTCTCCAATGCATCTTCTTGCTGCACTTGGCAGATTCCTCAAGGGCTGGATGAGCTCCAGCCAAAGTCTGAGTCCCTGCATCCATGTGAGGCTCATAAGAATATGTCCCCCTCTCCACACGCCCCTGCCACATGCCCTCCTGTCCCACCTTCATTTCTAGTCTCATGGAGGAGTTACTTGTAATCTATGTTTTGGATTTAAACACATATCTTACTGAGATCATCTTAGATGCCGAGTACTTCATGTGTTTTGTGTCATTCAGTCTTTGCCACAATAGCACAAAACTGAGTTTTCATGTAATTGAGGATAACATCACACCTAAAAATGAATAAAATTCATCTGCAGGATCTCGGAAATAATAATGAAATGTGCGACCACCACCCCAGTTAAAAAACAGAAAGTTATGTAGAGGCGTCTGTGTGCCTCTCTCCGATTATGTCACGCTCTCCTCCCTGCAAGAGAAACGGCACGTGAGGTTAATATTAATCATCTCCTGCTCCTCTTTAGAGTTTACCAAGAATGTGTGCATCTCCTAGGATATAATACATAGTTTAGCCAATTTTTGCTGTTTATATAAATGGAATCAGAATGTCTGTAGCCTTAGTAGTTTATTTTAAAAATCATTATTATGGTTTTTGAGATTCATACATATAATAGTTTATTTGTTTTTTTCTGCTGTGTAATTATTCCTTGTATAAATATTTGTATACATTTATTCTACTCTTTGTGAACATTTGAAGTGTTACCAATCAGAGCTGTTGCTTTTTTTTTTTCTTTTTGTGGGCACCAGGGGTCGACCTCAGGACCTCACGCGCTCATAGGCACCCGTGCCGCTGAGCGATATCACCGGCCCTTTTTTCATATGTGGGTTCTGGGAGTTGAACTCGGGCCCTTGCGCTTGGCAGGCAGGCGCTGAGCCATCTCACCGGCCCAGAGCTGTTGCTTTTTGAGACAGGGTCTTGTTATGTAGTTCAGGGTGGCCTTGAATTCAGTATGTAGCCCAAGCTAGCCTCAAACTCTCAGTGATCCTCCTGCTTCAGCCTTCTGAGTGTGAGGATTACAGAAGTGCACTACTTGGCTTGGGAATCAGAGCTGTTATGTGCAATGCTGCTAATGTCCTTCTTCTATGTATCTTACATATTTCTACACTTAGAGGAATAATGGATGAATTTAAGATATGCCATATTAACTTTACTTGGTAATGCTAGTGTTTTTACAAATGCTTATACCAAATTACATTCCTGCTAAAAGTAGATTCAGCATCTCATTGCTTCATATCCTTGTCAACATTTGGATTTATCAGAATTAAAATTTTTGCCCATGCAGTTTGCATGAAATCATAATTTTAGTACATATTCCTGAACTACTAAAAGAAATGACCCCTAATAAGGTTAAACTTATCTCTCGTCAAATGCCTGATTTTTCCCATTTTGCTATCGGATTGTGTATCTTTTTCTTATAGATTTGTAGGAATTTTTAATATGCTGTAGATACTGGTCATTTAATATGTCTAGGTGTTGAAGTTTTGTGTTCATATTTATGACTTCTCTTTTCATTCTACATATGGTGTCTTTTCATGAATAGATACTCAACAGAATTGAAGTTTCCAATTTTTCTTCTATGATTTATATTTGTGTAGCTTGCTTAGGGAAATTCTTACTTCCCATTAGAGTACCAAAAAAATATTCCCCTGCACACGTGTGGTGGTGGACACCGGTCATCCCAGCACCCAGGAGGCTGAGGACAGAGGATCACAAGTTAAGATGTTCTCTCAAAAAAGAAAAAAACTCTCCTAATTTGCCCTCTAATAAAAGCTCTTATATCTTTGCCTTTCATATTTAAGTCTTTATTCCACTTGGTCTTGATGTTTGAGTACAGTGTAAAGAGGAATTTAACTTTAGATTTTTCCATATGGATAACTATTTTTCCCAACACCATTTATTTTTTTTTCAGTGTTGATCTATACTGGTTACTCTGTCTTAATTAGAGTTTTGACATGTACTTTGGAAACATTGCTTAGGGCCCTCTAGTCTCTTTGGTTTGTTTATCTGTTCTGGCACCCATATCACAATAATTTAATTCCTGTAGCTTTATTATGTTTTGATAGCTTATAGGGCAATTCTCCCAGCTTTTCTTCTATCAGAGAGTATTGGCTATTCTGGGCCCCTGCTGTACCATAAAAACTTTATAATTAATTTGTCAAGTTCCAAGAAAAATCACCAAGAGATTATTGACTAGAATTCTACTGAATTTTTATATGTATCTATATTTACACAATTAAATCATCATGCTGTATAGCTCCACTTACTTAGACTCTCTTTTATCTCTGTCAGTAAACTTTAATAATTTTCTCCACAAAGTAATTTCACGTTTTCTGGTTAGACTTGTTCCTAAATACATTTTGGTGTTTCTATAAATGGCATTTTTAAAAATACATTTTTTGCTGAATACTAATGATACATTGAATGTGATTGTTTATATATTGCAATTGCATCCAGTTTTTCTGCAAAATTCACTCATTAATTCTCAATCTTTGGATTCTTCATATTTTCAAAGCTTTTTATCTTAATTTAAAACTTCAAGGGCCGGTGAGATGGCTCAGCGGCGTAAGCGCTTGCCTGGCAAGCGCGAGGGCCCGAGCTCGACTCCCGGAACCCACCTACGAAGAAAGGGCCGGTGGTATCGTTCGGTCCGCGGCACGGGCGCCTGCTGGCGCGCGAGGTCCAGAGGTCGACCCCCGGTCGGTACCCACCAAAAAAAAAAAAAAAAAAACCAAGCCCTGAGTGTACAAATTATGTTTTGTATTTTTCTTCCTTTCTAATGTTTATCTCTAAACATGTCTTATTACACTGGCTAAGGTTTTTAGTACAATGTTGAGTGGATCTCCTTTTTCCTTTTCAGGTTCTTAAATAGAATGATTTCAATATTTCCTTATAAATTTTGTTTATAAGTGAGAATTTTTAGACACTATTTTTCATGTTAGGTAAGTCTCATTCTGGCCTTTTTTTCATAAATAGATATTACATTTTATCAAATGCTTTTTCTAGGTCGCTTGAGCTTACCAGTGCTGCTGGTTCTTGTTTTGTTTTATGTTCTTATTTTTTTGTGTACAGAGAAAGATTTTTAAAATACCAATCGGCTTTTAAAAATTATTATAGAACTATTCAGACTTTCTACTTCTTGAGTCAGCTTTTGTAAATTATATTCTTCTGGGCTTCAATCTATTTATCTAAGTTTTCAAATTTATTGCTATAAAGTTGTTCATAGCATCTTTTTATCTGTTAAATATTTCATAATTTTAGTTTTCATAGTGGAGTTACGCTGCTATTGGTCTTCCGAGGGTAATCTGTCTTTTCTTTTTGATTGTTGTTTTTAATAACTGTTTTATTAAAGAGATATAATTCACATACCATAGATTGACTTTTTTAAGGTACACAATTCAGTGGTTTTTAGTACATTCAGAGTTATACAACCATGATCACTATTTTTTAGAACATTTTTATCTTCCCCCTGAGAACCTCTTGCTTCCTCTCTGTGTCCATGGGTTTGTCTGTCCTGGACATCTCATATTAACTGAATCACGTGGTGTGTGTTGCCTTTCGTGACTGGCTTCTTTCCCTGAAACATGTTTTTAAGGTTCATCCACGTCGTAGCGCGATCAGTGCTTCATGTCTTCTTACGGCTGAGTGATATTCCCCGTTGTGTGATAGACCATATTTGTTCATTTATTCATTGATTGATGGACATTTATCTTGTTTCCACTTCTTGCCTATTATGAATATGAATCTATGTTTTATTTTTTATTATTATTCATATTCTGCAGTTTTACAGTCATATATTTATACGTGGATTTTTTTCCTAACCTTTTATGGGTGCCAGTAGAATTCCTAGATCTTAAAATTTTAAAACTCAGCTATTATTTGTTCAAATATTATCTCCTTTATGCTTTTATTTTTCAGGCCTGGATATTGGGCCTCAGTGTCATAGGCAAACATTCTACTACTGAGCTACATGTCCAGCCCTAATTTATTCACTTCTCTCTTCAGTCCCCTTTCCTTTTTCTCTCTGGGTCTTTCTTACCCTCTCTGCTTCCTGGCTGCCATGAGGTAAGCAGCTTTGTTCTGCCACACCCTTCATCCATGATGTTTCTGCTGGACAAAAGCCCGAAAATACTGGGGCCAGCTGAACATGAAATAAAACCTCTGAAACTGAGCCAAAATAAGCTTTTCCTTCTTTAAGTTTTGTCCCAGCAACAGAAAGGTGACTAATACTCCTTGCCTAGGCAAAAAGCCTCGGGATGAAAACCACCTTGGTGTTCAATTACCTCTGAGTCCTCCATTTCACTTTTGGGATTTGAAGAGTGATACTTATAAAGTCATTAATTTGAAGACACTTTGACAATGTGCTTAAAACAAACAAAAAGCCACAACTATTTTTGTTTTTGTTCCTCTTCCTTCATTTCAGGCCCTTTGATGGAAAGAATCATTCTGTGTATCTAATTTGTTTTACAAGCAGAAACTGAAACCCAAGGTGGTCTTTTCCAGATAAGTAAAATGAGGCTTATGTGATAAAGTTACCCCCAAATCCAAAGGCCAGTGAGGAACACTGACAACCTGGAAGAAGCTCAGGGACCTCACCTGCCACACAGCACTCTGGCCAGTGGACAGAGCTTTGATTTAAAGCCAGAGGCTCCCACGCAAAAGGATTCTGGATCTCTTGGAAAGTGGAAGTTGATCCTACAAATGGCTGCTTCCCTTTGTGGGCCCCCCTCCATGTCACCTGCCCTTTAAAATACTGTCTTCAACTCACAAATCGGTCATTCTGTATGTTACATATGGTAGGAAGAGACAAGGAAAGGGACTTTCTTAGAGTCAGCCAAGGTCAGAATTTTGACCTAAAGCTAACCCTTCTATTACCTCATTTAACTCGTGTTTGTGGAATACTATGCTATTCCCCGGGGGAGTCATTGAAAATGAGACCCAGTATTTGCCTCCACGGAGCCTACAGCTGGTGAGTGAGACAGAGCAAAGCAGACTTTGGGTAGGGAGAATAGTTGTCACAAAGGGCTAAGCACTTTCAGGGGCGGCACACAGGAGTCAAGAGGCCACAGGGTCATGGAGTATGTCTTGATGGAGGTGACATCTGAAACCTGAGGACAAGGGGATTGGCCAGGCAGAAAGAAGAGGAGGCCACAGTGTTCCACACCTGGAAACCACCTGCTGAGTGGCCCAGGATTTGAGGTGAAGAGTGGCGAGAGATCCCGCTAGAAGTTGGGTGAGGGCAGATAGGGAAGGACTTATCAGTTGCCTTAAGAAGTTTTAGACTCTGTCTAGAGGTTAATAGGGAGCTGTAGCTCTCTATAGAGCTTCACTTGGAAAAATTGCTCTGACTACATTATAAGGTATGAATTACAGGAGGAAATGAGATAATAGCAGCCTGTGGGGACTAAGAAGAATTTATGAGGTAAGGCTTTGAAGCTACACTGCCTGAGTTCCAATCTTGGCTCCATCACTTTTCAGCTGTGTGACTTTAGGCAAATTATTCTCTTTGCCCCAGTTTCCTCATCAGTATACCGTAGTAGACCTTACAGAGTTGCTGTGAGGTTCAAATGAGTTAGCACGTGTAGTACTTTTCACACGCATATAATAAGCCTAGCGTATAAGTGCCGATCTTGTTATTCAAATGGATAGGATTTAGGAGATGATGGAATAAAGATGGTAGGGATAAGCAGCATTCAAGGTGGTTGATGGAGGTTGAATGAAGGGACCAGGTGGAGGCACAGGTTAATTCAGTCTAAGGTGCCTGAGGGACAGCCATGTAGAGATGTTTAGTCTATAGTCAGAGGCTTTTCCTTTCTTGTTCACCATGTAGCTCTGAAGAATAGGACTTTAAGAGCTAGGAAACAATGTACCATTCAGTCCCAGCCTTTGAGGAGCTAACTAATCAGAGGAGTAAGCATTTGACAGAAGTTTCTGGAGGGCCCACGGATGGCTCCTACCCAAACTCAGGTGTGCAGGGAAGGATGACCCAGAGGGGAGAGAACTGAACTGAGCTATGAAGGAAAGTGGGAGCCGCTCAAATGATGGGGAGCAGGGGAAGGAATAAAACTCTTAGAGTAACAAGAGAACAGTAACTTTGGAACAACCACTGAGGAGAAGCAATGTAGATAAAATTAGGAACAGGCAGGGGGCTGATCTTATCAATGGATTTCAGACTTTACTCTCTCTTCACACCTACAACCTGAAGTTGACTTTTCTTTCTTTCCTCATTTACCTTTTCTGGGAAATGCTGACTTTTTAAAATGTCTCTGATACACAAAACAGTCTTGCCCCATTGCTTGTATTTAGTGAAAATCACTCATGGTGGATCTATTTCATGCATGTGGTAGGTTGTTACATGACATCTTTTGTGGGCCTAGACTCCTTTGTAATTCAGCATCAAAGAGTTTTGCTCCAGGGACTGGGGTTGAGGCCTGGCTACCTTGCTCTCTGCGGGATGCCCAGGGAAGATGACAGAGTTTGACAGTAACAAGGAAGTGTCTCTGCTGCTCGTCACATGTCAAGTCTATGGCACAGAGCCAGCAAGCACCCGGACCTAGCTCACTTGTCAAAGCGCCTGTCTCTTTCAACATGATTTGTTCTTTCTGCCTTTGAGGCTTGGTAAAGTCACCCAAAATTCCAGCCAGAAATGTAGCTGCAGGCCAGCACTGACAGAACATCCTGGTGCTTTTTCCAACATGAGGAGCACAGGTGCGCTGGTCCTGTGTCTTCCGGCCCTCCCCGGCACTCCTCACAGACCTCAGTTACTGTAAACTCCTGCTGCATGCTGTCAGGGAATCTTGCCAAATCCAGGATCCACCAGAGTTCCAGTCCCCAGGAAAGTTCCTAAACCCCTGCAGCTGGGGTGTGTGCACTGAGTGGTCTTTCAGGGGTGAGGGCCAGCGACCTTCACAGGTGCGGCTAGCATCCCATCGAGGGCATCCTTCCAGACCAGGGAGGCACAGGCGGCGTGGGAGGCTCTGCAACGCCATGAGAAGCCAGACTCGGGTTCGAATTCTGGCTCAGACACTCACTGGTTGTGTGACCTCAAACAAAGTAAGCCTTTATTTCCTCATCCATAAAATCCCCGGTAAAAATGAGAATGAGAATGACGACTTTGAAGAGTCGTTGAAAGGATTAGAAACAATTATATAAAGAGCCTAGCATGAGGCAAGCATTTGGAAATTGATGGCCACAGTTAATAACAGCATTTTGCAGGATTTGAACCTTAGGGTAGTGGACTGCATGACTTCAGAGCTTCTCACAGCAGAATACAGACCTGCAGCCTCCTGCCATGCCAGGCGGTGAGGCAGCTTAGTGGAGGGAGGTGAATATACCCTGGACTCCAGAGAGTAAGACTCTCTGATTCTTGGCCTGTTCCCCATGGGACAACAAGGTAAAAAGTTGTATCTTTTCAATGATTCACCCCTTTTCTGGGCAGGACACTGACTCCCAACTTCAGTGAACTTTTCTATCTTCTTTATGAGCCTCTTGTACAATTTCCCCAAAGCTAATATTTAATATATAATTTAATATTTAATATACAATTTATATTTAATATGTAATATAAAGTTAAAATTTAATATATACAATTAGCATTTTCCAGTCACCATCTCCAACAGCCCCTGGAACTTTGATGTGGAGTCAGTAACACTCCCGTCCCCCACAGCGGAGTTGGATAGAAAGGGGTGGGGGTGAGGAGTCCTGTCCCCTGTTCCCCTCATCCCTAGTAGGTTAGTTCCAGGCATTTCTCTATGTACTGCAGGTTGGTATCTCAACCCAGCTGTAATCTTCGTTCTGGAATCATTCCAGACAGGGAGGGCCAGATATATATACAATGCACACACGATTTACCTTTCAGGCTTATGAGCTTAAAATCGCATTTACAAATGTGTCTGGACTTTAGGAGAAAACAGGACACTGCAAGGCTCCTCAAGGATAAGCCTTCGGGATTTGAGCAATCTTCCCAGCCAGACGTTACAATGTGCTAACACCCTTGTGAGTCATGAGCTAACTCATGGTCAGTTCTGTTTGGAGAACAGGATGAATAATTGAAAGTAACTGGGTGTTTGCCTGAATCTGGGCCTAACCCAGTATTTATTCTGTTTTCTTGTCTCTGTTTGCCTAAAACAAACATGTCTATTTTCCCACTTTCTTCCACATACCCTGCCTAATCCTTCACTGGCTCTTAGAAGAAAATCCGAAGTCTAACACTGTGTAGGGCGGCCTCGCCTACTTCTCTAGCATCGCTGTCTGGAAGACTGGACGCGAGGGTAGCCACATCCTTGGGGGTACATGCCTGAAAGCCATAAATTTAATTGATTTAACTCTCATGGAATAATTTTAGACTTACAGACAATTTACCAAAAAAACCAGAATGTTCCTCCATTTCCTTAAACAAGCTTTCTTTAATGCTAATTATTTTAAATTATCACAGTACAATGATCAAAACCAGGAAAATAATATCTGTATAACACTTAAATAAACTATAGTCTTTATCTGAATTTTAACAATTTTCCCACTAATAGCCTTTTTCTGATCCAGGATTCAATTTGAGTTTCCACACTGTATTTAGTTGTTATTTCTTTCTAGCTTCCTTTTATCTGTGACAGTTTCTCAATCATTATCTTTTATAACCTTGGCTCTTGAAGTGTACTAGTTAGTTATTTTGTAGAATGTCCCTCAGTTTGGATTTGTCTGATATTTTTTTCATGGTTAGATTCAGATTATGCATTTGGGGGGCAAAAATACCACAGAAGTGATGTTGTACCCTCTTCAGGATGTTATATCAGGGGGCACTTATTTTCACTATGTCTTAGTCTTGGTGATGTTGACCCTGACTACAATTATCTTTTTTATGCTTTGCCTCTTCAACATTTGTTCTCCTCTGTAAGTATCTTTATTCTGTTGGTGAATTCATGCATTCCTATACTTTTGAGTATCTTCTATCTATGTCTCAAATATATATATACATAAGGTAATGGTTTGTTTTGTTTTGTTTTGTTTTTGTTTTTTTTTTTTTTTTGTGGGTACCGGGGGGTCGACCTCAGGACCTCGCGCACCAGCAGGCGCCCGTGCCGCTGAGCGATATCACCGGCCCCTTTTTCGTATGTGGGTTCCGGAAGTCGAACTCGGGCCCTCGCGCTTGCCGGGCAGGCGCTTAAGCCGCTGAGCCATCTCACCGGCCCCAGGTAATGTTTTTATTCTGGATTGTTCCTTTGAATTTTAGTCCATGCGTCCAACAGCCTACTCAATTGTTCCACTTGGAATATAGTAATGATCTCAAACCTAACATTCAAAATCAAGCTCCTGAACTTTCAGAAGTCATCTGCATCTTAGGTAAATGCCAATTGATCTTACTAATAGCTTCAATCCAAAAGCTTGGTGTCGTCTTTTTTTCCTTTCTCACAATATCCAATCTATTAGAAATGCTGTTAATTCCATATCAAAAATCCAAACCGGATCTAACCACTTCTCACCACCTTCGTACCCTGATCTAAGTCACTTCCATAAGTTTTACCTGGATTATTATAGTTGTCACCCAACTGGTCTCCTTGATTTTGCCCTTGTCCCCCTAGAATTTTTTCTGTGTTTAGCAGTATGATAATCTTTCAAGACTGTGTATTTCCTCTGCTTGAAAACTTCCAATAATTTCCCATAGTACTCAGTTCAAAGCTGACCCTATATGATCTAATCTGCCTCCCTCTCCAATAATACTTCTGTGATTTTATCCTCTACTACTGGTTGAGATTCCCTTATCTGAAGTGCTTAGGACCAAAAGTGGGTTGGATTACTGATTTTTTTGGACTGAGGCATATTTACATACCCATAATGAGATATCTTGATGGGACCCAAGTCTGAACAAACGATTCATTTATATTTCATATATGACTTATAAACATAGCCTGAAGGTAGTTTTATACAGTATTCTTAGTTCACCTCCATTTGGAGTGCAAGCCATCATATAAGTCAGCTGTGAAATTTTCTGCTTGTGTCATCATTGTCTGTGGTCAAAAAGCTTTGGATTGTAGAGCATTTCGGATTTCAGATTTTCAAATTAGGGATGTTCGCCTTCTATTCTCCCCACGCTATTCCTTGAAATAACTAAATATGCTCCTGACTTAAGTCCTTTGCTCAGGATTTCTCCCCAAAAGTCACTCTTTCTTTTCTGTATTGCCCCATTCAGTAAATATACATCCAATCCAGTTGCAACTGGAACCTCTCCGACATTCTTGACAATTCCATCTCCCTTGTTCATTATCTCCAATTCATCCTCAAATTCTGTGGGTTTCCCCCCATCTAAACAATGCTCAAACCTGTCCATTTTCTGATCTTCACTACTAAAACCTGGACTCGTCCTGACGTCTCCTACCTCATCTTTTGGCCACTGCCTATCAGTTCTCCCACTGCCAACCAAATGATCTTTTTAAAATACAAATCTGATCAAATCGTAACCCTGCTTAAATATAGCTTAACCACTCCCTTCTGCTGGTGGGACATGGATCACAATTATTAACATGGCCTACACAGCCCTGTTGGTATGGTCCTCACTGTCTCTCTTCTCTATTCTTCAGATGGTGCCATATTTCTCCATGCCAGTGCCTGCCATTTCTTCTGTTTGGAAAACACTCCACCCAACCCATCCTGTCCCTGAGGCCCACAGCTCATTTGTCTTGTTCAGACCTCCACTTTCTTCACATTGGAGCCTAGAGATCACTTCCTCAGTATGCTTCCATCTCAGTGAGATGCCTTTGTTTTGTACTCCCAAAGACTCTTGCTTCTTGCCTACAGAATGCTCAAACTGACTTGAAATTGTATGTCTAGTGGTGTGGCTATTTGGTGAATATCTGTCTCCCCCACTAGAATGTACATTTATTGTAGCAGGGAGTACTCGACACACTTGACAGTGCTTGACACACACTCGGCGCTCAATAAATGTTTATTGAATGAATGGATAAACTGAAGAAAATAAAATCATGTTTTTGAAAGACAAATATGGCAAATCAATTAATAGAAGGAAGAGAAAGTGGGAAGGAAAGATTTCTGAATAATTAAGAGACTGGTAGAGCAACACAGGACAGGAAAGAGGTAATGAAATCTGAAATTATGGTGGTGAATGAGGGAGCAGAAAGTAACTGTCTTTTTGAGAACTGCATTGTGCTACTGATATACCAAGACAACCACAAACAGCCCCGCAATACCCAAGACTGTGCTCTGTTCCAGCTTCTCACCCCAAATGTGGGTGGGGAAATCAACAAACTCTTGGCCTTGTTAGCAGTTTCAACAGTGAAGGAAATTCTGTGGCCAGGACAAAGGCACTTTCTAGGACATCTTGTCTCTTAGAAAGACAAAGTCATTTGAATAACAAAGAACAGCACTGTTTTGCCATCCTCTGGACCCTGGCTCTTTATAAATAAGCTGGTCTCTCTGTTTTTAACAGCCTGTGATGTATTTGATTACATTTTCAATTCAGATGGTTACATTACTACAAGAAGCAACTTCATTATGAGGAGGGCCCAGAGCCCAGACTGCACTTGCTCCCTGTCATATAATTTAGCCTCAGTCATACCTCAGACAATATTTATACAAGGTCACTTCTTCAGACCATGTCTAGCTTTCCCAAATGACAATATTATTTATGCCAAATGCTTCTCCTCAGGGATGGAAAACTGCCAACTCTGGTTTAATAGGCTATATGGACAGGCTAGAAAAACATCATTTGTAGCACACACAGTTTATGTATTTAGTATATAACTAAGAGTACAGACTGATCATTGGAAACAGGGCCAAAAACTGGCCCCAGGAAAAAAAAAAAACCACAGAAGTACAACGGTTTGGATCTTTCCTCCCTGGTATTGGTTTTGGAAGCCCTACATTTGGCCAGAATTATGAATGCACAAAAAAGAGCTGCCTCAGACTTTACTGGCTACCTGAAAATCCAAAGTAGGGGGAAACCTGCAAAAGGAAATTTAACTTGGGTGTGTGTGCCCAGCAGCCATCCTGCTGTGGTTGCAAATTAATGTGACCAACCAGTGGAACGGGCAGCCCAGGGGCCTTTAGTAACAAAGAACAGTCTAACTCATTGATGTTAATTTACCAAATTATTCACATCCCACAATCTGGAATAGAAATCAGTGGCCAAAAAAATGCCTCCTCTACACCCCAGTCAAAACACCTATAAAAATCTAGATACCAGGAGGCAAAGTCTGGAACATAAACTACTTCATCATGTTGCCAATGAGTTATTAAAGCACAGAACGACGGAAGCTGCCAGGGGCTTCTGGGCTGCCCTTGCTTCCAAACTCCATTCTTGGTGGTGTCTTTAATAAGGCATTTGGTTAAAACACATTGGTGACAACTCCTTTTTCTTAAAATCTAGTCAAGGATACAAACCATACATTCCACTTAATCCTTTATGGACCACTAGGACTTTAAAATATCTCTCCAGTAGATAATGAACACACTTTAGAATGCTGAGCTTTCAAATAAAGTACCTCTGTGACCTTGCATGACTCGTTAGTAAATTCCACTAATAAACAATCTGTTACTTTCCTTTAAATAGATTATTTACCATTTCAACACACGAATATTTCATCTAATACAAATTTTAGAAAGCAAAAATATCAGATTGCAAAAAGTTTCCAAACATTCAAAATTGTTCCTTTGTATTGATAAATTTGGACTGTTTCTTCTTAAAATGTATTTTTAAGGCTTTTCTACTTTTATTGTCTTCAAGATCTCTCTCCAGAGGAATTGCCACTTATTGGCCTGGGTGTAATAGTACTTCATATTATTATCATTATTTGATTACACTAATAATATTAACCCTTTACAGTGAACATAGTTTCTGGCCAATTCTTACAACCTGGAATTTAATTTAAATGTGTACGAAGACACCACAGAATTACTCATTACTGGGAGTAATTTACAACAATAGAGGACTGGTTAAACAAATTATCCATATGATGAAATTTATAACCATGTAACCATGTTATAGAAAAATATCTAACCCATTAGAAAAGTTCGCAATACACTACAAGTGAAAAATAAGATGGCAAGACAATATATACAGAATGCGTGTCTGGATGAAAAGACATCAAAAAACATCCGCGGAACAGTCTTCCCAGAAGGATGTAGACGGGCTTTGATACGTGGGTGAGGAATTGATACGGATGAAATTCGTTTGTATCTGCAGGTAGGTACACTTAGGGATATTTTGACATCAAGAAATTTTGTCCACACTTGTATTATAGAAGTAATTTGCTTCCCAAATGAGGAAGGGGTAGCGTGGGCATTTTTTGCTGCTTCTAATCCAGTGTGGCTTGGGTAAAATCTGTGTAAAACTCCTTCTGAAGCTCTTTCATGAAGTCAAGAGCGAGAAACCTGATTTAAATCTCATGCAGTAAGATCTTTGCGTCCTTCACAGCAAAGCATTGCCGTATGCCAATTAACATTACAGTGTTCATGGGCAGCACCTAAAACTGTCTTCATGTCTACATGATCCTACAGTATAGAGATTTTTTTTTTTTTTTTTTTTGTACTGAGAATTGAACTCAGGACCTTGCGCTTGCCGGACAGATGCTGAGCCACTGAGCTATATCCCTGGCCCCTAGAGATTTATTAGGATATTGTAAATAAAACTTGGATAAACAGGAGAATGAAATGGGAGATCCCATATGTGGAAGAAAAAAGTGCAGAAAAATAGACCTGCTTCATCAACTCTCTGGCAAGCAGATATAATCCAGTGTATATTAAAACAGGAGCACTTTCAAGGCATAATTATAGGAAAGAGAAAGATGAATAAAGCTTTTTGCCGAAGACTGTCCCTGTGCACTGGAGGAAATGACTCTGCTGGACTGTCCATTTTGGACATTCTATGGGGTTGCCAAGACTCAGTGTTTTTGCTGCAGGGATCGTTCTTCTCTTATTCTTACCACTGGTCTTCGGATAGCACCTGAATAGATGTGACAGGTAAAGCAATCAGGGTGACTAAACTCTGTGGTCAGGACCATTGCGATTGGGGAAGACCATACCGCTGGGACAACTCCACATTTCAGGGAGAGGAAAAAAGAAGTCAATAAAAAGGAATCATCCAAGAAGTAACAGTGTGCATACGGTGTTTTGTTTGCTTATTTATTTGTTTGTTTGTTTTTGTACCAAACCACGTAAATATCATTGGTTTTAGAGATTTTAGTCAAAAATATAGTTTGAAAGCAACATAGTTTTGTTTTGTGTGATGCTAATGGATTTCTGCTTAGGGTGTAAATAATCCATATGTACTAGACAAAACAAAACAAAATTATGCTTAAATCTTTCCAAGAAGTCACCTATTTCCCTTCCTTTAAAAATTCTTAAAAAGAAAAAACATTTCAAGGAGAAAAGTAGATAATTACAGCCATATAAAGGAGGTTTAACTTGTTGAATGTATAAGGAAAAAAATGTATAAATGGGTACTCACTGAAAGGGTCCTACTGGCTTTATAGACCAAAGATCCTCATGCTTAAAAGTCACACTGACATTTTGGTTTGAACATAGTATTAAAAGATGAGAGCTAATGCGCGTTCTCTTTTGTTTCCTCAGCCTGTGTGCTCTCTAGCTCACTTCGCGCTGAAATACCCCAAGGATCACTTACGCAGCAGCAATGCTGGAAACGCCCTCTGTGACAGAAGATGGAAAACTGCTACCTTTGTGGTTCCTGAGGCTGAGTTCAGACTAAAGCAATTGTGCAGTCAATTTGGCCCATCTTAGGGACTTTGGCTCTCAAATGTGTGGTAGTGTTCAGACTAAACTAGAGATTATTTTACAAGGACCATCAAAATCCTCATTTGCATGTGTGAAATTCCTGTTGGAAGGCTGGTCTTCTGAATCAAGCTGGTTGAGTCGGATGACAAGTGGAGTCTGCGAGTGCAAATGTGAACAGCATCAGCTCGCTCTCAGCCCTTCCCAACCAGCCTTTCCCTTCTCTGAACCAAATCACCAGACAATTGTTTAAGTTTCAGCGCAAGTGATTCCAGCCCCTACCATTACCTACGTGGAGGCAGGTGGCTTCTAGCTGACAGGAAGATGGTGACTTCCTGCTGAATGGAAGCTGTCAAGTTTTCTTAGAACATGTGACTAGCAGCAGCCATCACCACCACAGTGGTGTTCACTGAGCCCTCACATTGTGCTAAGCACTTTGCACACATCATCTCAGATCCTTACAACCAGTCTACGAAGTTTGGGATTACCATTATTCCTTCTTAAAAGAAAAAAGTCAGTTATGATGAACTCATCCTGCGTCACACAGATAGAAAATAATGCATTTGAAAGCAAATATGTCACATTTCCACATCTATGCTGTTTAGTTTTGTTTTGTTTTTGGCTAGCTTCGATCAGCAACTAATAGCAGCAATGGATACTAGATCCAAAACTAAAAGGCTGTGTGAGTTGGATGAAATCATAAAGATTTATTAGAAATCAGTTACCTGTGTTATTTTTGTCTTAGACTGGAGTTGTGTGAATCACTGGGAGCCCTACCACTCTTGGATGGTGCCATATTCTTACAAAATCTGGGCCTCTGGCAGAGGTCCTGCCCCCATCCATTTATTTCCCACTAGTATCATTTATTTGATTTTAGCTGCTCTGGGCTTCAGACCTCTGTCTCTGCCTCTGCCTCTCTCTCTCTCTCTCCCCCTTTCTCTCTGTTCCTCCCTCCCCTTAGGGGAAAGGAAAGCAAACTGTAAACAAACTCCTAAATTCACGCTGTGGGGCCAAGTGGCCAGGGTGTGGCTGCTGCACAGCCCACTCCCCAAACTCCTTTCCAGTTTAGGGAGGAAAATGGGCCAACCCTTCTTCAGCCGGGGAGATGCTTCTGAGTCACCAGGACACACTTTGTCCTGGAGGTGTGTGACACAGGTCTCGATGTCCCCCCCAGAGAAGAGTGCAGCACAGTGGTTGCAGTTGTCTCTCCAGACCGCCTTGCACATGTGGGGGGGTCCTGTACTCGTCACCTGGACAGCAGTCTGAACTTCAACCACTGGCTGAAGTGGTTTATAACATCTGGATAACTGTTTCCAGATGTGGCCTTTCCCTGAAATACTTGATTAAAAGTTTTACACTCTGCATCTTGTAATAACCGACACATGCAGAGAGTTCCTGTTGTCTGGACCCGGGGTGAAGCAGCAGGGTCATTCTAAAGACAAGAGCAAGACACGTCCTAGGCTCTCCACGGCATGGGAGCGCCGTGCAGCTCAGGTCCTACGGGCCCTACAATCGGACAGCTCTGCGTTCAAAGACTGACTCCTTCGATTGCAAGCGGAGATTTCAGTGATATCCTCTCGGTGCCTCAGACTTCCCCTATGTAGGATGGGGTTGAATCTATAAACACAATTCACTATTATACTTATCACAAAACTGTTAGGAAAATACATAGGACTACAAGTTCTTTTTTACTCTTTAAATAGAATAATAACATTTTTATAACATGTCCCTTGCAGGAAAAGGTGACTTTTCCATCAAGAAAAAAAAAAAAAAAAAAAAATTTTGTCTTATAAATACATTCAGACCAATACTGACGACCCCCAGACTAGAATCCTAAGGCCTCTCGCATCTTTTGGACACAGATATCTGGATGTCCCAGGGAAGAGGGAGGCCTGCTAGGCCTAATGTTAAGACTCTCCAAATCTATAAATGAGTCAGACAAAATGATTTCCACTTAATAGGTGCAGGGAGGTTCAGTGGCATTTTAAGTTAGTTCAAATAAGTAAACTAATTTTACCACTCTGCAACATTTCCCTCCTTTATTTTGAAAATCATTATTAATGTACTTTATGTATAATTTATGGAGCTTCTGCAATACTCCAGGGCAGTAATAGCCACTTTACCTACACTATTCCCAGGTAATCCTCTTTACAACCTGCCCGTGAAGCCGGCATTGTCAGCATCCCCATCTTTTAGGGTGAGGAATTGTGCCTCACAGTTCAATAGCTTACAACAAATCTTAAAGCCAACCAGAGAAAGACCCAGAATTTGAACTCACCCATCTACCTCCAAAGGTATAACCAAGTAGCTTTCAAGCAACAATTTCACCTTAGAATTCAGTGTACAAAAAACAAGTGAAAATGAGTTTTCCGATCATCACCTGAAATCATTATGAAAGTCACACCTGTGGCTTCCCTTGTTTACTGTGACCACAACCAGGGCTCTGTCCATTGTGCTTCACAGCCTCTAGCACACCTCGTCTTTTGCTATTGATGGCTGGACAGGTGTGCAGTACAATAGCCCATTTGTCCCCATCTGCTTCCCCTTGCGTGCTGGGGCCCCAGCCCGTCACGGGCGGCTGCTTCCCACATGTGCTTGCAGCCCCATTGATGAGAAATGGCAGAAGCAGGTATTAAAGGTAGAGGTTCTGGCTTATTGCTCTGGATGTATTAAAAACCATTCCCAGATTCCACATGAAGAGTTTTACACACACAGCACATATGATACAAGGGAGACAGAGAGGCAGATGTGGGGATAACCACAGTGAGACACGTAACCGCAACAAAAGTCTGGGGAGACGGGCGCAAGGAAACCTACTTTCACAGACTGGTTGATGGATCGTCTCCTCAGCAGACAGACAGACAGCTAGAGGTACTTATTTGTATAAAAAGTTGACAGAAAGAACTCCAGACATCCAGGCCTGTTCTCTTCTAACTCTTATATCCAGAGCTGACTCAGCCCTGTCTGCTTCCCTTTGCAGGAGGGTGAGTTATTCCACGCGCTCTTGCTAATTATCCACAACCCGTTCCTTTCTTTTCTCACAGGTCGTTTAAATGTCTACTTGTCTGGGTTAGAACTTGGGTGGATGTTAAATTCCCTTCTGTATGTATTCCCAGTGATGGATTTCTCATACCTGGGGTATTGTTTGGGGAAATTCCTTCAATTTAAAGGCCCTTGGGATGGCAATCCAAAGGATTTGTTTTACTAGGCTCTTGAAGAAGGCGCTTGCCATTCATTATCTAGCAAATGCAAAATAATTCCCATAAGCCAGCTCCTTTAACCCTGCAAGTGAGCATAAGAGCAGGTAAGACAGAATCCCCGCATCCACAGTGGGTGCATCCGAGGATGCCCAGTGGATCCCTGAAACTTTGGGTTACACAAGATCATATATATGTTTTTCCTATACACGCAAAGCTATGATAAAGTTTAATTTACACAGTAAGAGGGTACCAATAAATGATATAAAATATAACAGTCGTAACAGTGTGCTCTAATAAAAGTAATTGAAAACTCATGAGTTGTATATTTCTGGAATTTTCCATTTAATACTTTTTGACCACAGTTGACCACAGACAACTAAAACTGAAAGCAAAACCTGGAATAAAGGGGGGTGACAATGTTTACCCCACTGCACAGATCACTAGCACATAGGAAATACATAATAAGTGGAAGGGAAGTAAAGCCAGATGGCAGGCTGTTTTCCTCAGCCTCCACAAGCCAGAGTGGTATGCAGCAAGGAGCTGCTCCAGGCCAGGAGGTGTGGATTCTTATCCTGGTAATGCTACCGACCCACTCTTTGATCTGGGCAAGACCATTTACCTCTCTGTGCTTCTATTGAAATAGATAGAAGATAGAGAGAGAGAGCATAAATCTATTTTGGGCTTCCTCATGACATGGTAGGCTCAAGATAATCTGATTTCTATATAAAGCATCTTCTTCCTTTAACTTTCCATGACTATTGCCTATTTTAGACGTAGTTAATATTAATAATACGTTTGACTTTCCAGCTCGCACACAGCTAGTGTGTCCATATTGAATGTATGTCCATTACCACCCAGCTCTGGAGAATAGCATATTCAAGCCACCTTGGGACAGCAGAAAACAGTGGCCATTTTACCCTTTCCAGGGTAGTTCAGCACGCTACATCATTTAAAGATAGGTTGAACCAGAAGTTCAAACCCTGTTGTACAATCACAGATGCAGGTGTTTTACCATGGATCTCAGAGCTTTCCTTGCAGAAATGAGACATTTGATGTTTCAGTCATTTATTGCTGCATAACATATCACATCTAAAAGACGGTGATTTATAAGTTAATATTGACTTTCATGGTTCTGGGAGATTAAGCATTCAGCTGGGTGGTCTCTTTTGAGGAACTCCATATAATTTCAGTTCAATGGAGGGAGAGGCTGGAGTTTTTTTGTTTATTTTTCAATGTTGGAGATCAAACCTAAGGCCTCACACATGCAAGTTAGCCCTCTACCACTAGGCTATATCCTCAGCCCTGAGAGTCTCGAAAGATTCCTTTATTCATGTGGCTGGGATAACTTATTGGTCATGCTTTGGTCAATGTGGCTTCTTCATGAAGCTACATTGGACTTCCTCATGGCATGGTGGGCTCAGAACAGTCTGATTTCTTGTATTATGGCTGGATTTCTCCAGAATGAACATTCCAAGAGAGCCAAGAAGAAGTTGTAAGCTTTCTTATTACCTAGATTCACTTCTACTATATGCTATTGGTCAAGGCATTTACAAGCCAGCCCATATGCAGAGAAGTGGAGGCATATATTCTACACTTCAATGGGAGAATGACTTGGGTATACAAGAAGGGAAGGAAATGATGGTGGCCATCTTCAAGGCAAGTTACTCTACTTGGCCCATCTCAGAACAAAATGAACTATAGGCAAAGGGTAGCTAGTTCATCTCTGTCTCTGTCTCTGTCTCTGTCTCTGTGTTTCTCTGTCTCTCTCTGTCTCTGTTCTGTTTCTCTCTCTCTCTCTCTCTCTCTCTCTCTCTCTCTCTCTCTCTCTCACACACACACACACACATTCATACACAAACAGCTCCAAACTGTGTTCACTGCAGGTCCAAATGTTGACTACCTAAACAAAAAGCAAGACTTACAGGTTGAATGTCATAAACAATAGTAGGTAACAGAAAGGTCTTACTCACTTTTCTCTGAGATTAAACCTTGTCATTGATGGGCAAAAGAAAGCAAATTAATTGGGGGGAAAGCTCTTCAGAAGAAATTGTAAAGATTTGTTAAAGACCTAATCAAGTCCATCAGGAGGTATATTGATATTCCAGTAATCTTAAAACAGATCAAGATGTTAATTAGTGATCCTTCTGGAATGAGGGCAAAACTAACAGGAAGAAGTTGCCAGACTCCATTCCAGACAGCCACACAGATAAGCAAGCCTGACGTGTGGCAGGTTTGATGGGCAGGCTTAAGAATGCTGAGAAACAAACTGAGGATCTGGACAGTATCACTATCAAGAAAGCATAGTATAACCTCAGAAAGTGACATAGTCCCAAGAAAAACAGCAACCAAGAGGCCAGCTAAAAAACTAGAGATGCTGGAGGAGAAAACCAAAGTCTGGATAACATGTTGGATCCCCATGAAGATGGCATAAGCACAGGAATTACAGACCCCTAAAGGCGCAAGATTATCTGTAAAAGAAAAGAGCTGCAGCTCTTGGGGAGGGAAAGTGACTTAGGGAACCATGAAGGAAGCAATACGGTGATCCTCTGGGATGTGGATGCCAGTGCGAAGCTAGAATTACTGTGGCTGGGAAGGTGAATCTAAAGCCCCTGAGAGAAGCATTTCTCTCTCTTCATGACTCAGAGAAAGTCAGGAATGAATTCCTGAGATGTGAAATTTAAGGAGGGTTCTGGCCTGTATCTGGAATATTTAGGAGTTGTCAGCCTTGCAATCTGATGGGCACTGCAAGAAGCTCTGCAAGTGTATGGGGCAGGGAGATGGAACAGAAAGTTATTTCCCTCTCTGGCTCAGCCTCCAGATGAGAATCCATGGTTTGTTCTCTATGTTATAGAACTATTAAAGAAAAAAAAGACCTCAACAGGTCAATCATAATCCAGTAGCCAACAGAGGGCACTAAGTGGACCCATTCTAGGGTTACAGCATTTGGCCACGTCCACCCCGCTGGCTCTTATACTACACTCCTAAAATTCTAGCAAGCATAAAAATTTGCAAGTCCTTTGAATTTATAATCCCACTTCTGGATATTGAATACAACTTAACCATTCACAAGTAGGGTAAATGTATGTACATGAAGATGTTCACAGCAGCATTATTTATAAATGGATTAGTTCAGTGCTTCTCAAACTTTGATATGCATTCTTCAAAGAGCTTATTCAAAGGTAGATTCCTTGGGCCTGGAGTAGGGCTTGTGATTGAGTTTGTGACAAAGTCCCAGATGATAGCCATGCTGCTGATCTACAGACCTTGCTCTGAGTAGCAAGAGTTTACTTTATATGCAGCTTAAAAATAAAACAAAAATAAACACGAGTAAAGCATGACCAAGTAAATGATAGGAATATTATCTCCTGGGAATGCTATTGATATGTTAAAATGATTCTGAAGATTTGCAATACGAAAAAAAGTGTATCTGACAACCCCTTTGCTACCAAAAGTATTTCAATGATTTGCTAGATTCTGCAGTCAAGTTAGATATAGGCCACATCATGAGGCTGTTTGGAACTTCCTGTCACCCCAGAACACTTGCAACCCTGAGCTGAAATGCCTGAAGGGCCATGCAGGGGTGTGGAGAGTGGCCCTGGTGCACACACATTTTTTTTTTTTTTTTTTTTAGGTGGGTACCGGGAGTCGACCTCAGGACCTCACACTTGCTAGCAAGCGCTTATGCCGCTGAGTGATATCATTGGCCCTTTTTTTCCTTTATGTGGGTTCCGGGAGTCAAACTCAGGACCTTGCACTTGCCAGGCAGGCACTTATGCCACTGAGCTATCTCACCAGCCCCACACACTCTTTTTTTTTTTTTTTTTGTGGGTACCGGGGGTCAAACTCAGGACCTCGCGCGCCAGCAGGCGCCCATGCCGCTGAGCGATATCACCGGCCCCTTTTTCATATGTGGGTTCTGGGAGTCGAACTCAGGACCTTGCGCTTGCCAGGCAGGCGCTTAAGCCGCTGAGCCATCTCACCGGCCCCACACACTCTTTTTTAAAGGTCATTTAGATTATGGTAGAAGGCCTCAATTGTGTATGCACAGAAAACACCTGACAAAATCATGAAACTAGAAATTCTGAAACAAAGGAAATCAGGTAAATCTTTGGTGCACTTTTAAAAACTCACTCTTATTAGGTAGCTCTTTTTGACCATTCCTCCTTATTGTATACTCTATTTGTCAGCTTTTCGTTGCTGGGACAAAATGCCTGACACACACAACTTAAAGGAGAAAAGGTTTATTTGGCTCATGGTTTCAGGATTTCTGCCTACGGTCAACCGGCTCCAAGGTAGAAACATCATGGCAAAGGAGTATGGGGGAGAAAACTTTCCACCCATGACAGCGGGTCACAAAGAGGAAGGAGCCAGAAAGAAAGGACCTAGTGACCAGATATAGTACCCAAGGTTACGACCCTATCGCCCACCCAGATACACCAAGAAGTGCGCTTTACCAATCTATGCGTCTCTCAAGTCAATCAAATTGACAGTTGAGACTGTCACACGTGAATACTATGAACCATCCATGAGACAACACCTCGTCTTTGGGTAATGCATTTTTCTCCTGCTGCTGCCAATTAATGTCTAAATCAGTTGTATGTATGTACGTATGTATTTTCACAGTGCTGGCTACCAAACTCAAGACCTCACACATGCTAGGCAAACTGTGTATGCGTGGGCCATGACTTCAGCCCTGAGTAATGAGTTTTAAGAAAAAGGAAGTATTATTTAAGAGAAAAACTTTAAAATAACAACTGAATTAACCAAGCAGAAACCAAATTTGTTTATAAGAATTCCCAGGCCACTATTCTAATTTCTTTATTGATTTAGAATTTTATTACATTAAAAATCGTTTTGTGAACCATCAACAGCAACTTGGAAAATATCTTGCAAATATAGTTCCTGTTTTATTTTATTAAAGTTCATTTGAACTTGCAATGTTTTTGTGCATTTGCTGTTGTTCTATGACGCAAATGACATATCTAGATAGATAATAGATAAATAGATGATAGATGATGGATAGATAGATGACACACAAATGATACATGTTTACCTACATGCCATGGTATGAAACACGTCTTAGTTCTGGCATGTCTATTGTACCGAGTCCTTGTCTGCTGCTGTTTAGGTAAGTGGGGACCCAGAGATTGAGGGAGTCTTTGTTCCTCTGTTACCCTGGTGTATATACCATTTCACCTGAACAGAGCTAAGCTTATACCCCAAAGAACGAATGGTAATAGGTGGATGATAATAGGATATTCTAATATGAGAAGAGTTGTTTGGTACCAGTGTAAGTCCCAATTGTGCTTTTAGAAACAAAATGTAGGTACCCTTGGGATGGATATTGGAATTCACGTTTTAGGTCACTTTAAATAAAAATGAAAGAAAGACAGGGAATAGGACAGAGAAAAGGACAGAAGCAATAGTTTGCCTTTCCAAGGAAACCAAAAAAAAAAAAAAAAAAAAAAAAAAAGAAAAGAGAAGAAAAGAAAAGAAAAGAAGAAAGGCAGTAGGCAGGGTGAAAAGCAATGCCCACATAAAGAATATATGAAAAAAAAGAAAGAATAAATAAGTGAAATGAAGTGTGAACAAACTCAAGGAAAAGATTAAAAAAATGCTTACCAGACAAAGTGTTACTGAAGAAAG
Source organism: Erethizon dorsatum (assembly GCA_028451465.1). Lineage (NCBI taxonomy): Eukaryota > Metazoa > Chordata > Mammalia > Rodentia > Erethizontidae > Erethizon > Erethizon dorsatum. Next base: position 104,820,603 of record CM051833.1, read on the forward strand.
GAAATCCTACCTTGTGTGACCTAACTTGAAACAAGAAGATAAAAATCCTTTATACAATCAGCAAACAAAAGCAAGGAAATATAAATTTTCAAATTCCACCGAGAGCCTGGAAGGGAAGTCAGCGAGACAATGCTGAGCGTGCAGTTGAGAGAATAAATCATTTCTTTACCTCACTCTATACAAAAAGATAACAGACCAGGAATGAGATGCATTTTCCAACAGAAGGGTAGGGGATTGCTGAAATGCTTTTCCCTTGCCACACAAAGCAATCAGAGCACAGAATTCAAAAGGACAGGATTCTCACAGAGAGGCAGCATCTGCAGAAAGAAACACAACACGGTGAGGTCCTTGCAGGTGGAGGAGAAAGAGACGATCCCCTCTGGCACTACCCAGGATGCGGAGTCACTGATGAAGGAAGGAAAGTGAGGGCATTAGAATTTGCTGGCGTAGCCACTCTTGAAGAAAGATTCTGGGGTTTTCTGGGGATGCAATCCTTGAGCAAAATTGGATCATTGGGGCAGAAACCATGAGTTTCTCTGTTGTGAGAAACCACAGTTGTGAGGAGGAGGTTAAGATTGCTTAAAATAATCAGATTTACTTAAAAACTTTTACTGACATGTCTCCACATTACTTAAAACAATACACACACACACACACACACACACACACACACACACACACAGCAAGACCCTGGATTCCAAGAAGCAGAGACTCAGTCGGGCATGATATTGGGGCCAAACATTTTATCTTCACCAAAAAGCCATCTAATGTTCATTTTTCATGATAAAACACAAGACTAAGAAAGAATATAGCACATACATGGATACATGGAATGTTTGTTTTATAAATAGTTGGAAAAATAAGTAATCAAATCAATAACCATTATAGATTAATTTTCCAGGATCAGAGATAGAGATAGGGCAAAAGCGAGCATGTGGGTGATGTCATTGGAAAGGGGCAGTCTCATGGTCACATTTTAGAACGACTCGTAATTCTTTCACCTATAAAAATAAACTCTGATAGTACTAGCTTTTCTCTAGACTTGCTTTTTATTAAAACTTCTGTTGAAATCTGTTTTCAAATGCTCATAAAGAAAGGCCTAAGCTTCAATGAGAAGCAGTTTTGGAAACAACTAGAAGCTTGGAAATTCTATGCAAATTAATTTTGTACCAAAATGTCGGGTTTCAAAGATATAGAGGAGGGAGGTTTTTCTTTTCTTTCCTTTTTTTTTTTTAAATAAACACCTTTTCCCAACAAGTCATTTTCTGGTTAGAAAGAAACCATCATGAAGTTTTTACAGGGCATGGGAAATCTTGCTGACATCTTGATCTCTACCCCCCTGTCAGATTTAGAAATTTCCAACTCAGAAAGGAAAGACGCAGAAATTGTAGGTACAGGCAAATGCAACTTACATCTTCCCTGGTGGAATGCAAGTGTCTCTCATAGTTCAGAAGCAGTTTAGATGCTTTTGTGTCATGAAAAGATCTCCTCTCTGGTGGGAGGCAATAGATAGCTGGAGGCTTTGATCTGTATGAGCAGCAGACATAAAGGAGATCAGTGATAGTTTCTTGTTCCTTGAAAGGCTGTGTGCAAATAGGATTTCCCTCAAATCAAAATAAGAAAAAACAAGGTTGGTGAAAGTGTGGTGAAAAAGGGACTGATGTTTAAGAAAGTAATTTGCATGTAAGTTGTTATATTTCTTTAAGAATTTTATTAGATTGTGAGAACATTCATCTTATAAAAGTTTCCTCTTTTCTCTTTCTTTGTTTCTTTCTTTTTCTTTCCTTCTTTCTTGATGGTATTCTTGTTGTCAAAGGAATGGGCCTTAATTTTTCTGCATGACCAACAGAAACCAAAGCTAACTGTGTAAATTCATAATTATGTTATGAATGATGTTGCCCAGTAGATAGTACAATTCTGGCTGGTCAGCTGAAAATTTCTTTAAACCACATGTTTTGTCTTGTGTGTTTAGCTCTACACTCCAATATATTCAACTATTTCATTAATCATAAAAACTATCTGAAACAACAAGAAAAAAATATTGTACTATCGCAAGAGGATAAAAGGTAAGAAAAGAGACATTTAAAGCATAGTTTCCATGTTTTTGCTAGTCAACAATTATTTTGTTATGGAAAGTCTCTATAAAACAAAGAAACCCTGTTAAAACTCAGAAATTTGTTGGATATCCGAGGTCAATGTGCTTTTAGTTTGTAGTGAATTTCTTCATTGAACACTATTAGGAATAAAAAATCCATTCTGGAAAATAATCTATATGGTTTGTATGTTTAAAAGAATTAATTTGAAGGTACTGATTCCCTCTAGAACAAATCATACTGACTTTTCAAATGCTGGGTTATTTTAGGTGAACCTGAAAGTCATTTGTATTTAATAATAGGGACGAAGCTGCCACAGGGCCAGGCTTCCATTCATTATTCCCCCAAAAACCATTCTAATCAATCAGAGCAGGATCTGTGCTGATCACACAAGTTTTGGCCAATTACCACCTTTCTCTTCTTCATCTGGCTTGTTCTTCCTTTGTTCTTTTCTCACTTTTTTCAAAATGAGAAACTATAACATAATTTGATAAGCACATAATTTGATAAATAAAATTACCTTCAAGTTGTAATTAAAACTACTTTCAAGGGTATGGGAAAACTTTAAATTGTAAAATGGTAAACGATCATTAAGATAACTCTTTAGCAGATATATATATATTATGCAGATATATATCTTTAGCAGATATATATATATATATATATATATATATATATTACCCAAATTAAATGCTCTTAATTAGGAACTTGTGATAATTCAACCTGGTTGAAACTAAAGTTTACTTTCTTATTATTTAGAAATTATTTTCCAGGGAAATGAAACATTGCCATCAAAATGATATTTTTACCCACTCAACAAGATTCGTCCAACAAGAAGCCTTGGCAATATTTTATTAGCAGCTATAACTTTAAAACATACTTTAAAACAGATTTATCTGTGCATATGTGGTGCTAGAGACCAAACCCACAGATTGCATGTGCTAAGCAAATGTTCTCCCTCCCATCCTACACCTTCAGTCCCCAGATAAGATTCTAGAACATTAATTCAGAATGCCTTCTCTTTCGGGATTGTTCCATTTTAATGAAGTTTTACTATAGGCCGTTCTATTGGCTCTCAACAGGAGGTGACTAACATTGTGTATAGCAATATTACACCTTTATGGAAGTCATTATTCAGATGCTCTTACTTTCAAAATATAATATTTGGGAACATGAAATGAACAAAAAAATCTCTGGGTAGTCAAAAACAACTCTCAAGCACCAAACCAAGAGTGCAAAGAGACAACCTACAGAATGTGAAAGAATTTTTGCCATCTACATTTTGGACAGAGTACTAATATCTACAATCTACAAAGAACTCAAAAACTTAGACCCCAAAATAAAAGACCCAATGCATAGACACTTCTCAGAAGAAGAAATACAAATGACCCATCAATACATGAAAAAATGTTTAACATCACTGGCCACTAGGGAAATGCAAATGAAAAAACACTGAAATTTCATCTTACTCCAGGAAGAATGGCCATCATCAAGAAATCAAGTAACAACAAATTCTGGTGAGGGTATGGTAAGAGAGGAACCCTCCTACATTGTTGTTGGGAATATAAACTAGCACAACCATTACAGAAATCAGAATGGAGATTCCTCAAAAAACTAAAACTAGAAATTTCATTTGCCCCAGCTAGGCCCTTCTAGATATCTTCCTGAAAGAGTTAAAGACATCATATTATAGTGATACAGACATACCAATTTTTATAGCAGTATAATTCATAACAGCCAAATCTTGGAAGCAGCCCATGTGTCTATCAACAGATGAATGTATAAAAAACGTGATATTTATACACAATGGAATACTACTCTACTATATAGAAGGATGAATTTCAACCATTTGTAAGAAAATGGATGTACATTGAAAACATAACACTAAGTGAAATAAATCAGATACATAAGTTTAAACACTAGTGGTTTTTCTCATATAAGAAAATCTAAGTATAAATAAAGTAAAGAGCAAAATAAAGAAAATGTGATATTTTAGTAAAATGGAGTACTACTCTGCCATAAAAAAGACAAATTTGATTCATTTTTTAAAAACTGGATACACCTTGAAACCAGAAGTTAAGCGAAATAAATCAGACACACACAAACCTAAATATTCCATGGTTTCTTTTATATGAGAAACCCAAAGAGCAAAATAAAAGAGATAATAGGAAACAGGAAGATAGATCTTTTGCAAAAGAGAAGGGGCCCAAGAGATGGAGGGAGGAAGAAAGGGAGAGGCAGGGAAGGGGATTTAAAAAAAGAATTAAAATGTGTTATGTACATGTACCAACTCCCCACAACGAATGTAATCATTACGTACTGCAAAAGTATGCTAATAAAAAAAAAAAAGAGCTGAGAAAAGAAGCACTGAATCTCATTCGTTGACTCACAAGGAAGTCTCTTAGATGCTCTACTCATGGTCTGCTCCTTTTGATTTTGAATATATTTCTAACAAACTCGCTTATGTTTTTCTCCCCCTTCAGTACTGAATTGAACACAAGGCAGTGGGAAAAGCAGATTCATTGATAACTGCCAAAAAGAACAAGTGACAGTCTTTAGATTAAAGGAGGCATAGGAAAACAAACTGTAAAAGCTGAATATTGTCTCAAAAACTCTTAAGTCTGAGGCCATTTCATATAGGGCTACACAGTTGAACATATTTCAGTGATACCTGACAATATGAAAACATTTGGGCATGGTTCTGGGGCTGACAGCTCTCAACATCGACCCTGAATCGTCAAGAAAAGATATAACCAATTCAGACACAGAAGATGTATTATATTGCAATTATTCTATCCAATGTCACTAACCTAATTTTTAAAACTGAAAAGCTTATATTAAACACTACATTCCTGGAAGAGGCCAGAAAATATGTCCACTCTGTGACTGTCAGAATCAGAGTAATTTAGAGAGCAGCCAAGTAATGACCTCCGAGCTGTGGAGCGGCTCCTCCACTTTCAGTTCTCTGTCGGGAGGAGCCGCGGAAGCAGCGTGGACGCCCGAGCGGAGCCAGTCGCACCATCAGCTGTTTCACAGCATTCCCTGCCGACTGCTGGAAAAGGCCCAGGCTTCGAAGTTAAACCTGTTTGAACCCTGGTTCTGCAGCCCACGAGTTTGATAGCACTGAACCAAGTACTCCAAGTGTCAATTGTCTATCTGTAAATAGGGGTCATGATACTCGACCCCGGCGAGCTGCTCAAGCACACAGGGCCAGATCCGGGCGCTGAGCTTAATCCCACAGAGCTCCTGTCTGTCTTCTTGCTCTTGGCGAGCAACTTCTCAGCAGTTAACCAAGAGTACAGTGCAGGAGGGACAGATGGAGGTGGCTTTTGCCAGCTGGTATTAAGGAGCAGATTCAAATATAACTGAAAGATGAGCCCCTTTGCCTCCACACCACAACTATAGCATTCCAGAATATATTTCTTGGTGTGAATAAGGTGGGCCTCCCTTTTCTCTCCAAGAAAGATTTCAAATGAAAACAATGGTAATGGGTAGAAGAATCTAGGAGATCTTTGGCAGTACAATTACCTTATACCCAACATGTTTTGGGAACGATCATGAGCCTTTCAATCCCAAACATACCCCCCTAACAGCATACATTGCTTGTTTTGTTTCATGCATTTATTCATCCGCTATCCAACCACATGTGCTATGTGCCACGCCTCCTGTCAGCACTGTGCCAAACACTGGGTATTCAAACGTGTAGTCTCAGGCCTGTCACAGCCTTGTAGACTGACAAGTGCCCACAGCCTTGCTGTGCAGTGTGGCCTGGAGACCAGCCGCGTTAGCATTACTTGGACGCTTGTTAGAAATTCAGGCTCTCAGGCCTTACTGGGGCCTCACAAATCAGAATCTGCATTTTGCTAAGAGCACTGGATCACTGCTGTGTACTTTATGATCCGAAAAGCACTGCTTTGTCTTATTGCAGCTGGTGGGTTGTGAGGTGTACTTGGGACAAGTTGAGGCACAGTGAGAATCCTTGGCTTATTTGTTTTGATTTCATGTGAACCAAAAAAGCTGTACAGTCAGAGTGACCTGTGTTTGTTTGCTAGGGCTACCATAGCAAAGTACCACAAACTTGGTGGCTCAAACAACAAGAATTCACTGCCTCACATTCTGGAGGTTAGAAATCTTAAATTCGGCTGTCAGCAGGGTTGGTTCCTTCTGAGGACTGAGAGGAAGAATCACTTCCATGATTCTCTCTTAGCTTCTGGTTCAAACGTTCAGTCATTCCTTGGCTTGTGGATGGCTGTCTTTTCCGTACATTTTCACTTTGTCTTCCCTCTGTGTGTGTTTATCTCTGTGTTTAAATAACTGATTATGGCCCACCCTAAAGATCCCATCCTTAATTTGATCATCTGCAAATACCCTATTTCCAAATAAAATTACATTTTAAGTGCTGGGCTAGGACTTCAATATCTTTAGGGAGATATAATTCAACCCTTAACCCTTGGCACCAAATTGGAAGATGACTAGGTGTTAGTGAAGTAAACTGAGGAAAGACAGATGAAGGGACTGGTGCCAGTAAGCACCTGGGTGAGTAACCATGGTTGAAGAATAGGCGGAAACCAGAAGCCAGGTAAGGGAGCACGCAGATCTACAGAGAAGTAGACAGATCTCGGAACGATGTGACAGTGTTCAGCTTTTATTCTACAAGCCACGGGAAGTCAAAAGGCAGGTTCCACACCTGGAGACATGGCCAGGTTTCCAGCTCCCAGAAGTACAGCGCAGGATAGACCACGCTTGCTCTTGGGAGTGGAGTCATCACCACAAGCCCACTGCTCTGGTCCCACCGGGACATAGTGAAGGCCTGAGCCGGGGCACCATCAAAGAGGATGAAGAAGCACCGCGGGAGAGGGGGCAGTCAGAGAGGGATAGAGACAGAGGCCAACGCCAGAGCTTGTTTGAATCCTAGGTTTTCACTTAGTCTGTGGATATGGGGGATGCCCAGCCTTAGGGCTCAATGATTGCTTTGCTCACAATACCTTTGAGATTTGAGTTCCTTCAAAAATAAAATGTTTGCTTAGGCTTGGTGGGACACACCTGCAATCCCACCTCTGTGGGAGGCTGAGGCAGAGCGATCACAAATTCCAGGCCAGCCTGGGCAAGACTGTCCCAAAATAAAATTTTATTTTTTATGTGGGTACTGGGAGTCGACCTCAGGACCTCACACTTGCCAGTAATCGCTTGTGCCGCTGAGCTATATCACCGTATCACCGGCCCTTTTTTTCCTTTATGTGGGTTCTGGGAGTCGAACTCAGGACCTCGCGCTTGCCGGGCAGGCGCTTATGCCACTGAGCTATCTCACCGGCCCATCAAAATAAAATTTTAAAAGAGAAAAAAGAAGAAGAGGGCAGGGGATATAGTTTAGTGGTTGAGTACTCCTGGGTTTAATTCTGAGAGAGAGAGAAAAAAAAGAAAGAGTGAAGGAGACAGAGAGAGAGAGAGAGTCAGTCCAAAGAGAAAGCAAAGCATGCTTTCCTTTTTCATCGTCCTCCCCCAACATCCCCATAAAATCAGCCCAGGAACATCAGCAGACCGAAGATATTCATTCAGCAATGTTCAGACAAAGCCGTAGCTGGAGAAACATTCATGACTCTCCTGGGATTCAGATCAAAGGACAAAGAGGAAGAACCTGGATTGAAAGGCAGTCTCTATCTAACTAGAAACTTTAGGAGTTAATTTAGAATCTTATCTTCCCAAAACCTTGGAGGTGGGCCAGCCCTTAGGGAAGGGTATTGGAAGAAAAACACTAAAGTATCGAATGGCTCAAAAGATCTGATAGACGTGTGCTTGCTGAAGGGCAGGCTGTGTTCAAAGCCCTGTGATGGACCGGGAAGTTAAAGGGGATCCTTCTAGTCCATGTTCAATCTAACTTATTGTAAGCCCTGCTTCTCCACCCCATTACCTAGGGAACACCATGGAGAACATCCTTGGATGTCAGAGGGCCTACCTGAAAGTGGTGCAGGAAAACTAAAATTGCATATTTTTCATAGAGTTCCTTGAGTCAAAGTCGAAATCATCCCTGGGGTCCACTGACAATAGAGATGGATTTTGAGGTGGGGAAAGTGGTGGTGTGGCAGCTAAAACTGAAAAACTTCTTATCATTGCATCTTCACAGCTTAAAATTTTTCTGGAAAATGTCAGATGGTAGGTTAGGTTTTATGAATCACATACAATCTCCACTCCATATTCTTTGCTTTGATATTTTTTTCAGCAACAGTGTAACGACAACCCTTTAAAATTACTTTTAGTTTCTGAGCCATACAAAAAGAGAACAAAGGCCCGAGTTAGCAAACCACTGGAGTAAAGCAGGCCACAAGGCCATAGACAACAACAGAGAAGGAATCTGTTTTGCTTAGTCACTGGAAGACATGGAGGTTTTCTTCACACCTACTCCCACTACAAAACCTGATTAAGTGGACGTTTGCAGTTAGCTGACTTGTTTGAGAGCTCTCCAAGAAGTCAAAAGACAGGCCTGTGTGGCCTGCTCCATGAACGTACCCTGAGGTCTCAGGGCCGTTAGTGATTGATGTGCAGGAAGCAAATGGCCTCTTGTCTTCCACTGACTGCAATAAAACTATCAGCACTATTAGGAAATGGGGTCCCCACTGAGAAGCAGAAGGGATGGGCTGCCTCTAGGATGGTATGACTTTACCTTCCCCAAACAGTCAAGTGTTGTACTTCCACTTAGCTCCAACCCTCACAACATCCTAAGCAACTCTTGGGGGAGCCGTCTGGCCCATTCACACACGTCAGGTGTTATATTAGAAACACACATCAGAGTATCCATACAACAGGCCCGGTGTTTGGCTTCTGACTCCTACACACAGTTTCCATGGAACTGCAGCATGTGCCACCAACAATGCCAGTCTGTTCAAGTTACAGACTCTTTTAGGAGTGTCTGGTCTGAAGCGGAGTGGAAAAAGGGAGAAAGTAGAATTTTTTAAACAAAGAACAAAGAAAACAATATAGGTAGATCTCAATTCTGAAACAAAGTCTTTATTCCAATACCATAAAATGCAGATACAACCGTACACTTACCTTGATACAACAGATTAGACTCTAGCACATGTGCAAAGACATGCGTCTATGCAAAGATGTATATCTGCGACCCCAGATGGTAGTAATATTTTATTCCAGAAGCATTGCCAAGGCAGTTGATTCGTGTGTGCATAAAGATAGCTGGGTATTTGCCTAGTAAGTTATAAAGGGAATAAACTCCCAGTGTGTACTGTTGGTGCTGGGGGAAAAGAGCAAAAAATGCTTGGGCCACTCTGTCACAATTTCCTCCTTTCTTTCTCCCCTTCCAATTCCACTTAGCACGCAGGCTATTGTCAGTTGATAGTGGGCATCCTGCCAAAACCCAGAAAGAAAAAGATGTATTTATTACCTGCATATGAATGTTTTTGTCATGTGAGATCAGAATGCCATTCTCTTCACAGCTGACAAGGTCGTCCCTGGCTATACACACGGGTATTTTCCTGTGCACCTTGGACTCCCCACAAAGGCAGCTCACATTGTGTTATCTAGAAAGGCATCAGTTGAAAAAGGAAAGCTCTGTTTTTCAGTTATTGTAGTGCTGGCTTGCTTACATCCAGATTATTCTATTCAAATAGGGCATTAGTAGAACTTAATATAACCTGAACGCTCTTCACTAGAATTTCTATATTATCAATGTAAACTTGCGGCTTGAGACTTAAACATATTTATTTGCTACTATTGAACTGCCCAAGTTGAAAAACTGCCCACGAATAAATGAAAATGACCAATATGGTAGGCATACACATTCATACAAATAAGTAAAAGTAAGTTTCCCTTTAAATTATATACACATTAATAATTGAAAACATTATAATGCACATATAGGATTTTATAATTCATAACATTTTAACTGATGTTTCTTGGTGAATCCTTCTAGCTGTACCATCTCCATCTAAAATGCCACAACCCAACGACCCACAATGCTAAGACAAGATAGATTTTGAGTTATAATGCCGGACCCTGCCATGCGCAGCTGCCTTCCTAGAATAGTACAGCCCACTGTCAACATAAACGAACAGCATCTTTTTGTGGGACTTTCTGTCAGAAACACTCTTGTCTCACATCTGCAAATTTGACTGGTAACAGAAGCAATCCAAGGAAAATATGTGTTGCCTGCATCCTGCTTAATGATACTGTCTGTGCATTTGTTATTTCAGACCAGCTTTTCACAGCAACAGTTGAATACATAAAATTAAATTAAGGATATCAAAGTTAACTAACTCCAGCTCCATTTGATAGACAATCTTGGTAAATAATCAGGATTTTAACTCCTCTGGACTTGAATTTGGGAGGCTGACAATTATTAGCCATGGAGTTAGGAATTTTGAATAAAATATAAGTAGATGAGTTCAGGTCACATTTACTTACCAGAAGGCAGAACACTGATTGGCAAAGAGGCATGCACACCTATAGGCTTCTAAGTATAGAAGGATTTTCATTTTTAATAACCAGGAGTAATTCTTCATTTAAATTCAGAGATACCAGGCTTTTTTTCCATGGAGAGCAATAATAAAGCTTAGATCTTGAGCAGGCTCTTCAGACCTCCTACCTTATTCCTTACTTTTGCTAAATTTTCTTCTACATATGTCTTTGAGAACAACTACCACTTTATTGTTCTCACAGTGAACATGCAGCTGGTTGGATATTTTAATTTTTTCCATGTTATACACAGTGTCTTGAAGATACTTCAGGGCTATATTAGTTACTTTGTTAGGACAAAATATCTGATATCCACAATTTAAAGGAGGAGAGCTTTATTTTGGATCACTCACAGTTTCAGTAGGTTTAGTCCATGGTCAGCAGGCTCCAAGGACAGAAGGATATGGAGAAAATGCATGGTGGAAGGGCCAAGGCCAAGGAAACCTGCTCACATCATGTTATCCAGGAAACAGAAAGAAAAGGATGAGCCAGGGACAAAAATACACACTCCCAGGTCATGACCCCAATGACCCACCTCTTCCAACAAGGCTCTCCCCTCCAAATATATAAGACTTTTTGGGGGGACATTCTATAACTAAACTATAACACCCTGTCCCTGGCTCCAAAAAGTTCATGTTCTTCTCAATATGCAAAATGCATTTACTCCATCTCTAAGAGTCACTAAAGTCTGAACAGTTCCAGCATTGCTGAAGTCCAAACCCAAAGTCTCCTCTGAGACTCAAAGCCAACGCTTAGCCATGAGTCCCTGTGAAAACACAAAAGAAAGTTAAACATTTCCAACATACAATGGCACAGAGCAAACTTTCCCATTCCAAAAGTGAGGAATAGGGGAAGAGATAGAAATTGGGTCAAAGCAAGACCAACACCCAGCAGGACAAACATTAACTCCTATAGTTCCATGTCCAGCACCTGGCATGGGTTTTGGTGAAATGTGATCTCCAAAGGGAGCTCCAGTCAGCTTCACCCCTATAGCCTTGTTGGTTGTGGCTCACGTGACATCTCTCTTGGGCTGGCTGTGCTTACCGACTACAGTTTTCCTCAGAAGAATTTCCACATGCCTGGCACCTTGAACTTGCTGGGGTCTCCACTGAACTTTTAGCTTCACACACTGTCCTCCCAGTGGGCACACTGCCTGGCCTTCCAGGCCTTCTTCTGAATCTGGGTGGAAGCTTCCATGACCCTATAATTCTTGCATCCTGCATGCCTGAAAAACCAGCACCACATAGAGATCCTAAGGTCTGCTGCCAACTTGAGCAGTAGCTAGATCCCCTCAGACCATGCTTGCAGTGAGCTCTGAGTGCCTGGTGAAATGAATCCTTGGGAGCCAATTCTTTAGGTGGCACTTCTCCAGCAGGGTACCGTAAAATCCCTTCTCAAAGCAAAGTTTTTCAAAGGAGTTTACCTTTAAACTTTTGCACCTTTGAGCCCTTGAAGGATAGGGTCTGGCCAATTCCTGAGATGCCTTCATGTTTCTTTCCTATTGTCCTGATGCAAAGTACTTGGCTTCTTTTTAACACTAATCTTTTCAGCAGCCACTCACTCCATGGCCCTGACTTTTCAGGGACTTCCATTCTGGTGAAACTGTAAACTTTTCACATCCGCTTTTTGCTCTTAATTATCACTGTACATCTGGCTGAAAGCAACCAGCATTACTCACTCCCCAGCCTGAACATTGGGCTGCTTTGAAATTTTCTCCACTAAATTAATTAGTCCACCATCTTTAAATTCAACCTCCCACAAAATCTTGGGACATGTGCAAAATGTAGACAAGTTCATTGCCAGAATATATGGATCTAGTCCACTTTCCAATAAAGTCTACATTCCCATCTGAAACATCCTGAGCCTACCCTTTGTTGCCCTCATTCCTTTCAGCATTCTGGCTTTCTGAGCTCTGAACAGATTCTCTCATCAATCTTCTTATAGCATTCTAAGGCTTTTCTAGCTAACATCTCCAAAATCTTTCCAAATTCCTCCCCAAAACCATTTCCAAGGGCTTCTAAGCCATGTGATCGGGTACAGTCACAGTAACAACCCCACTCCTGGTACCAAAATCTGTATTAGTTACTTTCCTGTAGCTAGGATAAAATACCCAACACCTGCAACATAAAGGAGGAGAGGTTTATTTTGGTTCAGTTTCAGTGGGTTTACTCCATGGTTGGTTGGCTCCTAGGCCAGTATGGTGAAAGGACCTGGTGGAGGAAAGCTGTTATGGTAGCCAGGAAAAAGAGAAAATAAGCAAAAAGCCAGGAACAAAAATATACTCTTCCAGGTCATACTCCCTGTGATCCACCTTTTTGAACCAACCTCCATTCCCAAACACATGAGACTTCTGGGGGGACATTCTATATCTAAATCTTAACAGTGGCACAGAATTTTGCCAAAGACAAATTTTCTCCATATTCTTCACTAAGCTACTGATTTTACAACTGTATATGAACCATGCCCCACACAATTTATCCATATTGCCACAAAACTATCCATGTCATATACCTGGCATTGGAGGCTTGACATTCAGAAGTTATAAAAACCAAGCAGACAGGTTCTAATCTCTGAGCCAATAGTGGGCTCCAGTGGGTTTTTATATCTCTAGAGTTTAACTGTCCAAGTTGCTGTTCTTCCTCTGGCCACTTGCCTCTTGGCACTTTGCTGTCCATTCGCACCTCCACCGAAGCCTGGGCAAGAAAAGTAAATGAAGTTAGAATCAGATCTGCAAATGTTGTTTCTTCTTAGATACTGCCTGGTGAAGGACTTGCCCATGAAGAATGCCAAAATGTCAAAATCGTTTTAAAATATAAATTATCTACAGACTACAGACATTGATGTTGATGACTAGAAAAAAAATTCTTTTATACTTTTTGGAAATAAGCAACTTAGTCTTACATCCTAGAAGGAATGTCAAAGAGTCAGCATCCAAAGAAAAGCACTCAAGAACCAGAATATAAAGGAAATCGAACATTGTGTTACTGAATCTCATAAAGGAAAAATACAACACTGACTTTTCTCTTGATGCATAATTTGAAGAAGTCATATTGGATGATAGCTACAAGCTGTAACTTTCTACAATTTTATAACTAAATGTAAGATTTGAGTATTATTTCTCAATAATATTATTATTTGGCATAGAATGATACAAGAAAAGACCCTAAACATCAAAAGCAGGACTACTTCGCTTTTCTTCTTCCTCCAGGAAACTGTCCTTTTTGGGTTTGTCAAATATATTTTGTCACTGTGAATCAACCAATCTCTCTCTCATATGAGTACCTACTATATGGTAGGCATTGTTTTAGGAGCCCGTGATAAAAAGATAAACAAGTTCCAGTCTCTACCATCTAGAAGCCTAGAATATAGTGAGAATGCCAAATGTGAAATACATCCCAAGATAGCATCATAGTGCCCTGCTAGAGATGACATATGAAGTGCTATGAATTGCACAAGACAGCAACTAACTTCTGAAAAGCTTTCTCCTGACATTTTTGTTGGGTCCTAAAGAGTAACGTCAGAGTATTTTAGACAAAGAAAAGAAAGTAAAGACATTGCTGGGAAAAGTGATGAGCAAAGAGAAGCAGGAATAGGAGCAATTTGTGGGGCTGATATGAGGTGAGAAAATGAGAGGCATGAAGTGACTGGAGATGAAAGTGAAATTGCTGGTTTCAAGAGTTTAAAGTATCTTAGATAGCCCACTATTTAATTTAGATGTCATCTTTAAAGGCATGGCTTTCAACTGGTAATAGTCACTGCAAGGTTCCCAAGTCACTACCAATTATTGTCTGCAGATTGAATATATTTGAGATTTTGAATCATAAGGTATTTTTTAAATGAGTGTCAGTGGTATGGGCCATGTTCATTAATCAATCACAAAATAAAAAGTTGCTGCTTAATCAAGAGAAGCTTCATTGATTGAAGTTTGCATTATTTCTTAATCAACTTCATGTGGGTATCCACAATATTTTGGACATGAAAAAGGCTTTATGCAAAAAAAATTGGGAATCATTGTTTTAGATAATAGGAAATAATTACTTTTCCTCCATTGTGTTACTGGGGATCAAACCCAGAGCTTCAAACACGCTAGACAAGTACTCTACCACTGAGCTACATCCCTGCTCCTTGTTACATATTTTAAAATAAGAATGCAATATGATCAGATTGGTATTTTAGAATGTTCACTCCAAGCAGATGTAGCCAGACAGATTTGAGGGGCATAAAAGGAAAACCAAAGACATTGGTTAGAAAACAGATCAAGATGAACACTGCTTGGGACATTTGATGGTGAAATGGAGAAAGAGGAGAGAATCAACTCAGAAGAAATGTAGAAAATAGGAATAAAAAGAGTTACAGACAGATTTGATATGGAGGAGAGAGAAGGAGGCAGTAAGGGATCACACCTAGGTTTCCCTTAGAAATCCTGGGAAATTATAATGGATATAGGGCATATGAGAAATAGGATTGTTGGAGAGGATAATGAATTTGATTTGAGATATGTTCACTTGGGAGTACCTGAGAGACAGAGAAGTGGAGTTTTTGGTAGGAAAAGGGAAATGTGACTTGGAATCCCTAGGAAAGAGGCAGAGGCCACAGATGAAGGACTGGTAACTACCTAGAATAATTAGGAGGAATAATTGAAAACTCAAGAGTGAATGGCAAAGCACCTGCCTGCAAACACAAGGTCCTGAATTCAATTACCGGTACCAAAAAAAAAAGGAGTGAATGGCATAGAAAGCAGTTGATTGTAAGAAAGGAGTTCAGAAGCGAATGCTAAAAAGTTGAAACATCAAACTTTAGGAAGAGGCAGAAGAGAACTGCCAAAATTCACCAAGTCTCAAGAGGGTGACAGACAATAATGGCATAAAAATTTCAGGAAAAAATGGTTAAAGGTTAAGTATTGCAATGACAAAGAAACAGAAAACAGGCCAATGGACTCTGGTCACCAAAAGTGGTTATCTGAGTGGTAATCTGAGGTAAGTAAGTTCATTTTAGGAAAATAATGGACAGAGAACCCAGTGCACAACAGATGACTAAGGAATGAATTGAGAAGGGAAGAAATGCGAGCTAAGAGTGAAGGGAAAGAAAGGAGAAAAATAGGACACAACCAGATTGAGGAAAGGCTGTACAAGGAGAATTAACTCAGGACTGGGGAGACTTGAGCTTGTAGGGTTGGGCCAAGGAGAAGTAGCCATGGGAAAAAGTGATTAAGATACTGGAAACAGAGCATACCGCTGATAAAGCAGGGTCGTGGGGACAATAGGAGGGTCAGATCAGGTTGTTCCTGGTCAAGTTACCCTTCACCCCTGTGCACTCAGACATGCTGCTGGACCTTCTCCAGGCTTCCCCATCTCTGTGACACTGTTCATGTTAATCAGCTAAAAATTACTTCACCTGCTTTCTTGTCTGACGACTTAACATTCACTCTAAATCAAGAGACTCTTTGAATAAAGGTTTGGTGGAGAGATAGCTAAGAGCTTCTAAAAATAATCACCTTATTAGTTCCTCAGCACACGTGATATCACAAATGTTTAGAGCTGAAATGGCTGTGTAAGCAATTCGCCTTGGAATGTCTTCAAGAACTGCACACTTAGCTTTCTGAGGTAACTTCATTCCGTTGCTAAAGCCATTCCTCCAGCTCTCACCTCAGCCCTGTATTGCTTTTGGAACATGCTCTTAGTGGCTGTGTCTGGGGAGGACAGTCCTCTGGGCATAGACAGGTTGGGCTGGAGCCAATTTGGAAAAGCCAACCAGTGAGACTACCTCAAATAAGGAGATAAGACTAACAGGAAGGACCAATGATGAGACTGGAGGGGGTCTGAATCAATCAATCAAAATCAAAATAAAATAATATTTACAAGATTGACTAGGGGCCTGTAGGAGAGAACAGTGACATTAACCTTCTATTTTAAAGTGTCTGCTATGCATAATGACTGTGATTAACATCTCCCCCCAGCCACCCACACATATTTCATTCCTTCATTCAGCAAATGTCTATGGGGTTGGGTCTTGAGGAAAAGAGCTAGGAGAGGCAAGGTACAAAATACATGGTAGATGAAGGGTTGAGAAGCATCAGGGAATAGGATTCAGAGGTAACAGAGAAAATAAGTTTCCCAAGATACCTTGGGAGGAACACTAAGTTTCTTCCTCTACATAGGAAAGAGTGAACTAAATTTTATGCATTCTTTTTTTTTTTTTTTTTTTTTTTGTGGGTACCGGGGGTTGACCTCAGGACCTCGCACGCCAGCAGGCGCCCGTGCCGTTGAGCGATATCACCGGCCCCTTTTTCGTATGTGGGTTCCGGGAGTCGAACTCGGGTCCTCGCGCTTGCCGGGCAGGCGCTTAAGCCGCTGAGCCATCTCACCGGCCCTATACATTCTTAAAAGATACATTCTTAAAAATGTATTCTTAAAAGACATTCTTAAAAGATATTCTTAAAAATTTTATACATTCTTAAAATTTTATACATTCTTTTATACATTCTTTTTTTTTTTTATGTGGGTACCGAGAGTTGAACTCAGGACCTCGTGCTTGCCAGACAGGTGCTTACACAGCTGAGCCATCTCACCGGCCCCCCTTTTATACATTCTTGAAGAGTGACTACATCTGACATTTTGGTTATATTAAGTAAGCCACTGTCTCAGTTGTTCAATAGTCTTCATGATCCATAACCTCCATAATAGGCTCGAACCTTCCATCTTACTTCCACTTGAACACTCCCAGCCATTTCATTTTAAGCCATCTCATCCTGTCCCTATTCTTCCCTTCACCTCCTCGCCATCGGTGTATCCTCAGAAACGTAGTCCGTTGTGGGCAAACCTCTTATCTCAAGCTATTTCTCATGTTACCTCAATCTCTTTGCCCCAAGTGAAGACACCAGATCCACTGAAACCCTTGTCAATTCTCACCCACCTAGGTATTCCTAGTATCAGTGCGTGATGGGTGGGACTCAGACTTCTTCTCACTCCCCAAAGCAACCTTCAGGCCTGAGACATCCTCTTTCTAAATCTCCTGATTCAATGTCATCCAGTGATACCACTGTTCATTTATTGCTGGGATTGGAGGCCATCGCCTACCACTCCATTACTCTCAGCACACAATTACTGAGCCTACCTCAAATGCTGCCTTTCCCACATGCCTTTCACCTAATTCTGCAATTAATTTTCATATGGCACAACTAATGGCAGGATCTAGGTCATATGCATAAAGCCTATCTGCTGAAGAGATTTAGGGAAATAGGTTACTTGAGTTAGCTTTCTGGTACCTATGTTAGAAGGAACAAGCTGGAAGTGAGATTGAATGGATGTTGAATAAAGTAATCTTCAGTTTCTTCCATAAATAGGTTGCTTTTCTCTCCAATTCAGCCAATCCTCAGTTAAAAGAATGTTTTCCTATAAATCACGTTTCTTACCATCCCAGTTTTTGCAAAGGCAATACCATTCTTTCAGTCTACTAGAACAAAAGATTTAAAGTCAACTCTTTTCTCTCTCTTTCATCTGCCATGCCCAGTTTTTTACACACACCCACTATTTCCCTGGAGAAGAAACTGGTCTATGGATGCCACACTTTCTACTCCATCCTTCATGTCCCTAGACCATCAAGAGTCTCACTGCCTTGTGCTCAGAGTGTTGCAATTGCTTCCGGGCTCAAGTATCTCCGAACGTGTTCTATAAAGTCAGGCTTCCTTCTGAAGCATGGCTGTCATGGCCTCAACCCCTGGTCAAAAGTTAATATTAACATGAGGGTTTGATTATCAACTCCTAACATAACTACTTCTGTGAGCTAAAATACCCACAAGCGGAAAGAAACTGAAAAACAAGATTGCCAGTCACCCTATTTCTAAAATCTAGAAGGAAATTCTACTAAAGACAAAATATGTGGAACTGAATTAAGAAATACTGTACCATGAACAACTATCATATTTTTTGCCACTAAAAATGAACAAACCAAAGAGATTGCTATTTCGTCCCCATTTTCTGCTCCTTATCAGACATCCAGGCATGTCCCTTTCAAAGCTGGGATCTCTGTGTGGGTACTGCTCATTTCTTAAATTCTTCCCCTTCTACATCTTTATAGTACTATGAGTCCCAGAACAGCGTAGGGAGTTTAAGAAAATGGTTTTTACCGGGCATGGTGGTACATGCCTATAATCCCAACTACCCAGGAGGAGGAAGCAGGATGTTTGCAAATTCGAGGTCAGCCTGGGTAATTCAACAAGACTCAGCTTCAAACTAAAGTGTAACAAAGGAGGCCGAGGGTGTAATTCAGTGCTCCCCAGGCTCAATTTCCAGCACAGAAAAAAAAAGGCTTTTAAGACTACTGATTCATAATGCAATGTGCAGTGCATCCATTGGAGACAGAACTCTGTCACTCACGTGGCACAAACTTTTGGTTGCCCTCCCATATCTAGTTTGACTTTCTACTGTGTTTGGCTAGATAATGGCTCCTCAGAATATAGAGTGTACATTTCCCAGCTTGCCCTTCAGCTAGATATCCTCATGACCTAATTCTGATCAGTGGAGTAGAAGTAAAGGACATACGAGTCTCCTTACAGAACAGCTGGTGCATTCCCTTTGCCCAGTTTTCTTCATCCCCTTTTCCATTCTACTCCCCAGCATTGCATTCTAATGGTTCCTGAGATCCTGCACCACACCTGAAGGCTGCAGAGCAGAAAGCCTGAGTCCTGAGGACTTCATGGAGCAGAATTTTTGCATCACGTGTTTTGACTCCTATGTGAGAGAGAAATAAATGTCTATCTTTTATAAGTTGTGTAATTTTTTCTCAATTTCATACATTAAATAGAATCCTAATTAATTCATAACATATTCTGGGAATTATATTTTTCTTGTATCATATGGTCCAAGCGTCAATGAAGCAGAGACGGGAGAGAAGTGTGTAACAGTTCAGACATCTAAGAACTGAGCTAGAAATTATTCTTAGTCATCTTCCCCCTGCTGTGGATCTGAGAAAGACGCCCCACTGAAGAAGAGTGTAAGGGACAGGCTGACCACTCTCCACTCTGTTGGCTAATACCAGATTTGGATCTATCTCTTTATGTTTCAGGACAATTGATAAAATAAAATAAAATAGTTTCTGCGATCCATATGTATAATGTTTTAAGCCAGAAAAAACTAATAGATGGCGATGGTCTTTGGAATCGTGGGAGAGGGTGTGAGGTGCTTTTCCAGAGCTGGAACTGCTCTCTTGCTTGATGCGGGTGCTCATTACACTTGGAGAGAACACAGGGAGTGGTCCATTTACAATTTGACTTTTATAAAGATTAATATAATAGAAAAAATACTGAAGAGTAGCAGAGCATCTTGCTGAAACATGTCTTAAAATTGTCACAATAAACATAAAAATATTCAATAAAACTAGTATCATCAATAAGGCAAAGGGACAAGTATATTCCATGAAACAATAGTGGGACGCTATGGGTAGCGAATAGGCTGGAATGAAAAAGAAGCTGCTTGAGATTAAAAAAAAAAAAAAAATGCCAAAAATGTAAAGGCAGAAGTGCAATACATATCAAAGCCTGAAAAGCACAAAATTAACATTGCTAAAAATAGAATGAGAAGCCTAGGAAACAAGCTCTTTTTTTTTTTTTTTCAGTTTTGAGAAAGTGAACTAGCTAGAAAACAGACCAATTTAATTCTTCACCATATATGGCATTTCACAAAATTTCATCTGAATATGCATAAAATAGACAAAAAGGTAAAAATGAATGATAGATATGGGAGATATATATGAGCTTGGGATCCAATCTCTAAATTAGTTATGTTTCTGAAAATCAACCCAAAATAACTGTACAAAACAGGCAAATATACATATGCATTTTTAAAATTTAAAAATTTAAGTTCAAGACTTAAATTTACAGATTTATAAGAGTCTCATTCTTTTCCAGGTAAAACCAAAGAAAAGAAACCAAAATATAGGCATATTCTGGCCCCCTCCTCCAAAGGAGTTTAAATGTAAAAAAAAAAAAAAAAAAGGATGAATTAAAATTTTGTTGAGGGGGTAGGGGAGAGGAAAAGTCTATCATGTTGGTGTAAAAAGTAGATTTATTGGGCCGGTGAGATGGCTCAGCTGCTTAAGCGCCTGCCCGGCAAGCGCGAGGGCCCGAGTTCGACTCCCGGATCCCACATACGAAAAAGGGGCCGGTGATATCGCTCAGCGGCACGGGCGCCTGCGGGCACACAAGGCCCTGAGGTCGACCCCCGGTACCCACAAAAAAAAAAAAAAAAGAGTAGATTTATCAAGTCAGGGGTGTTGGTGTATGCCTGTAATCCCAACAGTCTTGGAGGCTGAAGCAAGAAGACTGCAAATTTGAGCCAATTTAACAAGACCTTGTCTCAAAAATAAATAAATAAAAATAAAAAGGGCTGGGGATGTAGCTCAGTGTGAATGCCCTGGGTTCAATCCCCAGTACCACAAAAAATAAGAAGGAGAAAAAGGAGAAGAGAAAGTAGAGGAAGAAGAAGAGAAAGAACAAGAGATTTGTCACAGAACAAAAGCCATGCTCCTCTCTAATTTTCTGCTATTCTATTAAATGATATTTAAGAACTGTTTTTATGTTTATAGAATTATAAAGGGGAATATAGAATTTATAGAATTATAAGGGGAATTTCATTCTCAACTGAATTGTTATTTACGAATGACAGTAACAAAAGGACATTCTATTATGTGCAGATAGGCTTGACACCCTTCACTCATTTATTCTTTGTTTAGAAATGATTATAATTATACTTTAAGGTAGTCATTTGAAAATAATTACTCAAAAACATAATCAGCTGCCTGATAACACAAAATTGAAAACTTAAAATGGGAGAAATTGTCGTATTAAAGGACCAAAACAACAGAGCACCAGAAAAACCAAGAACAACAGAGTTAAGATTAAATGAGAAAAAAAAAAAAAAAAAAAGAAAGAAAGAAAGAAAGAAAAAGATTAAATGAGAGCTGGGAAAATAATTACAAAACTATATCAAAGTAAAACTGAGAGATTAAAAGTTGAGGCTTGGGGTTTGTTCATTCATTTGTTTCGTTTCGTGTGAGACAGAATCTCACTGTGTAGTTCAGGCTGGCCTTAAATTCATTATGTAGCCCAGGCTGGTCTGGGAGTCATGCAAATCCTCCTGCCTCAGTCTCCCAAGTGCTGGGATTACAGCTGTGCACCACCACCCCTAGCTTGGGTAATGATTTCATACGCAAATGCAGACACAAAAAGCAATGGTGACAATATTAATTTCAAGTAGAGTTAAAATTTTAAAATTACAAAGGGCAAGAAGAATCATACTGCTTTACAAGTATCAACAATCATGAACTGTTATGCACTAAATTACACAACATCAAAATATATAAGGTAGAAACTATTAAAAACTACAAGGAGAAATCAATATACATATAACAATAGTGATTATTAAAAAATAAATAAATAACTGGGGGCTGGGGATGTAGTTCAGTGGTACAGTGCTTGTTTAACATGTATGGGGCCCTGGGTTCAAGCCCCAGCACCTAAATACATGGATGGATGGATAGGTAGATAGATTAGTAGACAGATAGAGTAAACATGAGACAAATCATTACAGGATTAAATATTTACACTTAAAGTGAAATCATTTTTTAAATACAGGGGAAAATATAGATAAAATTTTAACTTATCCAGAGGCAGGTACATCTAAAAATAACAGAAAAACAACAAATGGAAAGAATGGTAATCCCAGGGGGAGGCTGAGGCAGGAGGATTGCTGAGAGTTTGAGGCCAGCCTGGGCTACACAGTGAGTTCAAGGCCAGCCTGAACTACATAGTGAGAACTTGTCTGCAAAACACCAAGAAGAAGAAGAGGAGGAGGAGGAGGAGGAAGAAGAGAATTTTTTTTATATAATTTTAAAATATGAAATTGTAAAAAATTTTAAAAATTAAAAGGCAAACAATGTATCGGAGGGCCGGTGAGGTAGCTCAGCGGCATAAGCGCCTGCCTGGCAAGCGTGAGGTCCTGAGTTTGATTCCAGGAACCCACATGAAGGAAAAAATGGGGCCGGTGATAATGCTCAGCGGCACAAGCGCTTGCTGGCAAGCACGAGGTGCTGGGTTCGACTCCCGGTACCCACATAGAAGCAAAAAACAAATAGCAATGTATCGGGAAAAGTTACAACAAATAGGACAAATGACTATATCAATTTCCCTTTTAAATAAATATTAGATATGGTAATATCTTATGTTGGTGCTGTCTAATTGAGTTTTCTGCTACGATAGAAATGTTCTGAGTCTACACTGTTAACATGGCTGCCACTCCCCACAAGAGCACTTGGAATGTAGCTGGTACCAGGACTGAATGATATTTTAGGTATATTGGTTAAATTAATTTTATTATGAAGATTTTTATTACTAATACAAAAATTTATTTTACCTATTTCTTGTTGTTTAATGTGGCCATGAGAAAATTAAAAATTACATACGTGGTTTGCATTAGGCCTCTATTGGACAGAACTATTCTAGAATGGTCAGGAAAACAAAGGGAAAATTCACAGGAGAAAAAATACAAATGGTCACTAAGCTATGACAAAAAATGTTCTGCTTCACTTATAATCCAAGAAATACAAATTAAAACAAGATAAAATTTTTTTCTATCGAATTGACAAAGCTTTTTTTTTAGAAAAACCTTCATTATTGGCAAGCGTTCTTTAAAATGAGCACTTACATACACTGCTGGTGGGAGTATAAATTGATGCAACCTTTCTGGAAAGCCATTTGGCAATATGAACCAAGAGCCTTAAAGATAGTCTTGACTTAGTGTCTCTATTTCTAGGAATTCAGCCTAAAGAAATAATTTTCTTTAATGCAGTTAAAGTTTTACGTATGAGGATACTCATCACAGTGCTATTTCTAGTAGAGAAGTACTAGAAACAATCTCAATAGCCAATAATATAGAAATTGTTAAATATCAGCCTTAAATCTTGTTAAATAATGTACGGTGATGGCCAGGTGTGGTGGCACATGCATGTAATCCCAGCGTTTGGGAGGCTGAGGCAGGAGGATCACTGTGAGTTTGAGGCCAGCCTGGGCTACATAGTGAACTCAAGGCCAGCCTCAACTACACAGTGAGACCCTGTCTCAAAACAAAACAAGACAATTTTTAGTGATGAAGAAAATGTTCACAACAACGAGTGAAAAAAGCACAGTTTATTATACAGAATACTCGTAAAGAATAACTACATATATTATGCATACATAAACACCATTTCATAAAGTTGGGGCCAAATTTCACATTTTAAGACACTTGTCATAGTTAGAATCAAAATTAGGTAATGCAAGAAAGGTTATAAGCAATTGCCTCTGGGTATTATTTTATTTTATTTTATTTATTTTTTTTATATGTGGGTACTGGGAGTCGAACTCAGGACGTCGCGCTTGCCAGGCAGGCACTTATGCTGCTGAGATATAACACTGGCCCAGATTATTTTATTTTTGTCTTTATTCTTTCATGGCTTTTTTTTCAAAATATTCATGAATAATTTTATTTTTAAAATCAGAAAATGACTTTTTTTTTAAAGTACTTAATACCCTATCAATTCCCACCTTCTCATTCAGGTTTTAAGGTCCTCTGTAAACCAGGTCTCTTCAGCCTTCCAAATGAATTCCTCACGGCTGGCACGCGTGGGGTCGCAGTTGCTCTGTGGGATGCCCGTCCTCAGCCCCTTCCCCCCACACAGTCTGAGTTCCCACTGAGCACCGGGCAGAGCTGGGGGACCCTGCACAGACGCTCATTTACCCCGCCCTACGGTCCTGCAAGCTAAGTATTGTAACCCTCACTTTAAAGAGAGAGAAGTGGGAGGAAGCCGTTTTCCCTCTAAATTGCAATTTTAACCCCCTTCTCTTAGACGAATGTTTTTGTCCCAGCTCTGCCACTGACTTGCAAGGTGACCTTGGGCAAATCATTTTTTTAAACATGGTTTCCTCATGTATTAAATAAAGGAAACAACAGTACAGCGATCCGGTGAGAGCTGCTGAGAAGATGAACAAAGATGATCTACTCAGTCTGTTTAGCTCCGTGCCTGGCTCACTTTTCATTGTCACCCTCGGCTAAGGTCCTCCTAGCTTTCCAAGTCTCTCCAACCCCAGACCCACACCCTTGGTGACATTCCTCGTCTTGTAATGTACTTGTTTTGCTGTGTAAGCTTCCAGCCCTCAACTGCTTGTCCTCCTCCATCTCCCGCCACACGCGGAGTGCCACGGAATGTCTCGCAGTCTGGATGCAGTAAATTATCTAACTGAACAGACAGTAGCATTGTTTCTCATGCCGACTCTTGGGCGCGCTTTTCCATGAATTCTCTTGCAGGGCGAGCAGTCAACCCTGTGGATTTGATGGGGGTCTCTCACACGTGTTCTCACTTGCCAGCTAAAGACCGAGGAGAAGCCCGTGCACTTCATTACAGGAAACCCGGACAGCCTGCACATCGCGTGGATAGATACCCACGCCGCATGCATTAGCAGCTCCTGAGATTTCCAGTTCTCTAGCTAAGTGTTCCCCTTGCCTTCTCATCCTACCCTAAACACACACATCACACTGATGCGCCACAGCATCTCCACAGGAAAACTTAGATAGGAGGCATCTTCAGAAAAACCAGCCCCTGGGCCACTGCACAGCCACACCTACCTCCCACAGCATGCCGCCCACAGGACTCACTCCCAGGCAGCCCCAGGCCAAGATCAGAACGGTGAGCCAGCCACACCGTAAGGTTGTTAACCATTGGGGAAAAAAAAATCAGCCTTGCTTGGTACCCAGCACTGCTAAAGTTGTACTGATTAGGAAAATTTGATGAACTGAAAAGGAGTTACCTTAAGGACAATAAAAAATATCCTCAAATAGATACAAGTATTCTCTAAGCATCTGCTTTGTGCCACCACAGTTTAAGATGCCGGGCACATGGCGGCTTTACCATTGCTAACTGCTGCAACAACCTTTCCTTTTCCTCACCATCCCAACCCTCATCCTTCCCTGCCAGGTCTCAGAATCCCTTGACAGCTTGGCAAAGAATGATGTGGACACGGCAGGTAGTCAACAGATACTGGCTGAAGGGATAAATAGGAAGGGAATCCAGTACATTAGTTTCCTCAAAACTTAATTAAGCACATGACACGGAGTGAGAAATGGTCACTGGCCCTGGGAAGCAGGACTCTCCAAAGCAACCCACAGTGTCACCCAGAAGCGGAGGAGAAATCCTCACTGGAGAGCAGACGCCAGTTTGCGCCAGGGGGCAGAGCAAGCAGCAGGTCTGAGTAGACCTAGGCCAGGCCTTGCTGAGGGAGTCATCCTGGAGATCTTGAGGCCTCCCTGAAAAGCAACCTGTTTCCTCAGGACTTCTGGTTTCTAGTCAAAGTGCTATGGGGAGATGTAAACCTTTTCCTAAGTCTTTCACGGGGGCGGCTGAAGAAACAGTGGCCACTGTGACATAATTCCAGTGTGACATAATTCCACCATCCGAGAGGCCTTCTACTCAGCCTGAAAGGCCCGCTCCATGATGCCTACAGTAACCCCATCAGTGGGAAGGATTTTATGTTCAAGAAGAATGTGCAGTAGTAATCCCCACACCCACACTTCCACCAGACTCTTCCTTTCCAGGCAGTAGGAATCGGTCAGGCAACATAAGCCCAGCATTATCAAGAAATAATTCAGAAATGCAAACTGAAGGAATTCTACTACAAATGGTATTTATTACTTCAAAAGAGAATTGTTTTCCCTTTTATGGTATCTGAGATATCCATTTTTTGAAAACGTTTCCCCAGCACATTGCAGATTACTTCAGAGCTGGGAAATGCTTCTTGCTAGGAAGAGACTGGGTGCTCCGAGGTTTGGTCCTGTGTCCTCTTCAAAATATTGTTTATTTGGGCAACTGCATTCTTCTGTCAGTAAGGCTTGGGGAGTTCACTATTAATCCCAAATGTAAACCCCACTTAGAGTTGCTCCTTACAAAGGGCGATTACTATTTAACTCTTACATGCACAGCCCATCTTGTAAATTCCTCAGCTAAAGGAGACTGCAGATTTTGCTCTAATGCTACCTCATGTTGGAAACTCCAATTGCTGGCTTAGGTGACCTTTAATTACTTCATCTTTACTCTCTCCACTGAGGGAAATGTCTCAGAAAACCCCTGAGGACTTGGCCGGGTGCTGAACACCTTCGATTTTGAGAGGGGACAAAGTGGCAGGCAGGAAATTGCTCCTAGTGTTCCTGACATGAAAGCACTTTTCTTTTAAAAGGGTTTCCTGTTTTAAACGTTTGCTGTCTGGACAGGAACTGAAAACTCAGAAATCCTGAATTAGTGTTGCTAGATTTGGCAAAACAAACAAAAAGTACTGTTTTGAGCTGGGTGTGGTAGTGCATGTCTATAATCCCAGCACTCTGGGAAGCTGAGGCAGGAGGATCCTGAGTTCCACCCCGGCTTGGGCAATTTAAATAAAAAAAGGGCTGGGGTTCAAAGGCCCTGGGTTCAAGCCCTAGTTAAAAAAAAAAAAAAAAAAAAAAAAAAGACAACGACAAAAAAGGAAAAACAAGCAAACAAAAACCCCACAACAGTACAGGACATACTTATACCGAAAGTCAGCCTAAGCGTGGGCGACAAGCCTGGGTAGGGCTCCCGGACCCCATCGGGGGACAGTGCCACCCGCCCTGAGCTGTCACTCATCCAGCCGCTCACAGGAAGGGTTTCCAATAAAAACCACTTTCCGGCAGCAGCGGCCAGGCCCCCGGGCCCCGGAAAGGCCTGAGGCGGCCGAGGTCCTCCCTGATGGTTGCGTCCTGTCTGGCTTTTTGTTTGTGCCCAGACTTCCCTTTCTGCGCCCCTGGCAGGCAGTTTCCGCCGCAGACCAGGCCGGCCCTACCTGCCACCCCACTGACTTCTGCTTTTCCCCTGGCAACCGGGGACATCCATCTCGGGTTTTATTTCCTCCCCAGACACTGAGGAAGCCTCAGGTGGGTTTCCATGTCAACCTTCAGTGAAATCCAAACATTTGGCTTTCTCAAAGGCAGTTTAACCTCTGCCACCACATCCTTAGAGTGGCAGGGTTTTTTTTTTTCTTCAAAGCTTAAAAAAAAAAAGAAAAAGAGTGACGCTTTCAAAAGACCCGGGCTTCTGGGGATTTCTATTCAGAGAGTGATAACACATCTTGAAAGAGGATATTCATAAATTGTTTGGTTTTGCATTCATCCTCACAAAGCTGGACAGTAATGGCTGAGAGCTATGAAAACTCTTAGGTAAGGAGAGGGGCTAGAACAGAGATAAAAAGAATAATTGGAAACAGAAGCAATTTTCGAGCTGCACCTTCTTTAACACTGTCAAGACCAACAGGCCAGAGAGCTCAGGGCAGGCTGCAGCGTCCTCTGATTCTGGGC
The DNA here is from genome assembly GCA_028451465.1 of Erethizon dorsatum. Lineage (NCBI taxonomy): Eukaryota > Metazoa > Chordata > Mammalia > Rodentia > Erethizontidae > Erethizon > Erethizon dorsatum. The sequence continues at coordinate 104,848,549 of CM051833.1, forward strand.
ACTCGGCTGCCTCTTCCCTTCCAAGGCTGACTTCTGCAAACTTAGCTGCAGTTTTCCACAGATGCTCGGCCTGGTCCTGGGCCACCTTCCCCAGTGAGAGAGCTCCTGGGATGGGAGCTTGGGGAAAAACATGTGATGAGCACAGGCTCCAAGCTTTGGAGGAGGCCACCTGGAAACGGGGAGATAACCTGTTGAGATAAGGGATTTACTGAGGCCAGGGTGCACTGCGGGGAGGGGGAGAGCAGCGGGGTGCAGCTCCACACGGCCAGCCGTGGGACGATGGAACTGGGAGGTAATATATGAGTCTAGCGAGACCACACCGGGAATACTATGTTCCTCATTGCCTCCCAAGAAAGACGCGCATAATGAGCTGGCTGCCATTCAGAGAAGAGCAATTAAGATGATTAAGGGGCCAGAGGGAGTGACCTAGGGGGGAAGAGATTAAAAGAATTAAACATGTATACCTTGGCTAAGCTCAAAGCAGAGGGAATGTGGGAATCTGAGCATCCTCAACATATAAACATGAGGAGAAGTGGAATTGTTTCGCATGGTCCCTGAGGGAGGTAACCGGAAGTAATAGGATGGAAGAAAAGAAAACAACTAGCTGTTGGGGAAAGCTTCTGAACAGTACCAGACACCAGAAGTGCTGGAGTCACACCTAATTTTCTTTAAACAAAGTCAGCAAAGGGAGACAACATGATAGGAGAGAAATAAGTTTGGATAACAGACTGGTCTCACAGGGATGCTTTGAAGGAAAAAATAAATAACACAGCACAATTTCTTTTGGGGAGCTGCAAACCCGATGTAGACTCCCTAGTTACTGGAGCTGAGTATCAGTTGTCTTATTCTGGCGCTCACAGACTCGTCTGTCCTGAGTTTACCCTCCGAAGAGAATCTCCCACCAGTTCCCAGCGTGAGCGCATCTCCCGCTATACTTTCTCCTTTGTGTAGGAAATCCTCCAACCGGTGATTCCTTCCCCAACCCTACTGTCCGACCATCCGAATCTTACCCATTTTTTAAGGATCTGTTTAAATGCAGTTTCCTCTGGCTCCTCCAATCTGTACAGCTCCATCTTTCTTCCCTCTCAGAAGTCATTTTGATAGATATCGTACATAGTGTTCTCATTGCCAGCTGGTGTGTTTTGTTCTGTTTCACTGAAATTGTGAGTTTCTTAGAGACTGGGGGTACATCCCCCATCTTCCCCTTTCCTACTAGCTTTTTGATCTTCCTAAACCAGATCTTTCAACTATTGTGAAGAATTCACATAGCAATAGGATTCTCTTGCTTTTTCCTCTCTCTTGGTGCTTCTTAGACTTCTACCCAGAGTTCCACCCCAGCTGCTCTTTTCTTACTCTACTTTCTTCTGAGAAAATCACATCCACTTCCTGGGCTGCAATGAAATGTCAATGCCAGTGACCCCCAAATCTCCGCCCAGCTCAGTGATTTCTTCTGTACACCAGGCCCTTGCAGAGCATCTCAAATTGGATATCCCGCGTACTCTTCAATACTCCCCAGGTACAAAGCCAAACTTATCTTCCCTTTCCAAGCTACTTCTGCTCCTGGGCTTCCTGTCTCAGAGAATAGCCCTAACATCTCCTCATTTGCCCAACTTAAATACCTAAGAGTTGTTCATGTCACATTCCTATCCCTCCACCACAATCAATCACCAAATGAAGTCAATTCTACCATCTGAATATCTGCACTACCTTATCGTCCGCTGCTGCTCTGGTAATAGACCTGATCTCTTTGACTACTGACATGAGTATGTCCCTTAGACAATCAATGTGGCCACAGAGTTGAGGTGAGGTGTGAGCTTATGATCCAAGCTGAACAGTCGCAGCTTTTCCCAGGATCCTATATTCAGAATGTGTTCTGAATTTGAGAGAGAAAGTCACCTTGTTTAATCAGAAAGGGGAAAGGCATGATTTCAAAGCCACCAACAAGTCACATACCCTACCAGGCCAGAAAGAGTAAACAGCTTTTAGAGATAAGCAGAGTTGAGTACAAAAATAGACACAAGCTTCTGGCAGCTTTCCATTCGAGGATACAGACACGGAGGGCCAGCACTCCCTCGCCTTTGTATGACTCCATTACTGAAGTTAAGAAGATCCTCGATTTTAACTGAGCTTTCTGTGGTGGCTTCTGTCTCCTTGAAAAAAATTTTTGATTAATGTAATACATCAAATCTGCTCTGTTCTCTGTTGATTCTGTACTTAGCACCATGAGTCTCATCCAGACCACTGAAGGCCTTCAAACTGATTTGGCGAATAGCCTCGCCCCTCTGTGTCCTCCTCCTGGTGCATCCACTGTGATTTTTCCAGAACTTAATCTTACCAAGACATTGCCAACCTACAAGCCCAAATTCCTTGACAAGGCCTTGCACATCTTTGCTCCTGCTTGCATCTTTGTCCTCTCTCTTGCATTCCCAGCTCTTGTATTCCTGAATACCTTCAGGTGTTCCATGGGCCTTAGTACATAGCATTCATTCTGCCTGCATTACTCTTCTCTAACTAATTGTATCTCATCCTTAAGGTCAATGTGGAGGGCCAGTGAGATGGCTCAGTGGCATAAGCACCTGCCTGGCAAGCGCGAGGTCCTGAGTTCGACTCCCGGTACCCACATACGAAAAAAGGGCCGGTGATATCGCTCAGCAGCACGGGTGCCTGCTGAAGTGCAAGGTCTTGAGTTTGACCCCCGGTACCCACAAAAAAAAAAAAGAAGGTCAATGTGGAAAGGTCACATTGTCAAGGATCCTCTGAACCCTAACCTGAGTTAGCTAGTCTGTATTTCCTTGATCATAACACTACTCATCACACTTCTTACTTATTATAATTACTTAGCTGACTTACCTTTCCCCGCTGGTCTGTAGGCACCTGAAAACAGGTCCACATCAGAGCAACCCCAGAACTCAGTATAGCGATGGACATGGTGAATTAATACACCAGCTCCCAGCTATTCAAATGGCTCTCAAGTGTGTATTTATAGAATTTCTCCTTTGAGTTTCAGATGTGTTTTTCTAACTACGTTGCAATTTTCTCCTCTTCCTGTGGTCCTTATCTTCCTAGGCAGACAGTCTAGCCTGGGATTCACTTTTGATGCCTCTTTCTTCTCCTCCTCCATTATCCAGTTAACAAAGCTTGTCAATTGTCACTTCTACCCTCTGTCTCTGCCAGCCCTGCCTGGACAGTCATATCAACCTCCTATCTGGTCACTTTTATTAACTGCCTCACTCACTTCAACCCACTCTCTCCATTGAAGCCAGAGTTATTTTTATAAAAATGCAAAGCTGACTGTTATTTCTCTTGCTAAAGTTCTTAAAAGACATACTCAAGATAGTCTCTCTCTCTACAATGATCTGTCCCAGCTGGCATTTCCCACCTCATCTCCTGGCTCTTCTAGACGCGGGCGACCCTCATTACCTCAGTATTGCCTCCTGAGACTTGTCATTATCTTTCACATCTCAGTTCCTTCTCATATGGAATTCCCTCTACATAGAATATTCTTTCTCCTTTGTCAACGTGGCCATCTTAAGACAACTGAGTGGAAAGCTTACAATAACTTCCTTTAGCAGGCCAGTAGTAGCCAATTTATATGAATAATGGTGATGATAATGATAATAACATACCACACATGTACTATATACCAATCCCTCTGGTACTGGTCCTTAGTTTGTATGATTGTTATCTCAATGAAGAAATTAGTAATCCAGGCAAAGAGAGGTGAGGTGATTTGTTCATATCTTCATGGCTAATCCCTTTCTAGTGTCAGGGTTCAAACTCAGGTCTCAGCCACTAAGCTCTGTGCTCAAGTACACACATTATATTGCTTTTCATGCATTTACAGAGGTAAATGCACTTGCACATTTTTAAAATCATGCATTATTAGGTTATATCTCTACCTGCAGAGGAGTAACTTCAGAGCTGGGCCCATGCTCTTCACGTTTGATTCCCAGTGCGTGGCAGAGAGGAAGTGGTCAGAAATATTTGTTGAAAGGATTACACCAGTGAATGCAGGATGAGCAGTGGGACTGCTCTGTACCTTCTTCACTCTGACCATGGGCAGCTTTGTGACCTCACCACATTTGCCCTCAGCTCCTTCACTTCTATGGAACGAGGTAAAAGAGCTGAAGATTTCAGGGCATCTGTTCAGACAATGAAGCACAGGGAAAAATCACACAGGGATTTTTCCTAAACCAGTGCATAACATGGAAGTCACGTAGAGTCAGTCAGGCCCCCAACATTTCCTCAGGAAGATACCATGCCAGGACCATAAGTCATTATGTGAGTAAATTCATCACAACCAGTTTTTCCTCCAGAGCTCAAATACATTACATTTCTTGATTTGAACCCTGACAAAAGAGTTGACTTTCATTTTGGGGTCATGTTGAGAGAAAAATATCATCTATATATACCAGGGTGGCATTCAGGGTGACGAGATGCTGATCCTGTGAGATGCCTACAGAAAATGAGACAAATAGAATCATCGATTTATTTTTTCTAATTTATCTTCACTCCAAGACATGCTTTTAATGTATAGGAAGGCAGGTGAAATTACCCGCTATTTAAATTGAAAGTATATTTATTTGTTTGTTTACTACATAATGAATCACCTCTGTTAAAAATAATATCATTAAGTAAAATTAGATCATTTCAACGAGTTTTGGAAGATACAGTACCCATACCCATGTAGTGACCCCAGTTTGATTTACAACAAAATCTCTTTAACTGTACAAAGTCAATTTAATAATCTATAATGACATGCATTGAAGAACTGCCAAATAGCTTTCCACAGTAGCTTCATCATTTTACATTCCTACCAGCAATATATGCAAATTCCAAATTTTCCACCTCCTCACCAACACTAAATTTCCATTTTATTATTATTACTATTATTATTATCATAGCCATTTTAGAAGGTATAAAGTGGTATCTAATTGTATGGGTGTTTGTGTTTCATTTTCCTAAAGATGTTGAGCATCTTTTCATGTATTTATTTTATGTCTTCCTTGGAGAAATCTATTGAAGTTCTTTGCCAGTTTTTGTTTTGTTTTGTTTTGTTTCGTTTTTTGTGCTGAGGATTGAACTCATGCTAAGTGCATGCTGTGCCACTCAGTTACACCTTCGGCAAAATCTAACTTTTTTTCCCTTGAGGTAGTAGGGACTGAACCCAGTGTTTCTTGCAAGCTAGCCAAGCACTCTAACCCTGAGTTACAGCTCCAGCCCTTACTTTCCTTTTCTTTTTCTTTTATTAAGTTTTTTGGTACACTTTAGGTATACATAATGATCACATTCATCATAGGGAATTCCTTTGATGCACAAACTATTTTCTTTTTGATAAAACCAGTTTACTTATTTTTCCATTTGTTGCTTATGTGGTACCTTGCCAAGTCGAAGGTTATTAAGATTACTCCCTGTGCATTCTAAACCGGCTGAAGTATAGCTCAGTGCCAGAGCATGCTCTTAACATGCATGCAGCTCTGAGTTCAATCCTCAGCTCAAAAAACAAAAAAATTTTATTCCTAAGACTTTATTCTCTTTTTTCTTTTTCTTTTTCTTTTTTTTTTTTTTTTTTTTTTTCAGTACTGGGGACTGATCCCATGGCCTGACATGTGCTAGGCAAGGACTCCACCACTGAGTTACTTCCTCAGTCCCTTTAGTCCACTTTAAGTTGTTTTTTTGTATATGGTGTAAAGGTCTAACTTCTTCCATTTGTGAGTAGATACCCAGTTTTCTCAACAGTACTTGCTGAGGAAACTATTCCTTTCCTCATTAAAAATGATCTTCCTATCCTTGTTAAAAATCATTTTACCATAGATTCATGGGTTGTTTCTGAACTCCCATTTCTATTCCATTAATCTCTATGCCTGTGCTGATGCCAGTGCAGTACTCATTTCATCACTGTAACTTCATAACAGGTTTTAAAATTGAAAACAATGAGTCTTTCAACTTGTTTTTTCTTATTCAAAAGTGTTTTAGCTATTTGGGGTTCCTTGAAATTCCAAATAAATTTTGGAAGCAGCTTGTCTGTTTCTGCAAAACATCAGTAGGAATTTTGACAAGAGCTACATTGAATCTGTAGATTGGTTTGCCGAGAACGGGCATTTTAATGATACGAAGGCTTCTGATTAATGAACGTGGGATGTCTTCCCATCTATTAAGTTCTTTCATTTCTCCCAACAGTTCTTTATAGTTTTCTGTGTAGTAATCTTACATGAACTTGGTTAAATTTATTCCCAATTATTTTATAATTTTTTTTTTTTTGTGGGTACCGGGGGGTCGACCTCAGGACCTCGCGCGCCAACAGGCACCCGTGCCGCTGAGCGATATCACCGGCCCCTTTTTCATATGTGGGATCCGGGAGTCGAACTCGGGCCCTCGCGCTTGCAAGGCAGGCGCTTATGCCGCTGAGCCATCTCACCGGCCCTATTTTATAATTTTTGATGATATTGTAAATGAAATTATTTTCTTAATTTACTTATAGATTGTTCATTGCTACAGCATAGAAATTCAACCAGTTGTCATATATTGATTTTATATCCTGCAACTTTGCTGAAGTATTTTTTTGGATTCTTTATGATTTTTTATATTTATATTTTTATATCATCTGTGAGTAAAGATTATTTTACTACATTCTTCCAATTTGGGTGCCTTTTAATTATTTTTATCTTTTTCTTTCTACTTTTTCCTAGTTGTGCTGGTTAGAACAGTACAATGTGAGTAGACATGGCTAGAATGTCTTATCTTGTTCCTGATCTTAGGGGAAAGATTTTGGTTTTTCAGCAGAAAATATGCTACTAGTTATGGGTTTTCCCCCAACTTATGTAGCCTTTATCTTGTTGAGGAAGTTTCCTTTTATCTATAGGTATTAAAAGGTTCTTTCATGAGTGTTGGATTTTGTCACATGCTTCTTCTAAATCAACTGAGATGATCATGTAGTCTGCCTCTTCCGTCTTCATTAATATGGCATATTATATAGATTTTTATATGTTGAACAACATCCGGGGATAATTTTGTGTTGGTGGTCACAAGATGTTTAGGGATGTGAGTTGCAATAATAATAATATGAGGAAGGCAATGGAATTCTACAGGAACAAGGTATTTGTCTACTGTTGATACTAAATCATACTAGATTTTTAAAAAATGATACACTAGAAAAAATCTAACACAAACGAGAAGTAGTAGAAAAATTGAGAAAGAAGTTATGACATAGAAAACAAGTACAAAAATGTCAAAAGATCCTCCTTATAATTAATTACACTAAGATAATAATGGAGATAGATTGATCTCTCCAATTCAGGGTCAGAATAGGAACTGTCTTTTTAAACAATCAGAAAAAGAAAGTTACAAACCAAAAATGTAATACTCCTGAGTTTTTATTTACCTGTGTACTTACTTTTGTGAGTGTTCTTGATTTCCCAGTGTGAATTTGAATTACTTTTTTATTATCTTCATTTCAGTCTGAGGATTTCTTACAGGGCAGGCCTATCAATGACTATCTCAATTTTTGTCTCTGGGAAATTCTTAATTTCCTTCATTTTCAAGGAGTATTTTTTGTTGAACATAGAATTCCTTTTTTTTATTTTATGGGAAAAAGGTAAAACAGAATTTCATAACAATAGGAGAATAACAACAGTTAATACATTATATGTTGTTACCTTTAAAGTAGTTGCTCAGGGTACAAGATATGGGCATAAACATATCTCCAATCAATATCAGCACAAACCTTCCTTTTTAATGAACTAAGAGACACTAATAGTATAACTGACTTGCATTTTTTCCCTTTTCCCTACTATCCTTTCCCCTTTCACCTATCCAAGTTCCTTTTTCCTTTTGAACAACTTCTTCCCATTTCACAATATCTATTGTGCATTTTAGACCTTATTTACTCTTTCAGTTTCTCACATCAGGGAGACAATACAATGTTTACACATGTGAATCTTGTTTATTTCACTTATGAGTATGGTCTCAAGTTGCATCCATTTACCTATAAAAGTGTCCAGTTTATCCTTCTTTATGGCTGAGTAGTACTCCATCGCACAAAAATACCACATTTTTTTTATCCGTTCCTCACTTGATGGGCATTTAGGTTGTTCCCAAGATTTAGTTATTACAAATTGTGCTGCTATAAACATGGGTGCACATATATTGCTGTGGTATGATGTTTTTAATTCTTCTGGGAAGATACCCAGAATGGGAATACCTGGGTTGAATGGGACCTCTAATTCTAGTTTTTTGAGGAATATCCACACTGATTTCCACAGTAGTTGCACCAGTCTACACTCCCACCAACAGTGGAGAAGGGTTCCTTTTTCCCCACCACCTCACCAGCATTTGTTATTGGTTGATTTCTTGATGATAACCATTCTTTCTGGGGTGAGATGGAATTTCAGTGTTGTTTTAATTTGTATCTCTTGAATGACCAATGATGTAGAACATTTTTTCATATATTTATTTGCCATTTGTATTTCTTCATCTGAGAAGTCATTCATCTCAGATGCCCATTTTTGGATTGGGTCTTTGAATTTGGGGTTGTCTGATTTTTTTTCAGTTCTTCATATGTTCTAGGTAGAAGTCCTGTGTTTGAGGGACAATTGGCTGAAATTTTTTCTCACTGTGGGTTGTCTTTTCACTCTATTGGTGACTTATTTTGCTGTGCAAAAGCTTTTTAATAAGGTGAGATCCTAGGGCCGGGAATATAGCTCAGTGGCACAAGTGCCTGCCTGGCAAGCATAAGGTTCTGAGTTTGATTCTCAGTACCCCCGCCAAAAAAAGATGAGATCCCAGTTGTTGTTTCTTTGAAGAATTTTCAGTGCAGTATGTGTTTTGTTCATGTACTCTGCCTACACCTATGTATTCAAGATTTCTGCCTACTTTCAAACATAGAATTCTTGTTGTTTCCTTTTTCCTTGCAGTACCCTCTGTCTGTTGCCTTATATGGTCAGAAGACAAGAAAGCTGTTCATCTTATCAAGATTCACTTGTTTTCATCACTAAGTATTCATTTGGTTGCTGTAAACTTCTGATTCATTTCCAGAGGCCCAATAAAATTGCTTTGATAACTTTTACTGGGGATAGAACCCAGAGTCTGACACATGCTAAGCAAGCTCTCTACCACTGAGCTATATCCCCTGCCCTTTTGTTTTTTTACTTTGAGACAGGGTCTCACTATGTGGCCCAGATGGTCCTCAAACTTGTGATACTCCTGCCTCGGCTTCCTGAGAAGGACTACAAGTGTGTACCACCATGCCTAGTGTATTGGTCAGCTCTTCATCACTGGGAAAAATACCTGACATACACAATTTAAAGGACGAAAGGTTTATCGGACTCCTGGTTTCAGAGGCTTCAGTCCATGTTCAGTTGGCTCTAAGGCAAAAACATGGCTAAAGGATACAGTGGAGGAAACCTGCTCACCTTATGGCACCCAGGAAGCAGAGACTGGGAAAGAGCAGAGAGGAAGGGGACAGGGACCAGATATAGTCCCAAAGTTTATGCCCCCATGACCTACCAGACACACCCTGAAGTGTGCTTTACTAATCTCCTGGTGTACTTTACTAATCTCAAGCCAATCAAGTTGACAATCAAGATTAACTGTCACTTATTTTTTTAATGGAGTCTCATTCTGTTGCCTACTCTGAAGACCAACTCCTGGGCTGAGGTGAGCCTCCTGCCCCAGCTTCCTCAGTAGCTGGTACTAGAGGGTTACACCATCACTCCTGGTTCCAATTATAATACTTTTTACCAATTATGTACTGCATTTGGGGACAGACAAAACTTTGGAGGTGTCTTTTTTTTCTTTCTTTCTTTTTTCTTAGGGTTTTTGTTTTGTTTTGTTTTTGTTTTTTTCAGTGCTGGAGATCAAATCTAGGGCCTTAGGTGTGCTAGGCAAGCACTCCAGCACTTAGATACATTCTCAGAACCTTGGTGCTTTCTGTTCAGCAATTTCATGGGTATCACTCCATTACCCAGCCTTTTGGTAGCTGATTCATGAGTGTTAAGTGCAGAAAGATGTGGCAGCATCAGGTAAGTACATTTCAAAGGGGAAGATGAAAGACTGCATCTAGTTCTCCTTGAGACTGTCTGAGAGGTGGTTAGTAATGGCTTAACTGCTAGCACTACAGCAGATCAGTAAGGTGACAGCTACATGACAGGTGGCCCTAGGAGGTTTACAAGGAAAGGACAAGTTGTGTGAACATCGCCCGGAGCAAATGAGGAAGGGTGAGGTAAAGCGTACTTGCTTATACTGAGGGAACATCTAAAAGTACCTTACATTTAAGGATTCTGATTCCTACTCAGGACCCTCCATAAGCTTGTATATTACTGACGCATGTTCCTCTTCCTCACAAAAGAGGCCAAAGCCTGGAGGAACCTAGGCATTCTAGAGAGGATGATGGTTTCTTTGACAGAATAGAAGAAACAGTATAGGAAATCATAAAAAAATAGAGAAGAGGAGAAAGATCAAAAAAGGAGGAATCAGTGAATGTAAAGAAGTAAGTGAATAAAATAATGTGATCTGGTAGAAAACCATGAGAAAAAGAAATCGTGTTTTCATAAGTTTTTGCTGATTGTTTTTTTGAGCAAGGACTCACTGTGTAGTCCAGGCCAGCCTTGAATTTCTGCGTAGCCCAGACTGGCCTCGGCTTGCAATCTCCCTGTCTCAGTCTCCGGAGTGCTGGGACTACAGGCATTCACCACCACACCTGGCTTCTCTCATAGTTATTAAAGGCTACTCAACTAACAGTGACCTTCACTTCAACTTGATTTTGAAGCCTGGAACAGTAGACACTAACAGTGTCCCAAAGATAATCTCATCAAAATAATTCTGGCGTTTGCCTAGAACACAGGGGCTCTATTGGCTAGTATCTCTCCTCCACTCTCAGGGTTATAGAAGCAATCCTAGCTGTGAGCTCTGGAAATTTAAGAACTAGATATAATCAGAAAAAAATTGTGAAACCTATTTTCACTGACTGAGAAGCTCTGAAGGAGACAGAAGGATTTAGGAACAGATTTTTCTTTAAATCTTTTCTGCTATTTTATGATTCTGACTATACAAAATAAACAAATGACTTTGTCAATGGTGTCAAGAAGTAGTTCAGTTTCCTGGACTGTGAACCAGAAACCAAGGGACAAAATGATGCCATAAAAAGTCCTGGAAGAATGTATTTGGCAGAAGACTCACCAAAGAAATCAAGAGGGTTTTAAATCAAATTTTAAGAGCAAATCATTTTCATAACAGCTAATTCTTATTATGCTGACAATGTACGCTAACCACAGCGTTTTAAATATATTCACTCATTTAATTCTTACAATGACCTTGTGAAGTAGGTATTACTATAATTCCTGTTTTATAGATGAGGAAACTGCAGCACATAAAGTACCTGCTCAAGAAAACAAGACTCTTGAGTGGAAGCATCTGGATGAAAAGTGAAGTTTAAAAGCACCCAGATAAGAAAGTTTAACGGTGTATCTTATGGGAAACAGTATCATTCCCCAGGAAGAAGCACACTGAAGAAGGTACCCAAACGTTCTCTGTTGAAAAGAAAATAAAAGAAGGCTGAGGGCTGGTGAGATGGCTCAGTGGCATAAGCGCCTGCCTGGCAAGTGCGAGGTCTTGAGTTTGACTCCCGGAACCCACATAAAGGAAAAAACGGGCCAGTGATATCGCTCAGCGGCACAAGCACTTGCTGGCAAGTGTGAGGTCCTGAGGTTGACTCCCGGTACCCACAAAAAAAAAAAAGCTGAGAAACATTTGGCTTTGTTATTAGTAGACCAATGGACAGAGGGTGGAGACAAACATGTCGAACAAATAAAATAATTAAAAAATTTAGAAACATGAGCTTACATAGGTATTACTGCAAAAGTGTGAGGGGTGTATATAAAGAAATTGAATACTCTAATGAATTGAGATAACTAGAAAGAGAAGAGTCAGCTAGCACTAGGGATTAGGCGGAAAGGATGTACGTCAAGAAGGTGTGGAAACCCATAAAACTGAAGGCAGGAGCAAGGCAAAGAACATCTGGATGAAAAATCAAGAGAATTCCAAAATGGAGACAATAATGTTACAGGAGCACATTGCAGACAGCCTGGCCAGACTGAGCATATGAGAAATATTTTATTTTTAAGTAATATTTTCTTAATACAGATTATTAAACTGATGTAATAGCAATGAAATATTTTAAGCTTGAAGACATATGTTAGAAGTGTTATTCAACTGAGAGCAGAATATTTGGTGTAATTTTGGCCTTTCTTTACTTACAATTAAATCCCTCAAAAGAATAACTAAACAGCAGGGAAGCTGCTATCCTGGACTTACTTTTGGCCAAGAAGAATTTGGTTGGTGACAGGGAAATAAATTACAAAAACCTTCAGAAAAAGTCATAAAATCATCTGTGAAATCATAATTGTGGGACACAGTTTTTAGACTTTAGGAAATCAGATTTTAATTCATTATTGATATCTAATTTTATTGGAGTGTGGTGAAAGGATGGGATAACTATTATATTAATTATTTGGTGTTTGTTGAGATTTATTTTGGGGTTCAGTTTTAAATACTCTTTTTTTCGAAAGTATATATTTCTATCTTTTGCACAGAGAATTTAATATATATTCATTGAATTAGGTTTACTAATTATGTAGTTCAAATATTCTTTAATCCAAATAATTTTAGTCTGTTTGATCTTATTAGTTGCTAAGTAATGAGTTAATACCTTACCAATTTCTTGTATATTTGTATGTTTTGCTTATTGGAATGCTGTAAGATGTGTATAGAGATTCAGGATCATTATATCTTCCTAGAAAATAATGTGTAATACCATAAATAAAATTTTTACATTTTCACTAAGTGAGTAAATTATATTATCATTTAGTGAATAATTTTTTAATATTTTACTGAAGTTGAGTAAATTGTTCATATTACTATTAGTTTATATTACTGTTTTATTCAGATAATATATTTTTTCAGGTATAATTGTTACTATACTACCTTTGTTTTATTTTCAATTTGCCAGGTATGTTTTATCCATTCCTTTACTTTCAAACTTTCTGTGTCCTTACGTGTTCCTCAATAACTTGAAAGATCAAATAGCTGGGTTTTGTTTTTATAACCTAATTGGAGAATTGCTGTGTTTTAACCAGTAAATTTAATCCACTTAGTTTTCCTGGGATTACCAGCATATTTGAATTTCTTCCAACCATCTAATTTTGTTTCATCTCTGCTGCTTCTTTTCTTTGTGGCCTCTCTTTTCCTTCCTATTTTTGGATTGATCCAGATTTGTTCTGTTGTAAATTTTCACATTCTTTAGAAGTTATAATCCTTTTACTGTGCTTTTAGTGGTTACCTTTAAATTTTTTAAATCAACATTATTGAGACTTATCAACATCTACAAAAGCATCTACTAGGGTTTTGATTGGGATTATGTTGAATTTGCGGATTAATTTTGAGGGAATTGACAACAACATCGAGTCTACAGATTCATGTACCTGGCATATTGCCATATATTTAGATCTTTAATTTTTCTCAGCAGTGTTTTATAGTTTTCATTAAGCAGACCGCATATATATTTTGTTAAATTGGTCCCTAAGTATTTTATTTTTGATGCTATTGTAAAATTACTTTTTGCAATTCTAATTTCCAATTTTGTTAAATGTAGAAATACAATCTTTTTTGTATATAGATCTTATATCTGGAAACTGTGCTGAATGTATGTATTTACTGTATTAGCTATTTTGCTGATTTTCTGGGTAGGTGAGCACATCTTCTACAAATAGCTTTGCTTCTTCCTTTCCGATCCATATGATGTATTTTTCTTGCCTTATTACACAGATTTCTTCCCTTATTCTTTGTAAAGTAAAATTAGAGAAAATGGACATCGTTGTCTGACTGATATTAGGGAGAAAACATTCTGGTTTTCATCATTAAATATAATATTAACTTTTAAGGTTTTTCTATACTGGTTTCATCAGGTTGAGAAAGTTCCTGCCTATTCTTTGTTTGCTAAGAATTTTTTTATGTGGATGGATGTGGATTTTTGTCAGATACTTTTTCTGTATGTATCTATCAAAATGATTGTGTGCCTTTATTTTAGATTAATACAATGAGTTATACATTTTGATTTTCAAATATTAAACCAATCTTGCAATTTTGCGATACATATCACTTGGCCATCATGTTTCCACCATTTTATATATAGCTAGTTAGATTTTTGCTACATTTTCTTCCTGGTATTTTTTGTTTCTGTGTTCAGGAGGGATACTGGTCTTTAGTTTTCTTATCTACTAATGTGTTTGTGTGGTTTGGTATCATAAAATGAGTTAAGAAATATATTAAATTCTTACATTTCTTAATCTACTAAAATAGCTCTTCAAATTTGAATATTATTTTGCATGATTAATAACCCTTGTCCCCACATGGTCATTAGAACCATGATCCTCACAGAAAATCCCCTGTGCTACACTCCACTAACTGCCCACATATCAGCTATTAATCCCTGCTTTATATTACACCAAATTACTATTATTGTATTTTGTTACCCATTTCTTTATATAGAGGGTAGAGTCTAGCCCATGTTAGCCCATGTTAGCATTAGGAAATGCTGTTATTTCCTAAAGTTACAGCAGATTTCAAGAAGGTCAGAAAAAAATGTTGTGTATAGCTTTAAGAGCCTGAGGAGATCTCAAAAATTGAATACATAATTACACAATCTGGATATTGACTCCTATGGTGGGTGACAAGGAAGAACTTGTCCTAGCTGTTGGGAGTGCTGTCAGTGGACAGACTTCCGTTGAGAGCATCTTCAAAGATCCCATCAGCTTCAGAGAAGGTCTTGTACTTCTTGAAAGGCTATATCCAAGGATTATTGAGGAAGGTTATAAAGCCTAACCGTCCTTGCCCACCACTGAAAAATTCTCACGAGTGCTTTCAGTCCAGAGCTCCTTGTGGGGACATGGCTGGTATCAGGCCTACATTACAGCTCATCTCCTCCTTCTGCCAAATCTTTCTGGGGCTACTCCCAACAACATTCTGTAGCAAATATCATGCTTGATAAACTGTCTTAGTTCTTCTCAGTATGGAGAAATTGAGTGGTCTGGAAACACAGATGATACGATTGGGTTTTGGAGGTGGATGACTTATGGCCTAGCTGGTGGTAATGGAACACAATAGCATACGGCATAATAAAGTAGAGGTCCAACTGTTAAATTCTTTATTATTGGTGAATTGAGATATTACACCTGAGAAGAGAATATAGAGGCCAAAGCGGTCTTCGGAGGTGTGTATGACAAATAGTAACTCTAAGACCAATGAAATCATATGTCTACCACTAAGTTCCATGGACACTAGGAATAGATAATAAAAGTCTGAGAACAAATAACATGCAACTGAAAGTGAACTGTGAAACAAAGAGCCTCCCATGTGTTATACACAGTAGTTCTCAGCTGTAGCAGAGTGGCAGAGAAAGCAGAGGGCCAAGGGCCAGGGCTTAATCTATAGAGCCAAACTCCAAAGAAGGCTGAGCCTCCATCTGTGCGGCAGATATGTTATGCCAAAAGCCAGGTGTTGGCTAGGAAAGAATAGGACCCTGATACAATGGCTAAGAACAATAGGGTTGATGTCCCTGAAAGATCATGGAACCACAGATTCCTTGGAGCCATCTGAATGCTCAGAAGGGGCCCATTCCTCTCCACCCTATTAGGTAGCATCTTCTCCTTTCTTGAAGATAATAAAGAGACCTTTTAGTGACAAGACCGCATGTCCTTCCTTCAGGACTTTCTACCTTTCTACCTGGTCTATAATAAGACAATAGGGAACCTACTGGTCCTGACAAGGAGGAAAGATCTATACCTCTAAGGAACTACAAGGTTGAGCCAGCACACACCAGTAGGAGCCAAGGATGCACACTATCTGAATTCGAAAGGTCTTTGATTAAGGAGACTAGAGTATAAGATTAGGTAAAGAATTCATTGACTTGAATAAGGGAAAGTTTACTAGTTGGAAAAGAAAGAGTTTATTGATTAAATACAGAATTTAATACCTTAGCAAGGACACTAGCAGAGGAAATAAATTCACTGCTAGAATAGCTTGTGGAGGCACAGAAAGAGTGACGGTGATGCGAAGTGAGACTGGGTTGTCAGAATTGCTATATCGGATGGTGGAGGAGAGATTACCAGACTCTGGGAGGTGGGTTTCCACATATGAGCCAGTTTCCAGTTCTAGAATCTTTAAAATAAAGGAGAGTAGAAGGACCATGCAACACCTCAGCAAATGCACATATAATGGTTCTGTAAATATTTCCTCAGAGGAACCTACTGACATTTAATCGGGTGACTGCACAGTAAGGAAAGGGGAATACTCAAAATTTTGAGGACCGTTGGACACAAAGTCTGAGTTGACATTGCTAACAGGGTCTCAAAACATCACTGTGGCCCTGTATTAGTGTAGGAATACAAAGGTGTCAATTTGTGTTGTTATAACAAAATATCATAACTGGGTAGTTTATAAACAACAGAAATTTATGTTTTGCAGTTCTGGATGCTGAGAACTCCCAAGGTTAAGGTACTTGGCAGATATGGTGTCTGGTAGAGCCCCACATTAATATTCATAAATGTTGCCTCTTTGGTGGGTTCTCAGATGGCAGAGGGACAAAAAAAGTTCCCTCAAGCCTCTTGTATAAGGGTACTAATCCCATTCATGACCTAACCACCTCCCAAAGGCCCCACTGACATCTCACCTACTGAAGCTCCTAGCTGGGTTAATTTTGGAATTCAATTTCAACATGTGACTTTTGGGAGCGCACAAACATTCAGACCATAGCAATCAAGGAAGTGATACATGGAGTGTGGGCCAAGCTCCAGCTCACAGTGGGCCCACAGGGTCCATGGACATTGCCTCTGTCCCTGAGTGTATAATTAGAGAAGATATATTTAGGAGTTGGCACAACCTCACATTAGCCTGTGGGGTAAGGGATATTATTATGGGGAAGGCAAAATAAAAATCTTTGAAAGTATCCCCCAAATAGTGAATCAAAGTCAATATTGAATTCTAAGAAAATATAAGAAATTGTACTAGGCTTAAGGCCATAACTGCAGGAGTTATGTATCCTATCATACTTTCACTTGATTCTCCATTCTGGCTCCTGCAGAAATCAGACTCATCCTGGAAGAAACAGAAAGCTATTACAAACTCAGTGAAGTAGTAGGTCTCAATTGCAGCCACCATGAAAAATGTGGTAAACTTGCTAGAGCAGATTAACAGTATTGAATAGATGGTATTTAACCGATGATTTGGAAAATGCATTATTTTTTATCCCTATTAAAAAATGAGGGTTGGAAACAAAAATGGTTTATTCTGAGCCAGATATAAGTGTTCATGGCCCAAGGAACATGGATTCAAGTTTCTCTGAATAACGTGTTGCATGGTGGAAGAGCTTACATGGACTTTCATAGTGACAGAACAAGGGAAAGTCATAAATCGAACACTTAACTATTTACATTAGTGGGGGTACCAGGAAGGTGGGTGACAAAGCAGGGAAATCTTTTCTATAGGTTTCAGATGTTGTCTTAAAGCATGCTTAGCTTTAGAGTGGATGGAGGCTAGAGGTATGCTAAGCTTAGTGGTACATCCCTCAAAGTTCATCTATTAGCCAGGAGAATGCTAAGTCACCTATGAGAGTTAAGGTAAGTGGTTATTAAAGGGCCTACGATAACCCAATATAATTTTGGCTTTTGACCTATGATATTCCGCCTCTCCACAAGCACAATGTTGGTTCAGCCGAGGTCAAGCAGTCTTTAACACAGATATACTTTTTCAGAAAACTTCAGATCACAGGTGCCAGCCATGAAACTTGCAATGGCTAAGGAAAATATTACTTTTTCTTCCCTGAAACTCCCAAAAACAACTCTGCCACAGAGCTGTCCCATAGTTCTAGGATAGTTCGTAGGAAGATACACTCTAAGACTGGGATGTTGGCTTTGATGCTCTCTATGGACTCTTTCAACTCATATTATATGGCCCCATTCCAGCAAACTGTGTTCTTGAATTTTTCATTTCAAACTGAGATGTAAGATGATAAATTTGTAGCCCCCCCCCCATTCCCCATACCCCAGCCACTACACTTGAATAGAATTAAGGACATAGCAAAGAGTTAATCTGCTAGTTTGAGGCGTGAGGCGTTTTCATCTACGGTTGTAGTGAAGGCAGGAGGGGCTGGAGTCCTTTCTGCCCCTTGAATTCCCGTGGGCACTGCAGCTCTCTTTCCCTCTGTGAGGCTCGGCTCACTTCGCTTTCCTGGCACAAGAGAAATTCTGCAAGAATAATGTATTTGTTGTTAAATCCGCTCTTCCAGCAGGGCCTGTCATTGCTTCCCAGGGAACATCTTTACATCACAAAAGCATCAGTCTCCTTTTAAAAGAAAAGAATGAGTGAACCAAAATGTCATAGCTTTCATTTCCTTGAATCGAAAGCCATGCTTACAGTAATAAAAGACAAACCAGAGTAACCGAGCATACATGAAAGGGGGAAGAGGTAGGTACCTAGTAAAGCTGACATGATAAAAGCGCCTTTGGCTGAACGATAGGCCTGTCTGGATATAAAATTGGACTTTCAGAGCCATATAATTTATGTAAACAGGAGTCAGTCGGATATTTTATCTTGGTCATGCGCCTAAGTTAAAACAAAAAAACCAAAAAACCTTGAGGTCCTCCCTGAGGACAACTTCCTGCTGGAGCGTCTGGATGATTTATCAAGAGACTGGACACGTGGTCCCCCGTTTAGGTGGTGGACACTTTCGATCTGGTAATGACGACCCTTCTCTGAGCACCCCTGGGCGCGGCCGGGTACCCCTCCCTCCCCCTCCGCGGCCGCCAGGGGCCAGGGCGCCGACGGCTGCCCGCGCAAGCGCAGTGGCGCGGCCTCCGGCGGGCCTGGGAGTGATCAGCGGCCGGCGGCCTCGCGGAGGCTCTGCCCTCTCCGAGCCTCCCGGCGGCGCCCCTCGGAGACGGCCGTGCGCTCCGGCGCGGGGCTCCCTCGGACACGGCCGTGTGCGCTCCGGCGCGGGGCTCCCTCGGACACGGCCGTGCGCTCTCCGGCGCGGGGCTCCCTCGGACACGGCCGTGCGCGCTCCGGCGCGGGGCTCCCTCGGACACGGCCGTGCGCGCTCCGGCGCGGGGCTCCCTCGGACACGGCCGTGCGCTCCGGCGCGGCTCCCTCGGACACGGCCGTGCGCTCCGGCGCGGCGTGCGCTGCTGCCCTGACGTCTGCGGAGTCTGGCGGGCCGCGAAGAGCAGCGCTTCAGCACGAACGGGGGTTCTCGGCAGGGGAGGGGAGGGGTGGGCCCAGGGGTCGTCTAAACTTAGTGTAATTCCGTGCAGGGGTGAGAAAGCGGGGATGAAGTGAAAGGGTTGGAAAAGAAGTAGGAAAAATAAAAATGGATCCTAAGCAGCGAGAGAGCCCAGTGGGTGACCGTGCCCTCTCTTTGGCCCGGAGTCACTCTGTACGGAGGTTCAGGACCTCACAGGCCTTCACAGGACCCTTTCAAGGCCAGCTTCATTGTAGTCCACTGGGAGCTGCGTGACAGTCTAAACCCAGCTGGAAAGCAGAGATCACCATCAAGAAAAGGCCCCCGGTAGCATGAGGAGCAATGTCATCCATGAAGTGCTCGACTGGAGGGCTTACCATGTGTTTCAAATGCACAGGCTCGCTAGGTCAGGCAGGAAGGAGACAGCCGCTGGTCTACTAAGCCTGGAAAGTACTTGCAAAATGATCATGGACATTTCTTTTTTCTTTCTTGTTCATTGGAGATGGGAAGTGCTGGGGATGGAACCCAGGCCTGCTTCTCGCTTGCTAATCACTTGTTCTAGTACTGAGCTGTACTCCGACCCCTCTCATAGATATTTCTATTTCAACAAATTATTCTATTTTGTTTTATTTTACTTAATAATAATTCCATATTTGTAGCACTAGTTACCCAAGCCAGTTGTCTGCTTGGAAATTAAGAGATTCTGTTTATCAGTGCTGGGTCAGTAGCTCAGTGGTAGAGCACTTTGCCTGGCATGAGTGAAGCCCTGGGTTCCATCCCCAGCATCAGAAAAAAGAAAAAAGAGATTCTGTTTGTAAACTCCTTACTTCAGTTTCTCACTACCAGAGGGCTTTAGGAGTGCAGTTTCCAGATAGTATCTGGAAGTAAAAGAAGAAAGACAAAGAGAAAGGAGGAAAGAAAGAAAGAACGAAAGAAAGAAAGGAAGGAAGAAAGGAAGGAAGGAAGGAAAACAGGAAAGAAAAAATAATTTGGGAGTAACCTGATCTCCTCAGAAATGGCTGATCTAAGAAACTTTAAGTCCCTAAAGACATCCAGAGCAACTCATATATTCACTTACTAACTCTAAAATGGTCTTTTTCTTACCGAATAGATTTTTGTCCTTCTTGTTTTTAACATAAAGCCCTTAACTGTTAGCAACTTACTTTTAAATGACATTAGAGTGCCCTCTTTGAACTGGTACAAAACAATCCCTTGCATCATGAAGGGTGACTCACTCCAGGACCCAGACATCCCTGGGTATCTAATTTCCTCCACGAACATCGAGGTGCGACAGTGGATCAGAAGAGTCCATCGCTCCAGTCATATTCCTTCTTCTGTGTTCAATTCAACATTGTTTTGTACTTATAAGGAATTGTTACACTAATCATCTTTTTGCCAAATTGGCCATAATATAATCCACCTACTCCTGACCAACTGCAGAAGAAAAATTAAACAAACGTTTTGCTGTTGTTATCCTTTTTTTCTTAGGGGTTGAGCTTCTGAAGCCAGGAGGTCACTTGGATTATGTATACAACTTTGGTAATTGCATTCCTAGATTCTACAAAATGCCACGGAGCTCGTCGGGGTCCAAAATAGCTGTTGCAAACAATGACAATTACTGCCCAGACATTTTCAAACACAGCAGGTTACTGGCTGAGGCTGTGATGGAAACCCTAAAAAATATATAAATATTTTGAAACGCTCTGTAAATCAAATTGATGCCCCAGACTGAGAGTGGGTTGTCCTGGAACAGTGAAGTCATCTGGAGGCTGAGAAGCTTTGTGGAAGGGTGCTGGAAAACTTTTGAGCTTGTTAATATTAAACCCAAATGTCATAATTAAATTATTTTTAAATTTTCTCTCTCTTCAGGAATAGAGATCACAGTTCTTTTGGGTCACCCTCACCCTACAAAGGCCCCATACACTAAAGAAAAATAAATAATATTACCAACCCTCAAATTCCACTCTGCTTTCATGCGTTTGACAATTCCAGCACCAGATGAATACTGTTGGGTGGCGAGTATGACAACTGTTGATGAAGGGAGACTTGAAGTGCTGCCTGTGGCTGTGAGGCCTTGAGGATGACCAGTTGTGGTCAAGAAACAACAATATTGACTGCCAAAGGGGCCAAAACCATAAGAAATCTCGCCAAACGTTTGCACAGTGTCTGCTGCCGCTGGCCAGCCTGTGAAGATCTGCCTTGCAGAGTCACGGTGCTTGCTGTTTGGGGTTTTGTGGGGCAAATGTAGGGAAGCTTTTGTGCCTTGTTGGGGTTGAGGGGTACAGTAAGAAATCCAATACTGATGCAGTCCCACAGCCGAAGGACCACCTGCCAGAAAACCAATCCCATGCTAGATTATGAAAGCTTTCTTCAAATACCCACAGGTACAGGCCACTCCTGTTTCTGCAGAGTGGGAAATTAGAAGAAATCAGCCTTTCTGGGCCTCTCATCGCAGAGGAGATGACCTAGGGTGAGTCTGGAGGGACTCTTACTAATGAGTGAACTCGGCATTTTAGATTAATCTCAAAACAAAACAAAACAAAAC
Organism: Erethizon dorsatum; assembly: GCA_028451465.1. Lineage (NCBI taxonomy): Eukaryota > Metazoa > Chordata > Mammalia > Rodentia > Erethizontidae > Erethizon > Erethizon dorsatum. Next base: position 104,870,379 of record CM051833.1, read on the forward strand.
ATACCAGAAAGACGCAGACCCTGGATCAAGGAACATATACATGGTTGGGGCCGGGGGTGGGGGAGGGGGATGGGTAGGTATTAAATAAGGAAGAGCTGAGAAATTCACAAGGCAATTGAGTAAAGCATTAGTATACTTTATATCATTTTGCTATCTTTTGATTTTATACGTGGCATGTACTGTGTGTTATCTTAGGTTACCAATGAATAAACTGATGGGAGACTGTTACTACCGCTCAGTGACCAGGGAGTGAGAAGGGACAGAGCTGTTTCAGAGGACATCTGGGTGTTTCACTCCTCCCAGTCATGAAAAGCTGCACTTTGGCCCTCTGAGAACGCACCCTGGGGACACACTGCTTAGAGCTGGCCCGTCTCTGCCTCTCGTCGTGTAGCTCTTATATGTCCTGGGCAAGACTCTGTTAGTTACAAGATGAATTCAGTTTTGCTTCCACATAAGGGGAAATTCACAGTTCGTGTGCACACTGAACATCCTTGGTCTGAAAATCAAAAATCCAAAATGCCCCAAAATCTAAAATTTTTTGAGTGTTGTCACGACAGTTAGGGAGATCCTTAGTCCTACCTTTTTATTCAAGCATAATCCATTAGCTGGGCACGATGATGTGCACCTGTAGTCCAGCTCCTCTGGAGGCTGAAGCAAGAAATCACGTATGCCCAGGAGTCCGAGGCCAGCCTGGGCAACATAGAGAGATTTTGTTTTTTTTTAAAAAAAATCAACTGCCTGGCCATTCAGTGTAGGATGGTGACATGATTTCCCAGATACTTTCAACATGTTCTTGACGTGGTAGTTTAAGGAGCTTCTGCTTTACTGGCTGTGTTCTGTCCGTTCTTTATAGAGTAACAGGTAGGTTTCTCCATTTGACCTAAAAAATTCTAAAAGTTAAGATTATCAGAGCCACGCACAGTGGCGCACGCCTGTAATCCCGCTTATTTGAGAGGTTGAAATGGGAGGATCACCAGTTTCAGGCCTGGGAAACTTAGTGAGGCTCTGTCTCAAAACAAAGAATAAAAAGAGCTGGGAGGTGGCTCAGTGTTAAACACCTCTGGGTTCAATCCCCAATACCGAAAAAAATTAAAACTGTGAATAGAAATTAACTCAATCTGTGAATAAAAGAAGACTTGGCATAAGGATTCAGAAGGGTCTCAGAATGGCGTTAAGGGAGCTGAGTTTTCCAGGGTGCTAGAATCAGACTGTGCAATACTGTCCGGAACTAAGGCAGCTCCTCTCTTTGTGGGGCCGGACAGGCCCTCTTCTCTGTCTTTGCACTCCTGTTTTTCTCCTCTATTAGATGAGCTGCCTCTGCACATCCATGAGAAGCTACCTGTCCTCCCTAGACCCAGAGACTCCGCTTCCTTGAATTCCAACTCCACAATCCCAGGGAAATTCCACTGGCTGCTCCACACAAAGGCCCCACTTGATCAGCTGTCACCAAAGAAGCAGGGCCTTGTGTGGCACAAATCTGGTGCAAGGCTCTCATCTAAGGGATGGGGAGGCCATTCTCAGAGGACAGAGGCAGAGTAGACATTCACCAGCGCAGCAACTCTAGTCCTTCGAGATCTGACTCCACCTCATGATTTTCACCTTTGTTTTCATGTATTCACGTGATCACCTCACACTTTTTGACTCATTATATACTACATTATGGTTTTCACTCTGGCCTCTGGGTTCCTTGGTAAGTAAGTGATCCATTCCCTTCCGCCATGGTGTTTCATCTTGTTTCCATGTCTCTTCATTTTATCATCTTATATTTGAGTTCTTCTTCATTAAGTGTATTCCTTTATTAATCTCTTGTATGAAACAAAGCATTTATGGAGAATTTTCTTCTATTCCCTGAATTTTGTCTTTCTCAGTCTTGATTGATTTTTTCTCCCTTTTCTGAGGATGAAATCCAGGGATTTACGAATGCTAGGCAAGCAGTTTGCCACTGAGATACATCACCAGCCCTGGGGTTTTTTGCTTGTTTGTTTGTTTTTTGTTTTTTTTTCTTCAATCAGATTTTATTGGTACATTTTAGATATACATAATGATCACATTCATCATAGGGAATTTGTGCCTGTACATGATATATCTTGATTCTTTTTTTCCCACTCCCCTACCCTGTCTTTAACCCCTCCTCCCCTCCCCATTTACAAAAGCTTTGTTTCCATTTTTTCCTCTTTTTTCTTTAATCTTTCCCTTCTTTTCTTTCCCTCTCCCCCCTCTCTTGTTTGCCTCCCCATTTGAACATTTTCTTCCTATTTCACAATACAGCCCTGGGGTTTTTTTTAAATCTCTCTTCTCATGCTGTGTTCTGCTTTATTCAGGCCTTCTCCTATGGTGTGCATAATTTTCACGTTATTCTTTTCATCTTGCTGATACTTTACACTGGTGTCTCATTGGACCCTTTAATTCTCTGCATATAGATATTCAGCTGTGTGTATTACGGTATACATGCATTCATGTGAACTCATTCTCATCTCATCAAAGACTTGTCAGAGACCTCAAGATGGCGGATGAGTAAGAAGCAGGCAGCAAAACTCTCTCTAAAAGTTACCATTGGAACACGGGAATATAGCGACCCAGAAAGCGCAGGAGGGGGGGAGATGCCTCCCCGAAACCCAGAGAAGTTCTGAAGCGCAATCTGGGACCCCCGGCACCAGTGACGGGTGACTTCCAACAAAGAAGAAGGAAAGAAGGAGCAGACCGCGTGCGTGCACCTTCTAATATCCCGGGAGTTGGAGCGCCGGCGGAGGCTCAATTCTACGGACCCACGGTGGCAGCTGGCGCCCAGGGAGCCCCCACGGAGGATCCTGAGACAGCGGCGGGGCAGGGGAGCGGCGGAGAACGGCGCAGACCGGCGGTGAGTGTCTCTCAGCCACAGCTGCCCCGCGCCAGAGAGCGACCGGCCGGGCGCCATTGTGGGGGGTGTGGCGAAACTCAGAGCGGCTCGGAAACTGCTCTGGGAACTTGTGCTCCGGACAGGGCAGCACAGGGCCTCTCAATTGAGCCCACGAAAGTGTGCTGAGGTCAGCAGGCGAACGAGACTGGACTCTCAGCCACACCTGTCCCGCGCCAGAGAGCGACTGGCCCGGCGCCATTGTGGGGGGCGTGGCGAAAAACCAGAGCGGCGGGAACCCGTGCAGGGAACCCGCGCTCCGGACAGCACGCTGAGCCTCTCAGGCCCAGGGATCGTGAAAGGGCGGCGAGAGCGGAGGCGAGCTAGACTGGTCTCTGCCTGAAAGTACGCGCCTCTGCTCACCGCCCGCCAGAGGGCGCTCCTGGCTTACTGGGACGGACCTGCACAGAACAGGACTTTGTCACAAGGTACCTGCCTACAACAGAGTCAACACCTGGAACTGATTCTTTTTATATTTTTTATTTTTATTTTTATTTTTTATTTTTATTTTTATTTTTATTTTTTTTCTCACTGATTTGTTTTTTTGTTCTGGCGAAGGGTTTTTTTGTTTTTGTTTTGTTTTGTTTTGTTTTTTGGTGGGGTTTTATTTTTGATCTGTCTGTTTTATTGTTTTTATCTTTGTTTTTGTTTCTGTATGTGTATTTGCTCTTTCCTTCATTATTCTCTCGGGTTTTTTATATGAGTGTAAACAGCGCCTCTAACTTCTTTGTGATTGTGGTTGTGATCTGTTCTTCCTTTTATCCTTTCCTTCTCTTTTTCCCACCAGTCCTCTGCACCAGTGTCCCAATGTTAGTGGGATCCCTCTTGGTCCTCTAACCTTACATCTAATTCCTTCCTCTTCTCCCAATACTCTATTTCCTCCTTAACTCATCTTAAATTTAAACTCCTCAAGGAAAAATTGACATACATAGGACTTGTATACTGCATATAATTTTTCTGGTGTGTTTTAGATTTTGTTATATAACCGCAACTCTATACAGCTAAAAGTGGTAAATAACTGGTTAGCTCAGTCTGTCATTTTTTAGGCTGTGTTTGATGCTTTAGTTAACATTATAGCCAAATGTGAAATAATTGTTCTAAACATCTTTCCTTCCTGATATTTCATGATTGAGATTGACTAAGGGACACAGAAAATACAGTGGCACAGTACCAAAGAATCAAGGACTGGGCCAAACAGGTAGCAACTTCGCATACCCAACGAATTGAAGAGGTAGGATCTGGCAGAAAGCTCAAAACCTAAAAGCAAGCTCCACTTGGAAGATACTGCAGAGAAGTAGTCATCTTCTAAAGATCTTAAACACTAGCAATAAAGTAACCTACTATAGGTAATTTGCAAACATCGCCCCAGGAATTAAAGAAAGAAAAAATGAGACGACACTTAAACAAGATGCAACCACACACATCCAATTCACCAAAGGCAAACCTAGGGAGCAACGAGGTGGGACAATCCGAAAGCCACCCACCTGGCCTATCTGAAGTGGTAACAACAAAGCAACTGAATGAGGTTCTGGAAAAAATTAAAACAGAAATAATCTCACAGATAACTGCAGAGATAATGTCTACAATGAAGACCATGCTTAAGGACACTATAGCTGATACAGACAAAAAAATAGATGAACTTAAGAAAACTATAGAAACCATGAATGCTCAGCATAGGAAAGAAATGGAATCTATAAGGCAGATTCAAGCAGATATCCAAGAGATAAAAAATTCCATTGAAAGTATTTGTAGCAGAATAAGCCAATGCGAGGACAGGATCTCAGATATAGAAGACAGGCTTGCAATTAGTGATCATGAAATGGAAAAATTCTTAAAAATAGCAAGGGACCATGAAAAATCAATTCAGCAGCTGCTAGATGACTCAAAGATAAACAACTTAAGAATAATTGGAATAAATGAAAAAGCAGGAGATAGCATCAACGACATTAAAACCTTGTTCAAAGACATAATCAGGGAGAACTTTCCTGGAAGAGAAAAGGAATTTGACACCCCTATAAGTGAAGCTTTTAGAACACCAACTAGACATGATCAAAAAAAAACTTCAGCCAGACATATTATAGTCAAGATCCCAGAAATTCAACAGAAGGGCAGAATCTTAAAAGCTGTTAGGGAGAAGAGACAAATCACCTATGAAGGAAAACCCATCAGAATCACAGCTGACTTTTCAGCACAAACCCTCAATTCAAGAAGAGCTTGGAATGATGTATTGCAAGCTCTAAAGGAAAATAATTTTCAGCCCAGATTGATGTACCCTGCAAAACTATCTTTCAAAATTGATGGAGAAATAAAATACTTTCATGACAAAGAACATCTGAGAAAATTTATGACCACCAAACCAGCACTCCAAAACGTTCTGAAGGACATTCTAGAAAGAGATAGGAACCCCAACAGAAGGAATCCACCAGGCAGGGCAAATAATTAAATAGCCGGAAAGCGGAAAAACAAAGAGTGGGAACCAACAACAGGAAAATATCATGACAAGTCAATACATATCAGTTTTAACCATCAATGTTAACGGTCTCAATTCACCAATCAAAAGGCACAGACTGGCGAAATGGATCAAGAAGCAAGATCCAACAATATGCTGTATACAAGAAACACATTTAATTCAGAAAGAAATTCATAGACTGAAAGTCAAAGGATGGAAAACAATACTCCATGCCACAGGAACCCAGAAAAAAGCAGGGGTAGCTATTCTTTTTGCAGACAAAGTGAACTTCAAGCCAAGAAGGATTCAGAGAGATAAAGACGGTCATTACATCCTTGTAAAGGGAACAATCCAAGAGGAAGAGATAACGATCATAAATATATATGCATCAAATACCAATGCACCCAGCTATATAAAACAAGTACTAAAGGACATGAAAAATCAAATAAGCACTAATACAATCATATTGGGAGATCTCAATACTCCACTGTCACAAAAAGATAGATCAACTGGACAGAAAATCAATAATGAAATAGTAGAACTGAACCAAACTTTTGAACAAATGGACTTAGTAGATGTCTACAGAGTGTTCCATCCCACAACATCAGAATACACATTTTTCTCAGCTGCACATGGGACGTTCTCCAAAATAGACCACATACTAGCTCATAAAACCTGCTTAAGTAAATGCAAAGGAATTGAAATTATCCCATGCATATTATCAGACCATAGTGCAATGAAATTGGAAATCAATGGCAAAAGATCCCACAAAAACTCCCTAAACACATGGAAATTAAACAGCATCCTCCTGAACAACCAATGGGTCACAGATGAAATTAAAGAAGAAATTAGTCACTTTCTACAACTGAATGATAATGACAGTACAACATACCGGAACTTATGGGATACAATGAAAGCAGTCCTAAGAGGGAAATTTATAGCGTTAAACACTTATATCAGGAAAATAGAGCAAGCGCAAATAAACAACTTAAGGGTGAACCTCGAGCTTCTAGAAAAAGAAGAGCAGGTTAAGCCAAAAGCCCGTACAAGGGAGGAAATTATAAAGATCAGAGCAGAAATTAACGTATTGGAGAATAAAAAAACAGTACAAAGAATCAATGAAGCAAAAAGTTGGTTCTTTGAAAGAATAAATAAGATTGACAAACCCTTATCCAACCTTATTAAAAAAAGAAAAGAAAAGACTCAAATCCATGCAATTGAAAATGAAAAGGGTGATATCACGACGGACCCTGCAGAAATCCAGAAGATCATCTATACCTATTTTGAAAATTTATATTCTACTAAGATGGAAAATGCAGAAGAAATGGACAGATTCCTAGATTCGTATGAATTACCAAAGCTGAATCAAGAAGATTTAAAAATCCTAAATAAACCAATATCAGCCAATGAAATTGAAGATGTAATTAAAAACCTCCCAACAAAGAAAAGCCCAGGCCCTGATGGATTCACTGCCGAATTCTACAAGAAATTTAGAGAAGACCTAACGCCCCTACTTCTCAAACTTTTCAATGAAATTGAAAGGGAAGCAATACTCCCAAATTCATTCCTGGAAGCAAGCATTACCCTGATACCAAAACCAGAGAAGGACCCAACTAAGAAAGAGAACTACAGGCCAATCTCCCTAATGAACATAGATGCAAAAATCCTTAATAAGATACTGGCAAACAGAATCCAACAAATCATCAAGAAGATTATACACCATGACCAAGTTGGATTCATCCCAGGGATGCAGGGATGGTTCAACATACGTAAATCAATAAATGTAATACAGCATATTAACAGAACCAAAGACAAAAATCACATGATCATCTCAATAGATGCAGAAAAAGCTTTTGACAAAGTCCAGCACCTTTTCATGATAAAAACCCTACAGAAAATTGGAATAGAGGGTCTTTATCTCAATCTGGTAAAAGCTATCTATGACAAACCAACAGCCAATATTATACTAAATGGCCAAAAACTGAAAGCCTTCCCTCTAAAATCAGGAACAAGACAAGGATGTCCACTGTCCCCACTCTTATTCAACATAGTTCTGGAAACTTTAGCCAGAGCGATTAGACAAGAGAAAGAAATAAAAGGAATAATGATTGGAAAGGAAGAAGTTAAATTATCATTATTTGCAGATGACATGATACTCTACACAGAAGATCCCAAAAACTCCACTAAAAAACTGCTAGATTTAATAAGCAAATTCAGTAGTGTAGCTGGATACAAAGTCAATACTCAAAAGTCAATAGCCTTCCTGTACACAAATAACAAACTTACTGAAAGAGAAATTAGGGAAACAATACCTTTCACAATAACATCCAAAAAAATGAAATACCTAGGAATCAACCTCACGAAGGATGTAAAAGACCTCTATACTGAAAACTACAGTACTCTGAAAAAGGAGATTGAAGAGGATATCAGAAAATGGAAAGATATCCCTTGCTCCTGGATAGGAAGAACCAATATAGTGAAAATGGCCATACTTCCAAAATTGTTATACAGATTTAATGCAATTCCAATCAAAATTCCAACAGCATATCTCACAGAATTAGAGAAAACAATCCTAAAATTCATTTGGAATCAGAAGAGACCTAGAATAGCAAAGGCAATTCTGGGCAACAAAGGCAAGGCAGGGGGCATCACTATCCCCGAATTGAAATTATACTATAAAGCTACTGTGATAAAAACAGTGTGGTACTGGCAAAAAAACAGACCTGAAGATCAATGGAACAGATTAGAAGATGCTGAAACAACCCCAGACATACTAAGCCACCTTATCTTTGACAAAGGTGCCAAACACATTCGCTGGAAGAAAGATAGCCTCTTTAATAAATGGTGCTGGAAAAACTGGCTCGACACATGCCGAAGATTAAAACTAGATCCATATCTTTCACCATGCACTAAACTAAATTCAAAATGGATCAGAGATCTAAATATTAAAACAGAAACATTAAATCTGCTGGAAGGTAGGATAGGTAAAACCCTTGGAGACATTGGTGTAGGCAAAGACTTTATGAATAAAAACTCAACCGCACGGGAACTATCCCAAAGAATCAATAACTGGGATCTCATCTTATTAAAAAGCTTTTGCACAGCAAGAGAAACCACCAACAGAGTGAAGAGACAACCCACAATGTGGGAAAAAATGTTTGCCAGCTGTTCCTCAGACAAAGGATTACTATCGAGAACATATAAAGAACTCAAAAAAATCAGACCTCCCAAATTTAAAGACCCACTCCAAAAATGGGCATCTGAGATGAATACACATTTCTCAGATGAAGAAATACTAATGGCAAATAAATATACAAAAAAATGTGCAACATCACTAGTCATTCGAGAGATGCAAATTAAAACAACACTGAGATACCATCTCACCCCAGAAAGAATGGCTACTATTAAGAAATCAACTAATAACAAATGCTGGAGGGGCTGTGGGGAAAAAGGAACCCTTCTTCACTGTTGGTGGGAGTGTCGACTGGTACAGCCACTGTGGAAGTCAGTGTGGAGATTCCTCAGAAAACTAGGGTTGGAGGTCCCATTTGACCCAGCTATTCCCCTTCTGGGCATCTTCCCAGAAGAATTAAAAACATCGTACCACAGCGATATATGTGCACCCATGTTTATAGCAGCACAATTTGTAATAGCCAGATCTTGGAAACAACCCAAATGCCCATCAACTGAGGAATGGATAAGAAAGATGTGGTATTTTTATACAATGGAGTACTATTCAGCCATAAAGAAGGATAAACTGGAGACTTTTATAGGTAAATGGATGCAACTCGAGAAAATACTCATAAGTGAAATAAACCAGAAGCACATGTGTAAGCATCGTATTATCTCTCTAGTATGAGAAACTGAAAGAGTAAATAAGATCCAAAAGGTACAATAGACATGGTGAATCAAAAAGAAACTGGTCAAAAGGAAAGAGAGACTGGAATAGGGAAAAGAAAGAAGGGAAAGGGAAAAAAATTGTATATATATATATATAAGATGGTTAAGATAGATACACTACCATTTTTACTTAGTTCATTGAAGAGTAAGGTTTGTGCCAATAATGTTTGGACAATTGAATGCTAATGTCTGGTGTCCTGAATAACTAACTTAAAGATAGTAATACGTAATGTATTAACCATTGTTACCCTCCTATTATGTTTGTTTGAAAATTTGTTCTTCTTTTGATTTGTTTTGTTTTTTCTTCTCTTTAAAATAAAAAAAAAAAAAAAAAAAAAAAAAAAAAAAAGACTTGTCGTCTTTGAGATTACAGGTCCAGTAGAACTGGCTGTTGCTTGCTTTCCTATGATAAAGTCCGGATTGTAGGCAGGAAAATAATTGTGTAAAGCCTCAGTTGAAGGACCTGGGCTATGATACCCTTTGAAGATTTTTTGAAATGTTTGTATAAGGATTTTAGTCCTGCAGCAGATGCCTTGGCACTGTGGTTGTTGGTGTATTTATTGTGGAACCAGGAATTCTTTAGCTTCTGCTAAGATGTGTCTCCTGACTCGCTCCATCTATGGGGCGTCACGAATGAGGCCGTAATAGTTGATTCTCAGGATTCATGAAGGGATCTTCCGTGGTACTGATTCTTTGGGGCAGGGTTGAGAGACGTTCAAAGCCTTGCCGGAATCTTCAGTATATTTGCTTGAAGTAGAGTAAATATTGGATTCTAGCAAACACTCTCGGGCATAGGGGCATACACTACAGTACTGATCCTGCCACTAGTTGACAATCATCTGACAGGAGCAGTGATCCAGGAAAATCCACAGATATTCACATTCGTGAGGCCTCAGGAATGGAGCGTGGGGTGGAAGGCCGAGGCTTTACATGTGACTAAAATGGTAGGAAAGGACCACTTCAAGATCTACCGCAAACCGGGGCAATGGCAGAGTCACCCTGGGACATCAACAACCAGGGGAGCTTACATTTTACACACAGGATGTTGTTTGAGCCTCACATTAACGTGGGAAGGTAAGTATGAACTCCGCTTTACCCCAAGGGAACTGAAGCTCGAGGCACACAGACAGGCGGCAGAGACAGGGATAGGAAACAGCTCTCCGCCCCCTCCTCCAGTGTTCTTTCTGTGTGCTGTCACCTTGTGCTGTCTGGTTGACCTGTGCTAAGAGAACTCATCTCAAACTCTGGCTGTGTGTGCTTCCGAGGGGACTGCAGCTAAGTTTCGGAAGCTTACAGCTTGGAATACAGTGCTGTTTTGGTATTCCAAGGAACAGATTAAACAACTGTGATCACACCATGACTGCCCACCTCCCTGGAGGCCTGTGCCCATCAACAACGAGCTTGTCATCCCGGACAGCTGGTCTACCACATTCAACATGCCATGTCTCTAAGGACTGGCAATTCCTCCTGGCTTTGTATTTTATCTTTTTTGGTGATTTCTAGTGAAATTTTTAAAAAATGGAATATCTTGCCTCTATGGTTAAACTGGTGGGGCCTCTCTTTCTCTCCCCCCCCTCCCTCCCCTCTTCTTTTTTTGGATTATTTCAAGGTATTGATTTTTCTCTTTGCTGATAAACTCTTCGACAGCCATGGCTGTTGGGAAGCCATTTACTTTTCTCGTCATTTTAAGTCAGTCTAGGCATTTCAAGCTGTCCTGTCCGTTTGTTGAAAGGGCGAGGGGCACTTACAGGGGTTTTGAGCCTTATGATCATTTTCAGAGATGGGGCTGAGCTGAGCCAGCTGGGTGTGGAGTCTGTTATTTACCAACTGTGTTAGCCAGTGCCTCAGAAGGTAAACGGGGCACTGAGGGACAAGTCTTTTCCCCTTGCCAGGCTCTGCCTGTGGGGGTGACACAGCAGGGTGTCTGGCGTCCATCTGCTTCCCTCCAGCAGAGGACATGACGAGGTGCAACAGCGCTCAGCTCCTGTTTGGCTGCTTTCCTGCCCCCTTTTGGGAGGTCTCTATTTCATAGCTCCTATTGTTTGCTAACTTGAATTCAAAGCCAAAGCTGTGCCGGGCCCAAGAATTTTTTGGATGTTTGGTGGGTGACACTTGTATCAGAAGAGTGCTGTGAAAGAGGCAAGAGGTCTGAAAAATGCCTCCCTTCGCCGGGAGGCAGGAAACCTAACTCTGAGGCTATTTGTGCCATGTGACCATGGAAAAGCTGAGCTGAGGCCCATCTCTCTAACTCAACCTCTCTGCCTCAAAAGTGGGGATGACCCTGACAATCAAAGCTTCCTGAGGCCATAGGGTATGTTTAGGAACTGTGTTCTAAAATACCTAGACCAGTGGTACAAAAAGCTCCCTGCTCATAAACCAGCCTAATCATTTATCATTTGGTTTCAACTTCTCAACCAGGAGGGACATGGAGTGCTGGCTGAAGCCCGTTTCTCTCTCTCTGACTGAGTGCCTGAATTACTTTGAGTCAGTTTATCCTCTTCCCAGCAGTTTGCAGGCTCATCAAATAATATTTATTGAGCAGCCTGGTGCACAGGGCAGACCACTGGCTGCGCACGAACGATGTCTAACTCTGTGTTCAGTACAGTAACCAGAAATTAGCCATCAAGAAAATAAGTTGAGATCATCATCACTGTGGGCTACTTTCCATCTGGCAAATGTGTGCCTCCAGGCCTCTGCCTCAGGCCTCTCCGTAAAACCCTCGTTCATTCCCTCCTTCAGCTGCACAGCCCGCAGGAGCAGCCTGCACTTTGTGGGCGGCAGCAGTTTGCACGACTGCACCTATTTTGGTCAGACCCTGAAGGAACGGGGAGAATCCCGCAGGGGAACACCAGCGGAGAAGGCTCCCTCCCAGATTTAGCAGCTTACACAGCTCCAATGAGAGGAGTTGAAAACGTCAGAGAATTGGAATAGGAAAGAAAACCAAGAACAAGGGAGAGTGCATTTATATGGGGTAAAGTCAAAATGTAAGGATCGGTGAAGGAATCTGGCTGCCACCGTCCTGATCAGAGACCGGTCTAAACTGCCCCTCCCAGCACAGCTGCACCAGGGGACTCATGACACTATCAGCCCTGCTGCTGATAGCAGCCGCTGCTCCCTGCTCTTTCCCAAGCCTTGTCCTTGGGCAACCATAACCGCTTGTGCTCTCGCAAGCCTTGCAGTTGGCAGGCAGCCACAACCGCCTCCCACTGAACGCCCCACTCCCCATGATCCTACAAAACGCCCCACAGCCTGTGCCAGAGTTGCTGGTCTGGTCTCTAGTGCCAGAGCGGTCCCTCTCAGGTTTGTGCTGTCGAGCTTGTTCCTCTGTTTCTTCTTTCCTTTTTCCTAACAATCAGGTTACAGTGAAAAATGTTTCTTCTACTCCAGGCTTGGGTACCCTAATCTTTTCCCTTTATGCTGCAGGGATTTCCCATAGCTCAGGAAGATGACCTCTTTTCATTTCTACTGACCAGTTTGGAAGATTTCCCAGCACAGTTCCAGAATAGTCATCCTCATTTAGGACCTGCTCACCAGATTGGGAAGCCAGGCATGTAGCAAGGATAAAAACACTCTAGGCAGGGCAGTGCTCTAGAGGAAGCGTTCCCTCTACGGGGGGAAGAGGTTATGGAGAGAAAGAAGGCAGGGAAAGAGGATCACTTGTTGCTAAGTGGAACACAAGCATTTAAAGGGCACAGTGTTATCATGCCGTTTTTTTGTTGTGGTTGTTCTTGGTGTGACTGTGTTTTCCAGGGCACCAAAATGAGCATCGAAAATGTAAATTTGCCAAGCAGCACTTGAGACAAGCTGATCTCATGATAGAGGGGGAAAATGAAAGGGACAACCACTAATGGCTGAGAGCTAAAACGTGTCACATAGGGTCTCATTCCATTGGCTAAACACGGTAAGTCATATGGCCAGGCCCACGGTCAGCGGGGCAGGAAGTAGAGCTTCCTTAGTAAGGGAAGCGCAAGTCACACCGCAGTGGATAAGGCCCGTGAAGGGAGGAAGCAGCTGCAAGGACAGTGCCTCCCGCCACCGCCCTGTAGCGTGACCCTCGTAGGTAGCTGGAAAGTCCTCTGCCCACCTGTGGTCTGGAGATCTTTTCCCCAAATCTGCAGTGTTTTAGAGAATGGCAAGTCCTTAGACCTCTCTCTCTCCCCCTCTCTCTTTCTCTCTCTGTCTCTCTCTTTTTGCTTTTCCTTCCTTCCTCCCTTCCTCCCTTCCTTTCTTCTTTTCTTCCTTCCTTGGAGGTATAATATATATAGTAAATGAATTATCATTGTAACCATTTTTAAGCATAAATTTTAGTAGCTTCAAGTATATTGGCATCATATAACCATCGCCACCATCTAGCTCAAAAACGTTTTTATCTTCTAAAACTGAAACTATACTCTTTAACCACTCATTCCCCTTTTCTCTTTCCCTTCTCCTCTGCTCCTGGCAACCACCATTCTTATTTCTGTCTTATTAATCTCACTGCTCTAGAGAGTTCATGAAAGTGGAATCATGTGCAATGTGCCCTTTGTGTCTGGTTTATTTCACTTAGTATGATGTCTTAAATGTTTATCCATGTTGTAACATGCGTCAGAAGTTTTTTCCTTTTAAAGGTTAAATAGTAGTCCATATGTATGTACACATCACATTCTGTTTATCCACTCATCTGCTGATGGACACTTGGGTTGCTTCTACTTTTAGACTACAGTGAATATAAGAACACAAATATCTCTTTGAGTCACTTCTTGTAGATATAGACCCAGAAGTGGGATTATCGGGACATATGAGAACTCTATATTTAATTTTTTGTGGAAATGCCATATTGTTTTCCATAGATCATAGCCTTTCTTGTCTCTGAATTGTAGTAGGCAAGGACTTCTCTTGATGATTTTTATTTGTTAGGGGAAGAGAGTTTCTAACACTATTTGTTTCATTCTGTCATCCTGGAAGACTGTTTCTTCAGTTTTTCCTTAAAGTTATAATTTATCCTTTCTACAATTTCAGTCATGGTAGATGTCATCACAGAGATGGCCATTGGAGGCTAAAAGTTTTTTTAATCATTTGGGGTTTATGACATTGTCCGTAGTTCTGCAAGATAGTAAAAAGTTCCCTGTAATTACATTAACAATTCTTACAAAGAGGTGTTAGACTTTCTTTATTTAGTGAAAAAAGGCCAATTCTGTGGGTTTGAATACCTTTCCTTTCATGAATGATTCAAAAACACAATTAATAAAGATGAGTGATTGTTAATATGCAATTCAGGGTGAAATGATGGTGATGTAGGGGAGATAAATGGAACTCCCAACTTGCTAGATGTCAGATACCCTGAGTTTGTGTTTCCCAAAATTGAAAATGAATTCTAAGGTACGACAGAGGTTAAGAGTAGGAAAAACTTATTGAGAGAGAGAGAGAGCTCCTGAGAGACAGGAAGGGACCAGAAAGTGGGTTGCCAGTGAGCTCGCTTCACAGAGGAAATTTTATAGAACAAAATCATGAGGTGGGTACAAACTCATGAAATAGGTACAATGTGGGTCAAAACTATGATCAACCAATAAGATTACAAGTATAGCCACTTAGGTAATATTGATCTGATGGGGAAGCAGGTCACGTAGCATACATAGAAAGAACTAAGACCCTTTTGGGAAAAGGTGGATCGGGAGTTCCTGGTCAACCACTTGGGTAACTGATGCCTATCTAGACTTTATTGGACCAGGTGAGTATAATCTTCAGTTTATTGCTTATCCCTCAGGGAGGCCTGTAGGCCTGGTCATTCCGTCTTTATCTTGAGGCCTGGCCTTCGACAGGTGCGCCTCCACCCACAGTTATGTGTTCTCATCTTCTGCACTGAGTCCCTTGAGGGCCTAGCCCTGTCTGACTGCCTATAATATTTCTACCTAACTTAGCTGTCTAGAATAATGGGAGATTATTCAAGCTTTTCTCAACAGAGATATGATATCATTTGGCTGGGCTTCTTCAAGCTCCCTTACATCACGGGGAGACTTTGATTGTTAAATAAATCTCTGCTCTAAACTTGGATGCAACTACACATTTCATAGACTATGAAGTTATGCTCTGCAGCTACTGCAGGGCTCACGTGGGAAACTCCAGTCAATTTGTTCCCATATTCTGGGTTCCAGATTCAGCCACAGATACGGCTTTCTGGGGCTCGTGTGGCCTCCTAGTCCCTGCTAACACCCATTCCTTGTTACTTGTAACAGAAGCAGCTTCCGGGACGAAAGCAAAAATACTGTGGATTGGCTCAACCTCCCTTGTGCTAGGACCCAGGTTACTAGAAGTAAATTTTCTGGAGTCTCCTGAAAACACTATGTCCTTGGTAGAAAGTGACATGCCAGCAGAAACAGCCTCTCTTCTTTGCCAGACAGGGTCGTTACTGCATGTGTCCCTAGTGCTGCTGCTTCCGAGTGAAGGGCGCTGCGGACACAGGGAGACAGGTGGAAGGGGAGCACCTGGGGCCTGGGCAACTTCAGGCTTCCCTGGAAAACTGCCCTGCCTCTGCTGTTTAAATCATCTGTTCTCGTTTCTATACTTGCATCTAAAAGCCTCATTTGAAAAAGGCATTAAATGGAAAAATAAAGGCAATGTAGTAACTTCTACTAAAGATAAATGTATTCATTTTTTGGTGTTGAAGAAAACTAAAAATAGAAGTTCTATTCAACGCAGGTCTTCCCTTTCTGGGCATCTTCTCAAAAGAGTTAAAGACAAGACACTACAATGATACATGCATTCCCATGTTTATAGAAGCACAACTCATAATAGCTAAATCTTGGAAGCTGCCTATATGTCCAACAGATGAGTGGATAAAGAAAATGTGGCATTTATAAGCTGTGGAGTACTTACTACTCTGCCATAAAGAAGGATAAACTTGAATCATTTGTAGGAAAAATGGATGCACCTTGAGACCAAATGTTAAGTGAAATAAATCAGACACACGGCTTAAATATTGTATTGTTTTTCTTACATGAGAAACTTGGAGCATAAATAATTTAAAGAGGAAAATAAAGATAGATAATAGGAAACAGGGAGATACATCTTTTGCAAATGCAAAGGGACCAAGAGATGGAGGAGGGGGAAGGGAGAGGAAGGGGAAGTAAAAAGCATTAAGATGTGTTATGTACATGTACCAATACCCCCACAGTGAATGTAATCATTATGTACTGCAAACAGGTACAAATAAAAAATTTTAAAAATTGAAAAAAGAAATGTACTTTCTTGTAGGTGACTTTTATAGTAATGTAAATAAAAGATGTCTTTTAAAATACTCTTACTTAGGGGCCCAGTGAGATGGCTCAGTGGTGTAAGTGCCTGCCTGGCAAGCACAAGGGCACGAGTTCAACTCCCGGAACCCACGTACGAAAAAAGGGCCGGTGATATCGCTCAGCGGCACGGGCGCCTGCTGGTGCGTGAGGTCCTGAGGTCGACCCCCGGTACCCACAAAAAATAAATAAATAAAATAAAATACTCTTACTTGGCAAAGTACATTAGCAACCCCGCATCAGTCTCCCAAGTATTTCTGAAGTTTTACTGATCCATGAAATCTGAAAGTCTGGGAACCACTGCTCTAACTTGAGAAAACTCACCCTTGGACTAGGGTTCCGAATTGGTTTTGAGGCCAGTCACTCACCTTTCTGGCCACCTTTTTTAAGTGAGAGTCTTGTACCCTTGACTCCTGTCCATTTGGTTTCTCTCTTAGAAAGAAGAAAAAGAAAAGAGTAATTCACTAGCCTATAAACTTTGAAAAAGCTATCAGTCCACCTTTGTTCTCTCTGTCTACACATGCACACACACACACACTTCTTCTTGAAAGCTGTTTGCAGACATCACATTATTTATTCTTTTACTTTTGTGGTAGTGGAGCTCAAACTCAGCGCCTTGCACAGGCTAGACAAGCACTCCATTGCTGAGCTATATCCCTACCTTCAGACTTTTAATTACACATTTTATTTCACAATGAGCCGGGGGATAATAAATTATTAATGACCAATGGTCAGAGCTGAACATTTTGCCATGAGATTGGGGCTGAAGGGGAAGTTTGAGAGAAGTTTCCGTAACCACAGTAGTGGTCCATGCTGATTCATCCTCATGAGCAAGGTGGTTGCACCAAGCCATGCTGTCGTGTGCAGCTAAGGGGCAAAGCAGCGTGGATACAGAGGGGCCAAAGGGGGAGGATTTGGTTTCTCAACCAGTTACTTATTTTTGTAGCATTCTTCTGAGACTAGCGAGCAGAAGATGATGCAGGAGGTCTGGCTTTCTAAGTGTGATTCGCAGCACAGATGCATGACATGCTTGTAAATCATGACTCTCTGTGGTCCAGCGAGGCTCAGAGCTGCCAATGGCAAGCTCTTCACTTCTCAGCCTCAATCTCCTCTTCCACAGAATCAGTAATATCGACGGTGAGATAATCAGCAAAAGCATCTACTAATCTGCCTGGAATAGACCACAGAACAGGTGCTCACTGGCGGTAGGTACACTTACCAATGCCTTCCCCCCTGTGGTAGCAGTAATCTTGAGAAAAGAAAACTCAATTTTACGCTGAAAATATGAACGTCTTGTTAATAGTAGTGGAGTTTTTTTTGGTCTTGATCTTGTAGGGATACATTCCAAAGTCTGAATAATACATAATGTCTGCTTAAATTACCCAGCATAGAGGAATATAAATGGAAACAAGGTTGATCAAGTGTTGATAACTGTGGAAGCTGGGTGCAGAAGAAGTTATTCAGCTATTCTCTCTACTTTTGCATATGTTTGAAAATTTCCAAAATAAATAAAAACAAAAGTAAACAAATGAAAGTTAGCCATTTCTTGTCTAAAGGACACTTTAAAATATTTCCAATACTTTAAAATCACTTCATTTTTTTTTAAGCATCTTTCACCCTTATAGGGATTTTACTTTAACAAAATACATCACTCTTTTCATCATTAGAATTCTCTGAAGGGACCCTGTCTGTCTGTCTTGTTGATATGGGGAAATAAAATGTAATTCCCAACCTGCTAGATGTCAGATACACCAAGTTCGTGTTCCCCAAAACCGAAGAATGAATTCTAAGGAGCAACAGAGGTTAAGAGTAGGTAAGATTTGTTGAGAGAAAGAAAGAGATAGCTCCTGAGAGACAGGAGGGGGGCCAAAAAAAATGGGTTGCCTTGGAACTTTACAGAGGAAGTTTTATAGAGCAAACTGATGATGTGGGTACAATGTGGGACAAAACTATGACCAACCAATAAGATTACAAGTTGAGCTGCTTAGGTAATATTGATCCAATGAGGAAGCAGGTCACGTAGCAAGTTTACATAGAAAGAACAAGGACATTTTTAGGAAGAGGTGAATCAGGGGGTGACTGATGTTAATTTATTGTTTATCTCTCAGGGAGGCATGTAAGTCTGGCCATTTTGTCTTTATCTTGAGGGCCTGGCCTCCAACAGATGCACCTCCAGACACAGTTGTAATGTGTTTTCATCCTCTGTATTGACTTCCCAAGGGCCTATCCCTGTCTGACTGCCTATAATATTTTTACCTAACTTCACTGTTTATAATACTGTCAGGACTTTTTTCCTAATCAGTTATCATCAATTGAGTTATGGTTGATAGAAAAGAGCAATCTGGCTAGAATATTCTGAGGAGAGATAATTTAAACATTTAAAGTGAAATTTTCTTCTTTATGCAAACCAACAAATCCAATAGTGTGTACAACCATAGCCTGCATTGCTAACTTTGGGAAAGAGGAATTCATGGGCCACCCACAGAGCTTTTTTAAAGTTGTTGAGAGAAAGAGAGAAAGAGAGAGAGAATTTAAAATGATTTGGTTCTTTCAAGAGGAAAAAGATAATAAAATTATGGATTTTAAGCTGTTATTGCAAAACTGTTGGGAAATAAAATAATGTGTATCTTGATTTATATACTTCTATTTTATTAAAAACCCGTAACAGAAATTCAAACTTCCAAGTTAGAAGTTTAAGGGAGTACTTATCCTCTTCAAAAGATTTACTCTTGGAATTCCTTTCAATAATGGCATTCTACCCCATAGGTTTAAGTATTTGTTTACATATCATTAACGGCTTCCTGGAAAACTCTGCGGGAAATCAAGCCAAGATGGGAGATACTCACTGCTAGGGAATTAGTTGGTATACTCTGCCTGTTAATGATCAGTCTGTTTAAGGCTTATTCTGGAATTATCATGTAGATAAATGGGACTTTTTCAAGCTACAGGAGAGGTCAGAGGCCTTTCTTCACACCCACAGATAACACACTGTTTAGGTGGTTCAGGTTCCTACTAATCTTAGAATAGGAAATAGCAAAATATTTAGGAAAATGTTGCATTATATGCATTTTCTGTCAAATTATGGAACAACGCCAATCAGTTTTAGACTAAAACATGGGCCCTTTTGTATCCAAATGAGTGAAACCCTTCAAAGTAGTCACTCAAAGCACATCTGAAACTTTATTTGGCATTAATTTGTACAACCCATAAGCTATCTGGGGGTTCAAATTATTACATGCAAATTACTGAACTAGATTTGGTTTTCAGTAAGTGGCTTTTTTGAAAAACAAATCTATTCTACTTTCAGAGATAGTCTAAAGAAGCAATTTTAAAACTGTTAGAATGAGTACAGAGTGATCCCTTGGCTTACATGGAAGGGGACAACATTCATTTGTAGTTAAATTCTAACATGTTGATTTTAAAAGCTAGGGTTAGGGAATAGTTTGTACAAGTAATTTCTGCAATAGAAATTACATGTGGGATCAAGACGATGGGTCCCATCATTTCCTTCCAGTGGGAGCTTCCCACATTCAGAGGACTTGGATGCCAAGCACATCAGGTAATGACATCTTCCTGGACCACTCTGCACTAAGAAGGCTCTCAAATCCAAATGTAGCACCGGATTATTGTCTTCTTTCATAATTTCAAAATAAGGTTTCTCTTTTTAATCTTTAAAATAAAACATTTAATTTCTCAACTTTGCTCTTTCCTCTCCTAAAGTTTAAATTTGTGAAGCAAATATTTATTGCCATAAGTTTGGCTGTGATACTTTTTTTTGCTACAAATTTTCATTCAGCTCATATTATATTTTAGCTACTTCTGTGGGTGGGTTTTTCAGTATATCCAATAATGTTCCCGTATGCTGTTATTATCTGGGCACCTAAGATGGTCTCCAAGATAACACTTTTTTAAAGTTGTGATATCATTCTCTTTGCCTTCGTATTAATTATAGATACATAGCACCAGGAAGATTTTTATTCCAACAATAACACAGATGACACAGGAACTAATGTATTCACTGACATCAAATTAATTTGAATGATTTTTAAAAGTATCAAAATTGATAATGAAGGAAGGGAAAGAGCAGAGTCTGCATTTTGATTGTGTTTGGGCCACAAAATAGGTTTATGAGTGTATTTAATACACTGGGTGTATTTAAGCTTGGCTTTCTTCTCCTGAATCCCCTGAGTGACCTTGCTCAGGGAAAAGTTAGTGCAGAGGGGCAGAGGCACGCATCTTGCCAGGCGGAGTCAGGCCAATGCAGCTGCTGGCTGGGCACTAGCATGGGCGGCCACCTGTGGCTCCCAGAACAGCTGTTTGGTAGAGGGCCAGCGAAAGCCCCATCGTGGGGTGGAGGCAGGAGGCCAGCTGGGCGGCTAATACATTCTGGCATGGGCTGAAAGAACACCTGGTTCCACTCTATGGACCCACCACAGAAGGTCAGAGAATGTGTTTGCTGGCAGCGACCCGATAGCCCCAGTTTTCAAGTCCCAGTGGTCCTGTTCTGACAAACAGAGAGAAACCCACCTCTCTTCCTCAAACGTACTCAGAAGCCGACCTGGGAATCATTCTACTCCAGCTATGTTGAAATGGGCCGGTAGGCCATTTGGTATGTGTGTGGAGCTGGTATGGGGACTGTAACACAGAGGCGGGCTCTAGGATTCACAATGAGGCAGTTCAGGGCCCAAAGTTGTAAGAGTTTGGCTGCTAACTGGCATCACAGACATCTTTCATCCTAGACTGGCTCTGACTTTCCCTTCCTCCTCTTCCTATGAACTCTAACTGCATGCTTCAAAACCACTTTGGGTCTTCAGTTGTAATTTTGTCATCAGACCCGGGAATTTCCACACCAAACACCATTACCTCCCAACACAGAAGCCCAGAGCACACACTTCCCTGACCCCAGAGGCCTCATACCCATTTTTTCGCAGGAAGAAGGACCCCATTTCTTCTGGCCTGGTGAGTTAGTTTTTCTCTGACAGAGGAGCAGCCTTCCTAGCTTTATGGCTTGTCTCTAGATGTCCCCCAAAGTGTCCTGTGCTCAAAGGTGGGACTTTTGGGAGTGGCTGGATCATGAATGTGTGATACTGAATCAGTTCACTGATTGGTTTAGCATAGTTCTAGGTGTGGGTGATGGAATTACTTAAGAAAGAGATCCACCCTGGGTGTGGGTGGCACCAACCAATAGGCTTATAGCCTGGATGAAATAAAAAGGGAAAGAAGGGAGTCTCACTGCTTCCTGCCTGGTACACAATGAACTGTTTCTCCTCTGCCACGCCACCCTGCCTTGGAACATGCAGGCTATGAACTGAAACCTCTACAAATTGTGAACTAAAATAAACCTTTCACCCTTTAACTTGTGTGTGTCCAGTATTTTGTCCCTGCAATGACGGAGTAACTAAGACACCAACTTCCTAACACAGGTGCAGGCCAGGCAGCTCTCCCTAAAAGGTGTGCTAAAAGGTGACACTCCTCTCACTGGTTCTGTGACCACTGGCAACTGACTAAATCACTCTGAACCTCAGTTCCGACATTCATAAGTGGAAATTGATAATATTATTAGTTTTGTTGTAACCCATTTAATGACAGCATATGTGAAGCACCTAGCACAGGATCTGAATGCTACAGGCACACAGCAAACATTAGTTTGTATGAAGGAATAACCATGGCTGAGGCTACTCTCCAGACACAGAGGCTCACAACTGGCCTGAGGGAGCTCTGGAGTGGGACTCCCGCTTGCTGCCTTTGCTTGGAATTTCAGGGACCCTAGCTCTCAATTACTGCTCTGCCAGTGGGAATTCCAGAGTAATCATAGCACTGTGAACCCACAAGGTAACCTGCTACCCACAGCTGCCCTTGCTGGTGGCATAGGCTCCTCCCAGAATCACCTAGCGTTACCTGAGGAAGGCATGCTGACCTCTGGGAGGCCCAGAGTTGGTGGGATTACTTGTCCCCTTGCTGTGAAACCTCTCCTGTCAGTTAAAGTGTCTAAATCCAAGAAGTCTTGATTGATTTTCATAAGTTTTAAGTTCCAGGCAATGAAATCTGACTGGTCAGGTGTGATGTTCTGTGTCCCGAGCTGAATGAGAATATTCAGGTTCATTTGGGCTCATGTCCCCGGACCCAGGGACAATAGGTAGTACTGGGCCCTTGTGTAATCACAGTGTTATTCTGGTGAAGACGAGACTTGTCTTGGAAATTAGCCTCATTACCTATGCAGTTCCAGGCTTTCAGTGGGCTATAGAGAGCCATCAACCAAAAGACAACAGGCATAATGCTGCTTTCTCCAAGTGGAGCTTTAGTTCTTAAACCACAGTTCCATTTCTGGCCTCAGATACTGTCTATGGATGAAATAAGGGACAAGAATGCTGAAAATCACCCTCTGAAAAAAAGGGGGTGGGAGAAAAGACCACTTTGCTTTTAAATTGGAGCTTGAAATTTTGAAGTTTGAGGTGGAAAACCATTGTGAATAGCTGTTCTTTAAAAAAAAAAGTTAAATTATTCTACACATTCTGATATGAATGCGACAGAATCCCAAACAGTTTATCCATCCCTTTTCAGTGGATGTGACTGATCTTTTATCTCTCCTGTGATTACTTATTTAGAATTTCCCAATTCTCTGGGCTGAAACTTTTTTTTTCTCTGTGAATTACATTTTCTCCTTCTTTTAAAAGTAACAACTCTTTCTGCATCCACACATTTTTGTTATCAAAGTCCATACATTTTCCCCTAATTTACTTGGAAAAACACCTGGCCTTTTGGAGCAAAAGGGCTTAAGAATGGACTGTTGCTTCCTGAGGAATAACAGAATCTCCACAGAGAGCAGATTGTTCTTACAGTCAGTACCTTCCCAGTAGTCCTTTAGATATTTCAAAGGGAAAAAAGCACTTAATTGGAAGCTTGAACGAAACTGTAGATTAAAAGACTCTAATCTTGGGCCGGTGATATAGCTCAGCAGCATAAGCGCCTGCCAGGCAAGCACGAGGTCCTGAGTTTGATTCCCGGTACCCACATTAAAAAAAAGAAAAGAAAAAAAGACTCTAATCTGATAGATCTAAGCTAAAGCAAGACTTTTTTCCTAGTATTCCTGCCTTCTCTACTCCTGGCAGACCTAATCTTTGCAAATGCAGTGGGAGGTTAAAATGGATAGTACTCATGATCTTTTCATTCACTAAGTATTCATAATATTTCAGCCAATTTTGGTTCCTAGGATGACCTGGGGGAAATACTCTCCCACAACTATCTAATCATTTCACTTGGCCCAACCTGATTTATTTGAGAGAGAGCGAATGACAGAGAGAGGGAGAACAGGGCATGTGGGTGGACTTGGACTAGTGCCATCATGCTTGGACATTCTATATTTTCCTGTGTAACTGATGAAGTTGTCATTATGAAAGTACTCAAATAGCTAAGCATGCAGGAGGATCACCTTCACATTGGAAGGTTTTTCTGATTTACCTTTGTACATTATAGTGTTATTCAGCTCAGCCAAGCCTGAGTCATTCATCCTCTTCAGCCTCACAAGAAATGTCAGAAGGTGGAAAAGTGAGTTGATCATGTTTCTATGCACTGCATTGACTCTGCTGAGAAAAATCCTTGGAATCATCATTCAGCACTTTTTCCTCAATTGAAATAACTTGTATGTTTGGAATACTAAAGAATTTACACAAATGGCAAAAAAAAGGCCAAAAGAGTTTTGCGTGCACCCAGTAACTGTAGGTGTGTGGTAGTGGTCAGTCTAGATGTCCTTTCTAGCCTCAGAATAACTTACTGATAGGTGGCTGGCTGTTCTGATGTAGCCCCACAAGAAACCCTGAGACCCCTGCATTTAGACAGGACTAAAATATGCTCATAGATTTGGTGCGATCCCTGAGAAAGGTAGTAAAGATTCCCAAATCATCTCAATCCTGGATACTGTCTGGGTAATTCAGATAATGTAGGAGTACTACATTAGGGATAGATTCCTTCTACTGCAAGTTTAACACAAGCTTTTCAGAGAATACACAACCTCCATCTGAATCATTCTTATAAGCTGAATTTTTATTTTTACTAAATTATGTTAAAAAAAAAAAAATCTGTGCCTGGTGTGGAATTTCACTCCATCAAGTGTTACAATGACTTTCATTTTCATCACAAGCAGGAGAATGAAAGGAGGACAAGTGTTAGGAAACATGGCAATAAATTAGAATATAATTTACAAAAGCAAAAACAGTAACAGTGTACCACATTAATACTGAGTATAAAATAATAAGCAACAACTAATCACAATAATACAAAGGTAATTTTGTTCTGTATTATTAAGGATACCTATGTGACATTCACTCAAATAAAAAATGTTCCTAATGAAATGGACTGTTGGAAAGCCCCATGTATCTCCAGGGGTTTAATCACTCGGGTACATTTACCTTTCCTTTTTTGGCAGGCCTGACCTATATACCAGTGGCACACCCTGCTCCCAGCTGCAGGGTACCATTTTCCTCGGGGTTCCCTACGTGTCACACAGCTCACTACTTTCGGAGTGCCTGCCATGGTGGCCTAAACGCCACTGACAATCCTGTTGTTCTTTAGGAACAGAGCTTCATGTAGCCATGCGAGTGGTGCAGAAGGACAGCAGTACTGTAACATGCTGTAGAGTATAATTTTTTTTTTAACCTGCTGATGTTTAAATTCAGGGTCTACCTGAAAATGTTTAATCCTGTTACATTCTGTGCTTTCCCTCCTGAAAGGTGATCCGACACTTTCCTGGAAGCAAGCTGCCCTCGGTGCTGCTGCACATCTCAGAGGCAAGCTTCTCCTAGCACCAGTTGAGGTACTGCAGTGCCCAGGGGTATGGCCATTGCAATGTTATTTTCCACATGAGGTAAAATAGAGCCTTTAGTCAGTAATGTAAGAAATCCTTTTGAAATACAAACACGAGTTGATGTTTGTGCCAGTGAAAGATACAGGTAGCAAGTCCTTGCCCAAACTGCCACAGACACTACCCAGTTTTTGTTTCTTTCACCAGGGCACAGGAGCACCAAGTTAACTTTTTTGAAAAGGGCCAAAGGAATTCAGTGCCAGGGCCATGCTGCTTGTGGGCTGTTTCCCTTCAATGAAAAGCCAAGGTGGCACTTGGTCTTCTGAGGGCAGGACAGGTGGGGCCTTGACGATACCTCTTTTGTCATCAGTAGCTCCCTCCGGAAAACCTGGGGATGAGAAGTGTGGTGCTGAGAGAGGAGGAGGTAAAGAGACAAGGACGGTGTTGACCGAGTGTGCAGAAAACCCGGTGCCAACCGTCCCCAGCAAACCCGGAAGCTCAGGTTGTTGCTTCCTTTCAGGAAAAAAAAAAAAAAAATCACCAACCTAAGATCATGGCATTTGTGACACACAGATGTGTAGTTTCAGAGCACAGTGATGGATATAAGTGAAATGTGCCCTTTCACTGCAAATATTATCTTTACAAAATGGCCAGTTAGTTTAGAGTTTTAGGTTCTGGTGTATACATGGTGTACATACATGTATAATACAGGAGGAATACTGGACACAAATCATATTCATTGAGAACCTGCTACTAGTGTTCAAGTAAAAAATATTAATATTAACAAGTACCCTCTTAAAAAATCTAGCTGTTGAGTCTTCTGATGAAAGAGTGTGAAACCTGAAGATAGGGAAGATATGAGCTAGTCATTTTAATTTAGGTGGATGCGATTCTAGAATTTGACTTGTCTCAGATATGGTTTCACATTTAATCAGCATTTAGAGTATCCATAAAAATACAAAATAGTTGGTGGAGTGACTATTAAAATTATGTTTCATGATCTCTAGTCTTCATGATGTTTTCTTCTTTGGTTGTTATCCCTTGCCTACTTTAAAACTCATAGAAATAGCTCATTTATGTGCAAGCACACTCATCTCTCCATACATTCAAAAGCATCCCCGTGCACTCATCACACACATACACACACATACTTGCTCTCATATAAATAAGTGCCCTTCTACCATACCAAAGAAGGGGCATCTGGAACCCATCGTAATTGTCAGCAAATTGCAAAAGGGTCTGCCTTGTTCCCGAGCCAGTCTATTTTTGCATGGCATCATCTCAGTAAGCTCAACATGCATGCAACGGTCTAACAGGGCAGAAGCTGTTCTGTGGCTGGTGAGGATGTAAAACACAACCGAGTTGGTGTAACTCAAATAAGGAGAAGGCATTCTGTGTGATAGCAAAGAGCCTGGTACTTTAGTCTTTACCATACCCCAGGTCTGGCTTCTGCATGAAATTGAAATATTTTTCTCTTAAAGTTTTAATGGAAATCTCAGCTTCACTTGCACAATGGCAAGTTGGCCACAGTCTTTTAGCACTGAATTTATAGACTTGCACAGCTGCAGTAACTGATGCACTGCTTTAAACTAAGTCCCTCATTGTTCAATTTAATATAGTTTTATATATGGCTCACAGCAGTGTTCAGAACAGGGGGATTATTCCTAAGGCAATTAAGTGAAATGAAGAAAAATAATATAAACTTTCATTATTTTTGATTTATAATTGCTCTTAAATTACAGTTGAAAGCCCATTTTATAATTTAAATCATGGTGCTGTTTAGTGAGATAAAGTATAGTAAATATTTTTAAGCTATGACTTAAGAATTCTGAATCTTCTTTACTTCTATAGTTGACCAAGTCATAACAGCTACATTTTTAAACATTTTTAAATACAAATGGATTCAGTGTCATTGCTAAGTCCATAATAAAAATTATCTTAATGGTCCAAGGAGGTAAATAGGCTATTGGATTTACTCAAAAGAACACAAACATCCCACAGTAAGCAAGCCTCCCCGGCTTGTTTGGACCTCTCCAATCTGGCATTCCCTCCTAACACTGTGTCCAGCACTTTGGATCAATAAATCCCACTTCACAGAAGTTAAAATAATACTGAAATCCTGTCAGCGAGGGCTGACCAGTGGTTACGTTTTCCACAGGGTAATGCTTTTGCAAGGACATCAGTTCCCTTCCTCTGGGTGGCTCCCTTTGATGGACGTATTTCCACGGTGAAATGACAAGGCTCTCTCTCTGGCTTTCCATGGGTCAGTGTCCTTGGCAGGTTTTACAACACATCTGTCTGAAGTATGCTCGACTGCAGAACTTGAACTTCAGCACCAGTGGGCAATAAGCCACTTTGTTCACATCTTTGCACTCTAACAAATGGGAGCAGAAAATGGAAAACAATTAAAGGCACATAAACAAGTACATAAACAAGCCGATGCACCTGGATGGTTAGCAAGGACCCCCTTTGGGCCAATCTACTTTGGCTTTCACATCCTTGTGGTTTTTGTTTTTGTGTTTAAGCATACTCTGTCTGATACAGCCTAGCAGAAACATTCTTTTGATATATTTTAACACAAAAATTTTAAAAAAATGTTTGCAAGGCTTTTCTTCCAGACTTTTGTAAGTATGGTGCATGCCCGCTGTGTCTTGAAAGAATTACCATTTGTTGGGATAAGTGATCGCTTTAGACAGCTTGGAAACATGAGTCATTTTTCTTACAGTGCTTTTATTGCTTCTTTCTCAAGGGTTATTTTATTCAACAGTGCAAGGTTATCCAAAATCAAACATGAGTTGCATTGTTTGATACCAAAGTACACATATCTCGAGAGAGTCTATCTGTGAGATGAGAAGATGGGCCTGGGCGAACGCAAAGGATTGCTGGCAGTGGCCTAGATTCAGCAGCTGCACTAGACAAAGAGGAAAGCTTTAGGGGTTGGCCTCAAATGGCAGCAGTCTGTGGGTTATGGAAACATGTAGAAATGTCTTTTTTTAATTTGGAAGTGAGACATGGCCTCCTTTTTTCCTATGTGTATTTTCTCTCCAGTGCTAGAATTGCCACAGTTGTAGCCTGCAGTTCTTGCAGCCAGAAGGTGAATAAATGATTCTTTCCCCATCTCCCCCTGGAGAGGTCAGGTGCAGAGGTGGGACTGAGAGGCCAGGTAGAGAAAGGTTCACAGGCTCTGATTATCAGCAGCCCTCCACACCCACTCCACAAGGACAGTCTCATTGCTAGTAGTGATATTCTTCTCCAGGATTCCAGTCACTTTTATATGGGAACTTTAAAATACCGTGTCAACCTAGTAATTAAATTTTCATATGACTTCTAGAACTAAAGTTCCACCCTCATTTTTCCAGGTGGCTATACTGAAATATATTGGGTAAACTATCTGAGGTAATTAGGACGCAGGCAGGTTACTGGGTAAAATTCAGTGTGACAGAACATTTTTTGTTGGTTTCCTTGTTGTTTGCTTGTTTTCCTGGCTCCAGAAACCCACTAAAATTCTGAGAAATCTAATACCTAGTACATGAGCCACACGATAAACATGGAAAATTAAATGCAAAGAAATGGGAAAGTTTCTAATTCTTATTATTGAAAAGTATGGTAACAATATTACTGATCTCCTTTTCAAGGTTCTTTCAGTGAAAATTTTCAAATTCAAAACTGGAATCCTCAAAACCTCTAAAAACATAATCTCTAGCCAGGTGTGGTGGCACACACCTGTAATCCTAGCACTTGGGAGGCTGAGGCAGGAGGATCACCAGGAGTTCGAGGCCAGCCTGGGCTACATAGTGAGTTCAAGGCCAGCCTGTACTACATAGCAAGACCCTGTCTCAAAAAACCAACCAAACAAACAAAACAATATTACCTCTGCCCCCATCAAACTCCCTTACTCAAGATTTGATTTACAAAGAGAATAATATTTAGAAAATTGAACAAAGTTTTCATATTATATTCTTAGTAAATTCTTAATAAATTTAAGTTTAGCTAAAAGAAGGTAGAAGGAACATAAAAAACTTTACAAATTATACTCAAAAAATAAATCAGATGATATTTGGTGGGTTGTGTATGAATGAAAAGTGGTGAAAAGACTTCCACAAATTTTTAATTGGATGTCACTTGTAATTGTTTTTTTTGTTTGTTTTCCTCTCTAAAATAGTCATGACCAGTAAAAGTAACCAAAAAAGTTTTGATTCAGAATACTTTTGTGGAAAAAAATCTGTTACTATCACTGTTACCAAGAAGAATATACTGTCCAGGTAAAACAATTACTAAAATAATGAGAAAAGCTGAATGCACCTCTATTGACACAATGTCACCCACTTAACAGGGAAGCCACTCTCATACTCTGAAACAACACATGACAGGAGTGCTTAAAATACAAGATAATCTTTAGCTTTGACTTTCTTTGTCAAAATACAAAAATGATTTAGTTGATAAACAGAGGAGAATTGGTTACTTTAATAGTACAAGGATATAAAATTGGAAGCCAAACAGTATTGATAAAATCCTAGTTTTACTGTTTACTAACTTTGTGACTGAGTAAATCATGTAACCTCTCCATGCCTAAGTTTTTTCACCTGTACATAGGAGTAATTAGAGTACCCACTCTCACATGTACCATGTTCATGTAACATGAACATCCTTAGGTACATGAACTAGAGCAATGCCTGGTACACAGAAAGTGCTGGGTAAATGCAAGATACTGAATTGCTATTGTCAGCAGTTATTAGTGTCTCTTGCTGCCTGACAACAGGAAAGAAGCAAGGAGTTATACGCTAAACTTCTCAGCAAGGATGCAATAATTGGACTACTACTGAGAAAATACCCCGAAGACAGGAGACAGCTTGAAAAACACTGCTCTAAAGACTTAAGACAGTATGAAGGTAAAACAAAGATGAATATTTCTAGGGCCATAACTTTATTGCAAGACTCCTTACTCCATTTTTGGAAGAGTTGATGGAACACGAAAATTCTGAGTTGAGCAAAATACGAACACACTCACAGATTTTTTTCTTTTAGATTTTTGACTTTGGAATCTGATTAAATAATAAATAACAAATAGAATATTTATAAGTTGCTTCTCCCTCCACCTATCCATTCATCCATCTACTATAAATATAAGCAGTGGGGGATATGTTCCCTAGTCAGGTGCTGGAAATAAAACCTTCCTCTGTGTGCAGAGGGCCATAGCACAGCCCTCTGGCTGGGAGCATTACTGTGTCCAGCCTTAGGGTGGGCTCAGGGCTGGCCCAGAATGTCTCTCCCTGAACTTGCCAACACCCTTGTTAAGTCAGCTACCAACTAATTCAGTTGGAAGCAGGAAGTCATTTGGGTCCTGGGATCAAGTTAGGAGAGGTAGGGGTTCGTGATGAGCACCTCTTAAATTGTCTTTGGCAGCAGCACAACAAAGTAGTTAACAGCCAGGAAGTCTGGAGTCGGGTAGGCACGGGGATGCATTTTGGCCTTACCTCGATAACATTTGTCCTTTGCCAAGTTATCTCACAGGTTATCTCAGATCTTTTACCTCTAAGGTGAAGACCATGATAAAGCCTAGGATGTTGCTCCTAGGATGTTGTGAGGCTTGTGTGAGGTATTGCACAGAGTGTAAAGCACATGTCATGGCACCTGGCTCAGAGTAAACACTCAGTTTGTTCTCTTATTATTGACACCAAAACATCTGCCTCTGTAAACAACCATAATTATTTCTCTGAGATCCCTATATAGGCTCTCAGGAAGGGTTACACATTTGCACAGAAGCAAATGAACAGAAAGCTATTAAACACAGAGCAGGGGGTAGAGGTGTGGAAAAACCTTGAGGAGATCTAGAGACTGCCAAGACTCAGAAATAGGCCTTGATGAGAAAGACATTAATATGGAGGTGCTTAGGCTGTACAAGGACATTTAGCCTTAACGGAGTGTGAGGACTCCTGAAAAGGAGGGTTGTATGGAAAATTTAGTTCCTACCTCTTGGTTTTTGCATTCTAGGAACTTTCTTGACTAGAAGAATGATTCATTACAATCTTGGGATTGATAAAAATCTATTCACCAAAGATCAACGATGACTGATCTTTTATTCTTTCTATCTTTTAAGTCCGCAAGAGCTCAATTTGGTAACAACGGCATTACATATTGCAATTTATCAAACACTTCCTTTGTGTCAGGCTCAACCTTAAGTAGTTTTATGTATTTTTACATTTAATCATTTTAAGTATACAATATGTCAACTTTACACAGACAGCAAAGCTTAAACTAAAAAATGGTTATGAAATTCATGCTGGGTCACACAGCTACTTTTTGGTTTAAGGACTGGGATCAGACCAAGGTTTGTCTGACTGCAGAGTCACTCTGATTTTGGCAGCATTCTTGGCATCTTATGCAAAATGTTTCTGCCTATGGCAGTGCATTCTTGGCTGACACCACTACTAAGGCAATCTTTAGGACATCATTGTCAGGTCTTCGTTTTTTTTGAGAATTTGCTTTGCCTCCATAGGGAAAGGGGAAAAGTGTTTTCAAAAAAGGAATATTCTAGGTCACAGACATTTAGAGTAGCCTGAGTTACATCTTCCTACTTTTCTTTTCTATATCTTCCTGTTCAAGTTTTGTAAAATTACGAGTGAAAAGGAATTTCAGATATACCAAGAAGTTTCAGAGCCCCATTATTATAGAAAGCTGAATGCAATTCCCAAAATGCAGTTACCAGTTTTAAATTAAATTCATGCATTCAACTAACTGCCACTTTTATCTTAGAAAGGACTGATTCATTCTATTGTTGGGTTAACTCATTGACAATGCTGATACAGTTGAGACGCCAGAATTACAAAATTTGTCCCTTCATGGGTTGGCCTCATCCTCAAAATCCATTAAGAGTATGAAATAGTCTTCTGTCTTTCTCTCTTGAGCCAATACACAATAGAATGTACTTTTCAGTTAAAAAAATTCTGAAAATGTTGTACATAAATTAAAACATCTTCCTATCAAAATCAGACAATAACAGAAATGTCCTGTTTTAATTTCTGAATGACCATCAGTTAGCACTGATTTCTAGATAATACAGAGAAGATATTAATATTAAAAGTTTATACTCAAGTAATAAGTAATATAAATAATACTAGGAGATCTACTAAAAGAAATTCTTTAAGAAGTTTTTCGGTAACATCCTCTGTAGTCGTAGTTTGAAGTTTTGGTCTGTACTATCCTATTTTCTTCAGGCAGTTGCACTTATATATACCCAGGCCTTGTGCACACTAAGCGCTCTCTCTACCACTGAGCTGTGCCCCTCACCCCTCTATTGCTTTTTAAATAGTGAATCTGAGCCAGCGAAGCACAGATTTTAAGATGAAAGTGTCTGATTTTTCTCTTCTACTGTTGTCATACACTAGCTAACTATTTTTCTGGGAAGAAAATGACAAGACATTCTTTTTCCTCATCAAGGTATCGGGAAGGTAGGAGTTCCACATTATGTGGTTTTTAGGAAACATTTTGGATCTAACGAGTCTCTCCCCTTTTTAAACTTCACTCCATCCCTGAAAAAAGTCACATTTCACTCAAGTACACAGGTTTCTGGTAGGAATGATGATTTTTGGAGTATTCCCAAATTCTTTTCAGGGAGACTTGAGAACACATCAGGACTTCAAGGTAGTCCCTATGCCCTGTGATGTGAACTAAATCCATCTTTAGAATCTTAAGTAACTTGCCACACAGGCTGAAGTGGTTCTCATGGGTAATCTAGGTTTCAGCAGAGTTGAATGATAAAAATTAGACAATGTGTTTCATAGGTAACACATGAAACTACTTATCATTGCTGTTCTAATGAGTCTTTCCCCAGGTGCTTTACATTAATCTTTCAAAATGCTGACCTAAAAGGCATATTCAAAATATACTGAATAGAGGCTTATGAATTTATGGTTCAATTTGATTCAGACTCATTGTGACGCTGAAGGCTTGATTTGGTCCAAAAATTATAAGACCAACACTTCAAATAGAGGTTTTAATGTTTACTTCAATCAAACGTTGCAAAGTTTCCTATTTGTTTCATTGGAGTAAGCTGGGATACTCAAGAGACAGATCCCTCCATAACCAAGTTGGACTTGTCTACATCCTTCTCTGCAGAACACATAACCTCTGTGTTTGTAGGCTTTTTGTAAGATACAGAAGAATACAGTGGGTGGGGTTATGGGTCAAGCACTCAAGTGTATCTCTTGGATTAAAAAAGTACAAACAGCTGTTCTTCTGGCCCACAGAAATGGAGAATCTGGTAAGAAATGTGAAGGCCAAGTACATGCATGTGCATGTATGGTGAGTTGGGGTGGGAGATGTGTAGTCGGTGTGCTCAAATATTTTATTTGAGCCATTAACATGTTACATTTTTAAGGTAGGGAAGGATGAAATTTTGGGGGACCTTATTCATTACAATGAGAACAACGTTTTATCCTTAAAACAAGGAGGTATCAGCTATCAAATTTTATTCTGATTTATCTTACCATCTAAACCATCCCTTTCTCTCTTTGCTTTCTCCGTTTTTCTCCAGTCTTATTCTGTTATGCCACCCACATTCAATCTCAAGGTGGTTTAATCCCAACCCAAATCCAGGTTCCCGCCAAACCAGACAGCCAGGAATGTGAACCTGAATGGTAAGTGGATTATGAGCTCTTTGAAATGGCAAAGAAAAAACAAAAACAAAAACAAAAAAAACTCGCCTTCTTCACCTCCTTGAAATCAAAGTCTTCAAATTAACTTTATTATTCCTCTTACTTTTTTAATACATCAGATTCCACATTAAAACCTGAGTTTAGAAGCTGCGTTATTCATAGTATCTTGGTATGAGACTTTGGAGCTGCCTAGGCTTTCCCAGAGCCATTTACTTGAAGGAGACTGAAACTCACCAAAGCCACCATTAGGTGTCCCAGGCTGGTAAACCAGTGTACCCTAACCACGCCTTTCCTGAGTTGGTTACCAGCTCATGGCACACTATGAATCACTACCTGGCAGCACTAAATACTAGATGACAGAGTGCCTCGTACTATCGAGAAGCTGAGAAGACTTACCATATAAAATACAAGGAAAATTGAAACTGCATGAATAAAGAATAAAATGGCATTTTGGACAGGATTTCAGGTGAACTTGACCATGCTAGTCACGGCTGCCATATGTATTTAAAAAAAAATTGTTCTTAGTATTTGAAATACATTTCTATCCAGTGTGTCTATAATTCACTTTTAGCAGCAATGTAACGGTACCCTCATCAGTGGCAGTCTGTCAAGATCACGCCTATAATTTGTTGATCTTTCAGTGAGGGCTTTCAGAAACAAACAAACAAACAGATATTGAACACAGTGAATTATATCTCCCTTCTTCCATTTCTTATTTCCCTCTCACTATTTCACTTTTTGTTTGTGTGTTTGTTTTTGTTTTTTTGAGACAGGGTCTCGCTGTATATTCTAAGCTGACCTTGAATTTACTATGTAGTCCAGGCTGGCCTCGATTTCATGCCTCAGCCTCTATTTGAATTTTTTGATACTCTACTTCTGAATCTTTTTCTGTTACTATCCTTGGATACTTTAACTTCACATTTCTTCACTCTCTTTCCATTTTCTTTTTTTATCTTATTCAAATTTCATTATGACTGCACACATTTGCCCTACATCCCAGTGCCCCACATCCCAATGCTTCCTTGGTAAACTATAAACCTTCCAGTGCCCAGCTCAAGTTCTCTGTGATGGTGCTATTGCTTGCACCATCCCTTGTGTACTTTCTCATGGTAGCTTCTTGCTACCTCTGTCAAAATACTGCTTATGTTGTGAAAATTATTTGTTAACATATTGTTACCTCTACTAAATGGTGCTCCCTTTGAAGATAGGGACATTGTTGTATTCCTTTCATAGTCTCAGTGCCTGACATATAGTAAGTATGTTTGCTAAGTGAATCAATGGTTGGATGGATGCAGCATGTTATTTAAAAGCCATCACCTGGAGGGATGGATATATCTGTGATAAAACAAGTTTAATAAACCATTAATGGTAGAATTTAGATGGTGGGTATTCACTGTAAAATTCTTTCAGCTTTGCTGTATGTTTGATACTTTTTTCTTAACAAAATATTTAGAGTGTGTGTACCAATTACCTAAACCTTGGTAATTAAAACACTGCTTAAGATTTTACCTTTGGCTCATTTTGTCCGTAGAGACCCATCAAAACATTGTATTTGAGATCCCAAGAGATCTTCTATGACCCTGAGGTCATAGAACTACAACTAAACTGGCCTTGCAGTAGATTCCCACTGACAGTGAAAGGAGCCTGGTTTTGCTGGGAAAGTAGGGGTCCTCTTCTGTTCTCTTTCATTAACCAGAAACTGCTTGTTCCTCAACTACTAGACTTTCCCTTACTTAGATGCATTTTCTTCTCTCTCTGATATGATTCCTCACAAGCCTTATCAGACCAGTCTTGCACTATTTTTATCCAAGAGCTTCTTCTCTTTTGAGGTCAATGTTATTTTTCCATTCTATTTCTCTGTGGATAACAGCTTATTATATACCGAGTTCTTCCAACTCTACATTACGGCTGGCTCACAAGCCACATAGTCTCTGAGATCTGCCTCGATCCAGAAGGTTAAATCACTGGCTCTTCATCTGAGCCTTCCTTAGCATTTGTGTAAACTGTTCACATAATGTTTTCTGTCTTCCTTTTAAAAATTTTAAAAAATTAAACAAATTCATTTAAGTGTTTGCCTTGAAACACTACGAATTTATAAATGTATTTGAATTGTCCATAAGAAATAGCAGAGGCGGGCCGGTGAGATGGCTCAGCGGCTTAAGCGCCTGCCCGGCAAGCGCGAGGGCCCGAGTTCGACTCCCGGATCCCACATACGAAAAAGGGGCCGGTGATATCGCTCAGCGGCACGGGTGCCTGCTGGCGCTCTAGGTCCTGAGGTCGACCCCCCGGTACCCACAAAAAAAAAAAAAAAAAAAAAAAAAGAAAGAAATAGCAGAGGCTGGCCACAGTGTCTCATCTTCCTCATCAGTAATAACAACTCTCAGAACATTGTTATCAAGATTATACATTATATACACACTCACAGTGAAAACAATTTGTTTTCTACAGTCTCATGGAAGAGAGCTATCTTTATTTAGAGCATTTAAAAGCTATAATTTTTCCAAGAAAACTACTTCTGTCTATAATGAATTTTGAGCCCTTCTCAAGAGAGGAAAAGCTTATCATAGGGACAAAGAAAAAGATTTTGCAAATTAAAGTTGTCATTTTGAATTAATATAGGATGAAGTGATACTATTTGAAAGGGTAAATTACATGTACAAAAAAGTGTACTATGTTGAGAGACTTAGATAAAAAACAGAACTTTTGCAAAAATTCAAGGTCTTGCATCTTGTCATACAAGATGACTGCTTTTCCTAAAACAAAATTGTAGGGAAACTCTAAGATTGTGAATACAATTTTAAAAACAAGCTTCAAACTGGACAGACTTGACCAAAAGGAATACATCTCTTTTGATATGGTTTATAAGCACATTGTTTTCAATTGAAAAATATTAACAAATTATTTGAGTACTCAAGACAGTTTTTTTTAAAAGCAGGGCCTTACAGTGGGGTTTTTTACATAATTTAAATTATGATTTCAGATACTGTTTATGTGTTTGATCATGCCTCTATATTTTATTAGTCCAAACTTCTTGACTATGCAATACTCGACACAGTCCAGATAATTTCTGACATAATGTCTTTCATATAGTAGCATACAAAAAATTTTGAATGAAAGACTACTTGAATAAAATACTTTTATTTAAATAAAAGATAAAATATAGGATGTTGTCATCTGCCATTAGTAAAGGGACTTCCATGAATACAAGAAAAAGAAGAAAATTTCAGAGGGCAAATTCCTTTGTCCTTCTTTATAAACAGCTATATACTTATTTTTTCACTTTTCTACAATGAGAAAATAATCTTTTAAAGCACAGTTGTTTAAAATTATGATTTCATTATATATATAACAAATATGAATTGAATTTCATGATGGTAAGAGATTCATTATCATGTCCAAAAAGAAACAAAAGTTTTCACTTATAAGAATGGCTCATAGAAATCACCTGTAGCGTTCTAATATGTCAAACATGGAATAGTAAATGGGAATTGACCTTACAGATTATCCACTCGAATCTCATTTTATAGATAGGTAAACTTAGCTCCAGAGAGGTTAACTGACAAGGTCATATAGTTAGAGAAACAGGCAGGAAAAAACTTAGGTTTCCTGCCTAAGTGCATAGATCCAGTCCAGTGCATAGATTTCATAAATGTGCTACACAAACCACACCCTACCTGTGGGCTTTTGGGGCTCTTCAAACCCTGGGTAATAGTAGAGGTGAGTCCTAGGAGACTACAGGGCAGCTTTCCACGGGAAACTCACCTTCGGTGTTGGAGATGGGGAAGCTGTCACATTTGCTTTCACACTGCTGCACTGACAGAGGCCGAACAGCTTCTGGACAGTCACTGGATGCCTGTCCCGTATAGGAGAGACACTGTACAGTTCTCATTTGCTGTCCAACGCCACACTGAGCAGAACACTAAATTCAAAGACAAAGAGAAACAAAACACTGATCTTAGCAGTTCTCAGAGGTAAAAAATACTGTATAATATTTCAAATACCACATATATCAACTTTTGGGGAGGATAGTACTAGGGATTGAACCCAGGGTCTTTGCACTGAGCTACATTGCCAGCCCTTTATTTTTTTATTTTTATTTTTTTTTGTGGGTACCGGGGGTCGACCTCAGGACCTCACGTGCCAGCAGGTGCCTGTGCCGCTGAGCGATATCACCGGCCCTTTTTTTGTATGTGGGTACCGGGTGTCGAACTCAGGACCTCGCGCTTACCAGGCAGGCGCTTATGCCGCTGAGCTATCTCACCGGCCCCCAGCCCTTTATTTTTTATTTTGAGACAGGATCTAAGTTGCCCAGACTGGGACTGATTTTGTAATACTCTTGCCTCAGCCTCTCAGAGTGCTGGGATTATAGGCATGCACCACCAAGCCCAACGACGTACATTAGCTTTAAAGCCCGTATGTGGTTCATCTTTGAGAGATGTACAACTACATCATTCTACTATAGAATTGTTTCCAAAACTCAAGGATCATATTATGACCCTAAAAAATAGAGGCAACATAGTTAGAGATTTATAATCACCAATAAATGGAGATTTCGGGCCCGGGATATAGCTTGGCAGCACAGTGCTTGCCTGGCAAGTGCAAGGTCGTGAGTTTGATTTCTGGTACAAAAAAAAAAAAAGAGATTTCATGGGCTATTACTCCAACAATTCTAAGCAGAGCTGGTGAATTCTAACAGGCAGGCAATGAGAAAATTCTTCTGATGAAGTAGAATAGAGACCCATATTTATTAGAGATGTGCAGGTAAATAAAATGATGGCCTGTTGGAGTACTCTATATCTCATCAAAATGATAGTTTAGTATAATAGCAGTGACTGTTTTGGACCTGTTGTTGGGATCAGTTTAAAATAAAATCCTGGTGGCACCCTGGTCAGGACTCTGCTGCCTCATCTTGAGTTGGTTTACAGGTTTTTACTTTGGAGCATTCTGGTTAAAGCTCTTAAGGGGACATGTGCATCTGGCATGGTCTGCATTGTGACAGAAGGATCTTAACCAGTAGAGTGGAGCCTACATGGTCTGAGTGCAGAATGCGGAGCTTTGTCAATCCTGGAAACAGTCTTTTCTTTTTTGTAAGATATGTGAATGAAGTGTTGGTGTCTTCACCAAGAGGTGGCACCTGAAGGTTCTGAGGAAATGTATAGACCCTTATGTACAGAACTATGTATAAACAATTTTTGTACATACATATAGGATAGATTTTTTGAACTTATACAGCTGTACATAAAAGTAGCTGGTATTGGGCCGGTGAGATGGCTCAGCGGCGTAAACGCCTGCCTTGCAAGCGCGAGAGCCCGAGTTCGACTCCCGGAACCCACATACGAAAAAGGGGCCGGTGATATCGCTCAGTGGCACGGGCGCCTGCTGGCGCGCGAGGTCCTGAGGTCGACCCCCCGGTACCCACAAAAAAAAAAAAAAAAAAAAAAAAAAAAAAGTAGCTGGTATTAGTTAAGCCTGTGTCAACAGTTTGGATTTTTTTCACTTGTACATTTTGGGACTTTTTTTCTTTTGGTCGATTAAAGTTGCAAATGCTAAAAAAATAAAAAATAAAAAAAAAATAAAATCCTGAATAAATAAAAAAGAAAAAAAAGCTTAAATAAGTACAGTGAGTATTTTAAGGTACTATCAGGAACATAGACCACAGAAGTGGTCTGGTGTTAGCCAGTTAGCATGTTTCCCTCTCCTTTTTTCATCTACTCAGGGATTCAGTCATTCAGGGTTGAAGTTACTGTTAGTGGCTTAGTTTTAGCTGAGACTTATCAGCTGTGCAGACTGAAGAATGGAGTGGGGTCTGTTCTTCGAGCCTGCTACCCAGAAAACCAGAAATCCTATGAGATCTGGGGACAAAGGAATGAGGAGCCTACTGGCTGCAAAGATAGGAATGTTTACAAGGTAAACAAAGTGAAGCCTTGTTGGATTTGTTTACAAAAACTCTCAAAGTACTCACAGGATTTGCAAAAATATTCATATAGACACTTTTTAAAAATGACTGTACTATAAAGGTGTACTAAAGCATATTTGAAGATATATTTTCATGTTTTTTTTTAATTAGGAGATTGGATTGAAAATCAAGATGGGAAGAAACAGATCTGACAGCATTTAAAAGAATAACCTCAAATTGACAATAGATATTTGGTGAAATTACAAACATACAAAAACTTTCAACTGACTTTTATATAATAGTGCATTGCAATAAGGAATATATAAGGAAGGAAATGTCTAGCTGGTTTAAAATAAAATCATAAGAACATGTCTGAACATGTCTTTAATAGTATAATATCAATTACGGATTGTGAAGTTCTGACACTTTTATAGTAAAAGATATTTTGATACTTAATGGCATGTAATGCTTAGAAAGATTTGACATCAAAGGAATGAGGAGCCTACCAGTGCAGAGACAAGGGATGGTATGTTTACAAAGTAAACAAAGTGAAGATTTTTAGAAGGTTTATAATGTTTTATAGGATTATCAGGTATATTCCATTGGAACATTTTGTAAATTAAGCTAAATATCTACAATACAGATACAAAACTTTAATTATTTTATGATCATACTTCTCCCCACAGAGCTCAGAGCACAAACAAAATCATACTGGCACAGTTATGTTACTTTGATTTATTTCGGCTTCAGATATTAGAAAATGACTAGCTAGAGGGCCAATTATGAAACCACAGGAATAAGAACACTTACTGCCTAGAAATTTACTTTCTGCAGTATTAATTTTTAATAGATTAATAGATTTCTTTTTTAAAACTTAGAAGAACAATAATTTTCCTTCTGATGAGCTTGAGACATTTCTAGGTAAACGGCTGCACCTTGACAGCATACTCTTAAGTGAAATAACTCGTACACACATGTGAATACTGCATTGTTTCTCTAGTGTGAGAAACCAAAAGTGTCAATAAGGACTAAAATGTATTATAGGTATTGTGAAATAGGAAGAAAATGTTCAAATGGGGAGGGGAACAAAGGAGGGGGGAGGGGGAAAGGAAAGGGAAAAGTAAAAAAAATGAGAAAGGAAGGAAAAAATGGAAACAAAGCTTTTGTAAATGGGAAAGGGAAGAGGGGTTGAAGGGAGGGTAGGGAAATGGGGAAAAAAAAGAAACAAGTTATATCATGTACAGGTGCAAATTCTCTATCATGAATGTGATCATTA
The DNA here is from genome assembly GCA_028451465.1 of Erethizon dorsatum. Classification (NCBI taxonomy): domain Eukaryota; kingdom Metazoa; phylum Chordata; class Mammalia; order Rodentia; family Erethizontidae; genus Erethizon; species Erethizon dorsatum. Next base: position 104,911,512 of record CM051833.1, read on the forward strand.
TATATACCTAAAATGTACCAATAAAATCTGATTGGAAAAAAATTATAATTTTCCTTCTTCCAAGTATACCAACTTTGCTTTTTTAAAATACTTCTTTAAAAATTGACAGACAAACTTCCACATATTTACTGTGAACATATTGACATTTTGAAGTATATGTATATATAGTGAAATGGCTTGATCTAGCTAATTAACATAGGCATTACCTCACATAGTTAATATTTTTTTTGTGATGAGGACCAACTTGTTTTTATAGGGATCAAAGTAGCCTACAGCAAAATAACACAAATTAGAAGTATGTGAGAAAGAAGAAAGAAAAAATAGGAATTGGAACATAAAATGGAAATGAGCCTAATATAAAAATACATATCAAATGCCTTATACACTTGATTCCCAATTCACAGTATTCATTGGAGAAAAATAAATCATGTTAAGAGTATTAATAATATTTCTAAGACTGTCAATCAAATTCCCAAACTAATTAAATTCACCAAAACTTTTCTGTGAGATTAAAAAGGGTTATCTCTGTTTTGCAAGTGGAAAAATGGAGACATTGATGTTAACTGATTTGTTCTTTAGTTGAGAGAGCTAGAATTAGAATCCAAGGTTTTGGTGGCTTGTTCAAGTCTCCAGCTATCTCATTCTATGTCTTAATTTTAAGTTAAAATAGCACAGTCAAAAAGTAGGTAAGCCAGGTGTGGTGGTCCACACCTGTAATCCTAGCACTCAGGAGGTTGAGCCAGGAGGATTGCTATGAAGTCAAGGCCAGCTGGGCCTACATAGTAAGTTCAAGGCCAGTCTCAAAGAACTCCCCCCAAAAAAAGTAGGTAAAAGAGGGATACATGTAGGTGTGGGAGAAACATCGATAAATGTGTATGTGCCCACATATGGTTATTGGCATTTTGTAGTTTCTCACTCAGATCTCATACTTAGATTTCTTGAAAAATTTTTTATTAGTCTATATTTTTAATAGATCATAAAATACATTCATTGTGAGGAACGGGTACATGTGCATATCACATCTTAGTGCTTTTACTGTTCTCTTCCCTCCCCTGCCTTCCATCTCCCAGCTCCATGAAGTCTACCCCCGTTTCCTGTCAGATTTCTATGTGTTGATGGTTACTCATAATGACCAAAGTAGGAGGCTCAGATCTGTGTCTCAAAGTGCAGCTTCAGCAAGAACCCACAGTCTAATGCCTCACCTGGCCCCAGTCTCCTGTCACCCAGCGAGGAGGCGGGCAGCGCCCCAAGCTGCAGCGGATGCGGACAGGAGGTTTGTTCTCCTCTGGACATTGTGCAGCTGGAAATGTTTTAGAAAGGTCACTGCTCTTGCACAGAACAATCCGATGCTTGAATCCTGGACCACATTTTGGAGTACACTGGAAATAAAGTAAACACTAATAAATAACAATAGTTAAAAACAGGAAAATTCGAAGAAAATCTTTCTTGAAGTAAATGTATATGTACAGAATATACATACACACTAAATTCTAGGCAAAATTGCTCAGATATGAAAGGCCTTAAAAGTTTTTAAGCAGAAGTAGTTTTATCTTTTCCCTAAGATCTTTAAGAGCTAAATCCAATGTTTGTTTTTCTTGGCTAACTTATTTTCTTCTTTTATTAGGAATAGGTTTATTCCTCTGTTCATCCCAATCCTTGGCCTCATTTCAGCTGTGATAAGATTCTGCTAGGTTCTATACCGTGGAATCCTTGGTTTCCTACTTGTTGGGTGTAGTCTTCTAACGAAGAATTTATATGTTATTAGTAGACCACAGGAGCCTGTCTCTGTGAAGCAAGTTGTAAGTGGTGTAGATCAACTCTTGTTATTGTGTAGAAGCTAAAAATACATAGTCACAGGTGAAGGTTTATTGCACAGAAAGTCACTAGCCTTTTTTTCCTTATCCTTCAGTTACAAAAAATGAATCTGACTATTCTTTACGATTGGGTGTGTCTGTTCTTCATATTTAGGAAAAGATGCTATGTCATAAATCCTATTACTTACCTAATCACTAGGTGTTTCTATAAGTCACCAATTTAACACAGTGCCTGACTGGTCCTCTAGCATTGTCCTCCACATGTCAGGACTCTTTCTTAAAATTTGTACTTTCTCTTAGTCAAGTGAGCGCTTTACCCACAACATTTAGAGGCACTGCATCTGAAGCCTCCATTCAAGTACATTTCCTGATCTCCTACAAGATGACCACACCAGACTTGAGGGATGTAGAAATGAATGGGATAATCTACCCTCAAGGAACTCAGTCTTATTTAGGAGACAGAAATGTGAACACAGGTTAATATTAAGTACCATAAAGGTGGATGTAGAACAGAAATTCTTGTGGGCCTCAGACCCACATCACCAATGACCTGTTTTATAATTATTTATTTATACAACTTCTCATATCTACCACACTGTAAGCTCCTGAAAATTATTTGACTTATGTTTCATCTTTACACACACACACACACACACACACACACACACATGCCTTACCCCTCGGCTACAGCTTAGGGCTTTGAGTAAGCACCTAGTAAATGTATGTTGTCCTTCATCTGGAAAGATACTGGTTTTGATTTATCTAATGATGAGGATGTCTTAGTGAGCACTATTCATGCCTAAGTGGTTTTGTTGTGGGTTTGAGCCAAGTGTGTGTCACAGAAAAAGAGAAAAATACTGACTTTCTTCAGGGGAAAATCAAAGATCATATACAATCTCTTCATCACAATGAATTTAGTAATAAAACACATCTCCTCCAATTTAGAAGTTTCATGAAGATGCATTTTGAGGGAAAATAACATGTAGTTCTTTCCAAGATAGCTCCAGCAGAGGTGATAGGGAGTTAAGGTCAAAACAGAAATTCCTGATTCCTGTTATTCCTTTTCATAGCTAAATTGACATCCTTATATCCTGCTCCTGCCTCACTCTGCTCATTAATCAGCCACTAAGTGTTATTAATCAAATTCCTAAATCTCACATCTATTCATTTCTATCTCTATTGCCACTAACCTTTCTTCAAACAAACATCAATTCCCCACATAAATTTTGCAACTACTTCCTAAAAGCTCTCACATTTCTTGTTCATGCCTCAGTCCAATTGCTTTCCAAAGTTCTGTCTAAAGGGACCTGTCTAAAGTACAAATATGATAATATTGTCTTCTGGTTTAAAAAAAAATCTTCCAGTGGCTTACAATTGTTTTCAAGATAAAAAAAAAATCAACTCGGTAAGGGGCTGGTATGTAGCTCAGTGGTAGACCATTTGCCTAGCATGCATGAGACCCTGAGTTTGATCATTTGCACTACAAAATCAAATCAAAACAAAAATGACTAAATTCTTTAAATATGCTTACTACACCATGATAGTAAGGGTATACTTACTTCCGCAGAGTCATCTCTATATATCCCAGCCACACTAAATATTTGTGTTATTCTCTAGTGCTAGCCTAGTTCCAGGCAAAAAGCTAATACTGTTGCTGCCTTCCTGTAGGTACTAGGAGTGCTACCACTCTTCCTGGTAGCAGCTATTATTTAATAAACACGGTATACACTAAGTGCTGTACTAAGTACTGTAACTTATAGAGTCCTTACAAAACTCCTGTGAGATGGCAATTATTATTTTTTAAATGAGGAAACAAACTTAAGAGTGATAAGTAAAAATCTGAATAGATATTAAATGGTGAAACTATTCTAACACTAATTCTCACAAGTGTTTCTTGGATCTTAAGCTCTATACTATGTACTTTGCATATATTGTCTAACTTAATCTTCACAACTCTACCAGTTTATACTTTCAAGAAACAAAGTTATACAATAATTTCTGTAGAATGAATAAAGCTCTGATCCAAGACTTTTGAGTTTGCCCCACTCGTGTCCAGTCCTCTTGACCTCACAACATCTACTACATCAGCTGAGCCAAAGCTTAGAGGATGCCTGCCACCCTCTCAATGCTTAATATTATCATGATAAGAACAGTTCCACCTTACCTTCCACTAGTACGTCACAGTTTACAAAATACTAAGGAATACCTCATTAAACATGGGTTTTTTTTGAGAATTACAACAGATGAGAAAGCATAAGTGACTTAGTGAAGAATAAACAGCAAACGGTAAAGCCAGAACTAAATCTAAGGTCTTCTGACTCATTCTTTTTTTTTTTTTTTTTTTTTTTTGTGGGTACCAGGGGGACGACCTCAGGACCTCGCGCGCCAACAGGCACCCGTGCCACTGAGCGATATCACCGGCCCCTTTTTCGTATGTGGGTTCCGGGAGTCGAACTCGGGCCCTCGCGCTTGCAAGGCAGGCGCTTACGCCGCTGAGCCATCTCACCGGCCCATTCTGACTCATTCTTTAGGACCTATTCATTATTTGTTCATCTGTTATTACTGTATTCACAGGCTGTTCTTCATTCCAGCAGAAACAAATACATAAGAATAAATAATAAATCTTAATTACTATAAAAATAAATGGAGACAAAGTGTGAGAGGATAGAAGGCCGCTTCATATTTTAAGGAGATAGGAGGAATTAGTTTTTGTATTTTGAGGCTATAGTCAGTGTCTAACTTGGGACCTTACCTTAAGAAATGCACTGGTGGCACTTCCTTGCCCATCACATTTTAAAATTATGTGTAGTATATTAAAGGCTGAGGCACATGTATGTTGCTTATTATAACATCTTTTTCCAGTAACAATAAGCCTTGGCTATTAAGAATGTAGTAATATTTAGCAGTCTTTTCAAAGGGCATATGCCAAGCACTGCTTACAATTAAGGGAGGCAAAAAAAAAAAAAAATGCAGACAAACAATTCATCCATCTGTCTGAGGACACCCAAGGAAACCAAAACCCAAGTTAAACACACAAGATTGACAATAGAAGAAGTAGCACCGGTACTTATTTAGCCCTTTGATTGTGACAACCTATCTAATCTTCACTGACACCCCATCAAGACTATTTTCATGCCTACTTCACAAGTGATGGAGCACCCAGAAGCACAGATAGGTCCAGATGGAAGATTCCTACCTAAATAAAGCTCAGGTAGGTGTGTCAAAAGACACAAGCCACCACAGGACAACATGCAGTCAGATGCAAAGACAATCATACAATGACTTCTATTTAGGCAAGAAATCATTTTAGAAAATCACACCTGAAAACTAAATAAGCAAAGGATATTCTGTCCTATAGCAAGAGAAGTAGAAAATCAACTGGATTCCCAAAACAGGGAATGGCTGAAAAGTACAGTAATTCCCCCTTTATCTGTGGTTTTGTACTTTGTGATTTTGTGGTCTAAAAATATTAAATGGAAAATTCCAGAAGTAAACAGTTCATGAGTTTAAATCGTACACCATTCTGTGTCATGTGATGAAATCCTGCACAATCCCGCCTGGGGCAAGAACCATCCCTTTGTCCAGCATATCCACACTGTACACACTTAGTAACTATCTTGGTTATCAGATGTCTCCCTAACACAGTGCTTGTGTTTAATTAAGCTTTATTTTACTTCATACTGGCCCCAAAGGGCAAAAGTAATGATGCTGGCAATTCGAATATGCTAAACAGAAGCTGTAAAGTGCCCCCTTTAATTGAAAAGTTTACAGTTTTCGACTTAAAGAAAGAAAAAAATCACATGCTGGGGCTGTTAAGATCTATGGTAAGAATGAATCCTTTGACCAAATCTACTTGTGAAACTGAAGAAGGAAAAAGAAATTTACGACACTTTTGTTCTTGCAGCTCAAATGCAAAAATTATGGTCACAGTGTGTGATAAGTTCTTAGTTAAGATGCAAAAGGCATTAAATTTGCAGGTAAAAGACATGAGCAGAAAACATGTTCCAACTGACCGCAAAGGCACTGAGCCATACAAAGACTTCAGCAAGAGATCATCTGAAATGAAGGACTCCACACCATTTAATGCAAGTAAAGGATGGTTACACAGATTAAGGAATAGGTTTGGAATAAAAAATGTGAAAATTCCTGGAGTGGCTGCATCTGTGCTGAAGAAGCTGCTGCCACATTTCCAGCAGAGTTGAAGAAGTTGATTAAAGAGAAAAGGCTCCATCCAAAGCAAGTTTTCAACTGTGACAAAACTGAGCTCTCCTGGAAGAAGATGCCCAATACAATGATATCCCTGAAAGTGGAAAGGAGGCAGCAGGGCATAAACAGAGGGAAGGACAGAATAACTCTGGTGCTATGTAGCAATGCTGCAAGTCATATTACAAAGGCAGGACATACTCTGCAGCCAGAACAAAGAACATAACCGCTCTCAAAAACAAAAGCAAAAATAGTATTTTGAGAGAAAGGACAACATTCCCAGATATTGATTGATTGATTGATTGACTTATGCAGTGCTGGGGTTCAAACCCATGACCTGAAGAACACTAGGCAAGCACTGTTCCACTGTGCTGCCTTCCGAGCCCACACATAATTTTAATTATGTATATTGCTATAATTGCTCAATTTTATTATTGTTGTTAATCTCTTCCTTTGCCTAATTTGTAAACTAAACTACTTCTTCTTCTCCTTCTCCTTCTTCTTCTTTTTATATGCAGGTACCGGGAGTCAAACTCAGGACCTCGCACTTGCCAGGCAGGCGCCTATGCCGCTGAGCCATCTCACCGGCCCATGCTATATTCTTCTTACTCAATGACTATACCAGGCTTGAGGTCTATAGATTTAGCTATAAATATTACACATCTCTAGCCAGGATCTCTGGTCTCTGCAAACATTGCACTTCTTAAGGGTGACTATAAAACTAAATGTTTGAAATTGCTTCTAAAAAATAGTAAAGGCACAAGGATGCCACTTCAAATAGGTTCATTCTAAGTAGAACTCTATCCAGCAAATCTTTCTGACCTTACATCAAAGATGTTCGGGCACAGCATCCTTAGTTTTTACTTTTACTTCTTCCCTCTGCTTTCTTTCTTTTTTCTTTTTTTTTTTTTTTAATGTGGGTACCGGGAGTCGACCTCAGGACTGTGCGCTTGCCAGCAGGTGCTTGTGCCACTGCACGATATCACCGGCCCTTTTTTCGTATGTGGGTTCCGGGAGTCGAACTCAGGACCCCGCGCTTGCCAGGCAGGCACTTTTGCCCCTGAGCCATCTCACCGGCCCCCCTCTGCTTTCTTTAGCCTATACTTCACTATTGCCTCTCGTTAGCCTGCTAATAAATGGGCTTGTCCATCTGATAATTTCAGCTTGATTTAGCTATTTAAAAATATAAGAAACTCTAGAAAAGCAAGATATAGTCATGGCTATGTATATGATTAATAGGAATTAAACTAAGTGTGAATGCTTCATAGTATTCTCCACAGGTAATCCCTGGCCAGTATACAAGTAAAGAGGAGGTTTTTGCGCACTTTTTGAACAGGAAATAGAATCCATTAGTAATCAGTAGAAATTTAAATACTTAGCTCAGTAATAAAAAGGTATTTTGTTGAAGAAGAATTTTAAATATCAAAATCCATCCCATTCTTTCTCATAAGTCAATAAGTAGTGGGGTGGAACATATTATTTCAGTAGACAATTAATTCTTTAATAAAATTATTTCTTTTTCTTCTTATTAAATATCTATTAGTAAATATCTATTATCTTAGTAAATATCTATTTCCTTTTTTATGCATATAATTAGATCCTTACAATTATTTAAAATATGATCGAGCATGTGGTTTTTCATCTTAGTGGGATATGGGAGGTGATTTTTATGACACATTTATGCTTTAGCTTAATGTTCCACGGTTAAGAATACACAAAAGCATATTTTGCAGGAAAAAAAGGCATTTTAAATCACACCAGGGAAAACAATTTGGTGCTCACTTGTAAAGAATAGAAGTACAGGTAGTAATATTTTGGGGCTGGGTGTGGTGGTGCATATCTGTAATCTCAGCACTCTGGGACGCTGAGGCAGGAGGATTGTAACTTTCAACCCAGTCTGTGAAACTTAGTGAAACCCTGCCTCAAAATAAAACATAAAAAGGGGCTGAGGAATGTAACTCAGTGTGAAGGCTCTGGGCTCAATCCTCAGACCCGCGAAAAAGGAAAAAAAATACGTTAGATCAAGTTCTTACTGCAGAAGTGGATTTAATTTACTTAGAACTTAATAGTATGCAGGTGATGTAATAATTGTCTTCTCAAGCGAGACACAGAGCCTTATAGGGAAGTCCTTGCCTTGCCTACCTCTAGGCCTTCTTAAGTAACAATACCTAAATGTAAGTCTTATAAAGTCAGTTGAGTATGATGCTAGTAATGCACTCATCCAAGAGAAATACAAGAAACAGACCTTTTTCAGTGGGTACTCTGTGGGAGTCAAAGAAACCATTCTGATACATCAAAAGAATAAGTTAGGATGCTGGAAACCATCCACAGTATGCAACAATGCTTTCAAGACCTACTTGCCAAGTGAGGGGAAAAAAAAGCACCCTAAAGTCCAACATAGCATGGATGATCCCAAGATCAAGGATAGATTATAGAAAATGGCAAAGCTGTGGCTTCATTAATTTCATGAAAGGCTTCGGATGAGCCACTTCCCACCACAGTAATTTGCCTTTTCCCCTCTTCTGCCATAAGCACTGGGTGGGTTAACTGATGGGGAAAATGGTTGCTGGCTTTACAACAATGGAAATTAGAGTAGCCAACAAAGAAAAGGAAAGGGTCAAAAGGTAAATTTCTCCTTCTGCAGCATATTTTCACCAACTGAACCTCACCCTGTGATTAGCAGAGCTCAACAGCTGAGTTAGAAATGAGGAGAGAGCAGAAAGAGGGAAGTTTTCATGGGTGTGTCAAAAGAAAATTGTGCAAAATATTTGCAAAAGGTTAAGTGAAAGAGATTGAACATTGCCTGCTCTTCTGCTGGGACCTGTTCTTTTCATTAGGGGGAGGTGTTCCAGTGCTCCGGGGAGAACAGGCTTCTTGTTTTCACTTTGTTCTCCATAGTTACTCAGATATTTATTTCATTTAATACTCTTTATTCTTATTTATTTTTTATTTATTTATTTTTTTTGTGGGTACCAGGGGGTCGACCTCAGGACCTCACGCGCCAGCAGGCGCCCGTGCTGCTGAGCGATATCACCGGCCCCTTTTTCGTATGTGGGTTCCGGGAGTCAAACTCAGGCCCTCGCGCTTGCCGGGCAGGTGCTTAAGCCACTGAGCCATCTCACCGGCCCTCTTTATTCTTATTTATTTTTAACCTATCCAGAGCAGATGGGCTGCCTGCTAAAGTAAAGAAGTAGAAGTCTGAGAATACAACCCACCCTTTGCAAAATAAATAGGAAAGACTGTATGGGGCAAAATTCATGGATTTGTTCTTGGCCAAGATTGATGGTGTGAAGATGGTGTTCAAGTGAACAGTAATGGCAGCACTGCTTAACCTATGTTTACCACCCAGCCTCCCAGTAGTTTCCCTGGTTATCGTGGAGAGATAATAGCAGCTACCAAAGCTTCATCTGAGATGACCATCACCAAATGGATACCTCCCCCTTCCCAGCACCACTTCCTTCCCCTGAGCTTTTAACCTCAGAAATGTGATTAAAAGTGCCCTCAGCTTTTATATATTTCTTCAGGCAGCCTCCAGGAATGTCTATGAGCCTCTTAGAGCTATTTAAATATGTTACTTTAAAAGACTGGATAGATAAGAATAAAAATTCTAAACCGGGAGCAGTGGTAAATGCCTATAATCTCAGCTACTAAGGAGTCTGAGGCAGGAGGATCACAAGTTTGAGATCAGCCTGGGCAACGTAGTGAGACCTTGTCTCAAAAAAAGCCTGGGGGTACAGCTTTGTGGTCCCTGGGTTCAATTCCCAGTACTGAGGGGAAAAAAAGTCTAAGAGCAGGTAAATACAATCTATGCGATATTCAATTCTAAAAAAAGAACCTTTAAAATGGTATTCGGAATGGTAACATATCAGTAAGATGTATAAGCTATTTCTCAAGGTGATTATACTTGGTTGTCTTTTTTTAATTAAAAATACAATGATACAGAAAAGTATAAGTCAGAAGGCCAATATAAAATGAATCTGTATATAAGGAAGTTTTGGTATTTTAGTGGTTAGCAAAAATTTCTTCTACTTTCTGCCTACAAAAGATGATTTGGAATAGAGCTCTATAATCAAGCCTTCCTGTTACCTATTACTTTTACACAATCTCATCTTGAACTTTTTTTTTTTTTTTTTTTTTGAGACAGGGTCTTGCTTTGTAGTTCAGGCTGGTCTCAAACTCACAGCGATCCTCCTGCCTCAGCTTCCAAAGTGCTGGGATTACAGACATGTGCCCCCACACCTGCTCTTTCAACTTATTCTTAAACACTTTTCTCTCACCCTGCATTCTCTTACAATCTTTGTGTTTTTGTCTAGTTCTTTCTCTTAGGAGTACCTTCCCCAGCTTCCCTATTCTCTTCAAATTCTGTTACCCTACAACATTCAACTCCCATCAGCTAAAAAGCTTTCTCGAGCTACCTTGACTTTTTTTTGTGTGTGTGGGTACCGGGGGTCGACCTCAGGACCTCGCGCGTCAGCAGGCGCCCGTATCGCTGAGCGATATCACCGGCCCTTTTTTTGTATGTGGGATCCAGGAGTCGAACTTGGGCCCTCGTGCTTGCCAGGCAGGCGCTTATGCCGCTGAGCTATCTCACCGGCCCTACCTTGACTTTTAAGCTCTGAATTTTTACATTAGTTATACATTTACACATCACAATCCAGTATTTATTAAACCATGTCATATTATTCTCTAGTTGTGCCACGAATATTTCTTACTTTCTCAAGTCTTAAGATTTCTTCGTATTCTCCATAATGCCTATCCCAGTAAGCACTCAATATACTTACTGACTTGACCTGAAACCCTAAAAGTGTTGCAGGCAATCGTAAATGTGTCATTATAATCAATTTTTATGGATTTCTGTAAGGATCTTGGCACTAATAAACACAATGCTGCAGAATGTCTATTTTTTTTCAGTGGATTTCATCTTTCAAATGAATTTAGAAGTTAAGGCCCTGAGTGTTAGGAAATGAAATCTATAGTGTTTTCTATAACCACGGACTGCATAGTACCAGTGTCTCCGTATTTGATTGAAACTACAAATAAAAGTTAGGCAGGCAGAATATAATTACTGAAGCTGGAGTATGGCCAGGAAACTTTAGAGAACACTCCCAGTTCCTGCCAAAGATTCTGCTGATAACTACAACCAGTCAGAATCCCCACTTCCATGTAGCATCTTAAACACAGTCCCTCTTTTAGCCTTGTGCCTCCAGCAAAATAAGGCCACTCAAGCAGTAAGTTTTACAGGAGGAATACTTACATCTAGCTGTTCCTAAACAACAATATTTAATTTTGTTTTGGTTTGCATTTGACAAACTGATGAGGTCTACAGGAAATACCCAAAGCAAGTACTACAATGTTTCTGGCAGGATATATTAGAACAGAGTCTGAGATGCATCCTGTTTTGCTGACTTGAAATAATTATCTCTAGCCAGGTACATTTTTTACCACTAACCAACTTTATAGGAGGAGTCTGCTCTTCTTTGGGAAATGTGGAAAATGATTTAGTATGCATATGTATATGTCTCATGCACACTGAGGAGTCAAAAATTAATTACTTCTTACCCCACTTTCCATAAGATTATTTCTCTGAGTGCCTCAGGGTTATACTAGCTACTTTGTATGCATGTATGCCCCCCAAATCTTAGCTCTTATACATTAATCATGTAAATAAGGATAATCGTAAATGCTGAATTTGACTTTTTGGTATGTTATATCCCTTAGCTCCTTGTCTTTTCTCTAGGTACAAAGAGAACAATTAAAATACGTAAATACAGATATATCACAAGTTGTAATGAATTGATAAAAATTCGCACTAAAACGTTATGTATTAGGCTGTTATATAACTTGAAAAAAGATACAAAAAAGTTTGTGTCTTCCAACTAAGATCCTAAAAATGTCACCGTAGGTCTTCAACAGTTTCAGGGTAAGAAAAGTTTTTGTCTCTCCTTTTGACCACATATCACTAATTCTGAGCTTGTGCTGCTGCTCAATAGTAAGAAGGTAAAAAAACTAATAGGAGTGCCAACTATAGTATTATTTCAAATTCACTTTAGACTACTTTTAATTAAATTGATGACTAGATTCTCACTGACTTTCCTGACTCAAAAACCCCTTACTTCCTAACAGGTAGCAATAAAATACAACATGACCAAATTCACTATTACGCAGTTCTTACTTGTTAAGCTCTAAGATGCTCACATGCTCAGGTGTCCTTAATATTAAATGCTTTGGTATTGCTAATTAAGACATCTCAAAACCTACAGCCTCAGATTTCCTTACTTCAGACCAGTCCAAAGCCACCCACTGAGGTGGACATGACTGGTTGTTGCAGGGCTCTTTTTCGATAGGCCGGTGTGTTAAACAACCGTTGTAGTCCAGTGTTTCCTCTTCAGAAGGTCCAATTTTCCTGATGCAGAGCACTGCCCTTGTGCGCATCCCACCATCACAAGTCTTGCTGCACTCCAACCAATCCCCAATGAACCACCTGCAGTAGGAAATAGAAGGTACAGGAAAGCATTTCTTCAGTGCATCCAGAGATTTGCAGCTCAGCGAAGACACTTACATGAATGGACTGCATTCTTTTCCTAGAGAAGATGACAGTTCAGTGTTGGTTGACAGAACCAATGGCAAATGGAAGAGCTGCTAAGGAAGAAACAATTCAGTTAGTAATTTGCCTTCTACAGTGTAGAACATGGGCTTTGGAGAAGGAGCACTCACTCTCAAACAAGCAATGCACTATGGGTTTTTAAACCTCTTACTTTTCTCCTTTTTTATTAATTTGTAAAGTAAGGATAACAGTTATTTCATGAGATTGTCAGGAGGATTAATTAATATATTTAAGGCTTCCAGTGTGTGCTGGTACATGTTTATCAACTGGCTCTTCACTGGGAGAACGGAGTTCTGACTTGTGGCATTTGCTAATTTTTGTAGTGTGAATACCTCACTATGGTCACTTCCAAACTATTAGTTTGACATACTTAACACGAACAAGAGAAGACATGCTAATCCTAGAGTCCCACAAACAAGAACTAGCTGGCTTTCACACACTTCTGAATGTGTCTCACATACGGCAAACAAGAAACCATAACTATTTTAATTATTATTATTACTTGAGGCTGGTTCTCCCATTATTGAGAATTGTATGCTAAAACCATCCTAAAGGAGTGGGAGCTATGTTTTCTAATTTCCAGAAATGAACTATTTTGAAGATAGTAGGCCTTTCCAATCCTTACAGGGACACAGAAGGCCCGAGTACCCATATTGAGGACATGTGAGTCTTAAAACATCTTCAGCAAAAGTAGAACCCTAAGACAGCTCTATGAAAACACAGAGATTCCTTGTTTTGACCCCTTCCTCCCTAAATAAGCTTCTATACAGCTAATGTGGGAAGAAACGCAAATGTCTTAAAATGAAAACATCTCATATCTGCAGGTATACTACTCCTCATCCCTGGAATCATAAACGAATTTTCATATACTCATAATTTTGGGGGTTTATGGTAATCCTTCTGCAGGACTCACTTTCCTGGAAGCAGAAATTGGTGCATTGGATATGAAAATGACCCAACTCAGCCCAGTGAGAATTCTGCTTCAGAAGTTTTATATCTCAACTGGAGCAAAAGGGGCTCTTTCCTGTTTGGTCACAAAGGTGTGCAAGGACATGAGTCTAGAGTTTTTGGTGGCCATGATGGCTCTCGAGTAGAATGAGCTGATATGAAAGAATGCAGAGAAGCTAGAAAGTCCTGAGGGTGTCTGAGTCATGGACTCTAGCAGTCCCTCACACTAGGTCTACCCTTACTTACGCCTCTCTCGGCCTTGTTGCATAAGCTTCATGTACAGATGCTAGCTTAATTTGAAATTTCATTATTTGCAACCGCAGTTTTGGCTGATGTATGATTGTATTTAGTTTAATAAACATTGCTGAATACCTACTCTCTTCAAGGCATTGTGCTTTGTTTTATAGAAGAAGTAAGAGCCACTGTTAGGAAAATAGTTCTCCAACATCATGAAAAAAGCAATGATGGAACCATGATCCGATTCCCCATCAATCGTTATTTAAACTAAATTTCAATTTTAAACATTGCTGAATACGGACTGTACGTCACAAGATATTTTCTTCAATCCATGATTACAAGTCATGCAACCATAATCAATGAACATGCTGATGCTCTCAGGCAGTAGACTGTCCAGAGAAAAGAACATGAAAAGCTGAAGAACAAATTCCTCACATCTCCATGAGCATAGCTCCAGGATGCCAGCTTTGTATACGGAATGTAATAACTTAGTGAAGTCAGGTTACTAGTACCCTAACCGACTAAGCCACAATGACCTTTGTTCATTACTTTTTGTATTATCATTATTTACAGAGGAAAATCAGCATTTAGAAATATAGTCAGTTTTTCAAATTCAAAATATTTTTTTCAAAATCTAGAAATGCTTGACCTAAAATTTATTTAAAGAATGATAATTTAATACTGAATTTCAAAAATCTGATGTTAACATTTTTTTTTTTTCTGTTAGGGCTTTTTCCAAGGAGATTTAAAATGATTCTCATATTCTTTCCTTCTCGTTTTCCACTGATGAACATGATTCCAAACTGTTAGTACCATTTTTGGTAAAGAGGAAAATGTGTACGGAGAATAATACTTGCATGCCAGCCATAGTGAAACTCTGATTCAATTTGCAACAGTGATTTCATCACCAAGATTAGGGAATAAAACAGAAATGTGTACAAGTCAGCCACAAAACGCTCAGTCATTCTACCTCCAGTCATGATCTCATTAGGTCTCAGAATGTACGAGGGATGGAGACTTTCAAATTAAACACAGGTGCTCAGAGTTTACAGCCGTGATTCAGGAGGTGTTGCCGTTCTTCAGAGCACAGGGTCAGGCCACCTCTGTCTTTTCATTCTTTGTCCCATCTTTTATTGCCAATCATCTCTCCTCAGAAACTTATCCTAAATATATCACTCTACCCTTCACCTTAGGATATATAAAAGTAAAAATATTACTCATCTCCCTAATTTCCTTTCTGGCTTTTAGATCTCACCTTCAGCCCATGTTGCATCTTTATTATACATCATATTGTACCTTCCCATGTCTCTCAGAAGGATTAAACTGCACCTCACTTTTGCAATTTTACCTTTGCATCTGCTTGTCTCCGTCTCTGTATTATCCCGTACAGTTAAGACACACCGCTCCCTTCGTCTTCCTTCTCCACTTATTTGACCCCGTGATGCAGTCTCCCTAGTTTACTGTCTTTTTGTTTTTGTTTTCTTCTTCTCTTTTAAACACAGTGGTAAACATATGAACACATTCTCTCTGGGAATGTCAAATGCTGAATCTTCACAGCCTGAACAATCATAGGACTGATTTCCCTTCCTTCCTTCCTTCCTTCCTTCCTTCCCTCCCTCCCTCCCTCCCTCCCTCCCTCCCTCCCTCCCTCCCTCCCTCCCTCCCTCCCTTCTTTCTTTCTTTCTTTCTTTCTTTCTTTCTTTCTTTCTTTCTTTCTTTCTTTCTTTCTTTCTTTCTTTCTTTCTTTCTTTCTTTCTTTCTTTCTTTTTCTGAGCTCTTTCCAACATCTTCAAAAGTGTCTTCAACTCCATTAGATGCTAATAATTACTGGGATTCATGTGTGAGTGTCAGAAACAAGAGTGACTTGCTGAAGCTTGTGTAATCTCATCTGCATTCTCGGCCTCATTATACTAACAATAATAATATTTGGAGGACGGAATATGAGAGACACTATGCAAAATTTTGTCTCAGTGTTGATTGTTATTGCTTTACAACTTAAAAGAAAATGGCAGAGTATATAAAATTAAATTGATATTAAATATTCAGATTAAGAGAGAGGAGTGGGAGGGGGAGAGGGCACGGGAGAAAGAAACAGAGGGAGAGGGAGTGGGGAGGAAGAGAGAAAGAGAAACAGGGAGGGAGAGAGAGAGAGAGAGAGAGGAGAAAATGAATGTCAGAGTAGCAGACTGCAAAGAGAGATGGGGGGGGACTTCCCAGCCTTTGTTCTAGATCTAATCATCAACCCTTTTTATAAACACAGTGCAGCAAAATATTTTTAAAAATCTTCAGAATTTGTCAGTAACATCTTAAATCAATGAGCAATTCAATTATATAACCTATTGTCTACTTACAAAGTTACTAAAACTTGCCTAGGTTTTAAAATACTTTTTAGAAGGATTTTCAAAACAAAAAGTTGTTAAGTAAGAAATTCTTTATTCCTCAGCTAATTGGAAAGTGAAACTAATATTGAGCAGAATTCTTTATGTCCTAAATACTCTACAGTCAATATTTTCCTAAATTAAAAAAAAAAAATCAATGGTCATACTGTTTTTATTGGTCTGACTTTCACAAATTTATAAGCCACAATATCATACAGGAATAATATTTAGTACTTAAACATTCTTCACATTAAGTCATATGTAGAAATATTCTTGCTATTAAAACAGCATGGTAAAAACTGTTGGTCTTTGCCTTTGGAGTCCAACTCAGCACTGCTTCCTTTTCTTATGGAGGCGACACAAACTTCTACCAGTCATATCCTTTAATATCAACTCCTCCCTTTCTTTTTTTTCTAATTATTTAAGCCTATGCCCTGGCTTCCATTATTTTCACTCACAGTCAATTCACCACCTTCCTCATTTAAAAAAATGCTGTTGTGAGCACACTAACTTTTCCTAGTAAGACCTCTGCTGGCCCTTCGAAGTGCTCCAAATAAACACTTTTATTTTATTTCTGCCAATGCTCCTTTTGCGTCATTTTCTTTATACAGTGACAAATCTTAATGTGCTCTCTTTTTCCATTGTACTTACAAATGCTCTCAATATAACTAAAGACATCTGAAATATTTCATTATTTGAAAGGATACTTTCTGATAAAAAAGAAAACCCTTAAATGTTAAATTATTGGAGCTGGTGAGATAGCTCAGCGGCACAAGCGCCTGCCTGGCAAGCGCGAGGTCCTGAGGTCGACTCCCAGTACCCACATAAAAAAAAAAAAGTTAAATTATTGATAACTGGGAAAACAATAAATTCCTTCCTAGTGTCAGGCAAATATATTTCAGATACATTAAAGTTTACATTAAAATAAAATGAATTTTGAAAGCACAATTTCGGAGTGTATGAAATCTTTCTAAACACTATACCAATGAAAGAAACAGAAGTTTTATAGTTTTCCCAAATAATTTTTTAAAATTTTACCAGTAAAAGTAAATCAAAACACCATAAATAATATGGAAGATATATGAAAAACTAGGAAAATATTTGTAACACAAATAAAATACTTAGTATTCTTAATAAACATCAAGAGTTGATAATAACAAATAACAAAATGAATACTTCCATAGAAAAATGGGACAGACCATGAAGAAGAAAAGAAGTAGTGCATATGGCTACTGAATATAATTTTAAAATGTTCAGCCTCATCAACAAGCTAAGAAGCACAAAAATACAATTAGATATCAGGCATTTTTTTACTCATATAATAACCAAGACAATCTTAAACTAATAATATCAGTGTTGTTCAGTTCAAAGAAATAGCATTCTTACACACCATTAGTGGGAATATATGTTCACCCAATGTTTCTAGAGAACAACTTGACAATGTGTCTCAATGGCTAATGTGCATCCATTTGAGCCAGAAATTCTATTCCTACTTATTCAGCATAAGGGCATAATTATGGAGAGCAGTCTTAGTGGCAAAAGCAGTTGGTGCTGTGGTATCACAGGAGCTCAAAAGCTAGGGTACAGTCAAAATTGCACAACAGCGAAATACCAGTTTAAATAAACAATGATGTATCTACTAAATGCTGTCAAACACATGTTGAAAATATGTTGAGTATCATAAGTGGAATACCATTTTATTACATATAGATGCTATGTATACATAGGAAAAAAACCTGAAAATACACCAAAATATTAACTAGTATTATAAGTGTTTATTTTCTTCTTTTAGTTTATATGTCCATCACTTCATCATGTGCAAAAAATAACCTATGACATTTCTTTCACACTCAAATCTTACTGAATTACAATAGTCTTTCTATGATTTTTAATCTCTTTTATAACAATGTGTACTGGGAATCTTGTTATATACGACAATCGTTCTAAAGAATTATGATTTCCTCTTTCATAGCATGAACTCAAATGAATAAAGAAGAAATTAAAAAGGAAATTTAAAATGGACTAATGAGTAATATTTAAAATATGTACCTTAGATGTTTCCAAAAAAGAAAACTGTCAGACTAAATTTTTCTATTTTTGCATATCCCCTTTATGTTTCTCTTTTGAATTCTACTGCCCCACTTCCAAACTTAAATAAGTAATTTCATTTCAGAACTATAAGAGGAAAAATCATGTATGTTAATATCTCGATTATTCTGAAAGCATTAAAAAACTCTAATGTAAATACTCAAACCTACAATGTATGGGATGGGATGACCAATGATTGAAATCTCCAAGGACATTGGACATTTAAGTATGTAAACTTAAATTAAAAATTTAGGCCAAAATTAAACAGGTTTAATCAGTTCCATTCCAATACCTTACATGAGTGATTAAATGCCAAACATGATACTTAAGTCCTTAGTGTAAAGGACTTGAGAGCTGAGACTCACAATTACATGAAACATGCTGAAGTTACCAGAAAAATGGAAGAGACAAAATTAGCCCATGGATTTTGAGCATCACTTTGTTTTACACAGGTTTTCAGTTTTACCTTGAGATAAATTTATAAACATAACTGGCAGAAAAGAAGAAAATAAAGAAAAAGAAACAACTTGTTTTCATGATACATATGGCAGGTCACATTTCCATTTTTTTTTTTTTTTTTTTTTTTTGTGGGTACCGGGGGGGTCGACCTCAGGACCTCGCGCGCCAGCAGGCGCCCGTGCCGCTGAGCGATATCACCGGCCCTTTCTTCGTATATGGGTTCCGGGAGTCGAACTCGGGCCCTCGCGCTTGCCAGGCAGGCGCTTACGCCACTGAGCCATCTCACCGGCCCCTCCATATTATTTTAGGTTTGGGTATTTTTAGGAATTAGTTACATGGTGATCACATTTCAAAAAGAATAGGCATAAACATACAAAATCTTAAAATAAAAATGTCTATCACTTTAGGTACTTCATGCTCCTTACTTAAAAGCTACTACCCTAAATCTTTTCAAGAGACTAGTAGATTCAAACGTTCAGGCAAATATTGACTTCAGATAATGAGTTCATTACGCATTACTGTTTTGGTACAAATATGAAGAAATATACCTTGTTTTAACCATATGAAAGATCTGGATATTTTATCCACTGTTAAATCCCAGGTTTTTGTGACTCGAATAAGATCATATTTAGAAAAGGGGATTGCTTCATTATAAAGGTTTCTTCTACAATTCTAAAGAGTTTAGGACATATAAATTCATTTGCTTACTTCTCTTTTCCTTATCAATTTCATGTTGGGATAATTAGGTGACCAAAAGGTTAATGTTTAATCTGATTTCTCAAATAGGAATAAGATGACATTCACATAGTTTGTCCTACAGCTTTTAGGCAAAATCCATACAGAGATCAATATTATCATGATCAAATTAGCAACCCGGCCTATTTTCACTAATTACTGCCTTTTGTTCAATCATGAAATCTTTCAGTTCTCACAGATTATAGCGCGTGGCTCATTGACAGCAGGTCTCATTTTAAAGCCATCATAAAGACGGCTTTCCTACACTGGCCTTTACAGTGAGTCGTAATTGCTACCTTAATCGACAGAGACTGAGGATACCTCTATGAAGGTGCCCAACACTCAGAAAATAGGGTGCCGTCTAATAATGGAACCTAATTTAAAACACCATTATTTTATATATCATTAAGAAAGGGGTGAAATCTTATTGTTGTAACACCACCACTTGCAAAATGAATCTACACACATTCAAAATGTTAAAATGTGAAAAGATATGTTCCTTAGAGTTGATGAAATATAATGTCCAGCACTGTGCCAGGACCAAATTTACTGAAGTTGCTTCTTCAAAAGAGTGAATAACTGAAACCTATGGATAAGCAAGAATCTTTGCTTAGTGAAAAGGCCATCAAAATTCCACCACCTACCATGTTTTCCTTGGTCTAATTTATTTGTATCACATGAATATGTTTCTAAATATGAATACATTATGTTTTTTCTAGGTACCCGAAGAAAATAATTCTCATTTCTCTCACTTACTCAGGGGGGCAGGGCTCAGTATTGCAGGTTCTTTGATTTTCAGGTGGTTTACTGTCAGGATCACAATAACTGTTCTGGACAATGGAGTTGTCATCCAACCTTTTACAGACCACCTCCTGTCTTTGGACACCTTGAAAAAAGGAGAACATCATTAATTGAAGAGTAGTTTACCTTCCAATAAATTAGGTATGCATAGCTTTCCTCTGTGGGAATCAACCTCACTGGATCACTGATGACTTATCTGTTCCAGAAACACTTGACTGCTTCTCTGAAAAGGAGAGAAGTCCTGGTCATTATATTGAAATTGTAGTTAAAATTATTGTTCTCATATTTAGAAATATAACAGTTTTCAAGTCCAGAAAAGAAACGATGGGTAGCGTTAGTATTCCCATTTGTATATTCATCTTTGTGCTTTCCTTAAAAATAAAAAAACCTAGAATTTTCTAAAACATCATCAGAAAAAATGTATTAATATACATTTCAATACAAAACAATGGCTGTGTATTTATTTAAAAATAAAACACTAGGGACCAGTTTGCTTTCTGATATTTTGTAGAACAAATCCCATCAAATTTAGTCTTTGTTAGGACATATCACATCCACATTGCATTTTTGTCTTCCATTTACATATGTGTCTTTCCAAAAACCCATGTAATTTAAAATTTAAAGATTGCAGTGGACCTCTTTTGCACTGTAACCAACTAGTCTGTTTGTCTTAACAGAGTTGGATGTCTACTGATACCATTATCAAAGAGACACACAGTTTGTTCAAATATTGATCTATAAAAGTTATCTCATTCTTAAAAAATTAATGTAGGTGACCTGTTTACCACAACTAAAAATATTCTTATTATGAAATTCTAAATATTTGTAAACGCACACTTTTATCTGTAAACATAATTTTCTCTTTAGTGTGAAGGAATTAAAAGAAGCAGAAACAGGTACATCAAGATATTGAAGAGAAGCAAACCAAACTATAAGACAATGCTTAATATTTCAAACCATACAAAGGTTTCTCCTGAAAATGGAAATAAAAACATAAACCAAGGTGTCCCCCCATTCACAAGCCCCATTCCTATTAACAGGCAAGCTAAATTTCCCAGAAAGAGTTGTAAAAATAGCATTAACAGTATCCAGGAAGTCACAGCTTCTCATTTAGCTAACCCCACACAATCCTTCAGAGTTTTTTTATTTTTCAGTTGTTTTAAAGTAACAGTGCCCTAAAAAAAAAAAGTTTGATCACAAATTAGAGAAATCCAAGTGAAACAGGTTTATTTGGTGAAGGAAACTTTCATCTAAAGAGGTAGACATCAAATGCTCCCCTCAAGGTCCCTTGAGAGTCACAGGAAATTTTGCCCATGGGAGTACAGCACTTGTCATGCTGTGCACCTTTAAGTCCTTTGAATCTGAAGATCGACAAGCTCATGAGACTTAGATTGGGTAGTCTCCATGACAGTGGCAACTGAAGTAGGCATTTCTTATTGCTTGCAGTGACTTAAGGCTCCTACTTTCACCAACAAAATTTTAGGTTTTCCTAAATTAGGGGTCTAAAACATAGCCAAACAGTTTACTGGCAAGATACTTTAAACTATGTATTGTATTCACTCTCTCCCAATCCCTAGAACAGGCCAAACAACTCAGTTTATGCAATGACAACAGTTTGGAATTTTTTAACTATTAAACTTTAGATTTTTGAGGGAAGAATGATTCACATCAGACATAGCTGTAATCTATCCACAGATGTTCCATGATACTCATCAGATTACCTCCCTGTTGTGTCATTCAGTGGGCAGATAACTAAATCCATGTGGTCCACCTAGACAGATACCTCTACCATTAGTCATAGCATTCAACTACCAACTCTAACAGTGGCTCAGATGATCCATTCACTGGTTCAATATGTTGCTTCAGTCAAGCAAGTCATTCAAATGTGACTATATGTGAAAAAAGAGTGATGGCATTTAATATGATATCTTGGTTGTTTCTCAGAAAAGGATATACATTTTCAACTCTACAAAATGGTTTTCAACTCTGCAAAATAATGTTTTGTTTCAGTGGCAGAAGAATTAAGTCAATTTCTACAGTTAAGATAAATTCTATTTTCTTTAAATTAACTCTAGAAATGTTCAGTTATTTTTACATTTGTTCCAAAGTAGCCTTCAATTTAAGACAGGGTGTTTGCAATTTGAATTACAGATGAGGTATTAGTAGAGATAATTAGCAGAGATTTATATTTCAAGATAAATTCTAGCCATGTATATTTTTTTTGAACAGGGTCTCACTATGTAGTTCAGGCTGGCCTTGAACTCACTATGTAGCCCAGGATGGCCTCAAACTGATGGTGATCCTCCTGCCTCAGCCTCCCGAGCACTGGAATTACAGGCATGTGCCATCATGCCTGGCTCCATACATGCATTTTGAAAAAATTTTCTACATAACATTTATTGCTAAAAACTTGAAAAATATGCAAGACTTTAAGGGACAAAATAAAAATTATTCATAGTCTCATAGCTTAGACCTTTATTTTTTATGATTATTTTGCTATTTGGCGAGATACAGTGATTGGTTTAAAATTACATACACAAATTGCCAGATTAATGTGGTTCACAGGTCATTCATTCATTCATTCATTCAACAAGTAATAGTTAATAAATGCAAACACTCTTCTTACAAGATATTGGACTAAGTTCTAAGAATAAATTGACTAATTTTGGCTAGGGCTTCTTAAAATCTAGGAATTAAGGATATTTCTGAGTATATATCAGTTTCATAATTTTTGAATGGATGTTTTTCTGAAGAAACAATTAAAGTCCTTGAAGAGAGCTAAAGTTGCTCTATATTTTATGAAGATGCATTTTTCCTTGTATTCATCTTTTATTAATTTTCTTCTAAAATGTTATATTAGACAGTGGTATTTCACACTCAAGAACTGCCTATACCAGTAATCTATTCCAAATTTTCCTACAACACTCTACTATTTTCCTCTAACAGCATACAAATTTCCTTCCAACTTTTATCCCCACAAATGGCAAGTTTACAGATTTTTTTTTTTTTTTTGCTTTGATTTTAAGTCAGTACCAACAGGATAACTCTAAACCAGTGTACCTAAATGGATTAACTTTAAAACATACCACTTTTGAATTAAGGCAAACACAGCTTTTAACTTTTGAAAGTAGAAAATATACATCAAATGGAAATCTACCTCAACAAGAGAAATGAAATTTGGAAACTTTTTATATGATCAAGTCTCTCATACATAGCTTCTTTTAAAATAGTCTGTAAAACATTGCTAAGTCAATTTTAAACTCTGTCAGGAGTAATTACATTCAGTTACACAAAACCACTATGCTTTCAAATTTAAAGATTTAATAATTTATAGCCCCCCAATTCTCATGATCAGTTAATGTACATCTAATCAAAAACAAAATTCTAGTGGCTCTGTGTTCATATGTCCTGGAGATAGACAGATGTCTTTCAGAATTTAACTGACCAAATTTAAAACTGCATTACTTATATTTTATTCTTTTTTTTGTGTGTGTGGGTACTGGGGATTGAACTCAGTACCTCATGCTTGCAAGCAGGTGCTTGTGCCGCTGAGCAATATCACTGGCTCTTTTTTCCTTTGTATGTGGGTACCGGGAGTCGAACTCAGGACCTCACACTTGCCAGGCAGGCGCTTATGCCGCTGAGCCATCTCACCGGCCCCTTATATTTTATTCTTAAATATTTAAAGTTACCTGCATACAAACTTTATACCTGTTATTTTTGCCAATACTTTAAGTCTTCTAAAAGATGAATGCCTGTTTATTCCTTTAATTTGTGTAACTTTTGATGTTTTTGATATTAGAGAAGAAAGTATGATGGTATGATGGTTCTTAACACAGAAATGTAACCCCTGGGCCAGGGCTGTAGCTCAGTGGTAGCATGTTTGCCTATGACATGCAAGACCCTAGGATTTGCCTTACCACAGCATCCAAAGTGGCTAGCAACCAAGACAACACTATATAACCACAGTACACAGAGCACATGACCAGCAATATTAATTTAATCTAAATCTTAGTGCAGATAGCATTCGAAGAGCAGTAAGTGCCAGGAAAAAACATGTCTTTCTTTTCTGCCTTACGCTGCTGGCATCTGGCTGTCGTGCTGTGTGACTGTTGGCCAGATACAAACATTTCAGGGCAGAGCAAAGCCCATCTGCATCAGATCTAACAGCTGGCACCTAGGTACCAATCAACTCTATCCATAAGGCTTCCTTATTCTGAAGAGTCTGCTGGTAGTTTTGATCTTTCAAAGACTTCTCCTCTCTCTTTACAGTGCCTTTTTTTCTGTCCTAAACAAAAGTAGATGTCTTGAGGAAATGGAGGATGATCAAAAGGCAAATTTTGCTCTAAAAATAATGTATTTTTCTAAAGCAACTGTATTCAGTGATAGTAAGATAGAGTGAGAAATACATACAGTAGGTTTACTTGAAATCACACTATGGCTAGAAAGAATCCTTACTACTCATTAGGTATAAACACTCATCTCTTCTGTGAAAAGTATATACCTATATCTATATCTATACACATATATATTTCTCATATAAAAGAAACTGGGCAATATTTAAGCTTGTGTGTCTGACTTATTTCACTTAACATTATGTTCTCAAGTTGCACTTTGGCTATGAATGCCTCAAGTTCATCTTTCTTTATGGCAGAGTAGGACTCCATTGGGTATAAATACCATATTTTCTTTATCCATCCATCTGTTGATAGACACGTATAGCTATTATAAACTGTGCTCTATAAACATGGGTATGCATGTATGTAAGAGAGAGTCTTTTTTGTCTATACTCTGAGTACTCTGAGTAATATTTTGGCCATTTTTTTAAAGATCACAATACACTGTATACTAACTATTGTTATTCTAATTATTTTGTTATGAAATTTTCTTTTTCCATAAAAGAATATTGCTTTTCATATTTTATTATGATTACTTGTATTACATTAAAATTAAAAAGTATCTAATATACCTCTAATTGATTGAGTTCCTACTATGTCTAAGGCATGGTTTTCATTACCATAAAGAGGAAATAAGACGATCTTGACCTCAATGAGATTATATTAGTACAGAAGCAGGGAGCTAAGGCAAGTACCATTATAATTGTATCACATGATGGCAGGTACCTTATCTCGTAAAACACTGCATTTTCAGCATCGTACTTTTAGTTTTACTGCCTTGCCATTTTGTTACACTGCTGTCTGATTTCTCTTTCCCTGATCCTCACTGATCTTAAGTACTCTTTTCATAGCCAGATCGCTATGATGTAGCTCCCTCTCACTTTACCTTGTTCTCATTTTTTCCTCTCTAACTTCTACCATGGTTAGTTACTTCTGTGAGTTCTAGTCAGGTAAATGATTTAAGGTAAATTGTTATTCTCCTTTGTAAAGTGATACAATCAAATTAGATAATTTCTAGTGTTTCTTTCTGATCCAAAATTCTATAAAGGTTGCCTCTGGAGTTCAAAATTTTTTTTTTTTTTTTTTTTTTGGTGGGTACCGGGGGTTGACCTCAGGACCTTGCACGCCAGCAGGCGCCCGTGCCACTGAGCGATATCACCGGCCCTTTTTTCGTATGTGGGTTCCAGGAGTCGAACTCGGGCCCTCGCACTTGCCAGGCACGTGCTTATGCTGCTGAGCCATCTCACCAGCCCTGGAGTTCAATTTTTTAAAATCTTTTCTCTCTCTTCTGTGTCTGCTATCCCTTTACCCTATTATCTAGAAAACAGGCATCCGTTATTTTCTACTTGGTTTTGAAGTCTTTTTCAGAGCCTTATGTCTTACCAGTTCTTTTGACTTGTCATGGGGGTTAGGTGGGTCAAGAGGCCAAATACTAATTAGAAATAGGGATTTTTGAATGGCAAGTTTCCTAATATAAAGAATTAACTCAATTTACTAAAAAATAATCTACACGATCTTTAGTAAGAGTTTGTTTCTAGTATATAGTTTAATTAGTTATGGTATTCATTTAAAATATTAAAAAAATAATGTTGAGCGTATAAGGACTTGAACTTCTTCCCTACATTGTGATATATTTATTACCAATAGAGAACTTTTTATTTTAATCATATATAAAAATCCCTTCAGGGAACCAAATAAATATTTCAGATTTCGATTAAAGTAAGGATAATTCATAAACAAACTATTTAACTTTTAAGCTAAAATCTTCATTTCTCTTCAAGTAACAAAACAGGTATTATAATAAGATCCCACAAAACTGAGATAGTTTACCATTATAGAAGGCATTATTTTTTAAAGTGTATTATACATACTACCTTTTAAGGATGCATAGTGCTAATGATGGTTAAGCATGCTATTTCAGACAGAATTTTTGTGATGTGAAATAGGACCTGTGTCACTGATGATCATTAATACAATAGAAATGCTCTCAAACTTTGGTTTTAGCTTGACCCACGTTTTTCAGTGGGTGAATATGCGTCTAAACTCTGTTCATGTTAAGGAAGAATATAATCACTATAGCAACAGAAATGATCGAAGAGGGAGAAAACCAGTAGTAGGGAGAATGTTTTGAGTTAGTAGAGATTTCTAGCCTTCAACTATAAATCTTAACATTAGACAAAATGCAAGCCACAATATGCAGAGGTAAACCATAAAATTTGTCGACATTATAAAACTAACATTTTACATGTAAGACTTTTTACATTGTATTGGAAATACTACACAGGAGAACTCACAAGAATTTTTTTTTAAAATATAGATTATATAGGGGGAAGCCATATGTTTAAAGAAAAAGATGAATGGAAATAGTTATTATGGACAAACGAATGAATAAACCCATTAGCTTCTAGAAGGGTGAACCAGCCACAACCATGAATAAATGCATAGTGGAGTTAATCCTCTCTCAAGAGACATGCTATATGAGAATTTACAGAAGCCAGGTAAAGTTGACTACAAAAGACCCAAAGATTAGAGATTATGTGATGTTCTTAGGTACCTACTATGATGTCTGGGACAACTAATCATACATGTTAAAAGACATTCTTTTTTCCCAGCGTTGAAAATGACTTAAAAGAAGAGGATGGTGGAGGAGAGTAAAAAGGGAAATGTCATGGTGAATGCAGTGATAGACCACCATCTAGTCTTCTAAATTTCCTTTTTTTTTTTTTTAATGTGGGTACCTGGAGTTGAACTCAGGACCTCGCACTTGTCAGGCAGGCGCTTATGCCACTGAGCTATCTCACCGGCCCTAGTCTTCTAAATTTCTTATTTTTCAAAATGCAAGGAGAAAATTAGGAAATAACAAACAAAACTGAATGTAAACCTTTAGTCTTTCTAACCTCAGTACACTTTGTTTTTCAGGTTTTTTGGGTGTTTTTGTTTTTGTTTTTTTGGTACAGGGAATAGAACTCAGGACCTCACACTTGCTAGGCAGGCACTTGTGCTGATGAGCTACATCCCCAGCTGTTTCTCGGGTTTTAAAAAATTATTAAAAACACCCCAGTGATCTGTTTTATGTTTAAGTTTGGATATACAGAAATAAAACATAAAAGGACCCTCATAGTTTCAAACAATGGTAAATTGTGCAACCTCACACCAAAAATACCTTTCGTGGGCAATTTTTCTTAAAAACTAAGTAACTATATTTCTTCAAAGGGAAATAAATGGCAATGAGTAACGTGCTGTTTTCTTTTTTTCAAACTAAAATTTGAAAACTGAAACTTTTTTGAAATCTGAAACTTTTCAATAGTAATTTCTAAGTCAAAGATAAATTTAGTTTTAAAATTCAGTCTTTTTATGTCTTTCACAAAATTTCAATCAAATCTACTTGGAAATTAAAAAAAAAATTGATTTTGTTTTCCTCTGTCTGCTCCAGATGGGACTCCTCTGCTTTGATTTCCTGTGAAAGTTAACAGCATTTGTGTCCTTTATAAGCTGCCATACAAGTGTTAGTCATTATTTTTGTTATTATGTCTATAAAAGTCAAGTCTCAAAACTCTTGTTTTAGGGTACATTCTGTGGCCTCACCAAACAATGTAAATTGACCCATTAGTGATGTTAAACATGTCAGGCAGACATTTTAGAAATGGCAAAAAAATTAAATTGTGCAAATGTAAAGAATTTGCTTCTGTTCTATCTGGCTCTTTTTTTTTTTTTTTTGTGGGTACCGGGGGTCGACCTCAGGACCTCACACGCCAGCAGGCGCCCGTGCCGCTGAGCGATATCACCGGCCCTTTTTTCGTATGTGGGTACTGGGAGTCGAACTCAGGACCTTGCGCTTGCCAGGCAGGCGCTTATGCTGCTGAGCTATCTCACTGGCCCTCTATTTGGTTCTTTAAGAGCTGTTTTCTTTATCGGGTGCTTAGTATTGACCTAAAAATTGTGTTGTACTTTTTCTAATAATCACTTTAAAAATTTAAAAATTATTATTTTAGAATAGCCTTCCTATACTTTTTTTTTAATATGCGGGTACCGGGATTCGAACTCAGGACCTCGTGCTTGCCAGGCAGGCACTTATGCTGCTGAGCTATATCACCGCCCTTCCTGTACTTTTAAGTACACATTATGCTTGTATCATTCCTGAAAATAATAAAATACATAATATAAACATATATTTCCACAGAAACACTGTAGGAATAACCAACATTTTTTTTTTTTTTTTTGTTAATATGTGGGTACCGGGAGTCAAACTCAGGACCTCACGCTTGCCAGGCAGCCGCTTATGCTGCTGAGCTATATCACCGGCCCAATAACCAACTTTTAAGAGGCTTAAGGAATCTGCATGACAGATTCATTAAAATAATTTGAAAATTATGTTATTAATAAATAGAATAGTATAGATTATTCTGTAAGCCTGTTAGTCACATAGAAAATAATTTTATCAGAAGCTCTTTTAAATATATCCTACTTTCTCTTCTTCCTTCTTTTCATTTTTTGCTTTCTCATCCACCGAACTTTTTCTAAACTAAAAGAGAAACAGGAAGGAAATATTTGGGAGGACACATCAGAAGGAACACTTAATATAGATATGAAGGAGAAACTTTCATATTATTCAGAACCTCTAGTTCTTTCTGGACATGCAAATCTCCATTTTTAAATTCTGATCATCACCGGGGCCCTGAATAGTGAGTTTATATGCATTTTACCCTCTAATGAAATGAAATTCAACATCTACTGTAAAGGATTGATGTGACATTGTGCTAATCTCAATGACATTAATATTACACTAAGTCGGATGTTCTCAAACTTTTTTGGTTTATGTACCCTTAGTATCCAATAATATTTTTACAGAACCTCAGATACACAAAAAACGTCTAAGAGTTTTGTTTATTAAAAAGTTAGGTCCAAATAACTTAATTGTAAAAATGTGTATAGTGTACAATCATTGTGACTGTGTTTTTCTTGAAAAGGTACAATGTTCTACAACACCCCTGTGAGCCCACTGAAGTTCTACTGAGCATCTTGGTGCCTTTTGAAAACTATGCCCCAAATTGGGAAAATCTAAAATAGCAATTAGAAGCCACTTAAAAAGCATCTTAAAAATCTCAGAGAGTAGGAACCAACTCCAATACACATAAGGATCCAGATGACCCAGGTAAAGATGCATACAGTAAAATACAAGAATTTGTCACAGCTAGAAAGAAGGAATATATAGAATAACCTCAGAGTTTATATGCTGTTTTCTCTCTCTCCCACACACACACACACACACACACACACACACACACACACACACACACAAATTAGGCAATTAAAATTACATTCAGGGAAGAAAATAAATAAAAGAACCATTAAATACATAAGAATAAGTTAATAGACTACCTACATATACAAGAAAAAGTAACAATAGCATTTTAAATAGTCAATGACAACTGATTACAAAAACTCAGTAACTGTATATGAAAACCCCAAAACTATGCTTTTTGACATTCAAATAAAATAAAAATAGTCTCAAACAATATACTCATCTCTTCTTCCTCTTTAATCTAATCATAGCTTTAACTTATCTTTTTTCCCCTGAGCTTCAAAGCAAAGTTTAGCAGAGATACCTCTATTTATCAGAAACCTAATCAAATTCAGTTTGGTATATGATTTTTTTTTTAAGTCCTACACAAAGAAAGAGAAAGGAAACTCTAGAAAAGCAAATTGTACAAAGTAGGAGGAATGTCGACTGAAGAAGGACGAAGGTCTATTTTCTCACCCCAGAAACTGTATTCATTCCTGTCTTACTAACCTCTGCAGTCAACTAGTAGCTAATAAGAGTGTGTTAGTGATGCTTCGTGAGATATCTACATCTGAATATTAATTTTTGAAGATTAAAACTTTCAATATATCTCAAAGGCAATACTTTTCAACCTTGGCTGCACATTAAAATTACTAGGGCTGACTGGGCCTGGTGGGGCACAGCTATAATCCCAGCACTCCAGAAGCCTGGGACAGGAGAATTGCCATGAGTTTGAGGTCAGCCTAGGCTATATAGTGAGTTCAAGACCAGCCTGAACTACATAGTGAGACCCTGTCTCCAAAAAATCAAATAAGTAAATATTACCAGGGATCCTTTCAAAATCTGAAATCCAGACCACACCCATAACCAATTAAATAAGATGGGGTAGGGGGAGTAGGGGTATGCAACCCAAGTATCAGAACACTTGGAAGTCTATCTGGTGTTTCTAATGTGCACCAAAGTTAAGACCCATTGTTCTAGAGACAGTATTTGAAAAAAAAAACTTTCAAGCTAGTGAAGGAGATATTTTTGAATAGAAAATACAGCATGTTTCTCTGCAGAGGTTGCTAACTGGTGAAATGATCAAGATAATAAGCCATTTTTATTAGAGAAATTCTACTTTAAAAATATCAATAGAGATTCAATTACTAGGTCTTGATTTCAGCAAATTACTTCACTTGAATTCCACATATAAAATACGAATGATAATAGCAATGCCTATCTTATTTGAATGATGAGGATTATCAAAAGAAACAGGGCATCAGAAAATGTTCCATAAAATACAAAACTTTTATTTGTTATTATATAGCTGAGCAGTAGAATCACCTGTAATTAAAAGAAGTAGTTTTAGTGGTAATGTGGATTATAACTGCAATGTAGATTATAACTTAAAAGACTAGTCACTTTGCTTTAATCAGATTTATTTCAGGAAATCTAAGTGTCTAGCCCAGAATTTTTGGAAGTATCATTCTTGAATAAGTAGCACCAGAATTACTTGGAAACTTGTTCTGAAAATAGTCAAGTTTTAATTCACTGGGCTTGAGTTTTCTCACTGAGGAAGTCACAGTTGTATCTTAAAAATCACATTTCTCCTGAAGACAATACTCCATACCATCTCGATGTTCCCAATCAGGATAAGGAAGTGTTTCATCACTGACTCAGAGTGAAGACCATTATGTGGACTGAATCACCACCAATGTTTCCTGCATTGTATTTGTCATTGGGTCTGCTAAGCAACAGAAAAACAGTCTCAAAACTTCTTACCTTAAAAGATCTCATATGAGAAAACACCCTCCCCTTTTGCACCCTCCTTCTTGATACAGGGAACTGAACCCAGTGCCTCCAGGCAAATGCTCTACCACTGAGCTATATCACCAGCGCCCCCTGCAACATTAAAAGTTTCTCTAAGTTGTCCAGGCTGGCCTCAAACTTGCGATATTCATGCCTTAGCCTCCTAAGTAGCTGGGATTACAGGTGTGTGCCACCATGCCTAGCTTTTTTTTAAAAAAAGGATAATTATTAAACCAGCCGCAGTGGTGCATGCCTGAATCCCAGCACTCTGAGACTAAGGTTGGAGGATCGCAAGTTTCAGCCTGGCCTGGGCAACTAAGTGAGCCCCTGTCTCAAAGAAAAAAAAAAAAAAAGGAGGGGCTGGTGATATAGCTCAGTAGCATAAGTGCCTGCCTGGCAAGCGTGAGGTCCTGAGTTTGACTCCTGGTACCCGCATTAAAAAAAAAAAAAAAAAGCCAAAAGCTAGAGATGTAGCTCAGTGAGAAGGCTATAGATTCAAGATAGATAGATAGGTATAGATATATTAATATATATGCACATATTGATTGCACAAAATAGTGGGATTGGGATTCTTTGGTCAAATCCATCCTACCTATTACCTTCTCTTTTTTTTCCTCCTCTTTTTTAAGGTATTAGGGATTGAACCCAGGGCCCTTGCACTGAACTATATCCCCAGCCCTTTTTAGTTTTTATTTTGAGACAGGGCTTCCCTAAGGACTCACACTTGCCATCTTCCTGCCTCAGTCTCCCACAGTGCTGGAATCACAGGCATGTGCCACCTCACCAGATTCCTATTACCCCCTCTTCCTCCCTCCCGCTCTTCTCCCTGGTCCTCTTCCCTAATAGTTTCCTTTCTCCTGAGAAAGTGATGATTACTGACGCCCAACTCAAAGTTCAAAGGTTAGTAAAATATATGTGGGATAATAATAGGTAAGAACACTTGCTGAATCTTGTGAGACTACAATGGAAGTTAAGATTTCTTGCTTTCCTTTTTTCCATTTTATGAATTTTTGAGAATCTCAAGATACCCAGCACCTCCTTGAGGAGATAAAAGTGGAATATCACAATTAAGAACTGACCTCAGTGATCATCCTTAGTTTCTGAGTGAAAAGCAGGTAGAAATAATTGTTTTGAAATATTTCTTAACTGTAGATGAAATTTATTTATTATTGCTATGTAGATGATTCAGGCTGTCTTTGATCAGGGACCCTGATCCCTAAGGGACTTTACTTACTTCCCTCAAACATAAGCTTCCAGTATTTAAAGAACTTGATATCAAAACTGAGGGTATGTACAGAAAGAGTCACTTCAACAATTGCTATTTGTAATCTATACCCTAGTAAATTCTATATCCTGCCCTACTCCCAGAGTTTCTACCTATTGAAAGTATAGAAAGGGCCGGTGAGATGGCTCAGTGGCTTAAGCGCCTGCCCGGCAAGCGCGAGGGCCCGAGTTCGACTCCTGGAACCCACATACGAAAAAGGGGCCGGTGATATCGCTCAGCGGCACGGGCGCCTGCTGGCGCGCGAGGTCCTGAGGTCGACCCCCCGGTACCCACCAAAGAAAAAAAAAAAAAAAAAAAGAAAGTATAGAAAACAAAAGACAGAGCTTGGTTTTATTTACTCATGCTAATTAAAATTATACCATTTCTCCCTAGCAATTGCTCTGCCCTATCTCACAAAAATATTAGCAATTCTAAATTCTTATTTCCTGTACTGGAAAGAATAGGTACACACATTACTTGCCAAAAGTAATTCCTTTCACTCATTCATTATCTATAAACACCTATCAAGTACCTAGTATGTTCCAGATATTGTTCTAGGTGCAAAATGAATCTGCGAAGATGCCTAGATTCCAGCAGTCAGGCTACAGACTCTGTGTCTAGCCTGCCAGATTTCAGTTTCTCTGAAAGCCAAGACAAGTGGGACACAAACGAGAGAGAATCACAAACATCTGTAAGGCTTGTTAAAATATAGTCTGCTTGGCCCCATTCTAAGAGTTTCTATTCAGTAGGTTTGAAATAGATTCCCAAAATTCTTAACTGATGTTGATGCTGCTGGTCCAGGGACCATACTTTGAGAACCATTTACCAAGACAAATGACAGCTTTTCACACCATGCCTGCCAACTTTCAAGCAAGGTACCTCCCTTTCCCAAAAAAGGCAATAGCTTTGTGAATATTCCTAATCACTCACAACCAAACAGATCGGGCTCCCAGACTCACTTCAAATATCTAAGATCAGTAGCTCCAGAATCAAAGAAAGATGTATAATAAGGAAGAGAAAACCCTCCTTCTAGGGGCTTTTCTCCTGTCCTGTTTTTCTTTTGTTTTATTTCTATCACAGAAAATCATTTCTATTTCTTAATACAAGTGTAATGGAAAAGAATAACATTCATTTAAGCTTTTCATACTTTTGTACTTCAATAAGATCATAGTTTTTTCTTCCAAATTAAGTTCTCATGGCCCACCCCTCCTTCATTTTTGTTGGACTATCTCCTCTCTGAACAAATAGAATCATAGGGTTGAAGGAACATTGAGAATTCATTTAATCCCTCCTTGGCCTCAGACAAGACTATGTCTAAACCATCCCCAAATATAGCAATTTCAGCAAAAGAAGAATAGACACTAAGAATTTCCCATTCAACATGCTGTCACATACTTGAAGACACTAACATTTTTCCCCTCAGCCTTCTCTTCTGTAAGCTAATCAACCTTAATTTTAAACTTCCCTTATTAGATTTCCTAAATTTTAAATTGTTTGGACTCTTCTAAGTTTATCTCACCTTACCTCAAGGCCTGAATTATATATATATTGTTCTAATTACAACTTTTTGTTGGTATGTGGAAAGGGGAGGTTAACTTTAGTTTGACTAAAAGAAATTTAATTGGAATAAAGATGTATAAATGCCACTAAAATATAATGCAGTGGCACTAAATTTGAACAGTTAATTAGTTGAGGATAATCAATAGTGACATTACTTGCAAATATGTTTTTATTTATTAAAAGAAAAGGTAATGCATTATAGTTTTTTAAAGTTTATATTATAAATCACTAACCATTTTGCACATAAATAGATGGATTTAGAGAATTTATTAAATATGCCACAAATCATACATAACCATGTTTCATGATATTTCACATAGGACAGAACATTAATATGTTATTATTCAGTTGCTTTTGTTCATGTTATATAGTCTTTACTATTGAAATTAGAGTTGTATTTAATTGATTTAATTTGCATGAATTTAAAAATACTGAATCTGTTACATAATAATTATTTTTGTGAAATAACCTCCAACTTAAGCCTCAAAAATCAGAGGTGTTTAGAGATTCAGTGAATGTAGGACAAGACAGGATAAAGTCATGCAAAGTCATTATTTCTGCAGCATGTAGGAAGGGAGTATAATTAATACACTGAATGCTTTAATTTTATCCATTCTAGATATCACTAGTCCAAATTTAATCTTTGCTTCTGGAGTGGTGAGATGCTCTAGTTCAGCCTAAGCCTGAGGGATAGCTGTCTTTCCTTGCCTATTGGGATCAAGATGTACGATGGAGGTGATGCATTTAGTCTCCAGAGAGAAGGAAGATGCTGCTTGCACAGCACTTCTACTCACCAGTCCATGCAGCAGCAAGGGTGTTGGCTTTGAAGGAAGCCAACTGTCCTGCTCTCCCAGCCAGAGGTAAAGAATTGCATTGGTGGCCACTAGAGGGAGGAGGATTAGGAATAGAGTAAATTGTGGGGAAAAGGCACCCATGAAAAACGCACATGGGACAACCAACACATCACCAATCACTGCCTAAGCAGCTACCTCTACTTCTCTGAGGGATTACAATGGGGTCAGTGCACATAGTTAGCCCAGAGACTCAGGCACCAGTAGTTACTGTAGCATCCCAGTATATAGCCCCTTAACTTTGATGGCTGGAGAAGGGAGTTTGAATAGGATTGTGGGAAACACAAACATACAACCACAAACACACTATTACACAGACATACAGTCTCACCCCCCATTACAAGAAGTTGCGTCTGTGATGTCTGATTCTTGCTCATTTTCTTATTTAAAACTCTTTATTTATTTATTTATTATTTATTTATTTTTACCAAGAACGTGTTCATGAAAAGCAAACAACAGCCCACCTTCAAGAAAGTCTTGGGAAGAAGCACCAGCAGACACTCATTGTGCCAAGATGTATTTTACCAACAAATCTGTATAAATTACATGAGGTTGAAAACAAATGGAATATAATATAATTAAAGCAAAGTTTCTTTTGCTAAATTACCGCTTGGAGCAAACCTGCAAAAAATGTTTCCAATTAGCTTCTTCAGCAAACACAAAGCATAGCTCAAAGTACGTTTTGCTCTCCATCCTGCCCGCTGTGTGGGCTGCCTAGTGGGTGTCTTACCTCCAGCACAAGTAGCTGAGCATTCTGACCAAGGCTGATGATTCCACGTAAAGCCCACTTCATTATCTCCGCTGCCAGTCCGAGTGATAGGAACGTTGAACTTATACCGAATTCCCAAATTCTGTTCCTGGAGGAGAACCTGCCATTGAAAACAAATGGTGAGGATAATTAAAGTACAGTGAGCTTTCCTTCAGATATTTATTACTTCTTTTGAAGAAGAAAATACCATAAAGCAAATCTTACAGGAAATTTAAGACAACTTTAAACATATATGCATTTATATAAAATTTTCTTCCATTTTCATGAGTAGTTTGAGCCAATTCTTTCATTCATCTTGGTTGGTTATAAAAATATTATTCAAGAAAGCACTGAAAAGATAAAACAGTTAATGGAAAGAATGCTACCACTTTAACTTCAGATTCTTTCACTTTGAGCAAATAATTTTACTTTTATTTTCTTCATTTCACACCCAGTGAAACAGAGAAATTAATTAACCCTTCCTACCTCACAAGGCAGAATTATAAAGAGTAGAAATAAAATGACTAAGATACAGTTACCATTACAATGAGATTTTCTGAGGTGGGACCTAGAGCTTCCAAGGATTCTGGTTCATCTGTTGGTCTTTTGTAGTGAAAAGCTGTGCCAGCAACATCAAACTTTCTAGGCCAATCAATAGTCCAGGCACCATTAATATAGTAATCATCCCCTTCAGATTTCAAAGCTGGAAAACAATCAAAATCCATCTTAAAATGTGAAGCTTCACTTATTAAATTCTAACAGATTAATTATTGCCCTGAAACATCCA
Source organism: Erethizon dorsatum (assembly GCA_028451465.1). NCBI lineage: Eukaryota > Metazoa > Chordata > Mammalia > Rodentia > Erethizontidae > Erethizon > Erethizon dorsatum. The sequence continues at coordinate 104,948,458 of CM051833.1, forward strand.
ATGAATACCCATTTTCATTTAGAGAGATGATATATGACTATTTTCTTAAATACAAATTAAAACTGTAATTTTCATGTGAATGTTAAGAAGATATTGCTTAAGTATTTTTGCCATTGATAGAAAAGAATAAAATGTTTATCTGGAGAAATAAATGTGGAACGAGTAAGGAAAACTACAACAAATAGAATAACTGAGGGTGGGGGCAGAAGTAGGGAGGAGACTTTCCTTTCCAAATACTAAGCAGAAATTAAATAACTCTGAAGTGGGAGACAGTCTATGATACTAGCACAAAGAATGACAGAAAAATGAAACCAATTAGAATTAAAGAATAGACCCAGTACATATTGGAATTTAGTATATGGTAAAGGAAGTATCTGAAGTTAGCAAAGGAAATATAACAAGAAATAAGGCTAAAACAAAAAGACTAGCCTTTGGGGGAAAATTTGCTGAATTTATATCTCATTCTTTACATAAAATTAAATGCCACAACTGGGCATGGTGGTGCACGCCTGTAATCCCAGCACTCAGGAAGCTGAGGCAGGAGGATCACTGTGAGTTTGAGGCCAACTTGGGCTACATAGTGAGTTCAAGTCCAGCCTGAACTACATAGTGAGACCCTACCTTAAAACACAAAACAAAACAAACAAACAAACAAAAAATGAAAACAAACACAAAAAAGCCACAATTCCGTTAGGTAGATGTCCAAAAGAATAAAAAACAAGTACTCAAATACTTGTATATACATGTTCATAGTACTACTATTCCCAGTAGTCAAAAAACAGAAACAACCCAAATATCCATCAATGAATGAATGGATAAACAAATTGTGGTATATACAACTCAACAGAATATTATTCGGTCTTAAAAGGAATGAAGTATTGACACATGCTATAGTGTGATGAGCCTCAAAAATATTATGCTAAGTAGAAGAGGCTAGAGAGAAAAGGCCACATACTGTATACTTCCATTTATATGAGATAACCAGAATATGCAAAAATCCAGAGACAGAAAGCAGATCGGTCATTCCCAGGGCCAGAGGGATAGGGAGAACAGGGAACATCTGCGTAAAGGGTACGTGGTTTCCTTGTGGGCTAATGAAAATGTTTTGGAATGAGCTAAAATGTCACTGAATTATTCACTTTTATTGCTTCACTTTAAATTTTATGTAATGTGAATTTCACATCAATAAAAACAAATATCACCGGCCCTTTTTTCGTATGTGGGTTCCGGGAGTCGAACTTGGGTACTTGCGAGAGTAAATGCCAGATGGATAAATATTTAACTATAAAATAGTTAAATTATAAAATGCCAGAAGAAAATATGGCAGAATTTTTTCCTTACAACATTAGGTTATGAAAAGATTTTCTAAGTATGATAAGAAATTCAAACACTCTAAAGAAGGGAATTGGGGATATAGTTCAGTGACAGAGCATTTGCCTAGCATATACAAACTCTGGGTTTAATTCCCAACGCCCCCAAAAAAACCATAAAGAAAAAGATATGCTTGCATAATTTTTGAAAACCTCTATAGAAAAAATAAATACATATTTTAAAAGTTTAAAAATATGTGGCCAAAGAAGCATGTTTAGCACTACTATACAAAAATGCCTATAAATAAGACAGCGATAAACATGTCAATTTAATTTTTTGTTAGTATGCTAGCTTACTTCAAAAACTTTATCAGACCAGATGAACAAGCCGCAGAAAAGAATGAAAAGCATCACGGTACAGAGCTTCTGACTCTCTGACTCCAGACCTTTACCTCTGGTCCTTAAGACCATTTTCATCCCCTTTACTCTTATCTGCCTGGCAAATATATTCGTATTTTCTTACCTTCAGATATGTTGAAAGGATTCATTTATTTGCCAAATAAAAAAATCTGATTAACCTTTTGAGATAGGAACATATCAACCAAATTTAAGGATTATTTGGTCTTGAATTTTTCTTGTAATTTACAATTTTTTTCAACACTCCTTTCCAGTGGCTTCCTGTTTCATTTTAAAACATCAAAATTACTTAGGTTTTAGATGAAATAGTAAAAATAAAAATAAGTGTCAGCTTCTCTGAGATCTTCAATTTGGGTGCTCATTTTTCTTTTCTCAACTACTAAATGAAGAGATCCTAACTTAGTTAATGGTATCATAATGTCATTTAGGAAAGAAGCAAGCATTTACAAGGCAGTCAGTTGGCCAAAGAAGGAAGTGGCATCATGGACAGAAAATTATTAAAGTGAAAAAGCTGATCTTATTTTTGTTTGGAGTCTTGCCGAAGTAGAAAACAACCTAAATTATGAAATAAAAATAAAGGGGTCTTCTTAAAGAGCTTGATCATACTGAAATTCTGTCTGAAGATGTATTATGGATATACTCCTTATTTAAAAAAAAAAAGCTTTAAGAGATATATAATAATGTTTTAAAGGAAATGAGAACTCATTTATATCTCACTAGGAGTTTCTGGAGAGTTGAAACCAGTTTCAAAGGATCAAACTTCAGGGCCGGTGAGATGGCTCAGTGGCATAAGCGCCTGCCTGGCAAGCGCGGAGTCCTGAGTTCAACTCCCGGTACCCACATATGAAAAAAGGGCCGGTGATATCGCTCAGCGGCACGGGCGCCTACTGGTGCACGAGGTCCTGAGTTTAACCCCCAGTACCCACAAAAAAAAGGGATCAAACTTCAAACAAATAAAACTTGCACTTATTTTCATTTTGAAATAACTGGTTCCGGACTTGCTCTTCTACTATAAACAACTATAAAACACAAAATACATGAATGCGCTGCTCTTAGACACTGGGCAGCACTGTGCACTGACTGTGATCTCCCCAGCTTCGCGCCTGGAGCCACTTTCCCTCAGTGTAGAACCAGAGAACCCAAGCAGAGCATAACAGTCTGGCCAGTTGTGACGACAGAGATCAGAAATGGGAAGGCTGAGGTAACGAATTTGTAAGACCAAAGAGCTAGAGTGGAAAGGGATTCTGCTGTTAATCAGTATGTGCATATAATAAAATTCCATGTAGTCAGGCAAAAACCCAAACCAAACCACACCAAAAATAAACAAACTAACAAAAACTACTGGGAAACTGTAAGCAGAACCACTGCATTTTAATCACCAAGGCACTCTAGACGCCTAAGAAAAATCATGACTTCGTAGGAGGACTGAGCACACTACAGAATAAAGGCCATTCTGGACACACCAAACAAAGCTCAAAAAGACAGCATCAAAAGAATCAAATTGATCAGTAAGTTAATTAACACTCTTTAAACGTAGAAAAGAAAATTCAGACTCAGCACAGAGATACAATGTATAACATCCAATGGAAAATTGTTACCAATGCAAGAAAAAAAGAGGAAAATGTGACTCAAACCAGAAAGAAGGCTAAACAAAAGAAACACTCAGAAATTACAACAATTATTAAATTAGCAGAAATAAATTTTAAACAATTATTAAAGTCCATTAAAGAACTTTAGATACATACATTTATATCAGATGGAAACTCAGTCTATACAAAGAAAAGAAAATGGTAATTTTCTAGATAATGGTAAATATAAAACAAATTTTCTTATTTCAAAAAATTTAAAAAGATAATTGACCTTTTTTTTTGTTGTTCTGGATCAAACACAGAACCTCTCAGTTACAGCTCCAGCCCAGTAAACAACTCTTTGGAACAAAAATAATGAAAATATTATAGGGTTACAACATATGGAGTAAATAGTAGAAGGTACTCAAATATAGCCCAAAAGGAAGGGAGCAAGGGAATTAAACTGTTTCAAGAATCTTTTTTTTTTTTTTTTTGTGGGTACCGGGGGTCGACCTCAGGACCTCGCACGCCAGCAGGCGCCCGTGCCGCTGAGCTATATCACCGGCCCTTTTTTCGTATGTGGGTTCTGGGAGTCGAACTCAGGTCCTGGCGCTTGCCAGGCAGGTGCTTACGCCGCTGAGCCATCTCACCGGCCCTGTTTCAAGAATCTTAACATTACAAACAAGATGGTATATTATTTTAGAGTGTTCTGTGATAAATTAAAGATACATTTTGTAAATCCAGAAGCAACAATTTGCCATTAGTAGAGATCAAAAGGAATACTATAAAACATTTGATTAATCTAAAAGATATAATAGGGAGATAGATCTTTTGCAAAAGGGAAGGGGACCAAGAGATAGAAGGAAGGGGGATGGAGATGAACAGAGGGGGTGAAGAAAGAATTAAGATGTGTTCTGCTCATGTACCTACTCTCCATGAAGAATATAGTCACTATTACTGCAAGTGTAAACTAATAAAAAATTAAAATCTGTAAAAAAAGAAGATATTAAAGTAAACAAAATAGAAGACAACATATAGAACAAATAGAGTATGTGATAGCAAGATGGTAGACTTAAACTGAATATTGGTAGCTACAGTAAATATGAATAATCTAAACAAGGAGTTGGCAAACTATGGCCCACCATCTATTTTTGTACGTAAAGTTTTACTGAAATGTAGTCATATCCATTCATTTCTGTGTTATCTACATCTGCTTTCACACTACAGTGGCAAGACTGAATAGTTGAGCCAGAGAATATATGTCCTGCAAACCTGAATCTACTTTCTGGACCTTTATAGAATAAATTTGCCAGCACCACCTCCACAGCCCCAACTAGAAACTGCAGTTAAAAAATGCAAAGATTGTGAGATGCACTAAGAAATCAAGATCATAGTATATGTTGTCTATAGGCAACATTTTAAATACAAAGGTACCTACATGTGAAAAGTAAATGGATGAAAAAAAATTTACCATGCAAACACTTAAAAGAGAATTATGGTGGCTAAATTAGTACCAGACAAAATAGCTGGGTCAAAGAATATTGTCAGCAATAAAAGGGGACATTTGATAATGATAAAATGCTCAATATATCAAGATGTTACAACCTTAAATGTGTACACACTTAACACAGTTTCAAAATAAATGAAGCAAAATTATAAACTAATAATAGAGAAACAAATTCACAATTCTAGTTAGAGACTTTAACATGATTCTTTCAGTAATTGTTTAAACAAGACCACAGAAAATGAGGGTATAGTAGACTTGGGCTAAAACTACCCAACCAATGCAATATAATTGACTAAATTTATAGAATACTAAATTCAATAACACCGGAATAGGGCCGGTGAGATGGCTCAGCGGCGTAAGCGCCTGCCTTGCAAGCGCGAGGGCCCGAGTTCGACTCCCAGAACCCACATACGAAAAAGGGGCCGGTGATATCGCTCAGCGGCACGGGTGCCTGTTGGCGCGCGACGTCCTGAGGTCGACCACCCGGTACCCACAAAAAAAAAAAAAAAAAAAATAACACCGGAATATACATTCTTCTCAGGTACATGCTATACCACAAAACAAACCTTAACAAACAACAAAATAAAACATACAAAGTATGTTTTCTGCCTATAATAGAATCAAAATAGAAATCAATGACAAAAAAAATATGTGAGAAACCCATAAAATTTTAGAAATTAAATAATATGGTAAGACAAAAAGAAAATATTTTAACAGTGATAATGAAAACATCAAAATATGTGTGAAGTTAAAGCAGGCTTTAGAGGGAAATTTATAATAAAAACTAATTGTTTATAGTAGAAAAATATTTAAATATCAATAACCTCAGTTTTCCTCTTGAGAAGCTAAAAAAATAACAAATTAAACACAAAGTGAATAAAAATGGAAACCAACTGAAGAGTGAGAATCAATGTAATGGAAAATGAACAATAGAGAAAATTATTTAAAACATAAGCTTATTCTTTGAAAAGATTAATATAACTAACAAACTCCTCACTAGAATGATCAAGAAAAAGAAAATACAAGTTATTGATATGAAGAATGAAAAAAGAAACTTGCAATAAATTCTACAGACATTAAATAATATAAATTTTATCCAGATTCTTTCAGAGAATAGAGAAAGAATGAAAATACATCACGAAAAACTGTTTTTTACCCCAAGAATACTAGACTTGGTTTGGACTTAAAGAAAACCAATAAATGCATTTATAATGCATTAACAGGGAGTAGGAGAAAGAAAAAACACATGTATTATATCAATAAATTCAGAAAATTTCAACACCCATTCATAAGTAAAATGCTTAGAAAATTAGAAATAGAAAACAAACTTGATAAAGTGTCATTTGTCTAAATCTTCTCGCTAAAAAAATTACATTTAGTGGTTAAAGAAAAAGGAACCCTTTTCCCTTAAGATCAGTAACAATAAAGGATATTTAGTCTCCTCCCTTCTATTCAACATTACAGTGAAGGTCCTGAACACTATTATAAGGCAATAAAAAAGTCGTAAAGTTTGCTCAAGGTTGACATGATAATCTATGCAGAAAATCCATGAATTTACAAAATAGTGAGTGTAATGAGGTCTCAGGACAGAAGGACAGTATAAAAAGAAATCAACTGAACTATTATGTAATAAGAATAAAAATTGGAAAATAGGGCAGATGAGATAGTTCAGCGGCGTAAGTGCCTGCCTGGCAAGCGCGAGGGCCCGAGTTTGACTCCCGGAACCCACATACGAAAAAGGGGCCGGTGATATTGCTCAGCGGCACGGGCGCCTGCTGGCGTGCGAGGTCCTGAGGTCAACCCCCGGTACCCACACACACACACAAAAAAAATTGGAAAATAAAATTAAAATATCAATATTGTTTACAATAATATCAAAAAGCAGTGAATAGTGATAGATTCAATAAAACATATGTGTAAGATCTATACAGTGAAAAAGAAACACTGATGAAAAAAATCTAAAGAAAATAAAAATAAACATATAAATAATTATTTTTTTTCCTAGTACTAGGGATTGAACACAAAGCCTTCCCAATGAGCTACATTCCCAGCCCTTTTCAATTTTTTTGAAACATGGTTTCCTTAAATTCTTAAAATGCCCAGGTTAGGCTTGCAATCCTCCTGCCTTAGTCCCCCAGAGTGCTGGGATAACAAATATGCGCCACCATACCTAGCATAATTTTTTTATGTACTGGAAAACTCAATACTTTAAAAATGTTATTTCTATATAACCTGATTGTTATGGCTTGTATCTGGATGTCCCCCCAAAGCCTCATGGGCTCAAGGTGGGACTTTTCAATGGTGGCTGGATCATGGGTGTGTGATGCTGGGATTAATGGGAACACTGTACTGGATTAGTCCACAAATTGGTTTAGCATAGTTCTGGACGTGGCTTGAATGGATTTACTGAAGAGAGAAGCCCCACCCTGGGTATGGGTGGCACCAATCGACAGGCTTGCAGCCTGGATGGAAAATAAAGGGACAGAAAGAGGGATGGCTCAATGCCTCCTGTCTACCCTGCCATAGACTGTTTCTCCTCTGTGACGCCTCTCTGCCATTCCTCCCTGCCTTGGACAAAGCCAAATATGGACTGAAACCTCCACAAACTGTGAGCCAAAATAAACCCTCTGTCCCTTAACTTCGAGTATTGAATATCTTTTCCTAGCAATGAGAAAAGTAACCAAGACGCTGATCTATACATTCCATAAAATCTCTTTTTGTAGAAATTTACAAATGGATTCTATTTTATTTATTTATTTATTTATTTTTTGTGGGTACCGGGGGGTCGACCTCAGGACCTCGCGTGCCAACAGGCACCCGTGCCGCTGAGCGATATCAACCGGCCCCTTTTTTCGTATGTGGGCTCCGGGAGTCGAACTCGGGCCCTCACGCTTGCAAGGCAGGCGCTTACACCGCTGAGCCATCTCACCAGCCCTACAAATGGATTCTAAAATGTGTATGGAAATATAAAGAACCTAGAAAAGCAAAAATAACTTTAAAAAGAAATGTGAGGATCTTGTGAATGCTTGTGAATTTCAGGACCCACTGAAAAGCTCCATTACTCAATGCAGTGTAGTTTTGGTTTAAGGACAGAAACATAAATTAACAGATGGGAACACAAATAGACTCATATATACATATTCTGTTGATCGCTAACAAAATGTCGAGGTAACTGAAAGGGAGAAATGGCAGTCTTTTCAATGAATGATGCTCTAGCAATTAAATATCCATATAGAAATAAAAAGGAATCTCAACCCTTACTTTATACCCTATATACAAATTAAGTAAAACTGGGCCATATATCTCATGTAAAGCTAAAATTATTACTTATTTTTGGTGCTGGGGATTGAACTTAGGGCCTTATACATGCTAAGCATGTGCACTACCATTAAGGCACACTGCCTCCCAACCCCTGTCCCTTAAAATTATAACTTCTTGAAGGAACACTGAAGACAATGTTTGCAAGGTTGGAAAAGGCAAAATTTCTAAGCTAGAACATGAAAGCACAAATTGTAAATGCTTAATAAACTGAATTTCTTCAAAATTAAGACATCACTTATAAGCAAATAAGCAAACAATAAACTAGCAGAAAATACCCATGAAACATATATCGGACAAAGACTTGTATACAGACTCTACAAAGGATTTATAACTCAAAAATTTAAAAGTAGAGAAAATATTTTATATCCTTCATGAAAAAAGATACTGAAATGGGTATAATTAAAAAGACTGACAATATTAAGTATTGATGAGGATGTAGAACAACTGAAACTGTTTTACATTACTGGTAGAAATACAAAATGATATACCCAATTTAGAAAAGTCAAAAACAAGTTACATAATCTCAGGGTACAGTTGCACAGGGTAAACTGTCCCATTTCAAAAGAAGAAATAGGTGGATGGAAAAGAATTGGACCAAAGGAAGACCAAAACCCAGCAGGGTAAACATTAATTTCTGTAGCTCCATATCTGGCACTCAAGGCAAAAGGTGGCAAAAAGTGAGTTCCAAAAGCCTCGAGTAGCTCCACAGCTCTGGCCTTATTGGTTGCAACCGACAAGTCTTCTCTCATGGGATGGCTCCACTCACAGCTTGCAACTTTCCTCAGCAGACATTCCATGTTCCTGACATCTCCAACTTTCTGGGGTCTCCACTGCACCTTCAGCTTCATTCCCACAGCTCCACAAAGTGCACTCTCGGGGCTCCTTGTCCAACCTCCCAGGATTTTCTTTGAAATTGGAGTAAAAATCTTCCTAACCCCACAACTCTTGTTTTTTACATGCCAGTAAAGCCAGCACCATGTGAATGATACCAAGGTTGGCTGCCAGCTCAAGTAGTAGCTACACCCCACCTTAGACCATGGGTGCAGTGGCCTCTGAGTACCTACTTGGCTGACCACAGCCATGAATCCCAGGGAATCAACTTCCTAGGAAGCCACTGAACAGCAAGCATCCCAGATATTCACTTCTCAAAGGCAAGGTCTATATTTTGCAACTGTGAGCCTGCCATGGGTGGTGTCTTGCTCATTTCTGAGATGCCCTTAATGCGTCTTTCTTCTTGTCTCTGTACAAAGTACTTTGTTTCTTTTTAATGGGATCAATCTCTTTAAGCAACCACACCTATTTGGCTTCAACTTTACATGTGGCTCTTTTGGGACTAAAATTTAAGTTTTTCAATTTTATTTTATTTTTGTTTTTTTGAGACAGAATCTTGCTTTATAGTACAGGCTGGCCTTGAACTAACTATGTAGCCCAGGCTGGCTTCAAACTTGCAGCAATTTTCCTGCCTCTGCATTTCTAGTGCTCGGATTAGAGGAGTGCAGCACCTTGCCTGGCAAGTTTTTTGAATTTTTATGCTTTGTTTTTTGCCCCTAATTCTCACTATAAATCTAGCTAAAAGCAGCCAGCAGTACTCATGCCACAGCCTGTATGCTGGGCAGCTTTGAAATTACATCTGCCAGATCAATTAGTCCACCAGCCTTAATCTCAGTCTCCTGCAAAGTCTCAGGGCACTGGCAAAATATAGACATGTTTTCATCAGAGCGTAACACTCATTGCCTCTACTCCAACTGGCAATGGAATCGTTGTTCCTACCTAAAGTCTCCTAAGCCTGGCTTTTACTGTCCACATTCCTGTCAGTATTGTGGCCTTCTGAGGGCTGAACAGAATCATTCAACAGACTTTGCTTATGAAATTCTAAGGTCTCTCTAGCCCACATCTGTAGAGTTTTCCAAAATTCTTCCATGAGCCAGTTACAAAGGCTTCTAAACTACATGGTCAGGTATAATTACAGCAACAATCTCACTTTTCTGGTACTAATATTCTTTATTAGTCAGCTTTCCTGTCATTGTGACACAATACCCAACAGCCACAATTTAAAGAAGAGGTTTAATTTTGGTCATGGTTTCAGAGGATTCAGTCCACCAGCAGGCTGCAAGGCATGATGGAAGGGCAAGACACAGTAAAAATGTTCAGTTTATAGTGGCTGGGAAGCAGAACAGAACTGTGCCAGAGAGGAAGGGGTGAGAGGCCTGACACAGAACCCAAGGCCAAACTTCCTTGACCCACCCAGAAGTGTGCTCTACCAATCCTCCAGCGGGATCACAAAGCCAAACAAATTGACTTTTCCCCCTAACCACAGTACTGCGTGAGCTCATTTATTTAAAAATTCTAGAGTAAGTAAAAATAATACATATAATGTCAAAAAATATAGATCAATGTTTGCCTTAGACAAAAGCTGTGGCTGAGAGAATGTGACTTCAAAAGGGAATGAAAGAATTGTGGAATAATAGAGATGTTCTACATCTTGGTTGCAATGAGAGAGAGAGAGAGAGAGGGAGGGAGGGAGGGAGGGAGGGAGAGAGAGCCACAAAATGTATACACACTTCAGAAAAGAAAAATAGTATGATGCTTTTTCAACAGATGGTGTTACCCTCATATGGGGGACCCTAGAGGATGTCATATATCACAGAAAACCCACAACACTGCTGGCTCTTAGAGAAGAAATTGAAAATGTATGTGCCATAATCTCAATGGACCAAGGTTATCCAAGTAGCAGTTCACCATACTAATAAATGTCTGGAAGCTAATGACCACCACTTTGAGCACCTCTTGTAATTGTAGAGGCCAAAGGTAACTTGTATCAATCTCATGATGTCTCAATAAATTTAACATTAAAATATTTATACAAATTTTTTTTTTCCTGAAGTGTGTATACATTTTTTTGGTGGACTCTCTCTCTCTATTTCTCTCTCTCTATATATATATACCTCGGTTCACAAACTCAATTCTCTTCACAATTCTGCTCACAAACTGAACTTCACTGAACTGAACTGAATCAAATTTCCTTATAAGGTCAACACTGAGTCTAACTATTGAATTTGATTTGGTTCTCGTCCACCTTGGTTCACGACATGAATCATGGAAATAATCAAGTTTGTGAACCAAGGTGTATATATTATATATGTAGTTGTTAATACTTTTTTTAATTAAACACTTGTAATGGATGCATTTTATTATATGTAATTTATAACTAAATAAAACTGAGTTAAAAATCAAATAATTGACTTATTGAAGAGTAATCTATAAACTGCTAATTTTTCTGCTTAGCAATTTACATGTAGTCCTATAAAATTTGGAAATTTCTTTATTTTAGCATGAAAGTATTCTGTCTCAAAACAGTATGTGTTTTGCTTCATGACTAGCAAAACAACTTACCAATATAGTTCTTTGACATGGCAACTTCTCTGACTTCAATGTGAACAGAGCCTCTTGGTATCTGTACCACTTCCATGTAGCCTGAAACACAAGCCAGCCAGTAATAAATTGCCTCACTCAGAAAATGTTTGGAAAACATTTTTTAATAACAGTTTCCTTAATTTTTCCATTCTTTATTTGACTTCATACTTTATAAATTATGAAACTGGGGTAAGTTACCCTTTGGGTTCATGAATACATTTTAGATAAAAAGTACTTAATTATTTTTCTCTAAAATTATCTCGAGATATTTTTAAAGCCTCAACATGCATATTATTGTTTGGTTTTTTTTTTTTTCCAGCACATATCCTCATGTCAATGCTCTGTGGGTATTCACACTTCAAAGAAACATGACAAGTTGAGTGGTATATGATTGTACAATCCCAGTACTCAGGAGGCTAAGGCAGAAGTATCACTTTTGCCAGAAGTTCCAGGTCAGCTCGGGCAACACAGTGAGACCCTGTCTCAAACAAACAAACAAACAAAGTCTAAAGAGTACAGCTTAGTAGTAGAGGACTTGCCCAGGATAAGCAAAGCCCTGGGTTGGATCTTCAGCACTGAGGGGGAAAAAAAAAAAAAAAGAAAGAAAGAAAGGAAGATGGCTAAATGAAATCAAATTACAGAGAATAAAATTCTTGAAAATATTTTAATGAAGGTATACATAATACTTAAGGGACTAAAAACAAATTCGAAAAAAACATTGTCTATCTAAATAAAGATTTTTAAGAATAAGTGAGTAAGGAAAATCATGTGTTTTGGCTCTTCTGGAGGAAGAATTCTTTCTACACACTCACCTCCTCTTGGCAACGAATCGTTGAAGAATCCTTCGATGGCATCGCACGTGCTTCCATCTCCTCCACAGACGCGACATCTATCTTCCCTAGCATCAGATCCCAAAATATTATCACAACCTACATGCTGAAAATAGAGAATATTCAGTGGGCCAAAAAGAGAAATTCTTGGACCGTAACTAAGCAAATACAAATAATTCACTCATTTGCTTGTTTTTCCAGTAAAGGAAATAAAAATGGGAAATACTTGCCCATTTACCTTCACTCTCTAGTAAGTGCAAGCCCACATTTCTCAACACCTATGTTTAAAGAAAACAATTCTGATTCCCTAGGAAGGTATACGTATATCTACATTTCTAACCTAGACCTGTGCATCACTTGTATATCATGCTGTAATTCTTAAAATATAATTTGTTAGCAACTGGGTCTTACTTATACCCTCAATCAAGAAATTCAAGAACTAAAAAAAATGACTATGACTCTCTACAGGGTTATAAGAGCAAGAGTTCTGACTGAGCATTATGGTTGTCCTTTGTCTCTTTTTGGATATTCAATTGTTAGTGTTGAAAATAAGGTGTGAAATCCACACCTGTGTAAATCTTTAAAATTGAATACCAATTTCCACTAGCAGAATAAAATTGCTATAAACAGAAAAGATGTAGGCATGCCATTAAAGAAGTTAAAATTTTACATTTTGCTTTTGTACTTAATTATAAAAATATGGTATCTTAGTATATATATCTTAGGTACTTATTTTGATGCCTCAATTTGTACATTTGACCTATAGACACTGATACTAGCCACATAATCCTTGAATAAAACCTGTACTTGGGTCTTTGCTATCTGAAAAAAAAAAAGAATATTGTCAAAAACTAACTTTTTCTTCAAGAAAATAAAATATTCTTGTACACACACACACACACACACACACAACCTGAACTAGATCATCAGATATATTTGGAGGCAAATAAGCAGGAAAGGAACTTTTCTAAGAAATTATGAGACTAAGCAAAATAAACAGCGCTTGTATTTTTTCTTTTTCAGTTATGTGCTTCTTTCTAAAGCATAACAAAAACCAAAAAAGTTATGAGAACAGTGGTTTTTGTGGCTTTCCTTATAAAATTCACACACAGGTTTAAGAAAGTAGTATGTATTTGCTCCTATAATTTCCAAGTAATCTAATTCCCTAAAGTAAATGCTTTACTTTATCCTTAAAGAAAAAGAGTAACTCCATAATGAAAACCATTGTAAATGCTTCAAAAGGAGATAAAGTAAGAGGAGCATAGCTATTTCACACTTTCAAGAAAAATTATGTTACGAAATATATAAATTCTTCCAATGAGAACGTATGGTACCTATGTGAATAAGAGCTAAAACCTTGTTCCCCTCTGTTTTTTTTTATGATTTTGTTCATAAACAAAAGAAAATAATGGAAATTAAAGTCTAGAGTATTTTCATACCTTTGGCAATGGCTCTAAAACAGAAGTACAATTCCAGGACAAATCACATTTGCATGGTGATTGAGTATGAATGGGTCTTTTAACTACATATAAGTCATTCTTTACTGGAAATTGAATTTTTCTAAAATGTGGCCCTCTTTTTAAAAAAGTAAGCATAGAATAGGAGCTACTATTTGAGAAAAAGACAAAGGTCTCAAAAAATCCCAATAAACAGTACTAAAATGTGTGCAACCTTGCACTCTCCATTGATACAGATATCCAATGAATCCGCATTGCACTGAGTCCCATCAATCACTGCAGGGGCACGTTCAGTGTAGAAATTGTAACCTTCAGCCAAGCAGTTTAACGCACAAGGTTTTACTCCACCTGAACAAATAAAGTAGAAGAGAAAAAAATGGAGTGGTTCTCCTAATGAACAGTGATTCCATATGATTCATAGCAAATTTATAATTCATATAGATACCATTTCCTGATTATACACCTAGACCTGTGGCTTCCTTCCTCTTTTTCAAAAACTTCGCATTTATTTTCACTGTTCATGTAACTTAAAGGAAGACAGTTCTCCAATTTTAAGCTTAAAATTTTTAAGTACTTCTTCTATATATGTATAATATATTTTAGGTCAAAAGGAATCATGCTGGACAGAAGAAGACCATTTTTAAAATTTAACTAAGGAAATAAAGTTTAAGGAGGCTTGACACAATAACTTTCTATAACAAGAATTTTTGTTACATATGCTGCAGAAAACAAAAACTCTGCTACATTAAGCTTGGACTGGGTAGTTATAAAATAAATCTAAATTTCTACCTGTCTAAAACATTTCATATTCCATTATCTTGGTGTTAACATGTAGATAAATTCTTAGGAGATCAGCACATTGAAGATGAAATTATAGTACTAAATTTCAATACTTATGAAATAAATAAAATATGAAATATATACTTCAACAATTAGATAATATCTAGGGTTATTTTGTAGCTAAATGTATAAAATAACTAGAGCATTTTCATTTTGTCATAGAAATTTGAGTTTTTTAGGCTTCAAATGAAAAAACAGGTAACAATAATAGCAATTCAAAAATCAGAGTACAAAGCACGATTTTATAGTATATAGGAAAGTAGAAATACGTAATTTATTTTAATGAAATCAGTATATTAAAAAGCTATTATGTATAAATATGCAATTATTTATTAAAATTATGACATGAAATATTTTCTTTAAAACCTTTCTTTCATGAAGTTTAAAATACTTCAGTCTAATTCTTTTTAGGCTGATAAAATTTCTCTTGAAATAAAAAGAATAAAGAAAGTAAAACAGATAAATGAAATTACAGGTTTAGGTCTCAGTGAAGTTCTTAAAACCAGGTTTCTGTAAGGTGAAGGATGTAAAAGAAGAAAGCTGACTAAGGGTGCAGTTGAGGACAAATTAGAAAGAACACATCCACTGAAGGACATCACTGTTATAGTTAAATTGACATTCAAAAAGATATCCCAGTGTTGTTACTCATTGTTTTTTCAAGGAAGATGAGAGCCTAGATTCTTTTAAATGTAATTTCTTCTGTTTTTTTGTTTTTTTTTTTTTTTTGTACTGGGAATCGAACTCAGGATCTTGCGCTTGCCAGGCAGGCCACTTGTTCCACTGAGCTATATCCCTGGCCCATCTTCTGGTTTTTAAATGGTGGCAAAATTCATCCCTATTCCATCAGTTTACAACCTCTGGGCTGACTCCATGTTTTCTTCTATTTTCAATCAGGTTTTATATAAATGATGAAGTTAATTTTAAGAGTAGGTTAATGATACATTTTCCTACACTGAACACAGAAATAACAAGTAATAAATACAATAATTTCTTCCTGAAATGATATACAAATTATTTGCATTTATTTTTGTAAGAGTCTCATGAAAAAATTACTCTTAAATTTTCATGAACCTTACTAAGCTTTTTTTCATTACTATTCAAAATAGTTCTTTTCTCATTTTTTATTATAATACTTAGGAATTTAATGTAGCATTTTATGTGTTAGGCTTTGAAAAGAGAACCTGACTTTTGCTTACTCAACTTTAACATTACATTAATTATGTAAGGTAATATTTTATAGGAAGGACATAAAAATTTTCTGGTTGTATTCCTTAGCCCACTACACTATGTCATTAAAATTGGAATAAACTTCTTTGTTTACTGCTGAATATGTGTTCAGCTTTTCCTGCTATTATGAGCTTTCAGAAGAAGTACTACTAGGGTGACATCAGCAAGATGACAGAAAAAGAACTCTAACATTCATCCTGCAGAAGCATTGATTCTGACAACTACCCACAGATAAGAGTACCTTTGTGGGAATCCAGTGTAGAAGTTCCAGTACACCACTGGAACAAAAAATCTGAGAAGAAATGCATTGAGGGGGTTTAAGAACAGCTTCCATTACCTGCACCACGTCTCCCTCAAAATAGCACAGCTCAGTGAGAGGAGAGACCTTCTTCAGCCCAAAATTTATCTCACAGCAAAGATTGAGGTAATAGAGAGTGAATACCAGGCTCTCCTGGTTATGTGGGACACTGTCCAAGAGGCCTACTTCTTTCTCATCCCGCCCAGAATACTGAGGTGACAGGTATGGCTTAAATGTTTAGAAAAGGATAGGAGAAGACAAAACAGGCCAGAAACCAAACTAACCACTCTGTTAACTCATTTAGGAAGCCCATCCATGAGCCACTTGGGATGTTTCGTCTGTATAATCTCTCATAAGTGGCCCACAGGCACCCTAAAAACTCTAATGCCGGGCCGGTGAGACGGCTCAGCGGCTTAAGCGCCTGCCTTGCAAGCGCGAAGGCCCGAGTTCGACTCCCGGATCCCACATACGAAAAAGGGGCCGGTGATATCGCTCAGCGGCACGGGTGCCTGTTGGCGCGCGAGGTCCTGAGGTCGTCCCCCCGGTACCCACAAAAAAAAAAAAAAAAAAAAAAAAAAAAAAACTCTAATGCCTACTTTTCACTTCCCAAGACCAGCAGCCTAAGCATGATCCCATGGCCAGGAAGTACAAGTTTAACACCAACATCTGGGTCAACTTTCCAGGACTGGAAGAAGGCACACAACTTAAGCATTTTAGGATATCACTCTAGGGAAAACAAATAGAAAGCTCCCAACATCTGGGCTGGCTTTGTGGGATCTAGAGAGGACATACAATCTCAAGAATTCTTTCTCCAAAAAGAACAAAAATTGTGAAGTACTCTCACAGTCAAGGTATGAAAGAGCTCAGAATCCTTAGCTGAGCTATTTGGTGAAGATGTATTTCTCCAAGCAACAGTATACCAGTGATGACAAAACTTTTAGAGAATGAGTTCCCAAACTGCAACCCCAAACCCACTTATTTATCGCAAAGTGCCAACACTGCAATTATACCTGAATATTGAGGTTCTGATTTAGAAAAAACAACTGTTATCCAATGGTTGGCTGCTGGGGGGACGTGGTTCATGTGCCAACAGAGAGGGCTCTGTGTGCCCAATGCAGCACGCATGGCATACGTTCACCACCACTGCTATAGACTATCTTCAAATATGATTATAGCAACATAAGACTTCAAAAAACAAGAAAACATGTTACCAACCAAAGGAATAAAATAGTACTCCAGTAGCTAATACAAAAGAGATGGAGATCTACAAATGGCCTGAAAAAATAAAAATAATTTGACTCAGTCATAAAGCATGAACTTAGAGTGTATGAAGTTCTGAGTCCAATCCCTAGCAGCCAAAACACACACACACACACACACACACACACACACACACACACACACACACACACAAACAGAATGATTAAGGGAGCTACAAGAGAGCACAGATGGACAACTTACTTAACTCAGAAAAAGAAAACATAAAGAAAATAAAAAATTTAATTAAGAGAAATAATATAAACAAAACAGAAATTGTGGATAAATAAATAAAATGAAAAGTGCAACAGAGAGTATCAACTATAGACTCAATCAAGTAAAAGAAAGAATCTGTGAAATCAAAAAGAGGTCATTTGGAAGAAAAGAAAAAGAATGACAAGGAGTGAGGAAAGCCTCAGAATTTATTGACACCATCAAAAAAGCTACGTCATTCACACTGTGTGAATCTTGAAGGGAGAAATGAGAGAAAAAGACGAAAATTTATAAAGAAATAATGGCTGAAAACTTCCCAAATCTGAGGAGAAAGATGGACACGTAGATAAATGAAGCTCAAAGTTATCTCATAAGCTTCAATCCAAAGCAGACTTCACAAAACTATATAATAATCAAACTATCAAAAGTCAAAGAAAAGAATTTTGCAAGCAGTAAGAGAAAGAAGGTTGATTACTACATACAAGGGAACGCCACAGGTATATCCACAGATTTCTTTATAGAAACCTTGCAGGCCAGGAAAGAGTGAGATGATAGACTCAAAGAACTGACAGGAAAAACTGCCAACCAAGAATACTTTGCCTGACAAAGCTGTCCTTCAGAAATGAAGGAGAGATGAAGACTTTCCCAGACTAATAAAAGCTGAGGGAGTTCATCACCACTAGACCTGCCATACAAGAAATGCTAAAGGGAGCTCTTCAAGCTGAAATGAAAGGATGCTAATTAGTAACATATATATGAAACTATAAAATTCACTGGTAAAGTTAAGTATATAGTCAAAATCAGATTATTTTTTAATGCAGTGGCAGTATTTAAATCATGTGTAATTCTGGCTAAAAGACAAAAATATTAAAATACTATTACAAAAGTTGGAATATTTTGTTAACGAAGACACAATAAACAGTTACAAAATGTGATATCAAAAACATAAGAGAGTAAGAGTGTAGAATTTTTGTATGTGATCATATTTAAGTTATTGCGAACTTAAAATAGACTGTTATAACTATCAGATATCTCATGTAAACCTCATGGTACCCTCAAAATAAAAACTTTAATAGACACACAAAAGATAAATAGAAAGAAAAGATAAACAGCAAGATATCAAAGCATATGAATACAGAAAATCATTAAGCCACAAAAAATAGCAAGAAAGGGAAAAAAAGGAACAAAAGAATCTACAAAACAGTCAAAAACAAATGACAAAATAGCAGTAGTAAGTCCTTACCTAGAAGTATTTACTAAACACATTACATTGCACAATCAAAAAACATAGAGTGGTCAAATGGATGAAAAAAATTACCCGATACTATACTACCACCTCACAGGTGACCCACTTCAGATTTAAAGACACATGCAGACTGGAAGTGAAGACATCAAAAAAGTTATTCCATGTAAAAGAGAATCAAAAGAGAGCAGCAGGAGCTACATTTTTATCAGACAAAATAGACTTTAAGTCAAAGACCATAAAGAGACAAAGAAAGTTTATTATTAAATGATAGTAATGACACTTTATTGCAATTTACAACTGTAAATATATATGCACCTAACATTGGAGCACCTAATTATGTAAAGCAAATTGTTAACAGATCTAATGGGAGAAACAGAGAGCACTCTAACAGTAAGGAACTTCCATATACCACTTTCGACAATGGATAGATCATGCAGACAAAAAATCAATAAGGAAACACTGGAGTTTAACTATAGCCCAAATGGACCTAAAAGATATAGAGGATATTCCGTCTAACAGCATCAAAAAGCATCAACTTTCTTAAGCACATGCAAAACATTCTCCAGCATACATAACACGTTAGGCACAAAACAAGTCTTAACAAATTTAAAATTGGAACAATATGCAGCAACTTTGCTGATCACTATAATCAAGTAGGATTTACCCAGGGTTGAAATAGTCCAACACATACAAATCAATAAATTTAATATACCATATTAACAAAACAAAGGACAGAACCCAAATGATCATCTTAAGAGATGCAGAAAAAAATGTTTTTTTACAAAATTTAACAACCTTTCACTATAAAATTTCTCAACAAATTAGGTATAGAAGGTATGTACTTCAGTACAATAAAGGGCATATATAATAAGCCCAGAGCAAACATAATATACAATGGGATAAACTGAAATGCTTTTCTTCTAAGATCAAAAACAGGACAAGGATGCCTATTCTTACCACTTCTATTCAACATAGTATTAGAAGTCCTAGCCAGAGCAATTACACAAGTAAAAGAAATAAAGCCATCCAAATTTCAAAGATAAAAGTAAAATTATTTGTTGTCCTTCAATCATACATATATAGAAAGCCCTGAAGACTCTACCAAAAAACTAGTACAATCATTAAACAAGTTCAGTAAATACAGAATACAAAATTAACATACAAAAATTAGTAGCATTTCTATATACTAACAATGAACTATTCAAAAAAGAAATTAAGAAAACAATCCCATTTACAGTAGCATAAAAATAGTTGAGAATGAATTTAAAAAGGTAAAAAATCTGTACATTGAAAACTATAAAACATAGGTTAAAGAAATTACAGGACACACAAATAAATGGAAACATAAAGTGTGTGCACAGATTAAAAGAATTACTATTGTAAAAATGTTATATTCCCCCAATCTACAGATTTAAGTCAATCTCTAATAAAAGTCCAATGGCATTTTCCACAGAAGTTAAACAACTCTAAAATTTGTATGTAATCACAAAAGATCTGGAATAGCCACACTAATCTTGAACAAGAACAAAGCTGGAGGCATTGCATTTCCTGATTTCATATACACTACAAAACTAGTAATCAGAATTACCATTCTGATTTATGAAAAGAGCCACATAGAGCAGTAAGACAGAGTGGAAAGCCCTGACATAAATTCCCATGTATAAAGTAATTGATTTTCAACAAACATGCCAAGAATACACAATTAAGAAAGGATAGTCTCTTCAATAAATAGTGTTGGGAAAACTACATAAGCACATGAAAAAAAGAAAGCGAAGGAAGGAAGAAAGGCAGAGAAAGAAATTGGATCTTTATCATACACAAAAACAGACTCAAAATGGATTAAAGATTTAAATTTAAGAACCCAAAATGACATGAGATCTTGGCATAGAGGAAGCAGCATTTACAAGACAGCTCTGAGATATAAAGGTTGGTCAGTGTGTAGTTAATGAGGTGGCAGAGATACTAACCACGTGAATACAATTTAAATGAGATAGGAAACAGCTGCAATACAGAAAAAGGGAAAGTTAGAATAACAAGTGAAGCCTCCACCCTGGGCTCTACTCCCAGTGCAGGTCTGCAGACCGTGCCATTCTGTGAAACACATAAAATGTTTGGGAGAAGTAATTAGGGAGCAGCTGGTGATGGGCACTCACCCCAGATGCCATTGCCCACATTGCCAGCCAAGCCACATGGTTTCCCCAACAGGGCGCGGCTCACTCTGAGATAATAAGAAAATGTTTCCTTGTTTATGGGTTCTGTTCCTAGTATAGATCCAGATACCCGGCCATTCTGTGAAATGCACATAATCTTTTAGGGGAAGTAGATAGGGGAAAGAGCACCACACAGCAATCACTCCAGTCACCACTGCCCTCAGTGCTGGGCCATCCTAGTGAATCACCAACAAGGACATGGTCCAGAGTCTACAATAATAATACAAGACAGCCTCCTTTTCACAGACACCATAGGAGCTTCAGAACAGACTGAAACTTGGAGGGTTGTGGTGGTGCCAGAAATGATGACTACAGACAGCAGAGTGAGATAAACCAGATGGTCCACACTCAGCCTTTCATCTCCCTGGCACCAGGCCCTGAGGGAAAAACAGACCAGACAGACTCTCATTGGATTGAATTGAGGTTAGAAGTGGTGAGTGACAGGACAACCTTTGCTTGGGCTTCTGCCTCCCTGGCACTGGGCCTAGGGGGAAGCAAGTACTAGAAAGAGACTCAGAAGTCTGGGGCAGCTGGGATGCACAGACACCAGGGGTGATGTGATGGTTAAGATTAAATGTCAACTTGATTGGTTAGGGAGCTACATATAGGATTAGTACAACATACTTCTGGGTATGTCAGGGTGGGTCATTGAGACATGACTTTGGATACTATATATGGTTCCTGGCCCACTCCTTTCTGGTGTTGCTCCCCTGCTTTGCTTCCCAGTCACCATAAACTAAGTATCTTTGTTACACCACACCCTTCTACCATGATGTTTCTACCCTGGAGACAGCTGATCTTGGACTGAATCCCCTGCAATCCTGAACCAAATTAAATGTCTCCTCCTTTAAGCTGTGGTGTTGGGCATTGTGTCTCAATGACAGGAAAGCTGACTAATAAAGACTATTGGTACCAGAGAAGTGGGGTCATTGCTGTGACTATAACTTACCATGTGATTTAGAAGGCGTTGGAACTGGCTTGCAGGAGGTGTTTGCAAAGTTCAGGGATTTAGGCCAGAGAAGTCCTAGAATGCTATAAGTAGAGCCAATGAGCAATTCTGGCTGTAGCTCAGAGACTCAGAATGCTGACAGGGAATATGGACAGTAAAGGCTAGGCTTCTGAGGCTTCAGTTGGAAATAAGGACTCTATTTGGAGCTGCATATTACACTTCAGCAAAAAAATCTGTCCATATTTTGCCCATGTCCTGAGATTTTGAGGGAGACTGAGATTGAGGCCAGTGAACTGATTGATCTGGTGGAGGAAATTTCAGGCAACCCATTGTATAAGCTGGTTACTGCTGACTGCTTTTAGCCAGATTTATAGTAAAAACTGGAGGCAAAAAGCAGAGCATAAACATTTTAAAAACTTAAATTTGGGTACAAAAGTAAAGTTGAGGTCAAAGTCATATGGTTGCTTAAGAGATTGGTTCCATTCAAAAGAAACCAAGTACTTCATACAGAGACAAGAAGAAAGACACTTTCAGGGTACCTTAAATCAGCAAGACCCCACCCATCATAGGCTGTAAGGAGGAGAAAGTATAAATCTTTCATTTGACAAGAGAGTTGCTGGCATCCCTGCTGAAGCAGAGCCTCCTAGGGAATTGGCTCATTTCACTGAGGTCAGCCAGCAGGAACTCAGAAGCCACTACAGTCATGATCCAAAGGGGGCCTAGATACTGTCCTACTGACAGTAGATGCTGGCATCATCCACATCATGCTGGTTTTACAGGCATGAAGAATGCAAGTGTTGTGGGGTCGGGTAGGCTTTCACCCAGATTTCAGAGGAAGGACAGGGAGGCCAGGAAATGTACTTGTCAGAGGTGGATGCTTAAAGTTGTAGGAATGAAACCAAAGATGCAGTGGAGAATCAAGGAAGTCAGAAATTCCAGAACATGCAACTCTGCTGAGGAAAGCTGAAGACTGTGAGTGGAACCTGGCCAAGAGAGAGACTGTATGGGTTACAACCAGCAAGGGAATAAGGGTGGAGCCACCCAAACACTCTGGAACCCAAATCTCACTACGGTGTGCCTTGGATGCTGGATATCAATCTACGGGGCTTAATGTTTGTCCTGCTGGCTTTCAGTCTTGCTTTGGTTTTATTCTATTCCGCTACTGTTCCCTCTGAGAATGGGATTTTTACCTTGTTCTATTGTATCCTGGGATTATTTAACTTTTGATTTTTATAGTGCTTTACAGCTAAGAGTCTTAGCTTTACAGCATTGAGTCTTAGAAGAGACTCGAACTTTTGAAAATGAATTTTTGAGACTTTGGAAGAGGGATTATTGCATCTCTGAGTGTATACAAGATAGTTGTATCATGTTAGGTGGAATTATTAATTTATTGTGTTTATTTGGAGATTAAGTATGGTTTAAGGAGATGTGTTTGGGTACTGAGTTGACCAGGGGTGGGATGTTGATGGTAAACTTAACTGTCAATGTGACTGGTTTCAGAGCTACCTAGAAGATTAGTAAAGCAAACTTCTAAGTGTGTTTGTGTGAGTCATCATGACTTTGGATACATATATGGTCCCTGGCCCCTTCCTCTGGTGCTGTTTCCCTGCTCTGTTTTCAAGCCACCATGAACTAAACATCTTTTTTCTGCCATGTTCTTCTGCCATGATATTTCTGCCTTGGAGCCAGTTAACCATGAACTGAATTCCCTGAAATTGTGAGTGAAATTAAACCTCTCCTTTAAGCTGTGCATATGGGTAAATGTGTCTCAGCCATAGCAGAGCTGACTAACACAGATGGAGAGAAACAGCCTTCATTAGCTGAGACATCTTCCTCCCAAACAACATCAAAACTAGCAGTGTAATTGTGACTCCAGGACCTAAGCCCTGCACTGTAAGCAACAGGTGATTCCACACAACTGGGGGTGTCAATTATACTATCTGGGAAACTAAAGTGCCCCTTGAGGCCTGTTCTTTCCATCTATTTCACACCTAACAATGTGACTCAAGGAACCAGAAAAGGAATAAACAAAATTAGTAGAAGGAAAGAAATAACAGAGATCAGAATAGAAATAAATGAAATAGAGACTAAGACAATGATAAAAAATTAATTAAAGGAAGAGCCTTTTCAAAAAAAGAAAATGGACAAATTTTTAGTCAGCAGAAAAAGAGAGGACTCAAGTTCATAAAATCAGAGATGAAAAAGGAGCATTATAACTAATACCACAGAAATACCAAAGATTACTCAGAAATTATTATGAACAAGTATATTAATATTATGAACAACAAATTTGAAAACCTAGAAGAAATGCATAGGTTTCTGGACATATATAACCTACCAAATGTAAACCATGATGACACAGAAAAATTATACAGACCAATAACTAATAAAGAGATTGAACCAAAAATAAATTATCCTAACAAAGAAAAGCCCTGAGCCCAATGATTTTACTATTAAATTCTATAAAAATGTTTAAATAAGAACTAATACCAAGGGGCTGGTGATATAGCTCAGCGGCATAAGCACCTGCCTGGCAAGTGTGAGGTCCTGAGTTCGACTCCCAGTACCCACATAAAAAAAAAAAAAGAACTAATACCAATTAATCTCAAGCTATTCCAAAATGGAAGATTGTCAAATTCATTCTACAAGGACAGCACATTCTGAAACGAAAACTACACAAAAACATTACTGAACAAAAAGAAAACTATAGATCACCACCATAAAAAAATAAACCCATAAAAAAACAGCATGGTACTGGTACGAAAACAGACATGTGGATCAATGGAATAGAATAGAGGTTGGAGAAATAGCCCTAGGTACATTAAGGTATTTGACCTTTGACAAAGAGACAAAAACATATACTAGAGGAAAGATGGCCTCTTTAATAAATGGTGTTGGGAAAATTAGCTATTCACATGCAGAAGATTAAGTCTAGACCCATATCTATCACCACATACTAAACTAAAATCAGTGTAGATCAAAGAACTAAATGTTAAAACAGAAACATTTAATCTGTTGGAAGATAAAATAGGTAAAACTTCTGAAGACATAGACATAGGCAAGGACTTTCTGAACAGAACTACAATGGCACAAGAAATAGTACCAACGTCAACAAATGGAATAATATCAAATTAAAAGTCTTCTGTACAGCAAAGGAAAGAGCCAACAGAGTGAAAAGAAAACCTATAGAATGGAAAAAATTTTTGCAAGCTATTCCTTGGACAGGAGACTAATATTTAGAATATACAAAGAACTCAAAAATTAGACCTCCAAAAAAGATCAAATCAAAAAATGGGCAAATGAAGACACTTCTCAGAGTACAGATGGCCAATAAATACATGAAGAAATATTCAACATCTGGCCATGACAGAAATGCAAATTAAAACAACACTGAGATTCCATATTACTCCAGAAAGAATGGATATTGTCAAAAAAAGTCAAATAATAACAAATGCTGTTGAGGCTGCAGGGAAAAATAAGCCTTTTTATATTGCTGGTAGGAATGTAAACTAGTGAAAACACTATTGCAGTCAGAATGGAGATTCCTCAAAAAATTAAAACTAGAAACTCTATTTGATCCAGCTATTCTCCTTCTAGTTATCTTCCCAAAAGAGTTAAAGTCATCATATTACAGTGATACAGAAATACCCATGTTTATAGCAGCACAATTTAGAATAGCTAAATCTTGGAAACAGCCTATACACCATCAACAGATGAATGAATAAAGAAAATGTTGTATTTGTACAAAATGGAGTACTACTATACTATGCCATAAAGAAAGATAAACTTGGGCTGGTGATATAGCTCAGCAGCATAAGCACCTGCCTGGCAAGCGTGAGGTCCTGAGTTTGACTCCTGGTACCTGCATATATATATATATACATATATATATATATATATATATATATATATATATATAAAGAAAGATAAACTTGGATCATTTGTAGAAAAATGGATGCACCTTGAGACCATAATATTAAGTGAAATAAAACAGACACAGAAGCTTAAATATTGCATGATTTCTCTTATATGGGAAACCCAAAATATAAATAAAGAGCAAAATAAAAAATAGATAATAGGAAATAAGGAGATCTTTTTCAAATGGGAAGGGGATGAAGAGATGGAGGCAGGGGAGAAGGAGGGGCAGGAAAAGTGATGAAAAAAGAATTGAGATTTGTTGTGTACATGTACCAATTCCCCACAATGAATATAGTCATTTATGTACCGCAAACATGTACTAATAAACTTTTTAAAAATATAAAAATAATGAAATTCAAAACACTTTCATAGCTAGGTATGGTGGTGCATGCCTGTAATCCCAGCACTTGGGAGGCTGAGGAAGGAGGATTGCTGTGAGTTCAAGGCCAACCTGGGCTACATAGTGAGTTCAAAAGCCAGCCTGGATGACATAGCGAAACTCTCAAAAAAAAAAAAAAAAAAAAAAAAACCTTTCATGATTAAAAAAACTTTCAACAAATTAGGTACAGAAGAAAACAGTTAAAATTGATTTTTAAAAATCAGAAAATTACAGGATACAAAATTAACACATAAAATGGAATTTTTGTACACCAATAACATATTTGAGGAAATAAATACAAAAATGCAATCACATCACAAAACCCCCCAAAATAAAATACTCAGGAATAGAGTTAACCAAAGAAGTGAAAGATTTCTACCATGAAAAATATAAAACACCAATGAAAGAATTTGAAGAGGATACACACAAAAAATGTGAAGACATTTCATGTTCATAGATTGGAAGAATTAATATTGATAAAATTTTAATATTTTCCAAAGTAATTTACAGAGTCAGTGTAATCCCCATCAAAATACCAAGGACATTCTTCATAAACAAAAATTGATATAGAAGTACACAGGATCTAGAATAGCCAAAGCAATCCTGAGGAAAAAGAACAAGGGAGGAGGCATCACAATACCTGACTTCAAAACATCCCACAAAACTATAATAACCAAAACAGTACTGGCATAAAAATAGACACATATACCAATGGAACAGAAAAGAGAATCAAGAAATTTGACCATGTACTCACAGTCACCTAATTCTCAACAAAAGTGCCAAAAACACATATCAGAGAAGGGACAGTCTCTTCAGTAAATGGTGCTGGGAAAACAAGATATACATATGCAGAAGAAAGAAATTAGACCCTACCTCTCATCATTACAAGAATCAACTTAAAATAGATCAAAGATCTGAGTGTAAAGCCTGAAACTGAAACAGCTAAAAGAAAACAGAGGGGAAACACTTCAGGACATTGGTATAGGCAAAGATTTTTTTGTATGTCCCCAAAAGCACAGGCAACAAGAACAAAATTAGATGAACAGTATTATATCAAACTAAGAAGTTTCTGCATAGCAAAGGTAACAGTACAAAAGAAGAGGTAAAATACAGAATGAGAGAAAATATTTGCCAACTATCCATCTGGCAAAGGATTAATATTCAGAATATATAAGGAACTCAATACAACAGCAGAAGACATCTGGTTAAAAATGGGCAAAAGACTGGCATAGACATTTCCCAAGGGAAGATACACAAATGACCAGCAAGTTTATGAAAAAATGCTCTAGATTGCTAATTATCAGGAAAGTATAAGTCAAAACCACACTAAGATATTATCTCACTCCAGTTAGGATGGCTACTATTAAAACACAAAAAATAACAAACAGTGGTGATGACATGGAGAAAAGGGAACTCTTACACATTGTTGGTGGGAATGTAAATTGCTACAGCCATTACAGGAAAAAATATGGAGGTTCCTCAAAGAACAAGAAACAGAACTACCGTACAAGCCAACAACCCCACTCCTGGGTCCATATCCAAAAGAAATGAAAACGTATCAACAGAGACACTTGTACATCCATTCACAATAGTCAAGGTACAGAATCAACTGAAATTTCCAGCAATGGATGAAAGGATTTTTAAAATGTGGTACATATACACAATAGAATATTACTTAGCCATAAAAAGATGAAATTCTGTCATTTGTGGCAACACGGATGCAACTAGAGGACACTATGTTAAGTAAAATTAGCCAGGCACAGGAAGACAAATGCCACATGTCCTCATTCATTTGCGGAAGAAAAAATTTGATCCCATTACGTAAAAGTGGTCACTAGAGTCTAGGAAGAGAACTAGGGAAGAGATATAAAAAGAGGCTGTATAAAATATCAAAACACAGAAAATTAATTCTAATGTTCTATAGCACAGCAGGGTAACTAAAGCCTAAAACAATTTATTATAAGTTTTTAAATAATTGGAGGAGAAGGTCCTCAACACACAGAAATGATAATATTTGAGTAGATGAAAATGCTAATTTTCTGATTTGATTATTATAATTGTATACATGTATCAAATTTTCACACTGTACCCCAGAAATAAGTACAAATTGTATGTCAATCAGAAATAAAAATTAATTAAATTAAAACTTTGCCTATAAAAAGCAAAAGATTTGAACACAGAGTATAAAAGAAGATATACAAATGACCACTAAGTACATAAAATATGCTCAACAGGCCAGATGTGGTGGCACATGTCCATAATTCCAGCACTCAGGAGGCTGAGGCAGGAGGATTGCTGTGAGTTCGAGGCCAGCCTGCTCTACAGAGTGAGTCTAGGCCAGCCTGAACTACATAGCAAGACCCAGTCTCAAGAAAGAAAAAAAATATGCTCAATGTAATCAGTCAACATAATCAGTAGACAATACAAATTAAATCTCCACTGAAACACCCACCTCTCCCACTCAGAGGAAAAATAGAAGCATCAAATATTGGTAGGGGTGTGGAGTAATTAGAACACTCATATGCTGTTGGTGAGAGCATACAATCATTTTGGAAAAACATCAGACAGTTTCTTTTAAAACTAAAGTAACACTGCTCTACTGCTTAGCAATTTCACCTTTGTTACCCACAAAAGAGAAGTGGAAATATAACCTCACAAAAAGACCTAGATGTTCATGACACAGATGTTCATGACACCTAAAAACTAGAAACGACCCAGGTGGCTATCAATAGTATAATTCAAAAACTGGTTACTATAATGGAATACTGCTCAGCAATAAAAGAGGAATGAACTACTTCTACATACAACAATGGGGATACATCTCAAAAACACTGAGTATGAAGAAGCCTTAGAGAAAAGAACCAATATGGCATATATTCACTTACATGAAGTCCTCGAACACACATAACTAAACTATAATGAGAAAAAAGTCAGAATAATAGTTGCCTCTTCAAAGGAGTTGGCAGGGACAGTTACTGACTGCAAAGAGCTACTAAGAGGACTGTTACGAATTGAATGTTGTGTCCCCTCAAAATTCGTATGCTGAAATCCTAACCCTCAATGTGATGTTATAAGAAGGTGGGGCCTCTAAGAAGTAATTAGGCCGTGACAGTGTGGTCTTTATGAATGGAATTTGTGCCCTCATATCAGGAACCCTGCTATGTTTAGAACAAAAATGTCCCCCTAAAGTCTCATGTGTTCAGAGGTGAGGCTTTTGGAAGGTAATTGGATCGTGGGGTGCTAGATTAATCAGTGCATTAATCAATCAGGAGTCCATTTATTGTCAGGAGGTGGGGCATGATTGAAGGGGTGGCTCACTAGCAGTGTGACCTGGAAGGGCGTAATCTTGTTGCTGGCTCCTCCTATATCTCTTTATTTCCTGGCCACCACATACTGAACAACTTTCCTCTGCCATGCTCTTTCAGCATGCCATTTCTTCCTTGGAGCCAGTCAACCATGGTCTAATCCCTCTGAAATGAACTGAATCCTCTGAGATCATGAGCCAAAATAAACCCTTCCTATTTAACTTGTGGTGTTGGGTATTTCGTCCCACCAACTAGAAAGTGACTAATACAATGCCCAAACTGCTCTTTTCTCTTTTCCTGTCATCTGAGAATACAATGAAAAGAGGGTAATTCTGCAATCCAGAAAAGGGGTCTTCATCAGAATCCAGCCACAATGGCACACTGATCTCAGATTGCTAGCCTCCAGAACTATGAGAAATAAGTTTCTGTTGTTTAAAACCCTTGATTTATAATAACTGGTTATAGCAGATTAAACTGACAAGGACTATGACAATTTTGGAGGTGACAGTAATGTTCTTTATTTCAATAGGGCTTTACTGGTGTATGCATTCATCAAAATTCAGGGAAAATGCACTTAAAAGTTTGTGCATTTCTTTTTATGTACTCTTATCCCAAAAGAAAAAAGTAAAAAAGATTAATGGGGTACAAACTGACATATTTAGAAATGTATATTAATGACTGCAATTTACTTTTAAATACTTAAAAAATAGAACAGATTAATAAATCTATAGAGATGAACAGACATGTATAAAGTATAATAAAATGCTAATGGTAGAATATTGGTAGTAGACATACAGTTGTCACTGTAAATTTTTTTAATATTGCTCTGTGTTGGATAATTTTTAAAGTAAGAGATTAGAAAAACAATAAGTGCTTTGTAAAAAGCACATTCAGTTTTTCCAAAAAAAATTTCAACAAAATTTAGTTTGTATTTTGGGAGTGAAGAAATCTGCATACAGAACAATTAGTGTTCAATACATGCTCAAATTAAAGACCAAGAATGTTTCTTAAGTCTGAGAAAGAATAATTATCTGTGGAAAGATCCTTGGCCTTTGACTAAGAAAGAATTCAAACTTCTCTTTTCTCTTTTGAGTTGATTTATATCAGTATATTTTGATTTAAAGGTGTTAATTGCACATATTCAGTAATTATAATGTACTTTACACTTATCCCAAGGAAGTCGCAAGCAGAACTTTCAAATATTATGTTGTTTTGATGTGCATATAGCTCTTCTAGGAATTTTGTACCTTGTTTAATAGAATAAGGTTTTAAAATAATCCATTAATTTGTAACATTAAACTATCACAGGGAAACTAAAATATGAGACCATTATAATAATAAAAACACTTTCCCGCTTTGATTTACAAACCCTAATTTTGAGTAGTATGTGCAGAAACATATGTTTGTGTTTGTGTGTATTTAGATATCCTTTTATATTTATAAAGCTCTCAAGCATAAATGCTCTGCTAGGTTATACATTACCTCCAGTATAGGGTTTCCAGTTATAATACTTTCCTCGGAAAGGCATATTGTCAAAATCTGCACACTGTTTCTCTCGAAAATCTCGGGAACCCAAAGGGCATGGCTAAAAAAATAAAACAAGATAAATGGTACCACTGCTGTAAAATACCAAAACTAAGGGACAAATGTCCCTAAAATTAAAATTGCCTGAACTCCATCATATCAGCTCATTGTCTCACTCTCTGTCTATACTTCTGGCATTTGCTTTATTGTTTTATAATCAGTATTCACATTAAAATGTTTAAATTGTAATCTTAGAAAAAAATAACTACAGTCATTTAAATAAAGCTAAGTGTTAATTTCCATATAACTTTATACTTGGATATATGTCATAGTCCACTTTTTAATCAATCTATCAGGTATCTCCTTATAAACACACACAAACTAGACAGAGACCAAAACACAAAATCCTTTTTGTTAACCATATTTGAGGTTGAAGATCCATAGGTACTCCCAGATCTTTATTTTAAGGAATCAAGGGGCATGTTTTTAACATGATATTTGGTACCATAAATTGTGTCTTAGACCCCTACTATTATAGCTGTTTATTGATAACAACCATATTTTAAATGTGGAATGAACTGGATGAAATACTAGGCTGCAGTTATAAGTACCTTCAAATTCAAGGAATATCGACTTTTGAAATTTACATTTTATGTATTAATATCACAGAAAACAACATACTAAATTGGTACAAAATATTCACATGTGTTGCTGGTGTGTTCAATCTTTTGTCTTGCCTGGGCCACACTGAGTGAAGAGGAATTGTCTTGAGCCACACATGAAATATGCAATATAATTAATGTATGTAAGTAACAATATTTTAATATTTTTAATTATAACAGTAAAAAAAGAGAGCAAGTGGCCTATTGGCCATGGGTTGGACACACCTAGGTAGAAGAGAGGAAGGATGTTGAGAAGGTGAAGAAATGATTATCGGCTTATAAAAATTTGGAATTATTCTTCTAACTGAAAATTTAAAAAATCTTGCCAATCTACCTAGGTATAAATTCCAAGTTTATCCAAGGATCACCTCTAAGTATTCAAACAAATAAAAGTATAACATCTCATAGTATTTGAGCAATATGACTTAATTTGACTTAAGAGTTCTGCTGCTGTAGCACTTAAAATACAAAGTTACTGACTTTGAAACACCAAGAGAAAACATTCCCTTTATATATGAAATAAAATATATTCTTAGATAAAATTCTTAAATATCAATAACAAGTTTGTGTTAAGCATCCACATAAATCACCTTGAGGACTCTTTTATTACCCTGCCTTGGATCTCACATTTGCTCTGCAGTTTTCTGAAATTATTACAATTGTAAACGGTTACTGTCAAACATATGCAATAACAACAGACTATAATGTGCAAATATTTCATGGCCATCATTACTTTCCATATACTATGGTTCAAAATTTTACTTTGTCAAGTCCAAAGCTGCCAATTTTGAAAATACTAGCAGCAGGCCTATACTCTGTTAAGGGCCCTGAATTTTAAAGTATTTTCAGCACATTAAAACATGACACTCCCATTGCCAAACTTAATGATTCTTCTCAAATTACTCTTTTTGCTTACTTTTAATAAAAGTAAAAATAACTATTTACCATAAATGATATGGTATATCATGACAGAAATATATATTTTCCAGATGTTTTGTTTCATGGTCTGTTAATCTTTGAAATGTTGTAGATTAAAGAAATGCTTTCTTTTTCTAGCTATATTCAGGGAATTCCCCATAGAACTAAAGCTGTCAGTGGCTTTGCCATTCAGAATGATTACTTTTAAAGCAAACATCAATTAAAAAAAAAAAAAACAAGCAATTTAAAGTGTAAGTACAAGTTTTCACCTAGGCCTTAAGTATTTGTAAAGCATCAACCACCTAAAGCTTTATCCAAGCATGTCTTTCAATCTACTTGAAGAAACAAGATGCAAGTATAAAAACTAGAGAACTATTTTAGGCAATATATAGAGAATATGATAATATCTTACGGGTTGCTGATAGGTGCTATATATAGGGAAAAAAATCAATGTGTCATGTAATTAATTACAGAAATATTGGTTGAGAAAGAAAATCGTGAGAATGTTCCAAAGTGTTCTAGGAATTGAGCTAGTTAACAAAGGAAAAGGATTTGGGGAGAGTGGAGGATGAAGTAAAGCTAATGGGGACAGAAAGGAAAAGAGCATATGCTAAAGAATTGCTGAAAAAGGGTCATCTTATATGGAAGAGAGGAACTGTACAGAAGAAATTATATTTCATATATAAAGACTTATACTTAAGAAAGTTCTGAACTAACAAATTAAGACAATATGAGGGCTATTCACTAAAAGCCTGCAAAAATGCTGCTTTTCATTATCTACTAGTGATTCTCCTAAGTAGAAGTAAAAACTTCCATAAGAGGATATTACTGCTTAATGAAGCACTTTGATAAAATTTTTGATCTACTCATTCCTTGTGATAATCGCTCCAAGGGTCAGCATGATAAAAACAGTAACAATAACAACAGCTATCTAGTATTTACTAAGTACCTACTCTGAGGCACATTGTTCAAAGATCCATAGATGTATTATCAACTTAATTCCTCTAAACACTCTGAGATAGTTATAATTAATAACCTCAATTTATAACAAACTAGAATACACAAAGGTTGCTTAGTGATAATTTCAAGGTACAAGAACATCTCCTTCATCTGAACACAAGCATTCTCTGAACACTCTCTTAATACTACAATGAAAGCATAAGGTTTACTATGTCAATGAATGGTCATGTCTGTGTTCTAATAAAAATATTTTCAAAAATAGGTAACAGGTCAAATTTATCCTGAGTGGTGCCAATCCCTGTTTAGGGTGTTCACATATGGAGTGGTTATCACAAGCAAAGAGTAGATCAAAATTTTATAAAATATTATCCAACTGATTCATACATTTGTCTAGTTGTGTTTTGTAGAAGAGCTGAACTCAATTGTTAACTTTTGGGCCAATATAGAATTATACTTTTCAAGAACTGATGTTACATAATCTAATTTGCACAAGATGCCTTGTAAACTTCCTCTACAATTATCCCCAAAGTAGTCATATAATCTGTATAAACATCTACAGAAAAATAATCAAATATTTTTCAGAGTACTGCAATTATTAGCAGGCTTTCCCTTACTCTTAGCCAAAACGTGCCTTCTGATAACCCAGTGGTTTTCCTTCTTTCTTCTGGATCCACACTGAACAAGTCTAATCCCTTAACTGAAAGGCATAATTTAGTCTTCTCTTAAGAAAAGGTGACAAGAACTGACATTAAACATCTTTCTTTCATTCAGCAAGTATTTATAAATTGCTTAATATACATCAGATATAATCTAGGGCCTGGTGTTATTACAGCAAAAAATAAAACATACTAGGTTTTCATAGAGCCTAGTGTACTTTGAGATGAGGAAGAATAAGCAGAGTAAAGAGAATGGGAATAAAGTTGTTTAAAATAGTATGGTCAAAGAAATTCTCTCTAAAATGGCATTCAGAGTTTTTAAAAAATTAAGTTTTTAAAAATTTCACTTATATAAACAAAATTGTTTTAGCAAAGAGTAAATGCAAAGGGCCCTAAGGCAGAAGTGTGCTTAGGGTGTTTTTAGAATAGTGTAGAGAATGAAATGGCTTAAGAAAATTATGGTGGACTTAGAGATTTTCCCCACATCTCTGTTTCTAGAATACATCAACTGGTATTCTGTTCCTCCTGATTTAAATATTTTTATGAGTAAATGGCATGATTAAATCCTGTTAATTAAAAATTAGTGCAGGGGGAATAATATATGCTAGTTTAAAAGAATGAAAGTGATCAAAAGCAAGGTAATTTCTCAAGGAAAAATATACAAAAATCTAATTTTGTTTTGTTTAGGAATAATGGAGTTTAATGCTTTTTTATTTCAAAAAAGTCTTTTATATGTTCAAAGTAGCACAAAACATCACACTATGGTAATGTTGAGCCACAGAGGTTACTCCAAATAGATGGGTGGTACTGTTCTTAGAAACAAGATAAATCAAAGGGCATAAAGAGCAATGATTCTTAAATTACTTAAGGATAATACATACTGACACCATCCACAAACTGTAATAAAAAATAGTGGACATAAGCAACAGCATTTTTATGTAAAACATGACAGGTTTTTAGTCTAATGCCACCAAGAATCAAGCATCCTCTCCTAAACACACACTAGCAGATCCCCACATAAAATCCAGAGAGTAAAGCTGCAGGTTTCAGCACCTTTTGGTATTCTTAGTATTTTCAAAGAAATTTAAAAACTTAATACTAACATCTTTATCATTACTCTTTTCTAGAGACCTGTGTAAATTAACACAGTCTATAAAGTGTGCTATGGTTTCAGATATTCTGGTAGCTGAGAAGCATCTACTTTTGACAACACTTAATATTTTTTATTGGTAGATAAATTTTTAAAATAGAACAATTCTTGAGGCATAAAAGTTGCTATAGAAAGAAATCTCAGTTTCTGCTGACAAGCATTCCAGTGGCATTTCTACTACTAGGGTTCTAATCCTGGTTTTGTCCCAAAGAACAGAATGACTTGGGAAGTCTTAAATCCCTTTGTGCCTTTCTTTTATTTGCACAATACACCTCAAATGACCTCATCTTGAAGACAAATGTATTCCCAAATACCCTACAAATGAAAAAAATTCTGAAAATTCTATATCTATGTCTTATGGGTAAATTGTGTGACTTACGGGTAAAGTGAAGAGTGGGCTGAGAAGACAGACTGGGAAGATGCAACGATTTCTATAGCCTCAGGGAAAATTACAAAATGAGTACAACTTCTATTTCTTTTCTCTACTTTCTTTCCACATTCTGTTTCTTCTTCCTGTGTTCATATCACTTGCACTTTTGCTCCACTATTATTACACTAGACCAGGCTTCAAAACTCCCCAAATTTAATTTCTTCCTCTCCAGGAAAGCAACATATTCTTCATAGGTTGCACCTCATCAGTTGAAGGCTTCTGAAACACACGCTGTCTCTGCTTAGCGAGTCACTCATTTATGCATTTGAGAACAGACTGTCAAGTCACGCACTTGACAAAAGACACATTTGTGCTTGTTAACCTAAATGAGTATAGCTATTGAGTTTGATACTGTAATTTTCTATGTGCGTTTTTACAATTAGTTACTTCTATAGACTGTAGATAGCCTGAATTTAAAAGGCCATCTATCCATAGCATAACAGTTTCCCATAAGCCTATAAAAATATTAAAAACAAACTTATACTTTGTAATTTTAAGTCTCTTTTAAGAACAAAACAAAACGAGTTCTATTCTGTGTTTTAAAAGCTAGTCCTTATTTCTCAAAACATATTGCACATCATAAAATTCATATTAATCTAAGAAAAATTACTGATATTGATCCTGCTACTTTTATCTTATATTAAGTATATTTATAAGAACAAAGTGGTTGACATGTAATTGTGTTCTAATTATAATCTGGGACATGGTTTTAATACCGTTGATTAATGGATCAACTCTGTACCTTGTCATCACTTACCCTGCACCTCTCCCTGGGGGCAAGATCTGTAGTTTCAGAATGTTCTCAGCTGTCTGGTTCTGCTGCAGGGTAAGTTTAGACTGGAAGTAAGACAATGTCAACAGTGACCACACTCTTCCAGAGACGCTTGCTTTGCCATACCCACCTCCCAGGGCTCCACCTATTACAAGAGCACCAGGTCGATGATCAGGCATTCTGCGCCTTACTAGATCCCTTCCATGG
The DNA here is from genome assembly GCA_028451465.1 of Erethizon dorsatum. Classification (NCBI taxonomy): domain Eukaryota; kingdom Metazoa; phylum Chordata; class Mammalia; order Rodentia; family Erethizontidae; genus Erethizon; species Erethizon dorsatum. The sequence goes on from CM051833.1 coordinate 104,985,403, forward strand.
TATTAAGCCCACTGCTGAGCTTTAGTCCCCTCATTTAAAGAATACTTTTAAAAATTTGTCCTTCGTCTTCATAAAAGTGATTTGAAGATATAATGAGGTTATGTTCTATTCTAGTATTATTATCAATCTGTGTATTTTTCTTATTCCATATTACTTGTGACTTGACTTGGGTGTCACAAATAATATACACACAAGTCACAAATAATATAGAATAAGAAAAACAGAGATTGATTTGGTTTCAGAAAATAGCACCATAAAATTCCTTTTAGAAATGTAGGAGAGTTCATTTCATAGTCCCTAATATTTCTTATTTAGGCTTTGGTATAAAATTTGATTCATAACCTTAATACTGCCATACAATTACTCTGCAAAGATCAAGTTTTCAAGTAAGGTATTCATTTGCATCACTAATTTTCCATTCTGCTATTTAAAAAAATTATAATGTATACATTAATTTTTAACTTCTTAAAACATTCTACATGATAGTTTCAAGTCGTTGGAATAAAAAATTGTTCAGGAAAACAAGAATGTCTCACTACTTGACAATATTCTTTTTTTTTTTGTGGGTACCGGGGGTCGACCTCAGGACCTCGCACGCCAGCAGGCGCCCGTGCCGCTGAGTGATATCACCGGCCCTTTTTTCGTATGTGGGTTCCGGGAGTCGAACTCGGGCCCTCGCGCTTGCCAGGCAGGCACCTACGCCACTGAGCCATCTCACCGGCCCACAATATTCTTATATGCCAGTAAAGAGGAGATTCCATACAGATATAATCAAAAGCCTATTTGTGAGGAGCTTCTGAGCCAACCCTTTCTTTTCAGAAGACTGAACACAGAATCAGAGCCTTTAAATCTCATAATGGCCCTCCCAAATAATCATGTTGGTTCTAATCTTTGAACATTTTTAAACAAGATTGTTAGGACCTAATTCACTGTTTATCTCTATGTGCATACCGGAGAACTGTTTCTTGAATCACTGAATCCTTAGCATCATAACTTCCATAAAGTTCTGCCCTTCAAATCCAAGTTCCAGAAGCCCACGTCTATTAGATTATTTCATGATGCCAAAATACTCAATTACTGTATAGTTCCTGGCTTAATGGTGAGATCTAACTTTATCCAATTCTCTTATACACCTTTAATATATGCTACTTGTTTCTCAGTAGCTTCAAGATGAAAAATATACTAATTTTCCCTGCTTATAGCTATTGTCTTTACCTTCTACAGTGGTACTTTGGTCCACGAATGCTTTTGTTTGCAAACAATTTGGTTTGCAAACAGAAGCAGCTGGCAAAATTTTGTTTTTGTTTGCAAACTCAGTATTGGGTAACAAACATGACTGTGGCCATCTTTTGTACACAAACATGGCCATTTTCCAAAATCGCAGAACAAATAAAGTTCATGAGCCAAGGTACCACTGTAATCTGGTTCGGAGATCATCATGTGCACGTCGAAGAAAGGATTTTTATCTCCAGCAGCTTTTTTTTTTTTGGTACCAGGGATCAAACTCACGACCTCATGCTTGCCAGGCAGGTGCTGTGCCGCTGAGCTATATCCCCAGCCCTCCAGCAGCTTTTGAAGATTTTCTAGTGTTACCTATGGTGAGGTAAGGAACAAACTGCCCATCCAATACAACCTGATACAAAGGATCAGCCTCAGCATCTAGCATCTGAATGGGTTGATTATGTTGCTATTGAGAGTGACAGGCCAATTATACAGGTGGACACCCTTTTATGATCTATTTTTAAATCTTTAATGATGACAGATTTTGCCTTTATAAGCTCTCTACTATCTTTATAGATTTTTCTTTGAAACTAGAAGTTAATAACACCTTCTTTCTACCGGGGATCTCTTTCTACCACTCCTAGACCTGTCAAATGTCTGTGATAGGAATTAAATCAGCATTAGTTTTTTTGTTTGTCTGTTTGTTTGTTTGTTTTGTTTTGAGACAGAGTCTCACTATGTAGTTCAGGCTGCCTTCAACTCGCTAGGTAACCCAGGCTGGCCTCGAACTCACAGCAATCCTCCTGCCTCAGCCTCCCAAGTGCTGGGATTATAGGCATGAGCCACCATGCTTGGCTAAAATCAACATTAGGGAGAAAATGTGGCTATCTTGTTTTATGCTCACTACTTTTTAAGATTATTTGGCTTATGTTGGTTGTAAATTTTATTTTTTTCCTCTAATTTAAGCAAAAGTTCCATTAGCTTTGTATGTTTCAATCTGATCCACCAGGATATGGTTCCAAATAGGAGGAATAGCTAAGCTTCGAAATAGTAAAGTGTTCCATTATGGATATATGGTATTTTCTTTTGTCATGTCTGTAAGACATTATGAATCTTAGAACTGACAGTGTTTGTTTCTCTACTTGGGTCATTTCACTATGAAGCTCAGAGGTAAATTTGTGATTAACCTTTAAAAAGTAGAAGGACCTTGTGGTACATATTTAAGTTACTGATTCTACCTGAGCTTTATATTGTTTTTCTTTTCCTCTGATTTTCCAATTTATTCTACTTTTCAGTTGTGATTTAAATGTAGTACTATAAGCTAACAACTCTAATCACTATGACTAATATTTTCGATTGTATGTAAAAATACAAGAACTAAGCAATGATCCATAGTACCCGCTACACAATAACAGAAATGAGACAATCTATACTGCCATATTACGTGGGAAATCAACAGGCTATGTGTAAGAAGGTTGCAATGTCCTAAAAGGCATTTAAGTGGGATCTATCATACGTATGTGAATTGGCATAAAATCTAGATTTTCTATTACAATATGTAGGCTGGGCATAAGTTAGAAAGTACAAAGCAAGCCTCAAAGATTCATGACAATAAATTACCCCAGTTCTCTTCCTGTTTCACTGCTTAACATTATCTTGAAAATTCTCCCAGGATCATTTGAATTTATCCTTTGTATTATCTTTATGTAAGTCTCAACAAATCTCTTGGATCATAAATGATCAAGAAAAATTGCTTATGAATTGTTTTCTAGTTCTTTAACCATCAAAGTGATTCTAATTTAAAAGTTATTTTGGCGGGCTGGTGAGATGGCTCAGTGGTGTAAGCGCCTGCCCAGCAAGCGCAAGGGCCCGAGTTAGATTCCCGGAACCCACATACAAAAAAGGGGCCAGTGATATCGCTCAGCGGCACGGGCACCTGCTGGCGCGCGAGGTCCTGAGGTCGACCCCTGGTACCCACAAAAAAAAAAAAAAAAGAATAAAAAAAAAAAGGTTTTGGGCCGGTGAGATGGCTCAGCGGCGTAAGCACCTGCCTTGCAAGCGCGAGGGCCCGAGTTCGACTCCCGGAACCCACATACGAAAAAGGGGCCGGTGATATCGCTCAGCGGCACGGGTGCCTGTTGGCACGCAAGGTCCTGAGGTTGACCCGCTGGTACCCACAAAAAAAAAAAGTTATTTTGAAGTTACTTTCAGATTTTATTCACAGGGTTATTAAGCATGATGTGTACCGTATTGAGTATGTAAAATATGCACTAAGGAAGAAAGCCAGTCTGATAAAAGAAAAGTTCACTCTTCTGAATCCTTTAAGATAGAGCAGCTCACATAAAACATACAGTTATCAGAAAAAAATAAACAGCATTTAAACCATGGGTGTCCAACCTTTGGCTTGTTGGGCCATAGTGGGTGAAGACAAATTGTCTTGGACTGCATATAAAATATATAAGTAACAAAATTTCCCTTTTTAGTATTTTAACTTATTAATGTACTTTTGTGAAATAAAAAAATTCAGTTTAAAAATTCAATAAGAAAGAAAACTTGCATGTCTGCTTAATATTAATAAATCCCTGTCTTCACAGACATATATACATGTGGGTAAGTTAAAATACTGTTCTTGGTAATTGCTGCCTTTTACTCTTCAATTTGCACAAAGACATGTGATACCTGATAAAATTCAACTGCTTGTGGCAGGCATAGGAGGCAGATTCAGCACTACATTCACCTACCCATGCACAACTTTCTGTTGCCTATGTAGTTTACGCTCAAGCACTGTGCAATCAAGCCATGAAAAATATCGTTTAAAAATGTTAAAAGTTTTCAATATCAGGGGGCTGCATTACTAGCTGTCCAGGGCTGCATACGGCCTGCAGGCCATGGGTTAGACACACCCAATTTAAACCATTATACATTTAGAAAGTCCCAAAGTTAATTTAAAGAACACAGACAGAATAGTCGTATAATGATCCTATAGTAAATTCATTCTTTGCTAACTGGAAAATACAGAACTCTTGCTTCTATTACTCAATCTTACCTCCAATCAACTCATTCTTCATGATTTATCATTAAATTCCCTGTCTTATAAATATAGTTTATATATTAGATGCTCTTGGGATAGATTTTTTAAAATACAAGAGTTTTTGCTCTAATATGACCATACATTCCCAAAAAATCTCTTTCCATTAAACTGCACACTAAAAATAACAGGCATATGGGAAAAATTGAGTTGGAGGCAGACAACTCAAAGACAGAACCCTAAAGAAATAGTTACAAGTCTAATAAAATACTAGCATAATTTAAAAATATATGGCAAATTCTATACAAAAAATATTGGAGTAAATGTAGGACTTTTTTTTAAAAAGTTGAAAATAAATTAATAAGAGGATTGAGGCTGCTGAGCTATAGAGACAAGAGGTCAATGATGAGGAACAGGCAGAAACATACGATAAGGACTTCTATGACAGCATGCGATTAAACTGAGCAAACAAAGAACATTTGGTGAATGGTCATCATGCATAGTATGTGCTGTCCTGGGCTGCTCAGCTGTGTTAATGCAGTTGCACCTCAGTTGCTGTACTACATAGTAGCACAAAATAATACAATCCATTATGAGCCAGCTTGTGCTGCAAAAAGGAGGCAACTCACTACTCAGGAGAAAGGACAGAACTCTCTATACAGGAAGAGAAGGTGGTTACCATAACAGGTCTTGTACATAGTTAAGCACCAGATAAATTTTAGTGGTGGCTACCTTTACTAGTGCTACCTCTATGGCTGCTACTTCTACTTCTAATGATGGTAATTAAGATCTCTGAGGCAGATACTTATGGCTTACTTGGTTTCTATCCCAGGCACCCCCACTGTCTTTTTATTTTGCTAAATGAACTCTAAATATTTTGCTCAGGCATCTGCTTTTCAGGACAGGTGATCTTAACCCCATTTCAAAGACAACCTACAGAAATTCTGTTCCTTTTTCTAATGATGGTTTAAGGCTGGGCATATGGCCTTCTAGCAAAAAATAAACAAACAAACAAAACAAAAACAAAAAAACAAAAACAAAGGAGGATCGGGAGGGGGAGAAAGGGAAGGAAAAGAAAAAGACAAAGAAAGAAATGGAAAAAAGAAAGAAAAGGAGAGAATGAGAAAAAGAAAAAATATGAAAGAAGCAAGTCTCCTGAGGAGGAAAGGAAGAGATCTGGGAACGACTTCCCTTATACCTAAGAGACACTGGAGCAGTTTTTCTTCTCTTCCTCTGAATATTGACAGGGCAGGAATATTTTCATACTCCAATGTTCAACTTATTTTTTTGGGATTCCACACTGTAGACAACAACATTGGTGGATGTTTGAGTCCCTTATATAAAATAGCATAGTATTTGCATGTAACCTATGTAGATTCTCCTGTATATTTTATTTTATTTTATTTTATTTATTTATTTTTTTTGTGGGTACCGGGGGGTCGACCTCAGGACCTCGTGTGCCATCAGGTGCCCGTGCCGCTGAGCGATATCACCGGCCCCTTTTTCGTATGTGGGTTCCGGGAGTCGAACTCGGGCCCTCGCGCTTGCCAGGCAGGTGCTTAAGCCGCTGAGCCATCTCACCGGCCCTCCTGTATATTTTAAATCTTATTTCTAGGTTACTTATAATGCCTAATACAAGGTAAATAGTGGTTACATCGTATTGTTTAGAGAATATTCACAAGAAAAAATTTGTATATATTCAATACAGATGTAATTTTAAAAAAATATTTTCAATACAAAGTTGGTAAGCCAGGTGTGCTGGCGCACGCCTGTAATCCCAGCACTCGGAGGCTGAGGAAGGAGGATTGCCATGAATTAGAGGACAGCCTGGGCTACATAAGCGAGTTCAAGGCCAGCCTGCACTACATTAAAAAAAAAACAAAAAAAAAAAACCTCAAAAAAAACCAATCAATCAATCAGTAAAATAAAATCAAAATTAAGGCAACAATGACCACTACTGCTGTTCCAAGCAAATAGACGAATATTACATAAGATATGCAAATATTGGAAAAGAGATAGCAAAATGGATAATATAATTATGCAGATAATATAATCATGTACCTGGAAATCCAAAAAGAATTACCAGAATACCCATTAGAATATGAAGTTTAATGAAGTGGCAATTATTTCTGAAAATAAAATGTTTCATAGAGACAAATAAAGGAAAATATGATGGGAGACTATTGACAAAAACCTTAAAATAACTAGGAATAAATATAAAATATGTACCTATCTGATGTAAAATGTAAACTTGTACAAGAGATACAGATAAAAGAAGAAGCTTCTATAAGTGGTTAATTCCTAGACCAGAAGATTAATATTATAAATATATTAATACATTAAAAAAATTAAAGATTTAATTTTATATTAAAAAAAAGGTTGGTGGGATTTGCCAGCATGAAACCTACAGATATGGAGGGCCACCTATTTTGAAAGTGAATTAAAAGTGATATGTTTTGAGTGCCGGGGATACAGCTCAGCGGCACAAGCACCTGCCTAGCAAATGCAAGGTCCTGAGTTCGATTCCCAGCACTCCCCCCCAAAATTGAAATGTTTTGATAATTTTATATGTAATATTTACAATCTTCTTTATAATGATTTCTTTCTATGCCATAGATAGACCATCTTTATACTGTTCAATATGGTTGCCACTAGCCTTATTCAAATTTATATTAATGAAACTTATAAATTCCGTTTTTTAGTTACACTAGCTACATTTCAAATTCTCAACAGCTAATTGAGCTAGTGGTTATCAGGCTGGACAATGCACATATGGTGTGTTTCCATCACGAAGAAAGTTCTATTGGAGATTACTGGCCTAGATTAAGAAGTCTGGAAATTTTAAATTTTTATATATAGATTACATTAAAAGCAGGCCCCAGTTTACACAAATCATGCCCAGACAACTTTATTAACCTAGACAGCATGGAAAACAAATTTTAGTATAGTAACTCAATTCTAAATTTTGAATAACTAGAGTCAAAATTTATAAAGAAAACATAATGAATTATTTTAGAAGACAAAGATAGTAATAGAAATGTTAACCCAGTAATAAGTTCTACAATTTGATCTTGTACTATAGCTCATGTATAAAATATAACATGTTTAAAATGTTTGGCATTTTTCTTTTTCAGTTAACTATCATACATTATTTGTATTATATTATACCTATATTGTTGGGGCCTAAATGTGTGTCCACTCTCAAAATTATTATAACAACGGAAATATGAATTGAGAGGTGCATTTGAGTTCCTCTTGTCAGATATACAGTAGGTATTCACTTCTTCTATTGTTGTAAAAAATCTCTTCCTCTGAGATTCATTCCATCCATCCAAATCTGACTTAATAAATAAGGGCAATTCTTCCTCATTTATTAAGGAGTCTGATACCTAGTTCATAGTCTCACCTCGTACTACAAGTTATAATATCATCCCAAGTAACTTCCATATCCACTTGGAAGACTCCACAATCTCAGTAGCTTTGAAGGTCTTTGAATTCCTTTACCTCCACTCACAGGTATGCATTTCTACAGCCAAAATCCAAATTCGTCATAGAGAATATTCTTACTGTTATATCTCGAATTCAAACACATTTCATTCTCTGATCTCAATTTCTATCTTCCTCACCCTGATTTTCATAGTACACTGATTCTTTCATTTTTATGGCTTTTTGAAGTTAAGTTCTTAATTTTCTGCATGTTATCCCTCTTCAGATTCCTTTCATCCCTACTGTAGAGACTATGGCTCTGCACTTCATTTTCATCAATATCCTTTAATGCCTCTTGATTTGTACTCTTATTTTGCTCTAATCCACTCTTATCTAAAACATGTATATAAGGCTCTTTCAGTGATTTCTCTTTTTTTTTTTTTTTTAATGTGGGTACTTGGAGTTGAACTCAAGACCTCACGCTTGCCAGCAGGCGCTTCTGCCACTGAGCGATATCAACAGCCCTTTTTTTCCTTTATGTGGGTACCGGGAGTCGAACTCAGGACCTCGCGCTTGCCAGGCAGGCACTTACACCACTGAGCCATCTCACCGGCCCTTTCAGTGATTTCTTAATGCTTCAAAATAAAGATCATATTTTTAAACAGGCCTTAAATTTAAATTTTCCTTCTGTGTAAAATCTTCTCATTGTCACTTTCTCCTTTTCTGCTCAGTTCCCATTTGTCCTTCAGCTTTCTAGCTTTCAATGGAAAGATATTCATAAATCCCTAATTAAGCCTTGGTGCCAATTCTTGTACTTTTATAGTATCTTATACTTATTCCATTATATCACTTATCATACTGTATTGTGATTTTCTGCATTTAAGTGATTTCTCAGGAAATTATAAGATCCTTGAGGGCAGAGATGGTCTTTCTCACTCTAGAACAGTCTAATATTCAGTAGGCATTTAATTATTTTTGAGTGAATGAATAATGTTGATAACTTCAAAAAAAATCATTATAATTGATGCTACATTTAATTACTTTGAGATCCAAGTTTAATAGAATGAAATATGGTAGAGTGTATAAGAAGGCAGTAGAAATAGAGCAGAGTAAGAAAGATTAGGAGCCCCAGAGTAGTAAGGGTTGCAAGGAGTACTGTAGTTTTAAATACAGTATTCAGTCTAGGCCTAATTGAAAAGGTGACATTTGAGTAAAAATGAAGGGAAGGTTTTATCCATGTAGTATTTTGGGAGAAGGGGATACAAAAGGCAAAGATGCCAATGAAAAAGCTCTGAGATGGGAACATGACCATCATGACCATGGAAGGAAGCCCATTTAGCTAGAGTACAGTGAATGAGAAGGAAAATAAGAGATGAATTCAGAAAAGCAATGAAAGCCAGACTGTATAGACTTTGTAGGCCTTTGCATTTAAATAAAATGGGAGGTGGAACTGAAGAGTAAAGGATAATCAGATTCACTTTGCCTCCTATTTTGAGAACTGGAGGGGGCAACGGTAGTGATAGAAAATCTTCATAAGAGGCTATTGAAGTAATTCAGTGAGAGATAGTGGTAACTCAGATCTGAGGGGCTGCAGCAGAGATAATGAGAAGTGATTATATCTATGATATATTTTGTAGGCAAAATCAATGGGATTTCCTGAGGGACTGGATACAGAGAAAGGAGTCAAGGAAGACTAGTATTCTTAGCTTAAACCAAATGGTGTTGACATCTGAGATAGAGAACACTACTAGAGGAACGGATTTGTGGAACTGTTTTGTAGATAACATTTGTACATATTGAATATTAGATGTCTATTAAAAGTCTAATCAGGTAGTAAGATATGGCCCTCAAATCCATGGAAGAAGTTTGGGCTGAAGCTTTCGGGGTCAAATGGCATACAAATGACATCGAAAGCACTGAAACAGAATATCATTATGGAAATGAATATTGATGGAACAGAGAAAAAAATCAAGGACTAAGCAAGCCCTGGGTATTCTGTAACATTAGGAAGTCAGAGTAAAGAGTAGGAATCAGCAACAGAGAATGATGAGTAAGTAGTAAGGTAAAAGAACAATCAAAAAGTTACAGTGCCCTTAAAACCTAGTGACACTTCACATTAACTATTGGACTTGAGAGCATGGAAAGCATCTGTGACCTGACAGGAGCATTTGAATAGAATAATGGAAGCAAAAACCTTGAAAAAGCAATTTTAGAAAAAAATGAGAAGGAATTGGATTAAGTATAGACAAATCTTTTGAGAAATTTGTTTCAAAAGAGAGCAAAGAAATGGGAAAATAACTGGCACGCTTTGGATGCTTATGGAAAAATACAGAAGAGAACATGTTAGAACAATCATCTGCGTATTTATGAAATCACTAAGAGCTAAGACTGGAGTTAAGACTGGAAAGTATGAGAGTGAGCGATAATAGGTTAATAGTCTGTTATCATGAAACTAAAGAGGGAGGAGGGAGGAAGAATGACCTGGAGGAAGTTATGGGTATAAAAATATCCACTTCCAGGCCCAGTCTTCTTGAGCTAAGGGAAAAAACAGGGCCCACAGTTTGGAAACTGTGGAAGAAGCAATAGATTCAAAGGAAAGCCAATTTCCATTATAGCAAGAAAATGACTGGAAGTAAAATTGAGATAAGTCTGGGTATAGAATATTGCTGATGATGGATCACGAACTCCTGCAGGCACAGAAGAGCTTTGGTAGTTGGACAGGGATAAGAAACAGAACAGAAGAAGTGATACACAGAGCCTCATGGCACTGGATGGCAAGAGATAAGGTCTGCTGTGAATATCTGAGGGTTCTTGCAGTGACAAACATGAAATAAAGATTAGTAAGCTCAATCCAGGTGGACTCAAGAAAGATAATGATCGTCGTGCATGCTATGGGGCTCGGCAGTTCAGGGCATGTGTGGCTCTTTTTTGATACCTCTTGGGGAAGAATGTGCTGCCCCTAGTGCTGGAGCTCCCCTTGAACCATGAAAGTATCAGTGGAGTTGAGGCCAGCTCAATTTATTGTTAACCATTCAGGAAATTCATGTGACCCTCATTCACATGGATTTCTGGTCAAATAGTTTACAATTTAAAAAATCTTCCTGCTCTAGGGAAGAAGTAAGCTAACTTTTCATAGCAAAGTTTGGTTTTACTTACATCTGTATTACAGGAGCGATAGCGTTTCCTTTCCCCAAGGCAGTATTTTCCACCTCCTGAAGTTCTGAAAAAACATTTTGTTTAACAAGTGAACATAATATATCTATCCACACAAAGAGTACATATATCGTTTAATGAAGGCATATAAAAAGTTACTCTAAGAAAATATAAAATGTGACATTTTATTAATTATTAAAATAATCATGCTGGCAATTGCTATAATTATGGTTGTTGAATATAAAGATTAAGACAATTTACTATGAGTAGTCTTTAAGACTTTATTGTCATGATTTACATTAAGAAACTTTTTATGTATTTTCTAATTACCATATTACATACTCAGTTCCACACAATGAGCTTTTAAAAAAATCACTTATTTATACTGAAAGCCATTTAAAAAATATAATTTGACACTAGATGTTTACCAAGAAAGAATAAAAAGTTTGTTTTTCTTCCAGATGCGAAGCAAAGAAAAAACACTACATAATTTTCTGGAAATCGCTCTAGTTTAATATAAATAATATAGAAATGAGTTTCCATCTCATTTTAAATATTACATGAATTTAAAAATTAAATCCAAAAATCAGATGGCTTTGCATTATATAAATCTTTATATTGCATCCAAATTAATGAAAAAGCAAGATGTCAAATATTTGAGTTACGTAAGTTAATCTATAAAGTAACATTAGCGAGAGCCATATGCTATTACTTGGGCATGGCATTATCAAATGGAAAAGAACTAACTTCTTTTTAAAAGAAGTTCAGGTTATTCACTTACATGTGTGGGTATATTATTTATCAGGGAGTTTTATACTTTGGGTTATTGATTTGCAACAGCATGAAGTTGAATTTAGATTAACTGTTCTGCACTTGCTTAAAAAGGATCAAGCTGACTGGTATTGATGAATAATTAAAGCTATATTTTGAATATATTTTGAATACCAGTGAATGCTGGTTCGAATGGAGGAAAGGAAACTGCTCAGTTTGAACAAGTTAGAGAGAAATGTGTTGGTAGTATAAAAACAAACGTGTTGGTCATAGTGGGGATGGTGGTAGTAATGAAGAGCTTAAGAACGGGTAACAGGAACCTCTGTTTAGCAGGAAGGTAATAAAGTGGTAGAAAGTGGGAGAATGGAAACAGAACTAATTTAAAGGGGAACGATTTTGAGCAAAAGGGAAGAAAAGAGAAGAAACAAGATGTCTGGAGAGAGAAACCAAAGAGAAAAGCCCTAAGTTAAAAAGGGGAACAAATAAACATAAAAATAGATCATCTTTTATCCCAGAGTGGGGAAAGGAGACCTGTTGTCATAATATTATTCCGCACCAAATACTAGCTAGGAAAGAAGGCCCTCAAGCTCAGCTCTAGACAAAAATGGACACTTGACATCCAGCAGTGTAGTTTCAGGGAGGACAAGAAGAAAGTACAGCTAAAGGGACAGTCCACCTGTAACAAGCATTGGAGGGAGGGAAAAACAATAGAGCTAGCAAAGAATACTGATGGGCTGGCCTTTTGCCAGGAGGACTCTGGCTAGCAAAGAGTAGCGAGAAAGGAGCAATCTGACCTGCATAAAACAGTCTTGAGGAGAAAAGTGGTGGCAACTTAGGAAGATGATTAATGGGGGCATGTGAATGGAAACTATTTTAACACATGGGCAGTATTCTTTTCATTGTGATTTGTGATGCGAATCAAGGCATTTCAACCCTTGAAGTGCTCTCATTGGTCCTTTTAATACTAATGTAGCAGTAATAATTTTATGTGACATGTGAAAAGACCTTAGGTTTCCTGGGAATAATGATAATGTAGCAAAACCAGACCTGAGTTCATCCATTATTCAGTAGTTTTTGGAGAAGGAAATCTATCTGATTATTACTAGATTAAAAGTCTGGCTTACCTAGGACAGATACACAATGTTTTTCTATTTTTTTTTAAGTTTTATTTTTAGTTACGCAGTAAGGGAAAAGGAAGAAAGTCTGTCTAACAAAGCTCTTCCACTTTCTCGTGCCTATTGCTTGCTCTGAAGACAAGCATTTGGCTCACTAGAGAAACGTTTTTACAGATAACATGTGAAACCACAGCTTTGAATCATTTCCAACTGTGTCTTTTTGTTGGCTCTGGCTTACTTTAGCTACTTACGCTGGACTGTCACAGTGTCTTAGGGATGAGGAGACGCCTCCCCCGCAGGTCCTGCTGCACTCTCCCCATAGTGACCAGGGACCCCAGCCCCCATCTATGCTCTGGGGCCAAGTGCCAAAAGGAACACAATCTCCCTGATAACACCACTGCAAGATTTCACAGAAAACACAGAATTAGTTTTTAGGCAGATAGAGCTAACAGGATAGAAATACAAAAAGGTCAGGTAATGACCAATTTGAAGCATTAGCATTCTCAAAATAGATAACACAGTTCTTTAACTGTGTTTAGACATCAGTGAAGGTGCATGTGATTTGCAAATTATCTTTAGCTAGACCATGATTTATAAATCTCTAATATGTACCAGGAGTTCTCAAAAACGTGATTTTGCCTTCGTTTTCTTTGTCTCTTCTTCCATACTTCTAATGTTTCTCATTATAAAGCAAGCTACAGGCCTCAAAGTCTCTTTAGATACTTTAGCATTTTCTTTAAAAATTTTCTTTATATCCATCCTACTATTATTAGACTCATGGAATGATAACGCAATATGGAAAGTTCCTCAGTAAGGAATTTTTATGATGGTAATTGCTCTTTCTTTAAAAAAAAAAACTGGTTGAGGCTACAATAGTAAAAGAATGCGTTGTGGCATTTCATCTACATGAGCACTGCAGACATAATAAAAGTAATGCCAAGACACTAGGGACTGGATACAAAAAAAACCCTTATATACACTGACTAGCCATGTGTATGGCCTCTGCATAAGCATGTGTGTTGGAATTCTGCTCAGCTTTACTCTCGGCAATAAACCACACATACTGCACCTATGTAGAAAGCCAGGAATAATTTATTGAGAAGCAGACATCACATAATCAGCTCATAACTCTAGCATGATAAATCTTATTTGCAGAATATGGCAAAACAAAAGTCTTTAAAAAAAAAAAACAAGCATTTGTAGGCTTTTTATCAAACATCAACAAGCCCAACTGATATTATGAAAGTCATTTGTTTATATGAATAACTATAGGGAATATCATTATTAGAGTTGAAAGTCAGCAATGTTAGATTATTAAATAAAAATTCAAATTTATACGAAAATGTAACGGGACTATGACATGTGAAGCTTAGAAAGTTATCAGTTTGTTATATTAATTCTATCACCAAGTTTGTTGGTTTTACCTCCAAGATATATCTGGAATTCTTTCACTTTTACCTTCTTCATTGGTACCACCCTAGAAAAACTGGCAAATGGAGTAGCTTCTTACCTGCTCACTCTGCCTCCATTTTTTTCTACTAGAATTTATTTTACATAGGTAATTCAAATATAACTTTTAAAAAACATATTACCACATCGTGTTATTATTATTTTTTTTTTTTTGCATGAAAGACCTCGGTGGTTTCCTTCTTCCCTAAACTGGCCAACAGCAGGCAGGTGATCCAGCCTCTGGGTCCCTCTTCAGTCTCAGCCTCTTCTTTGCACTGACTGCTCCAGACACACTAGCTTACTTTCTTTTTTCTTGATACACAAAGCTCTTCCCTCCTTAGCACAACTGCATTTGGTGATTTAGTTCTCCAAACTGTTTTAGTGCTCTCTTAATACTATTTTAGTGCTCATTTAATACTATTTTAAGTTATCTTGTTTATCTTTTACATTACTTCTTTGCTTTCACTTCTTAGAATGTAAGACCTTTGAGGGGCACATATGGCTATTTAAATTCATTAAAAGAAAAAATTCAGTTATTCAGACCCACTAGCCACACTTCAAGGGTGCCATAGTTACATATGGCTAGTGGCTACGATGCTGGACAGAGCAGACACAGAACATTTCCATCATCACAGAGTGTTTTACTTGGCATGTAGTAGGCATGCAACAAACATTTATTAAATAAATAAATACTTAGGTAAATTATGGAATTCTGCATCATGTTTTGGCTACTACATGCCAGGAAAGAACTAGAGTATTAGAGGGTTAAGAAAGGCAAATTCATATTTGGTTCCCTGCCCTTGGGTACATACTTGGATCTTAGTGATTTGTTTTAGTAGCTGCAACAACATAAAAGGCTTTTTTTGTTTGTTTTTTGTTTTTTTCTTTTAATTTGGGTGCTAAGTCATGATCACCTGTCTATGAAAAGGGAGGTAAGAGGAAGTCAAAATTTGGTTGGCTCTTAAGGAAAATACTCTGACTCCAAGACTGATAAATATTAAAATCGGTAGTACATGCCTATAATCCCAGCATTCTGAGAGGCTGAGACAGGAGGATTACACATTGTGGCCCAGACTATACAATTTAGGGAATTAGCAAGACTCTGACTAAAAAATAATGAAGAAAGATTAAATGATTGTGTTTTGGACAATGAAAATTACCATGAAGAAAAAACAATCACATACCTAAAATGCTGAAGAG
This sequence comes from Erethizon dorsatum, assembly GCA_028451465.1. Lineage (NCBI taxonomy): Eukaryota > Metazoa > Chordata > Mammalia > Rodentia > Erethizontidae > Erethizon > Erethizon dorsatum. The sequence goes on from CM051833.1 coordinate 105,000,766, forward strand.
TCATTCAGCTCAACCCATAATATAGTAGCCACTCTGGGAGCAGGGCTGCTGCTGATAATGTATACTTGAAAGGAGGAGAATGTTCCTCCGCCAGCTTTTATGACTTACCCGGTTGGTGTAGAACACCAAATATTTTATAATGATATATCAATTGTTTTAGACATTTACCTATACGAAGTCAGAGCATTGGGGCAAATAATCTCCAGGTTTGCATTTTTGTTACTACCAGTAGCTATGTGTAATTATATTTATGCCTGCACCTATTTTTTAAGGCAAATAACTGAGCAGTGCAGTCGTGGCCAGAAATTACTGATTTGCAATTAATGGAAACTGACACTAGAACCAGCTCATATAATAAAATGTGCCTACTTTTTTCAAGTTGGAGACTTAGCATTACTGACTTCAAGTAACAAAAAAGCTTGATTTTACATTTATTTTATATAAACATAGAGTTAGATCTAAAGCTCAAATGGACATCAGGATTCATGTGGCCTAAACATTTTTTTCAGATGAGGAAACCAGAACCTGAAAGAGAGGACTTGTCCAACATCACTTGTTGGGAGGAAAGGGATTATCTGTCCAAAAATACACAAAAATCAGTGGGAAAAAGATCAATTAGAGGCATAGGATATACCTGAAGACATTTAAGAATAATATTATTTTTACTCCTTAAAATACAAAAAACCACTAGAAAGATTAAAAAAGAAAAACCACTCGGCTATACACCATGTGTTATTTCAGACCTCCTTGAGTATACCAATGATTTGTAGAGAATATTTTCACATTTTTCATTTTCAGGGCAAAAGGAACTGTGAGGCCACAAGGACATGGAACAAGATAATATTGCTATACATGTTTCTAGGATGCTCTCAAAATGTATGGCAGTGAAAGAAGTCACAGAAATAACCACATTTTCCTTTTAAAACGTATTCTTGGGTTGGGGAGTGTAGCTCAGTGGTAGAGCATGTCCCTAGAACTCACATGACTTTGGTTCAACCACTGTGCCCCCCACAAAAAATTTAAAAATAAACTTTATTCTTAAGGTAAAAGATAAATACACTACTTAGTTTTTTAAAATGTTACTCAGTTCTTGTCATTTATTTCATAAATAGTTTGCAAGAAGAAATTTTACTGCATACATTCATGCTTTCATTATATCTATTCCTTGAAGTTATAATAAACAATTTTAGCAGAAAGTTAAACAACAAAATGAGTGGCCAAAATATGAATTGTACTACTATAAATATCAGCTATTTAGCAATTCACAAGAGACTAGTCTCTAGTTTAATAATGAGCGAACAGCTTAGTTAACTAGTTTACAAGATAACAATTTTGTTCTGTGTAGGCAACTCTTACCATAAATCCTAGTTCTCATTCTAGTAATATTTTAGGGTCCAAGGTACAATACTTTCTTTTCTTTTATTTCTTTAACTATAAAACGGGAATAAATTTTAGTTCTTGATTCCATATTGGTTTAGATTAGGACAACTTCAAAAATTAGTTAAGAGCATATATACCTTCGAAGAAGTTAAAAATCTATCAAACAACTTGTTTGATTTTGATCTCTGGAAGAAATGGTGTGTGTGTGTGGTTTGTTTTGTTTTGTTCTGATTTCTCTTTTGTATTTATATGAAAGAATCTCTTTGGAATTCCTGCTACTTTCCTCCTTTGTTAGTAAATATCTTGATGCAGTGTTATGATTTTAAAGAGAAGAAAGTTATTTAACTTAATAAAAGGGCTTGAAGAAGCCCATAGGGACTTCATGTGGATCAAGTGATTTGAGGACTTTTCTAGATGTTTGCATTAAGCAATAATATAAAAATTTTAATGTGTGTAAATCATGAATAGAATAATTACATTCCACTAAATAAAGAACTTAAGTATATAAATCCTATGAGCATATAAAAGTCAAACGTTGAGTGTAGTATCATTTGTTTTTATCCTTTTTAACATGAAGTTGCCAAACCTGTAAAAGTGCTATATATAGAGGCACAGAATCTTAATTTTTTTAAACTAGGAATGTTAAATAGGCAAATGTAAACCAGGTTCTAATCTTTACTCTCAAAGGTTATAACAAATCTAGTGATTTTGGATTGTTCTGAACAACACTCTTGTAACAGATAAATTGGATAAATTTGGCCTTCCTTTGCTAATTCAGGTGTGTTTCACAAAGGTGAAAGACATCAAACCATCACATTCCAATAATAAAATCTCATATTTTTAGTTTTGATTTTCCACATTCTTTCTAAATTCAATATGTTTTAAACATTATCTGGAAAGATAGCATATGCCAATGAAGCTTTAAAAGCCTTCTTAAAATGATACAATAATATTCATTGCTAAACATCTCTTGCTACTAAATTTCATGATCCACATCAGGGACTATCTTTAATCAAGATATATTATAAATCAAACAATGTAACTTTTGAGAGTTTGTCAGAATTTCATGTAGGAAAATTTTAAGATGAATATACACAACATTTTAAAATAATTTTTTTTTTCTTTTTAACTAGAATAATTTTAGGATGTGATGATACATCTTGTAATAGTCAGAACTGGGTCCACTCAGCATCTGGAATGAGTGACCTCAAAGGAAATCCTAAGATTTTTAAAGAAAGTCATATTGGTGATTCAATATAGAACATTTGCACAAGTCAGAAGTGCTGAGGGTTGGAGCACATCACTATTAAAAGTGTTATCTTTCTCATATGCAGGTGCAGGAAAGCTTTAATTACATTACAGTCCAAATTTTAAATCAGAAATTGTCATTCCATACTGCAGTATTTAATTTTTTAGAGCAATCAGAAGCTATTCTTTCTTCAATTCCAGTGTTTACAGTTAAGGGTCTGATCAATACATATATTCTACCCTAAGTAAGGTAAGATCTAAGGCTGCAAATATCCTATTATATATCCCATGCTTTAGCAAGGCATATAACAATCCTATTCTAATCCAACTGTATGTTTCCTATGCAAAGATATTAGGAATCAATGTCACTTACTTGTAATCCCAAATGCTGAGCTATATCTCTAAATGAATCTTGTAGAATCATTAAATCAATCTTTTGGCAATACACCAAGTATTTGAAACCACCTTTGTGGTCAACAACAGGGATTATAAGGATTGGGTTTTGATTATCCTTAATATCCTGCTCAGTAACAATGCCAACACGACTACTGAAGTTTTTACAATCTAAATCCTTATTTACTACTTCATCAAATATAGCATCCCTCTGATTCCTGTCCAAAGGGCTATTGCTGATGCTATATGCAAGGAAAGTTCTCTGGCTGAGAGTCATATTGATTGATTTGTAGGAGACTGACCCATGGACACAGAGTACCAGCACACTGCCTGGGCTCATCAAATTTCCTCTGGTTAATGCTACTGTCCCTGAGCACATCCATTCAGACCATATGGTTCTTATTCAGTCCTTGAATGGCTTATTCAGGCAAACATCCAATGGCTGTAATAGCGATGTCAGACCCCCCAGGACTCACACACAGATCAGTTTTTAATTTTTTGGCCATATTTCTTACTCCATCTGCTAAATGTGCATGGAACAGTTCCCATACTTACATGGAACATTTGTGGAACTGCGCCCCTGGGCAGGAATCCCATATCTTTTGCAGCCAGAATTTGACGAGATCATCATGGATCCAATCCTCTGGATATATCTATGCTATCACTCAAGCAATATTTCTATCCCTCCCTTTTAAAAAGAGATTTATTCGGAAAACTCTGAGCAGCTTTGGTTTTATTCTGCTGGCTAGACAGGGTGTACGTTTTTTCTTGTTTCTTTTGATGACAGTCTTTTTGAAACTCAAGAGTTAAGATCCAAGGTTGTGAATATTCCATTTATGTCTCTGAGACACACAAACTCATTCTTATACTCTCTGATGCTAACTGCTGCCACTTAAGACAGTCTGGCAATGAATTATCTGTCCATAGTCATCTAATATCATTATTGGAAAAATAATAATGAAAAGTAATGATGATACTCTAGTAACATACAGTAGCTTCCCTCTAAAGAAGCCCACAAAAAGCTTATGGCGATATTGTCTCATTCCATCCTCACTGTATCTGAGAAATATGTAGAAATCAGTTTTCTTTTTTTTTTTTGTGGGTACCAGGGGTCGACCTAAGGACCTCGCGCGCCAGCAGGTGCCCGTGCCTCTGAGCGATATCACTGGCCCTTTTCTCGTATGTGGGTACCGGGAGTTGAATTCGGGGCCTCGCACTTGCCAGGCAGGCGCGTATGCTGCTGAGCCCTCTCACCGGCCCCAGAAATCAGTTTTCTCGCACTTAAAAAACTACATTATTTTACCAGTTGTCACACAGTAATATATTTTTTAGCTCAATGTTCTGCTCATATTGCTTCCTTATTGTGATTCCTGAGCTAAGAAACTGTTACAGGTCCATAAATGAAAAATTCAGTTAGCATTAAAAGGTGAAATACATTTTTAGCATCTATCTCAGACTTAGTGACCTACTTTTTTACTGTGACTATGAAAAACTGCTTTTTCCTGTGCAAATTTTCTCATTGTAAGATAAGGCAATTCAGAGTCAGTATAAAGGGGCAAAGATTTCATCTCTGGAAACAATCAATCGTAGGATGAAACTCAGCTCTACCATTAACTTGCTCTGTAATCTTTGGCTCCTAAGGCATACCTTTTTCATCTGTAAAACAGAGTTAAAACAGTACCCAACTCAGAGGATTTTGTTAGTATTAAACAGAAGAATGAGTGCAAAGTACCTAGCAATATATGCCTAGCATAGCATCAGTACTTTTAAAATATTCATTAACATTACCATCATTGTTACTGGGAATGTCAACTAGTTTTAGATGGCAAATTTACAGACTAACCAAAGTTGATAAAATTAATTGAAAATTCCCCTTTAATTTTGTTGCTAGTACTTTGCATGGATATTTCACTTTAAGTCAAAATTCTAAGCTTTGATTTAATTTCCAAAGAGATATAGCTCTAAATGTAGTCTGCACTAGCAACAGTAAACATGCTTCTGTCTTAAGGAAAAAATAACAGAAACCAACAATAATAAAAATTTATACAGGAAATAACATCGTAAATACATCTAATAAAAAATAAATTGAGAAGTGTTCATCTCATGTGTCTAGTTCTTTTTTTTCTTAAAAATTTAAATTGATTTAGTTCTCTGAGTCTTCATAAATTCAGTTTTTGTGGATGCTTTGAAGGTCTTCTATATTTTTCCTTTATTTTTTCCCATTCTAGTAATCTGCATTTATAGTTTTTTTTTTTTCCTATGTTTATTCATTTTAAGACTTGTTAGTGCCATTCCTAAAACTATCTAACTCCCATGTTTCTGGATGTATGACCGAGATTTGTTCTGTAGATTAATTTTAGATGGTAATAGCCAATATATTGACTTTATAGTAGTCTACTTTTAATGTCATGGACAAACAACCATTTGACACAAAACTTTGCTACAGTTATAAGGTCCTTAAAGTAGTTTTTCATGCAGTCCTGGTTGTTCTTTGGAGGTATGTCAGAAGCTAGCAATGGTCCACAGTCAGGGTAAAGGGAAAGCAAGGGGCTCTTTAAGCCACAGCCTTATTATTTTTTTTTAAATGTATATGTTAAAATTCTGTAGACTTCATTTGAAGAAAGGATCCAAAAGTTGACAACCATTAACCTAGATTAAGAATGCGAGTCTTTAGAAATCAAATACATTTTGCTCCCATATTAACTGCTTTCTTTTATCTGTGCTTATTTCTAATTATGCTTAGGAATAATTGTATTTCCCCTCTTTTGCTTATCTAAATTTAAATTCAGTATCTTTAGTTTTAATATGATTTGAGGGTGTTTTCTGAGTATCCCTCAAAATTGTAATTTCTAAGAAATATGTTTTCTCTATCCTATATGCATATAGCTGTAAAATATGATATTTGAGGGCCCTTCTATTTAGCAGAAATGATAAGAATTTAAATATGTTTTTACAACTTAAATGATTGGTGAGGTTGAGCCATGTGTTCGTGATTATATCTTCTAAAATGCTTGTGGGAGGGCTCTGAGGTGTTTAAAAAGAATTCTTTATGCTTTAGCTTAAAAAATAAAGTAAAATAAAAAGCCCTCAGGACTGGTGAGTTTTAGTGTAGAGAAACAGAAATGGGCCCAAACACTAGATCGAAGTGCAAAAACCAACAGCAAATAAAGAACCAGATTCTCACTGTGACTTTGCCCCCTTGCAGCTATGTCTTTCTTCTGAGTACAGACTGATAGAAATTGCTACTTATTTTTGACACAAATTATTGGTTCCAAAATAAACCTAGACTGTTGTTTCAAGAATGTAGTTCCTAATATTTGCTAATACTTCAGTGAACGAAAAGAAGGAATTTTTGGTAGTGCGTGAAGGTCTCTGTATTTTTATTGGTACTTACAAAAATCTAAAAAAAAAAATCCTTAATCCTTTTAAAATGACCCTATCAATTCACATATTGAGCCCAATTTACCAACATTCCCGAACTCAGCATGGAAAAGCCATCAACGTGGCACAAGGTCATAGGTCCTGAATGAAGCCATCGGCAAGGATTAATAAACTGTGACAGCTGCCCAAAAGCTTTCATTCTTTTTATTTGAACATCCCACTGCAAACTGAGATTCAGTATAATTTTTGTTGAAAGTAGCCCAGCTAACATGGAAGAAGTCAGAACTGAGAACAGATGACAAGTAGTAGTACTTTAAATCCAGTCCTTGACAATAATGCCTAGAATTTACAAATGTAATAATACCTAGAGAATTTCAAAAGTAGCATATAACTATGCTTATCTGTTTGAACGATTCCTAGTAATATTTTTGAAAACTAAACCAAATAAACTAAAATTATTTAGCTCTAATTTCTATGTTCAATAAACTGTATTATTATTCTTCTACTATTAGTCCTTTCTCTTATATTGCAATTTAAAAGTTACTTTAGTTAAACTATAAAGTCCATTTTTGGGTCATATAATCTTTCCTAGGGATCATTTACCAGAAAAAAAAAAAACAACTAGGTTATATTATATGACTTAATAGACTATAGTGTAAGACTATAAAATTGTTAGTGAGTTTTTTTGGTACAAATATACATATTTGTACCAACAGAAAGGAGAAACTGACTTGGAAAATAATTACTGTAATTTACTAATAGATGCATATTTGTAGATATCAAGATAGGACAACAAACCATCAAGCTAGGAATTTATTATTTTAAAGTACATTTTAAATTAATACACAAGATTTTCTAGTGGTTGAATATCAGCATTGGAAATTTATCAGTTTAGCCTACATGTCAAACAGCTAGTAAATCACTTGAGCTTACCCCCTTTTCAATATTCCCAGTTTGACATAGTGTCCCCTCAGCTGCTGGAATACTGTTGGTGACACAGCGGTTGCTTTTGCTGAGGCACCACAGCTCTCTACACACTTCCTAGGAAAGAAGGCAAAAGCAAGTTGGTCAGGAATGGAGACTAACACCACGTCCAGTTTTTCCATAGAATACACTCGTAGTCATTCAGCATTACTTATAAAGAGACCCCAGGCCTCTTGCTGCTGTTGGAGCATCAGAGTGAGGATTCTGAAAGAGGTTCTTATAGATTAAGGTTACTCATTTCACAGAATTGTTTACACATTTAGTAGATAGAGTATGTCTTAGCTTTTAATATTGATTAGGATCTTTTCACAATAGTGTACACTGATTTCATTAACATAGAAAAGTAGGGTAAAAGAATAACTTGTTGGAGGTAATATATGTTTATTATACTCAAGAATATATAATAGCACAACTTACCAGTTAATAGTGTTGCTAAGCAGACTAGGCAGCTAAGACTTCCTAGATCTATACAGTATACAAATAAAGACAATTTTAATATGGAAGATTGATCTATCTATCTATTTATCTATCTAGAGAAGGACAGAGAAAGAGGGAGAGAGATCATGGGAATCAGTAGGAAATTAATGTATGAATTTGAATAGATATGAAGTATATGTTTACAATTAAAATATGATAATCTGGAATGCAGAGATAAATTAATATATATTTAATTCTTTTGCTTTTATTCCCCAACTGTTCTTTTAACTCTCAAAACACAATTATAAGAACTCATGACACATAAATATGATTCAGAAATAGAGCAGTAAAATACTGAAGTCACTTAAGTTAACTGATCCTACAAGTGGTAATGCCCTACACGATACTATTGAAAATTTGAAGATATCTCTTTGGGTGCCCCTTATCAGGCTGAAAGGAAGACATATAATACCCATCAGGCTTTAAAATACTTAAAAAAATTTTTTTAAACTCCATTTGCATAGCTAGTAAGCAACAAAAAAAAAGACAGAAAAAACATGTACTGTGAATCATAATATAAACATAAATTTTTCCTTTTATAACACAACTTATTACAAAATCTACTTTTTTCCCAGGATTTTTAATATACTACTATAGCTTTCTTTTTCTATAGGATATGCCAGCAGGCGCCCGTGCCACTGAGCAATATCACCGGCCCCCTTTTCGTATGTGGGTTCCGGGAGTCGAACTCGGGCCCTCACGCTTGCTGGGCAGGCGCTTAAGCCGCTGAGCCATCTCACCGGCCCTGATTTTTAATTTTATGTTCTAAATATATTCTTTTAGTTTAATATTTTAAAAGCACTAGGAGTAACATTTAAGGACTTCAAAATACCATCACATGTGTAAAGTCTACCCAACCTCAAAGAGTAGTGAGTTCACAAAACAGAGAAGCATTAATAGAATAGTGTCTATAAAGATTTCAAATTTTTTTGTCCCTAATTTTATCCCTGGATAATACTTCTGATCTCTTATGTCTTTATTAGGCCTGAATCTTCCTTTAGACAAAGGTAAAAGAAGCCCAATGTTTACTTCAGATGAAACAGTGCAACGATAAACACATAACTTCAATCAGGAAAACATATAATTTAGTTAAATTATAGAAACTATTTCTCAAAGTACCTTGAAGAATATCTACTCACACTTAACTTTTTTCAAACCTTAATTCAAGATTCAGAAGACACCCTCTTAAAGTACAGAGAATGATGCATTTTGAAAGATAAATTTCTTCCTCTAACAAGAATTTGTTACCTTAGTGGGCTCCTGGGGGTTCAGATTTTGGTAGGACATTAACTTCTCATAGATCATTATATAAAGTATGGAATTGGAAATCTACGTTGGGAAACACAGATTCCAAGATGTTAATTAGTCAAGGAAAACCCTCTGAAGAGTTTTCAAATAGCTCTCACAATTGGAATCTCAACTCGAGTAAGAAAGATTTTGATATCCAATTTAGGAAGATTAAAAAGAGATATTCCCTTGAAAGATAAAAAGCAAGAAAAAATTCATTCATTTCATACCAAATAAGCAAGAAATACACGGCCTGAGATTACCTAAGAACAATGTCATACTTTCACAATACCCATCTTTCTCTAAACTGCTGCAATCTAGAACACGAATGATATATTACATAGATGGATCAGTTTTACTTGCACATAAATATTAGTTATTGAATAAACACCATGTTATGGTTTGTGTCTAGATGTCCCCCCAAAGCCCCATGAAGTCATGGGGGATGGGCTTTTCAGAGGTGGTTGAATTTAAAGTTTGTGATTGAATAGTGGTGCAATGCTGGGATTAAGAGTGTGAGTGCTGGGCCGGTGAGATAGCTCAGTGGCATAAGTGCCTGCCTGGCAAATCCGAGTTCCTGAGTTTGACTCCCAGAACCCACATAAAGGAAAAAAAAAGGGGGCCGGTGATATCGCTCAGCGGCACAAGCGCTTGCTGGCAAGTGTGTGGTCCTGAGGTCCACTCCCGGTACCCACATAAAAAAAAAAAAAGAGTGTGAGTGCTACACACTCCCTAGGGTGGGTAGGCTGCATACAATACAAGGGACAGAAAGAGGCTTGTTCCTATTCCTTCACTTGTTGCTTTCGCTGTCTTCTGCTGCCATGAAGTGGTTGCCCCTCTGCCATGTGCCACCCTACCTTGGAGCCAGCAGATTACAGACTGAAACCTCTACAAATTGTGAGCTAAATAAACCTTTCCTCCTTTAACTTTGGGTGTAGAGTATTTTGTCCCAGCAATGAGAAAAGTAACTAGGACACCATGACACAGGTTCCAACCGCTAATAAAATAAAATGCATGCCAAAATTTTTTGCTTCTTGGGAGATTTGTATAATTTTCACCATAGCAGAGAGAAGAATGGCTACCAACAAGAAATCAACCAGCAACAAATGCTGGTGAGACTGTGGTGAGAAAGGAATGTAAACTAGTACAACCACTATGGAAACCAGTATGGAGATTCCTCAAAAAACTAAAAGTAGAAATTCCCAGCTATTCCCCTTCTAGATATCTTCCTGAAAGAGTGAAAGATGTCATACCACAATGATGTATTCATACCCATGTTTATAGCAGCTAAATCTTGAAAACAGCCTATATGCCCATCAACAGATGAATGGATAAAAAATGAGCTATTTACATACAAAGGAGTGCTACTCTGCCATAAAAGGGATAAACGTCAGTCATTTGTATGAAAATGGGTGCACCTTGAGATCATAATATTAAGTGAAGTAACTCAAATGCACAAGCTTAACTATCACATGGTTTCCCTTATATGAAAAACTCTATATATATGTGTGTGTGTGTGTGTATAAAATGAAGTAAAAAACAGATAACAGGAAAAAAAGGTATTCTAATCTAACGCAGACAATGTATATAAAAGTGTACCTTCCAGCACTCAGGAGGCTGAGGCTGGAGGAGCACTGTGAGTTCGAAGCCAGCCTGGGCTACAAAGTGAGTTCAAGGCCAACCTGAACAGCATAGTAAGACCTTGTCTCAAAAAAAAAAAAAAAAAAAAAAGGTACCTTGACTTAGTACAATTGTCTTACATTTTTTCATGTTCTTTGGCCTATTAGTCTGATTTTCAATCTGTATATAGTATATGATAATTAATTTTATAAGATCTTATAAGATAAATAAATGAATCTGATGCTGGAAAAATAAAAGGTGGTGGAGGGAGGAGGGAAAAAGAAGGGAATTGAAATGTGTTATGTACATGTACCAATCCCCTACAGTGCATGTAATCATTATGTACTGAAAACATGTACTAATGCAAGTAAAACACACACACACACACACACACACACACACACGAAGTGATGGGGTATAGTTAATGACAGAGGATAATGACTTTTTTAGTTAGCCATCAATTTAGCTTAGAAAGAAGAGTTTCTTTCACGTATTTGTGATTCCTGATAGAAGATTAGTATCATGACTTCTATGAACTAATACATCATTATCTGTGTGTTAGGCTTCCCTCTACAATCCTAACTTTCATTTTGGAAGGACTCTGTAGGGGAAATTAAATTTTGGGCTGGCCATTGAATTTAAGAAAGGCGAGAAAAGTTATCAACAGCCTCAATGAAGGACATTTCTGTTACAAGAGAGTGAAAATTTGAAATGGAATCTTTAATTTTCATGGAATCAACTTCTAACCAACTACAAGGATTGCCTGGCAATGCAAAGGTAATAGTAATTTTTGCCATTCATTTAAGTACATTTATTGAGAATCCACTATGCAGTAGGTATTATATTGATGATATGAAAAAATAGTACTATCCCTTGTATTTCATGAAAACTAGGATGAAGGTAGGAAACAGTCACACATGCAGCAGTGGAGTACTACTCTATGATAAAAGTTTTTCATTTCTATGACAGAATTAGAACAATGATGACAATACGGTCAGGTCTTTTCCAATCAGATTTTATTGGCACATTTTAGGCACACGTAACGATCACACGCGTCACAGAGAATCTGTGTCTGTGCGTGACATAACCGCTTCTTTTCCCGTCCCCTACCCTCCCTTCAACACCTCCTTGCCTCCCCATGTACAAAAGCTTCATTTCCACATTTTCCTTCTTTCATTATTGAAAGAAGGGGAAGATCAAGAATTTTTATGAAACTAATTTTTTTATTTTAATGAACTATAATTACTTTGTTTTTTTGTTTGTTTGTTGTTTTTTGAGACAAGCTGGCCTCGAACTCACTATGTAGCCCAGGCTGGCCTTGAACTTGTGGCAATCTTCCTGTCTCAGCCTCCTGAGTGCTGGGATTACAGGCATGTACCACTGCTCCTGGTTATAATTATTTCTTAAATTTTCTTGTCTTTTGATGTTACAATAGACAAGATTCCTGAGGGCAGGGTCTGTGTGCTTCTAACAGCCTTTATGTTCCTTTTTGGCAAAATTAAAACTTGGCATTTTATTTGGTCTGCCAATTTTTGAAGATAAATTTTCCATGCCTACAAAAGACTAAAAGATTGTAAACAACCCACTGCCCAAGACTTGTTAGCAAATGTTTATTTATTATCTGTGTGTTTACTATGTCATTAATGAAAACTGCTTCTTATATCTTACCAGTATTTTTTTAATTTCAATTTTTTTCTTTTAAAATGCATCCTTTAGTAGATAGGAAGGGATTATTTTACTTATCTTTCTGAAAACATTTATTTACTCTTATTTTGAAAAATACTTTAACTTTGCTAGTCCAACTGCTGGCTTTTGTAATAGTCTTTCTAGTTGCTTGTAAGAGCTTCAAGAATTTCTTTAGTGCTGTTTCATTGCTGTATCTAAGTGTTCTTTTCTTTATCTTCTTGGGACTCATGGTCTGAGGATTTGGTTTTGTTTCTTTCTTAGATTCAGATTCTTTCAGTATGCCTTTTGCTTATTCTTAGCATTCTTTTTTTCTGGAACTCTTCATCAGTCTATATGGGACTTTCTCCTTTGAAACACTATTTCTCTTAATTTGGCTTTCATGTTATTTTTTTGTTGGGGGGCATTAATTTTCAACCTCATTGTGGGTTATTCCCTTATGTTGTTTATTATTTTGTATGCAAGCTTTTCTTCAGCAAACATAATTTTTTTTTTCTTTCAGTATCCTGTGCTCCCTGAGTTGTAGAAGTACAGTCCACTGTATTTGCTTGTATCATACATCCTAGGGTTTTCACTGAACTAGTTTTCATGTTCATTTATTTGGTTAGCACCAAGTAGACTGTATAAAGTTTTACTTTGCTCTTTTGTGAGGCACAAGCCTAGAGCTCCAATATCTTATAGGAGCCATTCTCCCGCCCCATTTAAAACATTTGCAGTTAAATATCTCTTGGCATTTGTTCCCAGCACTCTAATCAGCTAATTTTTTTTTTTTTCAGCCTTAAATCCTGTAGTTTATGGTGCTTTCTTCTTAGGAATAAGGTCTTGGATGGCATTTGCCTCCATTAAAGACCACTTTCATAGAAATTGAGAACAAGATCCAGGCTTCAGCTTCTTTATCAATCAAATATTTAAAAATAACACAGGATGTCTTCACAGCTTCTTCACCTGCCCTCATGACTTCAATACAGAACCCAGTATTTTGAAAATGAAGCCATTAAGTCAGGTACTATGTCCAACAAATAAAGCCTTTCTGCAGGCTTTTCAATTTTTTCTAAGAGTCTTTATGTATTGCCATGGTCTTTCTCTTTAATTGTGAGAAAGCCTGCCTGATTACCTCAAATCATTAATGTAATAGGAAAAATTATAGGAAAAAAACAAGATTTCTGCATTATATTGGCATCATTTCCTGCTTTGTCAATTGTTCCTATGTCTCCTCTCATTACAGAAATACATGTTGCAGTTACACAGACTAAATTTAATTATGTTAGTGATATTTTATGTAGCATTTTTATTTTCATGCCTGCAAGAGTGATTTTGTTGATTGTTTCTCATGTTTTTGAAACTGCAACTCTTTTTATTTCAGACTTGAGAAAGTCAGTTTTATAAATGAGTGGAAATATTCATGTCAACTTAGAATTGAAGTCAGTTTAACCAACGGGTAAAAGTGAGGGGTAAAAGATTTTAGTTCAATATACAGAAGAATGTTCCAAAACTCAGACTGAACAATGATGAACTATAATATATCCCCATCACTGGAGAGTCTCCAGCACTCATTCCATGGCCACTTGGCAGGGATGTTGTAGGAAGGAAGAAAAGAACTAACACTTTTCTGGGCATACTGTTAACTACTATAAAAAGTATATTCATATTTGTATCTTACTTAATCATGGCAGTCTTCTTGGAAAGTGAGAAATTTCACATTCAGAAAATTTAGCACTTGCTTCAATTCTAATGCTACATTTGAATAAGGTCTGTCTGGTGTCAACTCTGCCTAAGACTCTGCACACAACCAAGCTAATTTCTCATTTCTTTTAAATGTATCAGGATCGAGTAATAATATCACTGACAAATTGAGGCTGATTAGTCAAGGCTTACTTGTATTTTACAGTAATAAAATTTCTCAAACATTTATAATCCTATTTTATTTTAAATTATGACAATTATATACAATTCATAACATTCATTTAATACATAAGGCTAGGCATCAACTTAATTATTTGAACATCTGAATGCAATATCACCACTTATATTTGGATTTCTTAAAGGTTTGTTTTTTTTTTTTTTTTTTTTTTGGTGGGTACCGGGAGTCGACCTCAGGACTGCACGCTTGCCAGCAGGTGCTTGTGCCACTGAGCAATATCACTGGCCCTTTTTTCGTATGTGGGTACCGTGAGTTGAACTCAGGACCTCGCGCTTGCCAGGCAGGCGCTTATGCTGCTGAGCCATCTCACCGGCCCATTAAAGGTATTATTAACACAGTGTACAAAAGTATTTCATTGTCTTTTGAGAAACAAGACATTTAAAAATATTCCTACTTATTCAAAATTTTAATATCTGCTTCCAAGTTTCCAATCTGATTTTGCAGATGAATGACACTATTTGTAAATTATACTATTACTAATATAAAATATTAACAAATGTAAACATGATAAAAATCCCTTTACAGAATGGATTTTTATAGTAACTAATATAATTTACATGATATTCAAAAAATAATTCCCCTGAACTAGGGCTCCTCTGATCAGAAAAAAAAATTACTTTACAAAGAACCTTCAGTATAATGAAAGAAATCAGGTATCTTTTCTAAGGTTTCCATGTGTTAAAACAAACTTTAAAAATGGAAAGAGAACCCCTTTGATTTACCTATGCAATAGTAGAATTAGCAGTTTATATGGGGGGGCATCATAAAAGTATGAAATCATTGTACAATAATTATGTCATTAACTTAAGCAACATATAAACAGAAAATAGTGTCTTTATTACTAGATGGCTTTTAAAAATTTTTAACAACTGTAAAGACTATAAAAGAGATGCACAAATTTTCTGTCCGTGGGAAACTTTAACCCTATGCCACCCTGGGTCCTTGATTGTCAATATAAAAAACATTTTCTTTGTCCTTAATACCCCATCAGTAACATCTTTCAACAGCTGTTTCCAATAAAGGATCCTGATGGTCAAGGGAGAGAACAGACCCCTGAGGAGGTCAGAAAGGAACATCAGTGATTAGAAAGGTTACTTATCATTTGATCGGACAAAGGAAAATTGAAAACCAACATATGGTGACCCTCTGGCCTGGTTCCAGGTGTTCAGTAGCCATCTAAAGAAAGAAGATAATGTACCCTTATTTCTGCCTGAAATAGTTTAATCCTGTTATGTAGGTAATTTAAATGCAAGAGAAATTCAAATTAACAACAACATTAAACCTGTTTTATATATTCAGTTTAAATAATCACAAAGTGGAAGGCATTAAAAAATGATTAAATGGTTAAAAAAAAAAAAAAAACTCTAAGAAGCAAACCCAGGGTAAAAGCTGATCTTTAAGCATACAAATGATTGTGGACCTATGATCTTGGCACAGAATTTAGAAAAACTACAAGTCAAATGAACCTCTTATCACATACATGCCTAATAAATATGTACTTTTGCATTTCAAAAGAATATTGAGGTGCTAAAAACTCATATCTTCTGTTCTCTAAGCCCATATCAAACCATGCTGTAGAATATTTATACTACTTTAAAATCTTTAAGGCAAATGATTCTATAATCTCTCTCAGTACAATACTCTAATATTTAATAACCTGAAATTCTTCCTAAATAACCAATCTACAACCTTCTAGCTGTAAAAATTAAATATTATTGTGGGTTTTTTAATATCTTGGTAGGGAAGGACAACAATTTCTAATCAAAATATCAAACCACAATAAGTTTTCCAAAACCTGAAGATGACTTTGAGGCCAACATTTACCCTATGTTTCTTTTTTTTTTCAGGCTACTGAAACTCATTTTCTTTAAACTACCCTTGTATGTACTTCTCAGCATTTCACTAACATCATCCTCTAAGTTACCTTCATCTCCTTAAAAACTGTGCAGGTAGCTATCAATATTCTAAAAAGTCTAAGACTAATAAAGTCAACATATAATTATATGAATGATTCTTAATGATAATGCAAGAATGTCTTTAATTTTAGTTAATAGGTGATGATGTGATAATAAAAGGCAGTAAGCATGAAAACATTAAAAACTAGAGTCTAAGAGGTAAATATGTCAGTCTTTTTGAGTTACTCCCCAGAGAAAGAATACATGATCAGAGAACTCCAATACCTGGTCTTTCGTGGTTATCCTTGCTGCACAAAACTGTACATGAGAGAAACATAATTTCATGGCATTATTATTGAGGTTGTTAATTAATATGGTAATAATACAATCTATATTATCTGTTATAGTTTGGATCTGAAATATCCCCCAAAGGCTTCCATGTTGAAGGCTTGGCCCTCAATGCAGCAATGATTAGAGGTAGGGCGTGTAGGGTATGATTGCATAATGAGGATGCTGACCTCCTCAATGAATTAATCTATTCATGGGTTCTTAATTTGATGGACTATTGAGAGGAGATGGCAATTTAGAAGGTGAGACTTAGTTGGAGAGAGTGGGACCGTGGGAATGTGTCCTTGGGAACTATATCTTGTCCCTGTCACTGTTCCCCTGGCTGCTTTCTAGTTAACAGCTTTCATCAGCCCTGCGCTCCCACTGTAATGTTCTGTCTTACTATAAGCCTACAGGGATAGGGACAAGTAAACATAGACTCATATCTCTAAAAGCATGAGCCAAAAATCTTTCCCCCTTTAAGTTCTTTTTTTTTCTACAGTGATGGAAAGCTGACTAACAAACTCATATTTTCATTTCATGCTTACTAATTTTTGATAATAAATTGGCCTAGTGAGTAGATTTCTTAAAGGGAAAAATGTGCAGATTTGACCAACTATATATACCATATGGCCAATTTCTTACTAAAAGTTAATAAATCTAATTACATATATATTTATTTGATCTTTCATTTCAAAGATTATATCCTAAAAATCTCTCATCACCTTAAAGTATGGGACAAATATGGTACCCAACCTTCTGTAGATTATTCTATCATTAATCTTTAATTGAGGTATGTAGAAGAGAAAACCTTCAAATTTGATGACCATAAGTAGATATAGCCCTTGCCACAAATACATTTCTCCTTGGAAGGTTCAAAATTAATGAGAAGTCAAAGTTTCCAAGTTTATGTCATATTTTCTTTTTATATGTTCATGTTTCTACCACAAAACACTAGGATTTTGCAATCATAGAGTCAAAATTATGGAGTCCACATATCTTTACAAATAAATTCCTTCATTTATTTAATTTCAGAGTTATGGTATAGAACAATTGGGTTTAAAAAGATAGAATTTACATTTATCTAGAAAAGTAAAGACATTTTTACAACAGAGTACTGTCATTGGTAGAGATGCTTTAGTACTCCATGCAAAATGTATTTGGCAGGAAGAGAAAAGGGAAGACAAGAGGCCAGGGACATAGCTCAGTGGTAGGGCACTTGTCTAGAATACACCAGTCACCTGGTTTGATTCCTAGCATTGCCAAAAAAGGGGGTGGGGTGGAAGAGGACAAAAATTACTTTGCAAAAGTGTTTTATTTTATATGGTTATTCCAGATTACAGAATTATATTATTTCCTAAGATTTGATATGCCTTAGAAATTTTCTGGGCCGGTGAGCTAGTTCAGCGGCATAAGTACCTGCCTGGCAAGCGCGAGGTCCTGAGTTCGACTCCCAGAACCCACATACGAAAAAAGGGCCGGTGATATTGCTTAGAGGCACAGGTACTTGCTGGCGTGTGAGGTCCTGAGGTCAACCCCTGGTATCCACCAAAAAAAAAAAAGAAATTTTCTGTGTATCAATAAGCTCTCCTGGTCTCATTCATTAAAAACTCTTCAATAGTTTCTAGTTGATTTTTAGGTTAAAAAAGCTAGATTTTAATTAATTAATTAACTTACTTATCTTTTGTAGTGTTAGGGATCCAACCTGAGGCCTTACACATGCAAGAAAAGCACTTTACCACCAAAGTACATCCTCAGCCTTAAAAACTTACAGTTCTTAATATAGACTATAAAGTGAAGTCAGATTTAGCTCCTATCTGCTTCTATCTCATTTATGTGATGTTGTTTAAAATCATTACCCTCATTGGCCTTCTCTCTGCTCTTTATAGACAGCCTAAGGGTCTTCACAAAGATTTTCTTCCCACTGCCTTTTCACCAGGTAACTCTTTTCACTTATCTATTGAACAAATATTTACTGAGCTTCTATATGAGCCAGATATTGAGCTACTCACTCTACAAATAGCCATAAACAAGTCTCCTTTCATCAAGGCAATTGTACTCTCATTACAATCATCAGTGCACTTATTAAACAAATATTTATTGAATACCTACCATAAGCCAGGAAACTTAGGTGCTGGGATACAGAAGTGGATGTAACAAACAAAATCTCCACCTCCAAGGAAAATAAATTCTAGGAGGGAAGGTAGCTGTCTTAGTTATTTTCTCGTTGCTGGGACAAAATACCCAACAACCACAAGTTAAAAGAGGAGAGGTTTATTTTGGCTCAACAGTTTGTAGAGGTTTCAGTCCACAGTTGGCTGGTTCCAAGGCAGGGCAGCATGGCAGAGGAGAAACAGTTCCTGGCACAGCAGGCAGGAAGCAGAGTGGGAACAAGGGTGGAGAAGATGCCCACAGTGATCCACCTCTTCCCACCAGGCTTTACCTCCCAGCATTGCACACAGCTATAAACCCATCAGTGGACTAATTCAGTGCTGAGTATCACACACCCATGATCCAATGACCTCCCCAAAGCCCCACCTATGAGCTCATGAGGCTTTGGGGGACATTTTAGATATAAACCGTAACAGCAGCAAAAGCAGGATGAACAAGTGAAACATATAGTATATTAGAAAGTACCAGCAGTAAATATTAGCAAGAAAAAGCAAGGAAAAATTATAGAAATTATGTGTGGAGGTATGTGCACATAGATGCACAATTTTAGGTTAGGTTTCAGAGAAGGCCTTATCTAGAAGATCATATTTAAATAATTAACAAACAATAAGCAAAATGATTGTAGATTTTAATAAGTGCTATGGTGGAAATAAATCATAGAATGTGAAGGAAAGCAACTGGGAGCTTTTTACAGAGAACCATCACACAGAAGCTGGTCTGAAAAGAAACTGCATTTGAGCAGAGTGAAGGGTGGGATTGAGTCATATATGAACCTTGGAATATCTTAATATGCTCTCAAAATTACAGGAGTTTCAGATTCTTCTACAGCAGTATCAGCATATGGGCTATACAAGAATCGTCACTGATGACAGAGACCCGAGGAGGAAACGGAAATATTTTTGAATGCCCACCATGTGCAGGATAAATGAAAGGCATTTTGCATGCTTGTCATGCTCTTCTAGTATCTGAAGTGTATGAAAACTAAGCTGTTTCTCACTTTAAAAGGTGACCTAAAACTGAATAAAATTTACTGATGGTCAATTTGAGGTCACAGAAAACGGTAAATGGTGAATGGATTATTTTATTAAAAATATTCTGTTAGACAATATTCTGTTCCATTGCAAAACCGTGTATTAGATAATGTGTTCCTATTTATGGTTCAGAATATATAGTCAAGTGACAAAACATCTTTCAGTTCTATATTAAAATAAGAAATAGGGCTGGTGAGATGGCTCAGCGGCATAAGCGCCTGCCTGGCAAGCGCGAGGGCCCGAGTTCGACTCCCGGATCCCACATACGAAAAAGGGGCCGGTGATATCGCTCAGCGGCACGGGCGCCTGCTGGCACGCGAGGTCCTGAGGTCGACCCCCTGGTACCCACAAAAAAAAAAAAAAAAGAATTAGAATTTAGGGCCGGTGAGATGGCTCAGTGGTGTAAGCACCTGCCTGGCAAGCGCGAGGTCCTGAGTTCGACTCCCGGAACCCACATACGAAAAAGGGGCCGGTGATATCACTCAGCGGCACAGGCGCCTGCTGGCGCGCGAGGTCCTGAGGTCGACCCCCGGTACCCACAAAAAAATAAATAAATTAAATAAAATAAGAAATAATGTACAATGTAATATTTTGCATGTATGTGCTAACTCAAGTTTATATAAAGTTACAAACTTCATATATGATAAAAATTCCAATAAATTAAAGTTTATTTATTCATAAAATTTTAAAAATAATTTTATTTATAAAATAAAATTTATTTGGTTTAAATTTACCTGTAGATGAGCAATCATCTCTTGATGACTAACAGTAAATTATTTACTAGATATACTATCATTAAGTGTATTTGAAAACAATGTTTGGGATATGATTTAAAGTGACAGAATAAAGAAATAAAGAGCTCAGTCTAAGACAACCCTGAATTAATCTGTGCTTTTTAGAAAGCAGTCAAAAGATCACCTATAGCCCATATATTACATAGGCTCATAAATTCCTAAGTTTAAAATTATTATTACTGCAATATGCTTTCCATTAATCCAGTTTTTATAATTCTTTTCAAATAAAGAAGAGAAAATTGGTAGAAAATGGAAGAAAAATGAAGCAATAGATATTACTGGGCTTTACAAGAGTTTGTTGCTCAAAAAAAGCAAAAGAAGTTTCCTGGGCATATTGATATTGCCGTCTTACTTGCAATATACTTTCTTCCAGAAAGCATCCAAGCCTCTGAGAAACATACTAACACAGCCAGTAGGTAGTTTCTGGATAATCTATTAGGGATCTAGCTTTGCATGCTGCTTCTCCATACTTGCATTCTGCCTTGAAGAAGTCCTAATTTTACATAGGAAAAAAGAAAAAAAATTCACTCAAATACAAGACTTGGGTTTTCAGAATTTGAGAATTTATAACCCAAAGAATAACACAAGTTTAAATATCATATGGTTTCTCTTATATGTAAAACTAAATACACACACACATATAGTACAATATAAAAGACAGATAATAGGAAAAGAGTGAGACAGAGAAAAAAGTATTGTAATCCAGTGTGGATAATGTATCTAAAAGTGTACCTTGACATAGCACAATAGTCTTACATATTTTATACATTCTTTGGCCCATTAGTTTGCTTCTCAATCTGTATATATGATAATTAACTTTATAAGGTCTCATAAATAAATGAATATGCTGTTGGAAAATAAAAGGGGAGCAAGAAAAAGAACTGAAATGTGTTACGTACATGTACTAATTCTCTGTAGTGAATGTAATCATCATGTACTGCAAACATGTACTAATAAAAGTAAAAAAAAATAGGCTAAACGTACCCTATTTTGTATTATTTTATGAGTTAAGCCAGTAAATATTATTTCTATAATTATTTAAAGTTAAAGGTTGCATGTGTAAGACTAATTTCAAACAAATAGAATAAAATTAAAAGAAAAAAAGAGTAAGTTTAGAGAAGGTCTGTTGATCACCTCTCCCCAAGGGAGACTGGGACGAGGTGGAGTTTTGAGACTTTTAGCAAGACATTACTTGATGAAAATCAAACAAGTGTCTTCTGAAACAATGTACATGTATAACCTTTATTTTATTAACATAATTGTTATACCTAATCGACTAGGTATAAAGATTTAGACTCTTTTGAAACTGTGGAGTGGGTAAATCGCATTCTGTATTTTTAGTTCCCCCGTCTATAAAGTATCGTGAGATAATCTGGATTTTTTATCAGTGTAGTTTGAAGTACCTCAGAAAAGGCACTATGCAATTGCCATAAAATATATATCATTTATTGATCACTTGATTATACAACTATCTTACTCTGTAGCTATTAAAATTTCTTCATTGTTC
Organism: Erethizon dorsatum; assembly: GCA_028451465.1. NCBI lineage: Eukaryota > Metazoa > Chordata > Mammalia > Rodentia > Erethizontidae > Erethizon > Erethizon dorsatum. The sequence goes on from CM051833.1 coordinate 105,022,866, forward strand.
TACTGGCATTTAAGAACACTTGGAAAACAAAAACTATATGATATGCAAAAATAATAAAGGAAAATATTGTTCTGAGTAAAATAAACTAGAAAAAAATTTCATGAAATTTTCCAAATATAACTAACATGTATATAAATAAACCTATCACTAAGAATTCAGGCAAGATATTTTGCAACTACAGATGCAGTCATTGGTAAATGAGCAATGACCACATAATTACCAAAGTGAAAAAGATGTAAAGCTGGTCACTGATGGAGTTACGGATCATTCCTGAGCTGTTTCAAATCTTCTCTGCCATCATCTGAAGCCTGCTTGTTGAAAATGGAATCATTTCATGATCTTTAAACACTCTCTGGAAAAGGTTTCAGTGTCTCCTAGGTCTACAGCAATTGTGTTTAGTATTCATCTCAGCCTGCTACACTCCCAGGGCTACCTAAATCAGAGCCAGTTTGTTTCTCCCTTTGACTATCATCTGAATTATGACTTGCTTACTTGGCTGGACTCTCATATTTAAAGGCACCATTGTTTTGTAACGTAGTATTTGGGGTTGTTTAAAACCAGAGATATTCACCAGATAAAACCCAGTGTGGGTTTAGATGCTATCAATTGTGTAAATTGAATGTTTTAGGGACAAGTTCAAGAAGTGAGAGTGATGGTAAAGAATCTATTATAGGGCCGGTGAGATGGCTCAGCGGCTTAAGCGCCTGCCCGGCAAGCACGAGGGCCCGAGTTCGACTCCCGGAACCCACATACGAAAAAGGGGCCGGTGATATCGCTCAGTGGCACGGGCGCCTGCTGGCGCACGAGGTCCTGAGGTCGACCCCCGGTACCCACAAAAAAAAAAAAAAAGAATCTATTATATGTCAAGAAGTCTTATTGGTAACGTATAACCCTTTTAAAAAACAGCATAAGCATTCTCATATACCATATGAATCTAGAGAAACTATCATTGTGTTGCAAATCAATGTGAAAAGAATTCATGATAAAATACAATAAATTATATAGGTTTATAAGATGCTAATGTCATCCCAATTTTATTTTATGTCTATCACAGAAGTCTATAAATGTAACATACAAAATGTCTAGGAACAGAATGTGAAGAGAATATGATTTCATAGTTACTGTTCACATCATTTCAAATCAATCTGAAATGAATGAGACATATAGATCAAGTGAGGATGATCAAGTCAATTTTTAAATTAATTTGTTGAAGAAAGAAAACTGCATCCATTGATCTTATAAAGCTAATGATTAGCTCATATGGAAATTTATAGGTGGAGTTAAAACCCAATTTTCAATAGCAAAACTAAAATAAAGATTATTTCACTTGTTAACAAAGAAATGAAAGACATGGACAAAAATAACCTAGCAAAGAACCTCTAGTCTCATTTGATCATGACCTGTTAAACTATGGTTATACCCAAACACTATGATTAATGTCTGGCTGACTTTTTGAGGGAAAAACAACTTTAGAATAAAAGGAACATGGGCCAGGGATATAGCTCAGTGGCACAAGCACCGGCCTGGCAAGCGTAAGGTCCTGAGTTTGATTCCTGGTACAAAAAATAAAATAAAAGAAAAGAAAAGAAAAGAAAAGAAAAGAAAAGAAAAGAAAAGAAAAGAAACTACAACCATACACAATTAAGAATAGAAGATGGTTTATAAAGAGACTGAAAAGATCTATGTTTTCCTCAAGGCCTACATATCCAGACAATCACACAGAATCTTAAACATTTAAAGTACCAAAGTGTTGTCAAAGTCTAAATGGTAATAGTATACTTGTCACCCAAGAGATGTTTTTTAAAAATATCACTTCCCTTTGTACTGTACAAAAAGGAATAACTGGTACATTATAGTGAGTGTGCCATTTAGTATTACCTACTTAAAACTTTATTCATTTCATTGTTGTTTTTAAAAAGGAATTTTAAAGACTACTTGTACAAAAATAGAAACTGAGCCTTTATATTTCTTTTTATTTTTGTTTTGTCTTATTTTTTGAGACAAGGTCTCACTATGTATTCCAGGCTGACTTTGAACTCACTATGTAGCCCAGGGTGGCCTTCAACTCACAGCGATCCTCCTGCCTCAGCCTCCCAAGTGCTGGGATTACAGGTGTGTGCTAGCACACCTGGCTAAATTTGTTTTCAAACCTGAATATTTTTTGGCAAACAATTTGACATTTTAAAGTCCTATTTTCTCATTCAACGTGCTTATACGGCCTTCCTACAATGCACCTGATCCTATACTAGGCACTAAAATCTTCGTCTATGAATTTAAAAATAATTTTTCATACATTTTCTTTCTTTTTTTTTTTTGTGGGTACCAGGGGGTCGACCTCAGGACCTCACGCGCCAACAGGCACCCGTGCCGCTGAGCGATATCACCGGCCCCTTTTCCGTATGTGGGATCCAGGAGTCGAACTCGGGCCCTCGCGCTTGCCAGGCAGGCGCTTACACCGCTGAGCCATCTCATCGGCCCCATACATTTTCTAATACAGACACTGTGACACTGTGAGGCAGGCGTGAAGAGTAAACTATGATGTCTACATTTTTTTCTACAGCAATTTTCCTTGTTTCACTATTTGGACTAATGTCTTCTTGTTCCTGCTTGGTTGTTGTGTTGGAATGTGGGCAGCGGATAAAGCAATTTGAATGACTCAGTACTAGCAAGTATGAATTAGAGTAAAGGCACATAGCCAGTGAAAAAAATGCCCTTTAGCCCATTTGTAAGAGTTCAAGAAAAGAGAAACAGGGAGGGTTTTTAAAAACAGTATTTCAAAAGACATAATAAGTTGTCATTTTAAATTCAAGGTTTAAGGAACAAATACATTAGAAAGTATTAAATTCAACCTGCATCTCTCACAAGAAACTTGAAATTTGTTTAATTTACGATTATTCAACATTTAGAAATAGCTATTGTACAAATGATATCAGCAACAGTACAGTGTCAGAACCCATATTTAAATTGATAATGTTACTGGAGGCAAATTATGTTCATCATACTTCCATCTGAACATAAAAGAACATATATAAATGACTGAACGAAAGGATTAAACCTCTTACCCCATATTTACATTGGCGGGATGTTGCTCCATACTGGAAACGACATTGCTCATCAGCATCGTACACCTGACCTGGGGCCACAGCTGGATAAAGAAAGTCACGCTTGGGAGGCTCATTATCAAGGCAAGTACCACGGCCTGAACTGTTCAACATAAAGGATCAAAGGAAATTAGGTACTCTATGGACTCTTTCTGTCACAATTATGAAACCATGTGTTGAGCTCTTTGTGGCAATAATTTAATGCATGAAAAACAATATATAATCACAATATTCCACCAATAAATAATCGCATGGCAAAACAGAGTAGTTAAAATGACACCTAAATAAGAGCTCCAAATTGTTTTTTATCCAGCACCAAGACACAATGAAAGCATCTTAGACAACAATCTGAAAATGTCATGTTGGCCTTTAAAACACTGATTTAAATTGATTTCTGAAAGAATCAAAACAAAGTTTCATATTGTTCTAAGCTTCATGTTTGTTTTCATTGAAAATATAACCACATCTGGTAGTAGAACTGAAAACATAAATGTGGAAAACTTTTCAAAATTGTAGTTGTAATCCTTAAATACCTAATTTATAGCCTTTCACCTTAGTCAGAACAATAGATGCTATAATAAGACATATCCATAGGTTCTTGAAATACTTCATTAACAAATGGGCTGACTGACAGATGAGGCTAAGATTCAAAGTTCTCCTCTCAAGTACATTAGAAATGTTTAGTCTTTGAAAAATTTCGTATTTCATCTAGGGTCATCAGAATTGGAAATGGGAATGTTCTCTCTATAATTTCTGCTTTGCAAAGTATGCCTGCACTCAAACATAATATTTTAATTCCATGGAACAAATAACATAAAGATTGCCAAAAGCCAGACAGAATAGTTTAAAGAGCTTTAAACTTTACTAAATATAATTGTTCATTTTTATTTAGTCAGTGTGCATAAAATAGGACAGATGCTTTTTTACTTTCATTTCACATGTGAGTAAGTTAGAATTTTTAAAGAATTCCTGTGCCAACATTTAAAAATTTTTTCCAACATTCCTGTCCATTGTGCCAGCACTTGTGTTTTTTTTTTTTCCAACTCTTTTCCATCCACTTTGCCAAAGGAAAATAATTTCACAAGTAGAAGTTCCTCAACTGTTATTTAGGACAGTATAAATTTTCATTTATACATAGGTAAAAAAAGAACAATGCATAACAATAAGTTTTATATTCACTAAAAATTTGTCATATTCTTAAAATGTAAAACTTTATTATATAAAAATGTATATTTGCACAGCAGCAAATTAATACCTTTAAAACACTGAACCATAGTAATAATAAGGTGATAAAGATTCAGAAGACCGAAGGGATAAATACACCCTTCTCTATACCCGTTTCAATTATGCCCCTTTTTTTTTCTTTTTGGTGGGTACCGGGGTCGAATTCAGGACCTCATGCACCAGCAGGCGCCCATGCCGCTGAGCGATGTCACCGGCCCTATGTTCGTATGTGGGTACCGGGAGTCAAAGTCAGGACCTCGCGCTTGCCAGGCAGGCACTTATGCTGCTGACTATCTCACTGGCCCATGCCCCGCTTGACTAATTTTTTTAATCAACAAAAAGTATCTAGATGGAATAGTAAATATGGCACTAATATAGATGGATTTTGCTATTGACTATTGCAATAATTTCACTCATCACTACTCAAGATACCTAATAGAGAACAATCATTTTTTCACCTAGCTATCCATTTTTCATGAAAGAAACACTTATTTCCTTTTTGTTGTAATTCTAGAATTTGACATGTACCTCAGCAAGAAATACTATTTACACATGAATTTCTAAAAATAGTCAGAGCTTTATATATTATTATGTGTAAGCTTTAGGCAAACAGTTCTACTAGTAAATTTGAGGTTATATACAATACAGTGGCACCTTGGTTCACAAACACTTTTGTTAGCGAACAATTTGGTTCTCAATCAGAAGCATATGGCAAAATTTTGTCTTTGTTTGCAAACTCTGTATCAGGTAATGAACACAACCACAGCCATATTTCCCACATGAACATGAACTTGGCCATCTTTTCCAGAATTGTGGAATGAGTTAAGTTTGTGAACCGAGGTACCACTGTATTGGGGCTAATGATAAAAAGGTCGTATTTCAATAGTGTAATGGTAAAAGAAAAACCATTTTAATAAAATGAATTATTTGCGAGATGATTGAATTAGTAGTTTAATTCCTAAATTTTTCCTTCCAGAATATCAGTTTCATCTCCCTTATAATAAAATTATAAGTAGTTTTAACAAAGTAATTCAATATGTAATAAAAACAAAATAAGTACTATGATAAAGATAGAAAAATTAAAGATTATGTACTGAAGTTGTACTTAAACTGTATCCTATAGGTAACACATATTTATCAACAGCATAACAAAAAAGTGCAGGATATATTCACCTAAGTGACACCAACTCAAAAATCGATTAAAAATAATTATATATAATTACTTTTAGGAAAATTAAACTAAAAACTTAAGAGGAAGAACTATGTGAAGCCCAAGGACAAATTTAAGCATAGATACACTGAGGAAAAAATTGTTTTCTGATGGCAAAATTGGCATAGAAAAACTAAGAATAATCGCTTCACTTAACATTCTTGTTTCAAGGTAAGTAATGGTCTTCCAGTCATGATTTGTGTTCTTTAAGGAATAACCATTGCAAGGGCTTTCAATGCCATCTACTGTGGGCTCCTGGGGCCAAAACTCTCCTGAGAAAGTTTATCCCAAAAGTATATTTTTGTTTCAGTTCTTTGGAAGCACCTCTTGCTTTTGTATTCATGTATCCTGACAAAATAGCTACACAGGTCTTGTTCTCCTTTTCCAGTACATTTTTACAGAAGAATAAAACTCCATATGAAATAAAGTATAAAAGAAAACTATATGAATCTTTTACAAATGAACCTGTGCTTAGGAATATGGTATCAGCAAAGGCATTTTGAAATATGTTTGATTATATTTGTACAAATTAGCAAGGCTTGTGAGTCAAGTATCTTCCAGTAAAGCAAATGTAGAGATATCTGTATAGCTGATTAAAAGTGTCTCTACATTCCTAACACTGGATGTAATCATATTTTGTAATACAGTAAAATCTTGATTAATATATTTGAGGAATGAGATAATTTTCATATTTTAATTCTTAATTGAGGATTAAAAATGCTTTTTTGCATAAAGTTACTAAAATATGACTGTTCCCTGTCTTCTACTTTTTCTGCTACTTTCACCTAGATAAAGTCGGTAGATAACAGTTATTATTAACTTTTAGAATATAATAATTCTGGATATTTTCATGTCTTTAGATTATTAATTATCATAATGAATTATTACGGATACAAAAATAGAGGGCAGAGAACATGGATCTGAAAGATGCATATTTAACCCTGGATGTGCTTTTTCCTAATATTTTTTCTCAGAAAATTTCCATTTGCTCAACTCTAATCACTTTCTTTTCAGAGGCGACTGTTATTCTGACTTTGTATGATAATAATTTCCTTATTTTTCTTAATAATTTTACTTCTCAATTATTCACCTGCCTGCTTTGGACTCCTTTATTAAAAAACTGATACTCTGGGTTTTCTCTTGGAACTTCATTGTGTTGTTCAGTATTGAGAATGAGATACAGCTATGTTGATATATGTAACTGTAGCCCATTCATTTTTACAGTTCTATAATATTTCACTAAATTATTTATCAATTCTTCTATTAATGAGTATTTCCACTTTTCTGGCAATTTCAAATTACTATGCTGACTTAAATGGTTTTTGTACATGCTTCTTGGTGCAAATGTGCAAAAATTTTTCTTTCCCTAAAAATATTAGAATGAGTTTTTATCTTACACATTGTGATTTCCTTATATAAATAAAACAGAAGTTATAGGAAATTTTTATTTAATATAGAGTTCTAGCTAATTAAGATATAAAATTCTTGCTATGCTGAGCCTGTTATTATTTGTTACTATCAAAATAATAATAGTAGCGATATTACATACAAATCCCCTTGAGTTTTCTCATTAACAAATTTAAATTTAGATGGTTTGTGTGTGAGGTCATATGAAAATTTTTCCACTCAAAAATTATAAACCTCACCTATTAATAAATTAAATGTAACATGCTGTTAGTCTCCATCTATGAGATGCTACCTCTTAATATTAAGTGTAGATAAAATTGTCCAGTGCAAAATTATATACATTAAAAGTAAATCTGTAATTATTTCCTTAGAGCATATATTTCACAATAACCTAACCCTAGTTAATATCTAAAGAAATACAGGTAATTATTGTATTCACACACTCTATTTTTGTTTATAATTCTAAAACAAGGCAAAGAAATTGTATTAGCTTAAGAATATGTTTCTTCTTTGTGAAATTCATAGTAAAAGTATATTTACATTTTCATAAATCTTTGCAGTGGGGGGAGTCCTATTTTATGAATTCCTCTTCTAATTAATGAGTTTATTTACGTAGTCCAAAGATAAGCATTGAAAACAAAAACATGAGCCAGAATTCAGTCTTCAACTAAAATTTACAGATTCCTACATAAAATACAGTATGTCCTCCCAACTTTGTCTCCAGAACTCATGAGGGCATCTTCCTAATTCAAATTTTAAATGTATTTTTACTAAAACAATCATACTATAAAGGACAGACCTTTAGAATATAATACAATGAAGTCAATCTGAACAAGAAATCTTTCTACTATATATAACTCCACACATATCTTAACAGTCCCTTAACAACAACAACAAAAAGTTAACATTTAATGCCATTTCTTATTTTTTTACAAAGTGGTGCTAATACACATAAAGTAAGCAAAAATGAAATAGGTTGACATCATCTATAGCAAGTGAAGTTCTTTACTTACTATGTTCTCATAAGCTTCTTTATCAATTTTTAGGGAACTAACAATGTTAGTTATTATTAAATGTTACAATTTAATAATAATTTGGGTAAATATAAACCTAACTGTGTTAAAGTCAACCCCTTTTTTTCCTCCAGCTCTCTGTATGATTGGTATATTTGAAATTCGGCCTTCCAAGACATGAACACTATACTCAGAAGTTTACTCCACCCCCATATGTAATTATGACTTATCAAAGATTTATGGTTAGAGTAAGTTTCCCAAAACATATCAGATTAACAGAAGGAGGGAAAACCTGTTTGGCTAAATTGTTTCTTCGATACTACGTTTAACAAAAACAAAAACAAAAGATTCCATTTATAAAAATCACTTTCCACCTATAAAAATAATTTTCCATCTAATAGATTGATGTTGACCTTCCAAAAGAATTGCTGCAGAGGAAATACGAGTGCTCCGGCCATCTCGTTCACCTTACATCAGTCCTCTTACAGTTGCAGTCTCGCCTTTCTTCCTAATTTACCTTCGACAGTAATACTGCCTCTCTTAATACACTCGGCCTCTGTTCTTTATGTAAAAATAACTATTCTGTATTTAATTTGGAATTTCAGGAAATTTCGTTATGGATCTTTGTTAGTGCAAACAATTTAACAGACGTTAAATAATGCAGGAACTGATTCACAGAGCCCCCATAACTTTAAAAACGATAGGAAATTACCCTGTACTACTGCTAAGTGGTGGTGAATATGTGAAAAACTGATCTAAACTACTGCTGGCTGCCTTCCACTGCCTGGAAAATTAGCCCATAGTCATCCATGAGTGGGGGCCATAGTACCAGGTTTATCTTTCTCTAGTTTCTAAATAAATAAATAAGTAAGTCCCGCAGGCAGATAGGAAGGACACTACCTGCAAAGCCGTCGCCGGAAAACATCAGAAGCTGGCATAACACGTCCATTATAACGGAAATGGGTTCTTTATTATTTAATCAGGACGGCTTCTGGGCGATTCATGAACCACTTATTGAATCACCGAGTTTAAGAAATCTGAAAAAAAATATTGGGAGTTGGTAAACACCATCTCCTGATTGATCAATAGCACCTAGTGTTTCAGAATGACACAGAGACTTTGTGTTCTACTGGCACTAACAGTGAATCTCTACAAATCACAGAAAGCTCATCGCTAAATCCACCATCATCTTTGGTCTATACAGTCACTAAGTGGAGAAAGATATGCATTTTGTTGACTGGGCTGCAGTTCCTAAACCATCATCTTTCAAGATTTCTTCTTTTTAGAAGAGAAGCTAAAATAAAGTGTTAGGAACCTTTTGAGCCAATTATAAAACATAAATGTACCCTCAATCCTTGATCAAAATATCACTATATTTTACAAAATATCATGCATAGCTTTTACAGAAATTAAGTTCACTGCATTAATAAAAAAAGAACAAAGAAATTTAAGAAAGTTACTATGTCTTTATACTTCAGTGAACTGACCTTTTTAAAGGGCCTTGTGTATAAAGGCCTTTTATTGCTGGCTAGATTATCATCAGATTTTCTTTTAGTTTATTATTAAAAAAGGGGTAGAAAAAGACTAATTTTCCCCATGTCTCTACCCATTTTCTTTCACATCTACCTTTTATTAATGGTTTTAACTTTGTCAGCATTCTCATGAGGATGCACAAGAGAAATATTTTTATAACATACAGGATAAATAAGCCCCTGTCAACACTAATCATGCTTATACATATAAAATACAAAGAAGCAACAAGGATTAAATACTTTTTGTATTATTTTAATTAACTCAATAGAACACTTTATTAGAACTAGTAATAATTCTACATCTCCAACCAAACCAGTGGTTTTTTTTAACTGTATTTTACCAGCAATTTAGGGATTCCCTTTTATTGTGTCTTTACAGCAATAATATGGTTTCAAATAGACAAGATCTGGCAGGAGATCAAAACTGGTCCATGTATGTATGTATTTTTAACAGGGAAGAACACACAAAATTTATTATATACCTAAGGCATGGGAGTATTAGCCACTGGCCTTGTACTTAGTATATAAAGATGGTATTAGCTAATGAGCTGTGTAAAAGTCAATGGGACAGAAACAAGATACAGGAGAAAAGAAAATAATATTTTTAAAAACCAAGAAAAGGGTTGCCATCAAAAATACACAGGAATCCTGAGCATACTATATACAGTTTGTCCTTCTGATGACAGAAATTAAAATTCCATTATAAAAACATGAGCCAAGTCAAGAGAGAAATTCCAGATCTGGCTTGACTTCTGGGGAGAGCAGATCTTTTAACAGTGTTTAAAAGTTAGATAAAACCACCTTAAAAAATGATACTTCTAGTGCTTTGTGTAAAAAACTAGCAAATGATATCAAACAAATTTTCTGTGTCTATCTTTATAGTATTGTACTTCACCCAGTTGGCACTAGGCAAGTATTACTAAGATTAAAATTTGTTGGTATATAATATGTTATCCCATGAAATTAATTTTCAACTTCTTCAACTCTATTATTATGTTAATTAATTCAAAAGTGTCCATTTTAGCCATTTATCTTTTGATTATTGAGTAAGCACTACACTGGGTAATTTAAAATCTTGTTTGAGTCCTTTTAAAATATATACCTAAAAGTTTTCAGTACATATAATCTGGCTCTTAGTAGATATGAAGGAAAATTATAGTGCATAATTTTATTCTATATAACCTATCTGATTTTTTAAAAATTTACAATGCAATCATGTTAATATAAACTTAGAACAAAGTTAACATTTAAAAGGAATTTCCACTGTTTGCATGTACTTTAGGTCTCATTTTTCCTCCCCAAGAAGAAAATAATACAATATAGCTAAAGGCAACAGTAGAGCAATAAAGCACTGAAAACCTTTATATTATGTAAAATTGTAGCATCATTTAATGAGTGTCTATTAAGTATTTTATATAATTATAGCATTAGACATAATTATGTACATAACACCTGATAATGTAAGCATTATGATTTAAGCCCATTTACAAAATAGGACACTGAAGATTAGAAAGGCTAAGTAGCATGCCCGTGGTCACGTGGCCAGAAAGACCCAAAAGTATCAGTTTCTAAAGTCCAATTTGGAAGCTCTATGCAGGTGAGATGTAGAAGAAAATCTCCTTTCCTAAACATACTTATACCTGAGTTGATATCTACTCTTCACTTTAGATAAACAGACTCTAGAATATATATTGAAAGACTGCAAAAGAAGTTCCCAAACAGTAGAAAAGATGGGTTACTTAATAAAGTTTTTTCTCAAAGGGCTCATTTCCTGGCTGCTTGTTTTTTTGTTGTTGTTGTTTGTTACTATTAGATACTCTTGCACTCCCACATAACTCTGTTTTTTCACCAACAAAATGAAGTATATAATCACTGAATAAAGTCTGGTTTATTCTCTATTAAGTTATGTAAATGTAAATTCTTTCTGAAATTGTTTTCTATTCATTGAACAATTCTAATCACTCACATCATCAGTCTCACTTATGTCTTTGCTCTACTTCCTCTAGTTTGTACAATAAGTTTTGAGTATTGAACTGAAAAATTTGCCATAAAGATGAGTTAAAGTATGTAGGCAACAGCCTGAAATATAACTGGGCACTATAAAAGTTACTCATTATGCAAAGTTTGAAGCACTACATTAGGCTTCCACCAATGACTTATTTCTGGAGCAATTCATAATTACTCTCCAGAGATACTTACTCAAGAAAGCTGGTGATATAGTCTCGACTGCAAGCAGACCAAGAAAAAGGATTGGTATTTGCAGTAATATGAGCTGCCATAAGTTTTGCTGCTTCATGACCTTTCGTCCCACAAGAATTTCCAATTCCATCATGGTTCATACCAAAACTGTTTTAATAAGAAAGAAACATGAAAAAAAAAAAAAGAAATAAGAAAAAAATAAAACAAACAACCCCCTATATATCCTTTATTTTATTTGACCATTTATTAGCCTCATCAACATACGCCTTCTATCAAGATAGACCACATCTGCTACAGAAAGGTAGGACTAATGTCAAAGACGGTAAAGACTAATTCAATGATAAAAATATATCTAATTCTTTTTACATTTAGTCTGTATTCTCACATGCTACCTTACATGCCTCCATCACTCCTTGAACAGAAAAGAGAATGTATATGAATCTTTACTTGTTAATGAGAAAACTGAGATTTAGCAAAGATGAACAACCTATAAAAATCACATAGGAATTGTTGAAATTTTTAGTGGAACCCCCCTTTTAACATGCTAATGTTCATCTTACCTAAATATACTGACTCCAAAGGAAATTGTAAAAAGATAACTATGACCCACTGAATTCTAGGACATAGTTCAAACACAGAAGTCCTTTTTTTTTCTTTTTTTTTTCTTTTTTGAGTTTTGAGACAGGGTCTTGCTGTGTAGTTCAGGCTGCCTTGAATGACGACCCTGCCTCAGCCTCCTGAGTGCTGGGATTACAGGTGTATCCCACCGTACCTGGCTCCTTTTTCTTACTAACACTGATGGAAAAGAATTAAATACATATATAATTTATGTTTCTGTGTGTTTTCAAACCCTTTTTGAAAAATTTTGATGCACTTAAGGATTATGTTTTTTCTTTGTCATGGCCTCTATTTTTTGGTTTTTCTTTGTTATTTCCCCCATATCCTATAGCCATGCTTAATGCTACCAATGTGACATCAAAACATACTTCAATGATACAAAAAAATTCTCAGAGGGATATTCTCACTATATATGGATATATTTTACCTCCTTAGAATCCAGAAGATTAGGATAAATATTACTGAAAAAAATAAAGTTGTGTTTCCATTGTGGCATCTCAATACATACACCAAGATGCCTGTTCAAGGAAATGTCACTAGAATGTAAAATAGATAAGGATAAGTGTTGTAGGACAGTCTGGAAAGGATAGTTGAGAACAGATAAGTCCAAGATAATTAATGAAAGTAAATATTAATGCAGTCCTTTAGCAATGTAGAGACATTGAAGATATATAAGTAAGCACAACTGAAGATTTCTGAGTCAGAAAATACAAGATTGATCTGTATTTTAGACAGGTCATTATAGTAAGTCTGTGGTGGACATACTGAGGTAGGAAGATAATGGAGTCAGAAAGAATAGTCAGATGAACATTCCCAATTAAATGATGTTGGTCTGAAATAGTACATTGGATAAACAAGGAGAATTATACTTGAGACATGTTTAGGAGGCAGAATGGACAGGTTGGTCTTCAAAAATGCACTATAAGAAAGTTAAATGATGACAGATAATATGTTCACATATGGGCAGCAAGGAGGAGGAGCTAGTAACTCAGGTGTGAGGGCTAACACAAATAAAGAGAAGAAATGTATGAGAGGGTGCAGAGTTCTAAAGCAAAGCACCAAAAAACCTTTCAGGAAAGCTAATATTTACTATTCTAGTTTGACATGAATACAATTGAGTCAACATCCTTGAGTGGTCTTCTAGGGATGTGAAGGTGGAATTTTTTTTTTTTTTTTTTTGGTACTGGGAATCGAACTCACAACCTCGTGCTTGCCAGGCAGCCGCTGTGCTGCTGTGCCTTCCCCAGCAAGGTGGAATTTCAAGTTGAATTAGACATATATTCTGTCAAAATAATTAACTACAGATTTACACAATGAGCTCAACAGTGTAAAAGTGCAATTCAAGAAAATTAACATTCCTTATTTCTCTCAAAGGCTGATGCTCCTACATTAATACTATTGCTTCTTTTCAAATGATAGTAGCTGTAATTATTTACTCAACAGCAGTCTTATACACACCTCTGTGTCATGTTAAGATGGGTGTGGCCAGGTGTAGATAGCTTTAAGAGAATAACTTTCAAGATTCTCCACTTCTTTATATACTCTTTCCTAAAAAATAGTCAAGCTTCTAGCTTCATAATCATATTTCTCCTATCTTACAAAACACTCATCTATGATTTTAAAACAGTGCATTGCCTTGGAGTACTAACACATGGGTGCCAAAAAAAGAGACAACTGCAACTACTTGGTGTCAGTGTTGGGAGAAAAGAATGATTTTTAGGGGCCGGTGATATCGTTCAGTGGCACAAGCGCTTGCTGGCAAGCACAAGGTCCTGAGGTCGACTCCTGGTACCCACATTAAGAAAAAAAAGAATGATTTTTAGTTACTTTCATTAAACTATATCAAGTGATTTACAATTCTTTCATTAAGTTTGCAGAAGAATATAATCAAAGTAACAATTGAAAGTTAATACTATTTTTTGCTGATAGCTCACTATGGTTATGCTTTGACAAGTGCTTCAAAAGGCATTCAAAGAATTGAGTGATATTTCTATAATAAACTCCTTTTATCTCTTTTTATTTTTTTATTTGAACAAATTTTCTCAAGATTCATATCAAAGAAATAAAATAAAGGAATTGAATTGATGCTGAAAATTCTATTTCCTTCTAGCATTGCAGACATATAAACAGTAATTGAAAAATACATCTAATTAAAAATACTTCTAATAAACATTTTTATATTTATTTATAAAAATACATAATATGTGCATGTCCTTCCAACCAACCATTAACAATTATAATCTAATGAATATTAAATCCAGAAGAAAATTTTTATTTTCTATATGATGACAGGAAAAATTTCACTGTAATGTTAATTTATATATGTTTTTGTTGTAGAAATATATAAGTTAAAATACTTTTAGTGTAAAACACCTTTAAATCTATTAAAGAATACTGAAATATGCATTAAAACAAAATTCTGGAAGGGAATGGCTCTCTACCAATACTGAGTTAAAGAAGGAAAACCTGATGGAAGTTTTTTAAAAGATTGGAGTCTCACTATGTCTTCCAGGTTAGCCTTGAATTCCTGGGCTCAAGAATCCTGCCTCTGCCACCTGAATGACTGAGAATACATGGGTATGCCACTGTACCCAGCTATGCTAATATCTGCAATACTCTAGAAATGCTACCTTTGCAATAACTTATACTAAAAGAAAACATTATGGAAATCCACTAAAAATACATATATATATTAGGTTATATAGTATATATATACTATATAATATATAAATATATATATAATAGGTTATATAGTTTTAAAACATCCCTTCGAAAATATAGGCAAAAATATTTTAAGACTAATCAAGTAACTGAAGTTGAAAATCCTGAGTTCTAATTCTACTAACAATCTTTATAGTTTAAGTGTCATATGCAGATAGTTGTTTTAAAGATTTAGGTTTCAGCTGTCTGAGAATATATAATTTTGTAGCCTGTATTTTAAATATAAGAAATCCCAGAAATGATCTGCAAAAGTTAAATAGTTCACTAACAGTGACACAAAATGAAATGGAAGTTTACAATTGCTAACTGTTATCTGTGACATCAGCTCCAAAAGATCAGGCTGGAATTAACTCATTATTTGCTATAAAAAAAAGGGTGTGTGTGTGTGTGTGTGTGTGTGTGTTTAAATAGGTGCCCTCCTATGAAGACCATCACTGACGACTTTGGCAAAAGAAATAAAACTCATCTTTTGTGATAGATAATAGGTAAGATATCAGTTTAAAACTACTACACTGGCAAAAATTAGCATGTTAACTAGGACTTAGCACCAGCTGATGTACAGAAACAGGAATCTTAGTAGATAAACATTATATTGTAGTCAGAGTAGCTGTTCTGGACAGCAATTCAGCAGAATGAGGGGCATCTTTTTGTCTATAGCAACTTTTCTATAAATATGAAATAATCTCAAACTTAAAAAGTTAAAAAGTTGGGCCGGTGAGATGGCTCAGCAGCTTAAGCGCCTGCCCGGCAAGCGTGAGGGCCCGAGTTCGACTCCCGGAACCCACATACGAAAAAGGGGCCAGTGATATCGCTCAGCGGCACGGGTGCCTTCTGGCGCGTGAGGTCCTGAGGTCGACCCCCCGGTACCCACACAAAAAAAAAAAAGTTAAAAAGTAAACATATATGCATACAAAATAACCTATAATATTTTAATAGGATACATGTAAATTGTAATATTCATACCAAATTCATTGTACTTAATTACCTACAGGACAGAAATAGGGATATATATATATGTATATATATATATATATATATATATATATATATACATATATATATAACAAGAAGGGCCATTGCTGAGACTGATACTGACAATACCGCTATAATGAACTAAGGCTAGATGGATAGATAAATATACAGATATAGAATTAGCACGCTACTCTTAAATTTGAAAAAACAATATGAAAAGAAGAAGAAAAACAAAAAAGTTGGGCAAATATGTAGCCAACCCAAATAGGTGAACAGTAGTGACAATAGAAAATCTTCACAGTTGGTTTTATGTATTGAGTAAAGACTTCTGAATACATGGAGTTAATGATGGCTCATTTGTGGAGGGTTTTAGAAACAGAAAGAAACAGAGAGATGGGCCAGAGGCAGACAGACAGACAGACAGACAGACAGTTAGTATTCCTTGGACCACCTGTGATTCTCCATATCTCACTGATAAGACTACAAGGCCCTGAACACTTGCTCTTTACTCAGGTCATTTCTCGGGGTAACTTTGAGAGATGAGACAGTATGTCTCCTCTGACAAAAGTATCAGTTAATTCATTACTTGCTATAAAAGTAGTAGATTCTTCAAGCTCAATGTTTCTCAGTTGTGAGGAAAATCCTCTGCATATGTAGCATTTATATGGACCATATTATGTTGTCCCTGTGGAATCTGGGACCAAGGAGAACCAATGTAATATCCTAGTGGTTATGATGCTGTGCTGTCTGTAACAAAACCCTTTGCCTCTGACACAGAAGTACCATATCTTTTGCTACCATCCATGCAGCATTTACAGGAAACTTTTTACCCTATGTGTACAGTAAAATAAAATCTCAAATCGAGTAAAGGGATGTTGGGAGAGAGAGAGGGAAAGGGCTAGGGAGAGAGAGAGAAGGGAGAGAGAGAGAGAGAGATTGCTTAGGGCAACATACTCAATCACCATGAAAAGGTAAGTAATGAAACCAAAGTATCCCAAATTAATCTTAACTTTTTAGAAAATGAAGCTCAAATTTTCAACAATATCTACTAAAATAAAGTAAGGTTTTTGTTTGGTTTCTTTCTCAGGAAATAAACTGCATGTAGAAGATTTTCAACTAAATCTCTGGGTAGATTCAAGTAAATGACAATAAACTCTCTCTCATATCTTGATATTTCTCTTCACCTCATAAAAGATTAAAGACATTTCCTCTTTCTACTTGTTGAATAAACACTTTCCCCTCTAACATATCATCCAAACGCTATAAGAATAATAAGAAAAAGAAACAGAACACAAACTCTATAATTAATAAAGAGGACAAAATTTCTAAAATGATAAATGGCAATATCATATATATGTGGAAGGGCGTCTGAATAAAACAAAGCCAAAGAAAATTGTAGAAATACTGAAACATGATACCAATAACAGAGAAGAGCTAAGCTAAAACAAGCAGAGCATGTTTCTTCAAAATAAAGAGAACAAATTACCTAGCATGGTAAAACACTAAGAATAGACTCATATTTCTTTATAGTGATATTTAACAATGGCAAAACAGTAATGTCTGGGTATAAAGTAACAGTAACAGTCAAACTGGGTATGAAAGGCAGTTTGAAGGAGAATACAAGAAAAAAAATTTTATAACTTATTCTTACAAAAACTGCTACAGTTAAATTCCAGTGTTACAAAAACTGCTACAGTTAAATTAATGCACAAGTTTGATGGCTTATTAACATTACCTTGATTCAAAGACTAGAGAAGGATCAACCGAACAAGAGACCTATAGATCAATATTTTCAATGAATATAGAAGCAAAATGTTCTCAACAAGATACTGACAAAAGGAATGCAATGAACCATCTAAAGATGATACATCATGACCAAGTAGGATTTATCCCCAGGATGCAAGAATGATTCAATTTATGCAAATGAATAAATGTAGTACATCACATAAATAGAAGAAATGACAAATATCACATGATCAAAATAGATGCAGAAAAGCCAGGTATGGTGGCACATGCCTGTAATCCTAGCACTCAGCAGGCTGAGGCAGGAGGATCGCCACAAGTTTGAGGCCAGCCTGGACTACAGAGTGAGACCCTGTCTCAAAACAACAACAAAACAAAACAAAAAACCAACAAAAAACCCTACAAATCAATAGACACAGAAAAAGCCTTTGACAAGATTAAACATCTTTCATGATGAAAATACTGAAGAAAATAGGTATTAAAGGACCTTATCACAATCTAACAAAAGGTACTTATGACAAACCTACTGCCAACATCGTATTAAAAGGGGAAAAGTTGAAAGCTTTCCTTCTAAAATCAGGACCATGACAATGATGTCCACTATCCCCACTCCTGTTGAACATAGTATTCAAAACATTAGCAAAAGCCATTAGGCAATAAAAACATAATAGAAGTGACATATATAGGAAAGGGAAAAATCAAATTACCATTATTTACAGATGATATCATCTTCTATATAGAAGATCCAAAAAAATCTACCAAAAGACTCTTTGAATTATTAACCAAGTTCAGTAATGTAACAGGATATAAAATCAACACACAAAAATCAAATTAGTACACTAATAAAAAAACCCACTGAGAAAGAAATTAAGAAAAAAATACCATTCCAATAGAACTTAGAAAAATAAAGTAGTTAGCATTAACATAACTGAGTAAGTTGAAAGAGCTGAAAGAATACTACGATGAAAAGTACAGTACTTTGAAAAAGGAAATCGAAGGGGACATCAGAAAATGGAAAGATAGGGGCCGATGAGATGGCTCAGCGGCATAAGCGCCTGCCTGGCAAGCGCGAGGGTCCGAGTTCGACTCCCGGATCCCACATACGAGAAAAGGGCCGGTGATATCGCTCCGTGGCACGGGCGCCTACTGGCGCGCAAGGTCCTGAGGTCGATCCCCGGTACCCACAAAAAAAAAAAAAAAAAAAAAAAAAAAATGGAAAGATATAATATTCCCTATTCTTGGATAGGCAAGACCATTACAGTCAAAATGGCCATATTACCAAAACTGATACACAGATTTAAAACAATTTCAATGAAAATCCCAACAGCATTTTTCACGGAACTGGAGAAAATAATCAGAACATTCACATGGAACCAGAAGAAATCCAGCATAGCAAAAGCAATCCAGGGTACCAAGATCAAAGCACGAGGCATCACAATCTCAGAGCTGAAGTTACATTACAAAGTTGGATTGTGAAAACAGCATGGTACTGGCGCAAAGGCAGACATATGGATCAATGGAACAATAAAGGATGGAGAAACAACCTCAAGCACATTCAACTATTTAATCTTTTTTTTTTTTTTTGGTGCCGGGAATGGAACTCAGGACCTTGCACTTGCCAGGCAGGTGCTGTACCGCTGAGCTGTATACCCAGCCCCTCAACTATTTGATCTTTTACAGAGGGGCTAGAAACATACACTGGATGAAAGAGAACCGACCCATATCTCTCACCATGCACTAAAATAACATCAAAATGGTTCAAAGAACTGAATGCTAAGACAGAAACACTTAACCTGCTGGAAGATAAAATTGGTAACTTCTAAGTCATAGGCATAGGCAAGGGCTTCTGAACAGAGCCTTCATTACACAAGAGATAACATAAAAAAATGAACACATGGAATTATATCAAATTAAAAAGCTTCTGCACAAAACAACCAATAGAGTAAAAAGAAAACCTGCAGAATGAGTAAAACTTTTTCCAGTTATTCCTCAGAAAGAGGACGGATATCTAGAATATATAAAGAACTCAAAAAATTACACCCCAAAAATGAAAGGCCCAATCAAAAATGGGCAACTAAAATAAATAGAAAATTCTCAGAAGAAGAAATACAAAAGACCAGTAAATACCTAAAGAAATGCTCAACATCACTGGCCATTAGAGAAATGTAAATTTGCCAGGTGTGGTGGCACACACCTGTAATCCCAGCACTCAGGAGGCTGAGGCAGGAGGATCGCTGCGAGTTTGAGACCAGCCTGAGCTGAAAGTGAGTTCAAGGCCAGCCTGAACTGCATATGGAGACCCTGTCTCAAAAAAGACAAAAGAAAATAAACAAACAAACAAAAAACTAGAGAAATGCAAATTAAAACAATACTGAGATCCCATCTTATCCCAGAAAGTATGGCCATGATCAAGAAATCAAGTAATAACAGATGCTGGTGAGGCTGTAGGGGAAAAGGAATCCTTCTACATTATTGGTGGGAAGGTAAACTAGTACAACTACTATGGAAATCAGTATGGAGATATCTCAAAAAATTAAACTAGAAATACTATTTACTCCAGCTATTCCCCTTCTAGGTATCTTCACAAGAGTTAAAGACATCATATTACAATGATACATGTATACCCATGTCGATAGCAGCTCAATTCATAATAGCTAAATCTTGGAAGTGGCCTATATGTCCATCAACAGATGAATGGATACAGAAAATGTGGTATTTACACACAATGAGTACTACTCTGCCATAAAGAAGGATAACCTTGAGACATCTGTTGAAAAATGCATGCTCCCTGAGACCATTAAATTAAGTGAAATAAATTCAGACACACAAGCTTAAATATCTCTTATATGAGAAACCTGAAGTATAAATAAAGAGCAAAATAAAGGTAGATAGTAGGAAATAGGGAGATTGGTCTTTCTCAAAGGGGAAGACAATCAAGAGATGGAAGGAATGGGGAGAGAGAGGAGGGAAAGGGAATGAAAACACGAACTAAAATGTGCTAGGTACATGTGCCACCTCCACACAAGGAATACAAACACTGTGTAGTACATATATGTTCTAACTGCAACAACATAAAAGATATATAGGAAGCAGATCACTTGTGATTATATCTTGTATCATTTCATCCTATAAGACTATGTAACATTGTGAAAGTAACATAACACTCTTTGTACAAAGTAATACCTTGCTCTTAATTTTGGTACAAAATTCCAAATAATTTTATTGGCTTTTTTTTTTTTAGAGACTTGTATGAATGAAAGTCAAGATAGCCTACTGAGTATAAATTTAATAGGCATTTAGACTGTAGATTCTTCTTAAAATCATAACACATGTTTTCAAGTTAAAGGAAAAAATTTTAAATAACTTAGCCAATTTTTATGTCTAAGGAAGTGTAATTTTTAAACTGAAGATAATCACATTGCTAATATAGTAACATCCTTGTTTTTTTTTTTTAGATGACAATGGCACACTAGAGTCTGTCAAGCATTTGGTTAACTAATTGCTAATATATACAGCACATACTTTTTTGGAGGGGGCGGTATGGTGAACTCAGGGCCACTGCACTGACCTATATCACCAGCCCTTTCTTAATTTTTCATTTTCAGACAGGATTTTGTTAAGTCACTAAGCTACCCTGACTGGGATCAAACTTGGGGTCCTCCTGCTGCAGTCTCCCAGAGTGCTGGGATTAGGCCTATGCCACCACACCAGATAGAAAAAGTACCTTTAAATTCTGCTTCTAAAGGATATGTGATCATTTATTTATCTAAAGAAATGTAACACATATACAATTTCAACATTATAGAATAGTTTCCTGAAGCTTTTAATATGATAACATTTAAAAGTAACTTTTAAAATGATGAGACAATTATAAATTGTGGTAACTTTAAAATCTCAAAGCTTTTCTACTGCAGTAAGAAAATTACCAGGGAATAAAGAAACATTCTTTCTTTAGAATTATTTTCCATTCATGACCTGTTTTTATTCATAACTGATCTTGGCTATAAATCACTTGTTTTTATAATAAAGCAAAGACAGAATTTAAAGGATATACCCAGAGCCTCATATAACTACATTTGGCAAATATTTTTAGAATTAGTAGTTAACCAATGAGATAACCATTACAATTTGCTCACATGTTTTCTAAAACAGGATTTGGGTTTCAACTCTACTTTTATACTTTATTTATAATTTACTAAAAGACGTGAATTCAAGATATGAACTTAAGGAGGATACTGTATTTAATGAGGGTGGTGCCTAGAAGAGCCTAGTAGCTGGACTCTTTCCGCACCTGTACAAAACAACATTCACACTTTCAATAAGCACTTCTGAATTGAAATTTAGGTTTCCAAAAGCCAAAAAAACCTCACCATAATACATTTATAATTCTTCTATTACATAGTACTATATTTTACACACTTTTCCTCTCATTTAATTGTAAAGATGTCAAGACCACATGATAAAAAGCTACTAGGGTTACACTAAGATGTAGGAGGTGCTGTGTATGTGTGGGTGGGTGTGTCAGTAACTGCAAACATAGGGAAAGTAGCTGGAACAAGGGAACTTTGCCATTATCATCTTCCTTAGTACTATGAGCAAAATGTTGCTGATTTGGTTCATGGAAGCTGCATTTCTTCTCAATTAGGATGATGGCATCTGCCTACAAATTCATTTCTTTGTTTTCCGATAAAATGATGAGAATAATTTATCAAAGTTCTTAAAGTGACAATAATGGAATAATACTCAAGTGGGCTTATTTCTGTGATGTACAGTCATATGTGGACACACACACACACACAAACTTTATTCTGAAATCTCAGACATATAATGCAGTAATCACCAGAACAGTCTTATCTATTTTTGTAATTAATGCATAATATGGCAAAGGTTTAATTATTGAAATAGTTCAATCATTATTGTTATAATAAATTGTAATTATTAACTTCATAATTATAATTTTTGATGCTTATAATTATTAAATTATTATAACTTTTCTAGGGAATGTACTATGGTACTATTATTTGTACCATAATAATGTACTATGGTACATTATTTTTTAGCTACTTTTGGAACATATCTATGTAAATGTTTATCTATGAAAATTTTTCTGCATACATAATATACATGTGTGTATGTATGTGTATATACATGTATGTGCAGATAAAGATAGCATAATATTGACATATTAGTCCTAATAAAAATTTAATATTTATTTAAAAAGAATACTATGTATGATTTTAATGAAAAGAATGTCCTACTTTAAAAAATAAAAATTTTGGAATGAATTAAAATATAAAAATTTTAATCCAATGTTAATCTTTAATAAAAAGTTATACTTTGAAAAACATAGAAATGCAAAAATGGAAAGATATAAGTTTTAAATGCTTTAAAAATATAGACAGATTTATAAGAAATATTATAATTAGGAATAGTTTTACTAGTTCGGGTAAAAAACTATAGTACTTGGCAAAAAAACAGACCTGAAGATCAATGGAAGAGATTAGAAGATGCTGAAACAACCCCAGACATACTAAGCCACCTTATCTTTGACAAAGGTGCCAAACACATTCGCTGGAAGAAAGATAGCCTCTTTAATAAATGGTGCTGGAAAAACTGGCTCTACACATGCCGAAGATTAAAACTAGACCCATATCTTTCACCATGCACTAAACTAAATTCAAAATGGATCAGAGATCTAAATATTAAAACAGAAACATTAAATCTGCTGGAAGGTAGGATAGGTAAAACCCTTGGAGACATTGGTGTAGGCAAAGACTTTATGAATAAAAACTCAACCGCACGGGAACTATCCCAAAGAATCAATAACTGGGATCTTGTCTTATTAAAAAGCTTTTGCACAGCAAGAGAAACCACCAACAAAGTGAAGAGACAACCCACAATGTGGGAAAAAATGTTTGCCAGCTGTTCCTCAGACAAAGGATTACTATCGAGAACATATAAAGAACTCAAAAAAATCAGACCTCCCAAATTTAAAGACCCACTCCAAAAATGGGCATCTGAGATGAATACACATTTCTCAGATGAAGAAATACTAATGGCAAATAAATATACAAAAAAATGTGCAACATCACTAGTCATTCAAGAGATGCAAATTAAAACAACACTGAGATACCATCTCACCCCAGAAAGAATGGCTACTATAAAGAAATCAACTAATAACAAATGCTGGAGGGGATGTGGGGAAAAAGGAACCCTTCTTCACTGTTGGTGGGAGTGTCGACTGGTACAGCCATTGTGGAAGTCAGTGTGGAGATTCCTCAAAAAACTAGGGTTGGAGGTCCCATTTGACCCAGCTATTCCCCTTCTGGGCATCTTCCCAGAAGAATTAAAAACATCGTACCACAGCGATATATGTGCACCCATGTTTATAGCAGCACAATTTGTAATAGCCAGATCTTGGAAACAACCCAAATGCCCATCAACTGAGGAATGGATAAGAAAGATGTGGTATTTTTATACAATGGAGTACTATTCAGCCATAAAGAAGGATAAACTGGAGACTTTTATAGGTAAATGGATGCAACTCGAGAAAATACTCATAAGTGAAATAAACCAGAAGCACATGTGTAAGCATCGTATTGTCTCTCTAGTATGAGAAACTGAAAGAGTAAATAAGATCCAAAATGTACAATAGACATGGTGAATCAAAAAGAAACTGGTCAAAAGGAAAGAAAGACTGGAATAGGGAAAAGAAAGAAGGGAAAGGGAAAAAAAATTGTATATATATATATATATATATATATATATATGAGATGGTTAAGATAGATACACTACCAATTTTACTTAGTTCATTGAAGAGTAAGGTTTGTGCCAATAATGTTTGGACAATTGAATGCTAATGTCTGGTATCCTGAATAACTAACTTAAAGATAGTAATACATAATGTATTAACCATTGTTACCCTCCTATTATGTTGTTTTGAAAATTTGTTCTTCTTTTGATTTGTTTTGTTTTTTCTTCTCTTTAAAATAAAAAAAAAACTATAGTACTGCATATCTTTGATGCTTAATCAACTAACAGTGTAAAAATGCTTCAGTCATGCTACATTACTCAGAAATGTTTCAATACCAGAAAAAAATGAATTTGCTTATTTTCTCCAGAGGCTATAAAGTCTTAAAGAAGGTATAAGTTTTAGTTTGGACTTTAAAAATGAAAATACTCATTATTTAGAGCCAGGCACCTTGGTGCACACTTGAAGTACCAGCTACCTAGGACTAAGGCAGGAGGATCACTTGAGCCTAAGAGTTGGAAGTCAGCCTGGGCAACATAGCGAGGCTCTTTTTTTTAAAAAAAAAAAAAAGGCTTCACTTATTCCTCATTAACAATATTGACCAATTTCTACTAATTCACATTAAAACTATTTACTTTAGTTGCTATCACAAATATATCATATATGGCTTTTAATAAAGAAGTTACAAGCCATGCTGAAACACATTCAAAAAAGATAAAATGAGCATCAAAACTAGGCTAGATATGGTACAGATTTGAGAAATAGCAGATAGGGAATTTTAAATAACTATGATTAATAAGCTAAAGGCTCTCGTGGAAAAAGTAGACAACATGCAAGAACAGATGGGTAATATATGCAAAGAGAAAATTCTAAGAATTAAAAAGAAAAGGTAGGTATTAGAAACACTGTTTCAGAAATGAAGAATGGATGGTGAGTAGAATTGGATGGATTCATCAGTAGACAACACATATAGTAAACAAATTAGTGAAAATTTTAGTTTCTATATTAACAAAACAAGTAAGATGCATAAGATGCATAAGAGGTATTTCTGCTTTATCATTTCCTTTTTCCTTTTTAATGATAGAGTTAAATCATCAAAAAGACATTAATCTTAAATGTGAATGCACTTAATTATAAAACTTAAGAATATATAAAGTAAAAACTGACAGAACTGAAAGAAGAAAGAGATCAATGTAAACATGCATTTGGATAGTTCAACACTTTTCTCTCAGCAATTTATAGATCAACTACAAAGAAAAAAGCTTTAAGAATACAGAAGACTTAAGCAACACCATAAATAAAATATACCTAATTGACAATGCTAGGATACATGTCAACAATTACAGCAGAACACATTTACTAAGATATAACATATGAGAGATCATAAGGCAAATTTCAGTATTAAAACAGTTAAAATCAGTGTATTATCTGATCACAATCAAAGAAGAAATCACACACGCTCACACACAGACAAATTTGTAACTGAATGAAAATGAAATCACGGCATTAAGATATATTTGAATTGCTGAGATCCTGCTAAAGATAGGCCTTTAAAGAAATTTACAGTTTTAAGTGCTGATTTCAGAAAGGAGAGGTCTATAATTGATGATTTAAGCTTCTACTTTAAAAGGATAAAAAAGAACAAATTAAACCCTAAGTAAGTACAAGGAAGAAAATAATAGAGTAGACCAAGTAAACAGAAAATGAGCAAACAATAGCAAAAAATCAATGAAAACAAGAGCTGTAAATTAATAATTTGCAGCTACATTGATCATAAAGACATACAAATTACAATTATCAAGAATGAATGGGCCGGTGAGACGGCTCAGCGGCTTAAGCGCCTGCCTTGCAAGCGCGAAGGCCCGAGTTCGACTCCCGGAACCCACATACGAAAAAAGGGGCCGGTGATATCGCTCAGCGGCACGGGTGCCTGTTGGCGCGTGAGGTCCTGAGGTCGTCCCCCCGGTACCCACAAAAAAAAAAAAAAAAAAAAAAAAAAAAAAAAAGAATGAATGGGATACATCATTTATCGTACATTTAAAGAAGATAGATGATTATGAATAACTGTATGCTAACAAATATGACAATTCAGCTGAAATAGAGTAATACTGTACTATAAAGACTCAGGGGCCGGTGATATCGCTCAGCAGCACAGGCGCCTGCTGGCGCGCGAGGTCCTGAGGTCGACCCGGTACACACCAAAAAAAAAAAAAAAAAAAAAAATAATCAGAAGGTCTAGAAAACGTTACCCGATAACTAATAAAAAATTAAATTTTAATCAAAACCTTTCCTATAAGAAAGCTGCAGGGTTAGATGGCTTTATTGGTACATTCCACAGAACATTTAAAGAACAAATAACATTAACTTTATATATACAAATTCTTCCAGTAAACAGAGTACTTTCTAGTTCATTCTACATGACTAATTTTATTCTGATACAAAAATTTTAAAAAGCTGTTAAAGAAACCTACAAGCCAAATATTTTTTTTTTTTTTTTTGTGGGTACCGGGGGATCGACTTCAGGACCTCGTGCGCCAGCAGGCGCCCGTGCCGCTGAGCGATATCACCGGCCCCTTTTTCGTATGTCGGTTCGGGGAGTCGAACTCGGGCCCTCGCACTTGCCGGGCAGGCGCTTAAGCCGCTGAGCCATCTCACCGGCCCAAGCCAAATAATTTTTAAGGCAAATTGTGCTGAATATTCATACGGGAAAAAATGAACCCTGACCTGTATCTCACGCCATACATAAAAATTAACTCAAAATGGATCACAGATCTAAATATAAAGACTGAAAGCATAAAATGTCTAAAGAAAAATATAAAAGAATGTTTGCACAGTCTTAAAGTAGATATCTGAGGACATGAAAAGCACAAACCATAAAGAAATTTTTTTTTTTTTTTTTTTTGGTACCGGGAGTCGACCTCAGGACCTCGCGCTTGCCAGCAAGCGCTTTTGCCACTAAGTGATATCACCAGCCCTCTTTTTCCTTTATGTGGGTTCCGGGAGTTGAACTCAGGACCTCGCGCTTGCCAGGCACGCACTTATGCCGCTGAGCCATATCACCGGCCCCATAAAGAAAAATTTTAAATTAGACTGAACTGAAATTTTAAAAACACCATCTAAAAATAAATAGCAAATAGCAAGCAAAGAAAAATTGTTCACATTACGTATCTCTGATGAAGACTTTTACCCTGAATGAACGAGAAGACAACTTTTAAAAAGGCGGGTAAGGGCCAGTGAGATGGCTCAGCGGTGTAAGCGCCTGCCTGGCAAGCGCGAGGGCCCGAGTTCGACTCCCGGAACCCACGTACACAAAAAGGGCCAGTGATATCGCTCAGCGGCACGGGCGCCTGCTGGCGCACGAGGTCCTGAGGTCGACCCCCGGTACCCACAAAAAAAAAATTAAAAAAAAAAAAAAAAAAAAAAAAAAAGGCGGGTAAGATTTGAACAGACAGGGGCCGGTGAGATGGCTCAGCGGCGTAAGTGCCTGCCTGGCAAGCGCGAGGGCCCTAGTGCGACTCTCGGAACCCACATACAAGAAAAAGGCTGGTGATACTGCTCAGCAGCACAGGTGCCTGCTGGTGCGTGAGGTCCTGAGGTCGACCCCCGGTACCCACAAAAAAAAAAAAAAAAAAAAAGATTTGAACAGACAGTTCAAAGAAGATACAAGAAAAATCACATGAAAAGATGTTCACCTTCGCTACCATTATTATTTATCAGGGAATATATGATCAGCATATTAAAATGACAGCATACTGCTAAAATGCATAAAATGGCTAAAATGTTTTAAATGGCTTACAATAACAATGTCAATGAGGACTGAAGTGAACCGAACAATCACACACTGGTGATGGAATGCCAAATAGTATAGTCACTTCAGAAACTATAATAAAATTAAAGGAACTCCCCATAATATGAGCAGTATCCCTGAAGAAAAATGAAAGTATATGTCCATACAAATAGTTGCACACAGATGCTCATAGATTTGTATTTTTAATAGCTCCAAACTAGAAGCAGTCAAAATGTGATGTGATATGAAATAGTATTCAGAAAAATATGAAGTACACAACAGCAACATGGATGAATCTCAAAAACATTACACTGAGGAAAGGAAGCTAGACACACAAGTACACTCAAGTGCGTAAGTCCACTTAAATGAAACGACAGAAAAGACAAGTCTAACTTACAGTGATAGAAAATAGATCCATGGTTGTCTGTGGACAGGAAAGTATGGAAGAAAACAGAGGTTAATTGTAAAGAGGACAAGAGGATTTTTTTTTCAGGTAATGGAAATGTTAATGTCTTGATTGTGATATTGGTTACAGAGACATATACTTTTGTCAAGACTAATCAAACTGTACACAAGTGGGGGCGTTTTTATTGCAGGTAAATTATACCCTTAAGTTTTAAAATGCATTCAAGGCAAAGCAAACTCTTCCCCAAAATAAGATATTTCTTAACTCATTTTATGACTGACATTATTGTGATACCAAAACTATAAAAGGTATTGAAGTCCCAAATAACTTAATATATGTTTATATTAGCCTTGTATATGAAAGTGCACTGATTAGGCATTTAAAGACACCTAGGTACTTGCAGCAGGATAAGGGGAGTTTGGATGAAATATAACAGTAGTAAAAGAATCCCAACGCAGGTAACCTAACTTATAATTTCCCTGAAGCCTTGCCATATTTTTTAAAACTCATCTCCTAACCAATCTTCTATATAAAGTATATCCCTATTGTTAAGACAAAATAATGATATTTATTTCCAAAACCAAGACCAATATTTTCCTATAGCTTCAATATAACTTATACTATTTTTAAAAATGCTCTCAAAATCAGAGTTGAAGTTCACTCAATCAAATGAGTTAATTCACACCTTCAAAATTTATTATCTTAGAGCTTACTCTTTTTTGTGAAAAAAAAATCAGAAATATGCAGAAGTAGAGAGAGTAGCATAATGAACTGCCATATAACGCTATTCTTGCTTTGTTTTCTTCTTTCTTTTAAAAATAAATCTTAGACATCCTATCACTTCAGTCCCACATACTTGAAAAGGTATTCCTAGAAATATGAATAATTTAAGACCTTTTCATAATATTGTTTTTGTACAGTTCGATACATTAGATAGCTTTCTCAATATACTAGCAGTCTGGCCTCTTTGCCGTAATTTTCTCAACTACTATAACCCATGGTAATGACACAATTAATTTCAAAATTCTTTCAAAAAGCATTCTTTCCTACAAGGTTTCTTTCAATGTCTTTCCTTATAGCCTACATTAAAGCTAGGTATGTCCTTTAAATGAGCATAAACATCTATTTTTCATTAGACAAGAAAACTAATTTGTTTGTTTGTTTTCCCACAAAAGGATGGAAAGAAACAAAACTAAGGCCTGACCAGAGAAAAAAAATTATCCTATAGCTATTTAAAATGTCTATTGTATCATTACCCAAATATACACTGGATACTAAAACATATTCTACACAATTTTTAAAAAGGTGTAAAATATTCACAGTCTGGTGAGTCAGTAAAGGCTCTTCTCAGTAATTCAGGATCATATATTTTTCACTGTAATGAATGTGATGGATCTATAGATATATCACATCATTTTATATCTATTCTACTATGATAAAAATCACAAAACATTTATTATACTTGACGTGGAAAATATATTTGATATACTTCCTACAGCTACCACTTTGTTTCAGGAAGAAGAGCTATCACTCGTTGACAAGCTGAGTTCCTGAAAGATAAGCACCCTTAACCATAAAACAAACTTTCCCTCACTGACCAAATAATAATTTGATGTATTGAAAAAGAGAGAATGCTATACACTCTGCCTCACTGTTGAAAGAGGGAAAAGAGGATAGCAACGTAATAATCAATTGGGGGGGAAAAGCTTTCTTTTCCCATTGCGAAATAACATTTTTGAATGGAAATGTTTCAACTCACAGTCTAAAGTATTTTGTGAGATTCCCCCCATTTTTAACACACTTTCAGACAAGAATTAACTGTGAAAAGTTACTCTAAAGCAAATAAAACTTGAGTGGTATATTCTACTTCTTCACAATTCTTCCACATAAGGTTTAAATCATGCATCTTAGGAAGACTTCACAGGATGTAGCCACAAGAAAAAAAGAAAGAAGGAAAAGGAGAAGGAGGCAGGAGGGATGGGGGAAGGGGAAAAGGGAGAGAGAGGGAGAAGGGGAAGTGGAAGGAGAAGGGGAAGGGGAAGAAGAGGAAGAAGGAGGAGGAAAAAAGGAAGGAAGGACGGAAGGATGGAAGGGAAGGAGGGAGGAAGATAGATCTAGGAAACCCAAGAGATAGCCCAATTAGAGTCTCAATAAATGATGTAAAAAGACACCCCCTCCTGAACTACTGAAGTACAAAAAAGAATGAGATTTGAAACGCACATGAGGAGACTGACTTATGACTGCATGAGATAACAGTGCTTTCATACACACGTTAGTCACCCACTGTATGTTATTTGTTTGAACCTTTCAATATGAATAAATCTAACAGCACCTATTAAATTTAGTTTGGTCGCATGAGATTATGAAAGTCATTAATGAGCCAGATTTTTTAGTGAGTTGAAGATGAACTACCTTGTTAAGTGGGCATCCCCCCCTCCTTTTTGTTCCTTTGCTGCTTACTGCAGTGGAAGAGAGAATACCAATATATAAAAACTGCATACAAATGTACTGCTGACTTTTTCTGTGTCTAAATCAAGTCAGGTTTGAAACTTGCTGGTTACTTGAATTTACACCTAATACATATTTATTTAAATTTTTAAAATAATACAACAAACAAACATAGCTTTACTCTAGATTTTAAAAACTGACCTGCAGATTTATCTTGAGAATTACTTCTGAGGCAAGTATATAATAAACATTCATTTTTGGTTTTTCTTTCCCATCCATCTTGCCACTCCCAAAAAAGCATATTATAAAACAAATCATGCAAATGTCAGGAGTTCCTGCACATAGGCTTCTGTTTTAGCTAAAAATACTTGACTATTCTTTAAAAGTTATTTTCATTCTTTTGTTAGCAGATATAACTAACCATTTGCTAAATGTTAATAATTTCTTTTAGAGGAAAAGGGCTTTCCTGCTTAAAAAACAAACAAACAAAAAAAAACTAAACTGTTAGTGAATTTGAGGTGCTATTGTTTAGTTTTAGAATCCCATTAAAAATCGACTAATTAAAGACAAATCATCATTCGACCTTACGAACACACGTTTGAAATAAAGGAAAATATTGTCAAACATCTCTCCCTCCACAATAATAGGCTTTTACATTTATTATTGCCTGTTGTTTAAAAGAAAGGGTTTTTTGTTTTTGCTTTGTCATTTGGGTATGGGGAAAAGCCATAGGACAGTTTTTGCACTGGCACACATTTATTTAAAACAATATTAAAAGTTTAGGTCCTTCTAAAAAGAAATGAGGATGCTATCTCACTACATTTGTAATAGTTTGACGTGCAAGTGCACCTGAAAACACACGTTAAACAGCAATAGTTGCACAAACTTTATGCCTAGAAAAGGTATGCCCACTGCCGTATGAAGAGCGAAAACTAAAAGCACATTTTATGTTAGTGGTAGCAACTACTTTAAAACACTTATGTATTGTCATTTGAGGAAAAAGAAGATCATTTAAACAATTGGACTCTGTGTGGAAGTGGGTACTGGGCAGACAGCTAAAATTAAAGCAGTTCAAATGTATATACTTATTTAAGTGTGGTACATTCACCACTGAAGATACGAATCACTGAATCACAAAGGTTATTTAACAAGTCTCTAGTTCTTAAGATGATTTATCCCAATACCCTAAATGATAACATTCTCTTTTGAAATCAGGCAAAAAGCTGTAAAACATAATTGAGCACAGGCTTTCCACACGGTAGTTATGAGTTGCTCAAAAGATTGGAGTTCTAAAATTTATTTTTATTTTTCTTAAACTCACTCACTTGTGACCAATCTCATGTGCAATGGTAAAAGCTGAACCCAGGCCAATGTCTTCATTAATGCTACAGCTCCTTTCAGGTTCACACATTCCAGCCACAGAGGCCAAGCCTGAATAAACAGAGAGAGACACAAAGGGTCAAGCCAAGGTGTTTCAGTCTCAAAAAGCCCATACTTACAAGTGCCTGGATTCTTTTTAATAACCTCCATGCACAGAAGGAGCAGTTGGCAAAAGGTTAACTTTCTAGTCATTTGCAAAATCACTGGGGGGAATTTCACTTTGCCGGCTAGACATTAATATTTTTTGAACTGCAGTCAGTGCTGGAAAATGTCTAGACTAGGGGTTAGATTTATAAATTTTACTTCTGGTAACTTGGGACCACCTAGTAACTTGAGCCAGAAGAGGGAATTCAAGACAGCATTTCTATTTTAACATTCTTCAGGCTGTAGAAAGCAAAATATATCCACATTATTTTTCTAAAGAGATCTGTTTAAGTTTAGTGGGTTCGTAAAAATATACAAGCAACTTTCTAGTTATCAAAAAAGGGGAATCCCAAATGGTTTTTTAAAATGACATTTTTATAAAAACAAAATGAATGATTCAAAAGAGAAAAAGAAGAACCATAAAAGATGGGAGGTTTTTGCACTTTTTTAATCTTCTTGAATTACTTCTGATAGTGATGCAACAATTTCTTTTACTACTTTAAGGGATAGAAAAACATGCACACACTCAGTGTTGTTTCCCCATCACCCATCCTCATTCAATGCATTACAGTTTTACTAATAAAGCAAAAACTATGGTGTTAATTTGCTGATTCTAGTGAAATGCGATATTACCAGACATACTCTT
The DNA here is from genome assembly GCA_028451465.1 of Erethizon dorsatum. Taxonomy (NCBI): domain Eukaryota; kingdom Metazoa; phylum Chordata; class Mammalia; order Rodentia; family Erethizontidae; genus Erethizon; species Erethizon dorsatum. The sequence goes on from CM051833.1 coordinate 105,056,168, forward strand.
CCCTTGGGAATTTTAGTATGCAAATCTTTAATATTTAATTCCAAATGAATATCTTGCTGTGTTAATCAGTGTAGAAATTTAAAACAATGCTTACAAAAAAGTATTTTTGTGAAGAAGAGAAAAACGTCATCTCTTATAAGGAAATAAATGCCAGATTGTATTTATCACACACACAGAAATGAAGTTATTTAGAAGTTTGAAAAATAGAAGGAAAAGTATTTTATATGTTAGTAGTCTACTATTATCACTCAAAAGTTAACAGTTACCTTCTTACTAAAAGGTACTAAAATTTAATTCAATTCATGAATATTTACTAAGTGTAACAAGCAAAATTCTGTGCTAGATACAATTTCCCAGTTACACTAATTGGAAACGGTGAACAATATTCAATCCATAATTTTTACTATCAAGAAAGCTCCTGAAATTGTGTTTCTCTGTATTTTCTCACATAAATATCAAAATAGTAGCTACCTTGGAACAGAGCTTTGTGAGGGTGTGCTAATAATTTGCTTTCCCTACTATTTTATATGGGGGAAAGCCATAGGATAGTTTTTCCACCGGCACACATTTATTTAAAACAAATATTAAAAACTTAGGTCCTTCTAAAAAGAAGTAAAGGGGACAGTGAGATGGCTCAGCGGCGTAAGCACCTGCCTGGTAAGCGCGAGGGCCAGAGTTCGACTCCCGGTACCCACATACGAAGAAAGGGCCGGTGATATCACTCAGCGGCACGGGCGCCTGCTGGCACACGAGGTTCTGAGTTTGATCCCCGGTACCCACAAAAAAAAAAAATAAAATAAAATAAAAAAAGAAAGAGAAGGGCCGGTGAGACGGCTCAGCGGCTTAAGCGCCTGCCTTGCAAGCGCGAAGGCCCGAGTTCGACTCCCGGAACCCACATACGAAAAAGGGGCCGGTGATATCGCTCAGTGGCACGGGTGCCTGCTGGCGCGCGAGGTCCTGAGGTCGTCCCCCCGGTACCCACAAAAAAAAAAAAAAAAAAAAAAAAAAGAAAGAGAAGTAAAGATATTTCACTACATTTGTACTATTTTATATGGAATGAATAGGAGTTAGGGAGAGAAATGATTTATGCCTCAGCATGGTTATAAAGACTGATGACACCTTGGTGCTGCCATTCCATTTAATTAGAGGACTTGGGACCTAAAAAAGATGTAAATAGAAGGACCAACTGGGGCAAAATGAATTAATTTTTGGCTAATCAAAAATATTCAATAAACGTCGCTTCCAATCTACACACACACACACACACACACACACACACACACACACACACACAGAGTATCCAAAAAAAGTTGTAGGACATTACCTGTCTTTAAACTTTTGGATTCAATGTGCCATACCAAATAGGAAGAACAAAGTCACAGTGATAGCTATTTCTAATTTGAGCCAGTGTAGTTTTTATTTTTAAAGAAATTATTGCTAACATTTTAAAAATATATTTTTCCATGAGTTAGGTTTTTTATTTTGTTATTATTGCTGGGTTTTTTTTGGTTCTTGTTTTTGTTTTGTTTTGTTCTTTGGGTTTTTTGGTATGTGACATGTTGCTATATTTTCAAATGAGAATTTTCAATGACTCTCCCGGGTGTATTTACAAGCATAGATTTACTTCTGATATCCGGTATGAAATTGTTAACTCTGCTAAAAAAATAACTACTGAAAGAATATATTTGGAAAATACTACTTGTTGAAACATAAAGGTAAATCTTAGCCAAAATGAGACTATTTTAAACACTGAAGTATTTTCACACGCTCCCACCATTTTCTGGTTCCCTATTAAAGTGAAGCTGTCAAAGTTCTTATGTGTGACTGTGTTAATAGAAGTTTGATTACCATGTAGCTCATTTAGATTTCCTCAGTTTGATGGCCACAGTTTGCACCCTTAAACCTACTTACTATATTACAATTGGTCATCAAAGTTAATAAGCAAGAGAATTTGCAAAATCAGCATAAACACTAATAGGAAAGTACTAAAAAGTAATAAAATTAAATTATATTAAAATTAAATTATTAAAAATAATAACCTGTTTGAGTCTGTACTGATAATATATTTTCCACAGATGAAGGTCAACACATGTATATATATGCAGTTCATTCAGTTTTCACTACAAGAGACAGTACAAAAAATAATATATAATGGTTTATAATTTGAAAACTAATTTATATTGAGCTTGAAAATGCATTGACATGAACCTAACTACTAATGTATTAATTCTAGAGATTAATAAATTATCAAAGCTGAAACACATTATTTCGAAAAAACAAAAGAAGGATAGGAAAATACCTCAAGTCTTTGGCAATAATGACAACAAAAGTACTAAGGAATAGTGTTACTAACATCACGATGAAAACATTTCTCAATGTAAATACCTTCAAAGAGCAGGATAGGATATAAACATATATTCTATATATCACATTCTATATATACTAAATAGAGATATGTGCATATGTACTTATTTCCTTAAAATATATATACTAGAAAAATACAAGTTCTACCTTATCTATGTACTCACTTTGAGGCTTTGTGTTTACTGTCTCTAAAATGATTTAAACAATATCCATGAAGAAAAAGGGCAGATATTACTCCTGCTTCATAGATAAGAAAATTGAGGAACAAAGAACTTAAATAAAGTGTAAAAGGCAATGTATTGAAACTGTCAAAGCCAGTTAGTTTCTAATTCTGGGTTACATTCATTGGTCTTGTTAACCTAAAACATTACAAAGGAAATCTTTTTGATGTGAATTCTGTCAACAAAGAGAGTTTTTTGTGTGTTATATACTTTAACTATCAAACTTCTCCACCATTAATACTCAGCATTGGCTAATTGAGATTTCTTCTTTAACTATAAATCTTGAGGACAATGGGGTAGGAAAAGCCTGGAAAAGCAGGTAAAAATCTTCAAGAGAAATTCCAACATCTGAATAGATGTTTCACTGAACTTCTCCTAGAATTGTATCTTTCTAAAATGCTTAGGGTATGCATAGGAATAAATTCACAACTATTCTTATATATGTAAGAAAACTAAGACTTGTAATAGAGAAACCAGAGAATTAATCTCCAACTGTTTAATTTCCAAGTGTGTAAAAAGCCTCCTAAGAAGTTGTCACAAGAAAAAAATCTCCTGCTCCTTGAAATGACACTAGTTATTTAGATTACTAGAAACTACCACCCCCAACCATTTATACTTTAGTTAACTTTCAACTAATAAAAATTGTGCTCTTTAACAAAATGTGATTTTTAAAATTCTAGAGTACTCCAAATGCTTTTCAAAAGGAAAATAGTTTTCAGGTAACACGAAATACCTGTCTTTTCTCACCACCTCTGGCTACACTGTTTTACAGAATTGCTTTTTATTTTTTGTTTGGGTACTAAATATTTCCAATAATATCTTAATGTATGGGGATATACTCTTTCCATAGAATTACACTAAAAGAAGTATTGTTCTTTATGCCTTTCCTTTTATTCCTGATTTTTCCTTTCTTTTCCTAGCCTAAAATTTCAAGATGCTGGCTGTTATCATTTGCTCTCAAACTCCTTGGTAGTTTTAGATAATACATTACAGAAATGAATCATATGAAAATGAGTGGTAATTTTAATCTATAATTACCAATTGATCATTCTGAATCATCTAAATTCTTTTTAATCATCATTCCCTTTGCCAAGAGGAAAAAGGCTAATTAAATCTATATAATTTTTTATAGAAGTAAATATTTATTTTCTAGTGTATGACATATCCACAAAGGTCAAATTTAGGGGGTTTTTTGTTTTTGTTTTTGCTTTTGTTTTTGTTTTGGTACTGGGAATCAAACTCAAGACCTTGTGCTTGCCAGACAGGCACTTGTGCCACTGTGCTATATCCCCAGCCCTAGGTCAAGTTTAGTTTAACAAGTCTTAGGGATAATTTTATATGAACCAAAAGAAAACGACCAAGTTAATAATAAAGAGTAAAGTCACTGGTCCAAAAAGACAATCTGAACTAACCTCCCTTTATTCAAAAACACTTACCCAGTGTTCCACAGGGCTTATTTTTATAAGTGCAGATATCATATCTAGGGAGGAAAAAAAGAGAGATGAAATTTATAATCTGATTAAATTTGTAAAATGATTTTTGTATAGTCAATCGCATTTTTTTTTTTTGGAACTCTAGATGTCTGACCACAATCAATGCAATTATGAGCAGCCAGCTGGGGTGTCAGCATTTTCAGCATTCTGGGGGACATGGAAAGCTGCACTACACTCTCAGCCTCTGGCTGCAAGCCAGTAGGACACCTGCCAGTAAGAAAGAAAGGTTAAAGTGGGTTTTGCAATCAGAAGTTCCATAAAACCATCTTCCATACTGTTTTGAAGCTAGAAGAGTGTGTCTGCAGATTGCTACTGTTTCTATACTTAGCAAATGGGTGGCTTTTAATTTCAATCTCTTTTGAGCCTGCTGGAGTATTTTCTTATTGAAGGCCAAAACTATATTTTATACTGCTGAACTACAAGCATTTTTTGTAGTTCCTTCAACTCTAATACAGGTTCTTGTTTTTAAAAAAGACAATGTAATACAACACGGGGAATTAAATTCATATTGCATATTTTTCCTAGGTCTATACCAGAAATTTAGGATGTTTAAAATATAAATACGTTAACTGACATTAGAAAATAAATGAATTGCTCAATAGAAAGCTTTCCTAATACTGATCAGACTTATTCCACTACTATACTGCATTATAACACAATACAAGCAATTGAGCCTATATGCTAATATTGCATATTTTAAAATATGTTGGGCCGGTGAGATGGCTCAGCGGCGTAAGCGCCTGCCTTGCAAGCGCGAGGGCCCGAGTTCGACTCCCGGATCCCACATACGAAAAAGGGGCCGGTGATATCGCTCAGCGGCACGGGCGCCTGCTGGCGCGCGAGGTCCTGAGGTCGTCCCCCTGGTACCCACAAAAAAAAAAAAAAAAAAAAAAAAAAAAAAAAAAGTTTAGACTGCTAAGTCAAAATTGTACGTTTATTTGAAAAATCTTCATAATGGTATCTTTGTAAACTAATATTTAAAACAAAAGTATTTAGGAGTTTCTAAATTAAAAATAAAAACTAAATTTAGAAGACAAAGTTTTTACTTATGTTTTATGCTAGACATGAAAAGATTTTCAGATAAAAGAGTAAAGTTTCACATACTACAGGAAAATTCAAATTTTAAGTTCTATTTTACTATACATAAATAATGGTTAGTCAATATTACTGGAGGAGGGATTTCTAGCTACTTGCATTCTTATTCATCAGGAGACAAAAAAGTAATTTCAAGAAACAAACATTATAACCAGCCATGTTGGCAGTGTTACTGAAAAACTCATTAAAATACCTGGAAATTTCCTCTGCCTATTTTTAGAATTTCAAACTCTTTATTTTATTTTTGATTTGAGGAAAGGATTTTTCTTTTTCTCTTGTACAATATTCTCCTCTGACCATTCACATATACATCTGTTCTCTTGCAACTGGTAAACCATGGGAATGCATTGTTTGAAATGCTCTTGGATATAAAATGTTGAGAAAGTACTGGTATACTCACCAAAGTACCAGAAAGTATACTGTGGGTATCAGTCAATGTATTTTGTGAACATAGTGTGTTATGCTTATTACAATGCATAGACAAAACTCATTCCAACAAAATATGAACAAGGATTTTCATGGATAATGTTGATATAGATGTTTAAATAGAATCTATCTCCAAATCATCAAATTCCACATGTACTTTCCTAAAATTTATCTGCCTAAGAATGTACTTGCAATGCATCAGTTTTCCTTTTCCCTTTCATGATTTTCCTCTTTATGAAAGAGGGAGAGGGAGAGGGAGAGGACGAGGGAGAGAGCGAGAGTGAGAGAAAGAGAGAATCTCACCCATCCCAAATCTTGTTATGATACATTGCCCCCAAGTGTAGAAGTCTCCAGAACATAGAGCAAAGGGGTAATAGAAAAAAGAATTGATCTTAGGAAATAATACTTTAGGAATAACACAAGAAAAATTATAGGGAAGGAAGATTATTTCATCCTGGCAAGGTTTTGTATTTTTCTCCCAACCTTTCTATTTATAAATCAATCTATATATCTATCTCACAATTAGAATTAGTGCATTGGTTCTCATTAGAGTCCATTAAAGAGCCCATTTAATCTAAAACATGAAGTCAAACTTGTTACTGACAATAAGTCTGACCAGACTAAGTAGTTTGGCACTGAGGGATGACTTAGCTAGTTAGCTCATATGATGAACCTAATTAAATGAGCTAACTATGCAGCTCCAAAGTTTCGACAAAATTCACTTAAGACATATAAACAGGGCCGGTGAGATGGCTCAGCGGCTTAAGCGCCTGCCCGGCAAGCGCGAGGGCCCGAGTTCGACTCCCGGATCCCACATACGAAAAAGGGGCCGGTGATATCGCTCAGTGGCACGGGCGCCTCCTGGTGCGCGAGGTCCTGAGGTCCACCCCCCGGTACCCACAAAAAAAAAAAAAAAGACATATAAACAATATATAATATATTAACTATGGTCCCAGTGGGTACTTACGATAAAAGTATTTTAGATAATACATTAAATTTTAAATGTGCCAAGCGATACAACATAGTTACAAAAAGATCATTTGACAAATTAATGAAGCAAAAAATTAAAGACAAGTAAATTTTATTTAAAGACCACAAGCAAGTAAATATTATGTCTGGCACATACCAGTCCTTTCTCATATTATTTAGTCTTGCTACAATCATGATGAATATTATTTTATTCTGTCACATTGCACTAAATTATGTCATAAAGGAAAAAATATCAACCAACAATGTGAGCTAAAACACTTCAGACTAAAATAATTCGATGTACATTTTCTTCAGGTTTCCCCAATCCTTGGACATATTTATAGAATTCTCTATAAAATATATATGGGAAAAAACATGTAACTTCCCCATGGCATTTGTGTTCTACTCACACCGCATCCTCCTCCATTCTGTGTTCAGAGAACAAGTATGTATATGTGCTTTTTTTTTTTTTTTTTTTTTTTGGTGGGTACCAGGGGTCGACCTCAGGACCTCACGTGCCAGCATGCACCCGTGCTGCTGAGTGATATCACTGGCCCTTTTTTCGTATGTGGGTTCCAGGAGTCGAACTCAGGCCCTCGCGCTTGCCAGGCAGGCGCTTACACCGTTGAGCCATCTCACTGGCCCGTATATGTGATTCTGAAGCAAGCACCAGAGAACAATTATGATGTGTTATGTCTCATACCAAGCACACAAGGGTGACATATTTACATTCATTCTTTCATACATGGATTTTCTAAGCACTGATATGCCCAGGCATGCTACCATATCCTAGGAATCTAAAGATGGATAAGTAAGTTAGTTGTACTCTATTTAGGAAAAGATATAAGTAAATAAGTTGAAATATAATATGGAAAGATTAAATGAAATAAATTTAAATGATATAACCGATATTTGTTAGCTATTGTGATGATTATTGTCATTATCATTTTTTTCACAAAATACTTACAGAAGGAGTGATTCTACATATCTAGGAAATGGACTCATGTAGGACATGCAATCTGAAATAACTGTAAAGATTTAGTGTACATGCACCAAGTCACTGCGAGGAATATGATCATTTAAAAAAAATATATATATATGTATTTATTTAGGAGAAGGGAACCAACAAATGCAGGAAGGGGAAGGGAGAGGGGACAGGAGAAGGATTAAAAAAGGAAATGAGAACTGTCATGTACATGTACCAACTCCCCTGATAATATAATGATACTGTACTACAAACATGTACCAATAAAAAAAAAGATTTACTCACATTAAAAAAAAGAAAAGTGATTCCAGGCAGAGAACAAAATACTCAAAGGAATAGTCTACAAAGGGTGTGGCATATGCAGGGAACCATGAGACGTTCAAGAAACTGAAACAGTGAACGTTTAGAACGAAATCTTAGAAAATGAGTTTGAGATGGAGCATATTATTATCTTAAATACCAGACCAGATGTTTTTTCTGTAATCAAAAGCAACTTAGAAAATCATTTGCATAGTAGGAAACTTTTTAAAAGTTTATGTGACTATATATAGAGACTGAGTTTGCAATTAGATGTAAATCTTGGAAGACAACAGTAGATATTTAAGGGAGAAATTGGAGAGTAGGGAGAATATGATTTTATTTTGTACATTTCTGTATAACCAACATAATCAGAGAATGCTACAGATAGGCCTGTCTCTAATGAACAAAAGGAGAGAAATTTGATAATTAGAATAATAAATTTTCAATGAATGTTAAAAATGTGTTTTTTATTGAAGAAGAGACTTAGTAGTGTTCTAGAGCTATCCATTGGCCAAAATATACAAGGTACTGCCCCACTTTGCATGAACACACAAGAATCCAGCAAGCATTGCAGGGTGTACATTTATGTAAATACCTATGATTTGTCCTGTATGTCTCCTTGGTTTGGAGGATCATAGTGCTTGATGACAAATAAAAAAGTTAAAAAAAAACTATGTCCCTAAATCTATTTTCATGTATATAATGAGTGCATTTTTCATGCAATGTTGTCAGAGTACCTAAATAACAGAGACCTAAGATGTCATCAAGTGTATAAAATAAGGTGTATGAATTATTTTGTGCCTTCTTTTTTATTTAGTAAGTATTTATATGTGTAAGGGGATTGGATCTAAAACTTCCCTTCATTATGATTGTGTGAAGGTTGCTTCACACACCATGCTCTAAGAATTTGCCTAAGCATATTCATTTAAGAAGTTTGCAACAATAAAAATTTCTGACTGATGGAAGGAAGATATGATAATGAAATAAGAAAAATAATTTATATATGGATTTATCCATAATGATACCTAATTCTAATAGATTAACTTTCTTTACGTTTTTTTATAACTGTCTTCCTGAAATATATATCAAAGAATAATAGACTGTAAGCAAAAGGAAGACTTCAGCTGAGGATTACAAACCTTACACCAGCTTATCCATGAATTACATAATACAGAATAAAGTTGTATTTATAGTATGAATTGGAAATGAGAAAGCTAAAAATTTGTTCAAGGTAAAATTCCTCAATTATACTAAATTTGACTTTAATACAGAATTGAACGCAAATATTTTTCAATAATTTTATCATGTATACTCAATAGTGTTCCTTGCACATAACAAAATGTTCAGCATAGATGAAAAGTAATCATTTGAGAAATTTTTTAAAAATTAAATTTCTTTAATTCCATTATTTTCACATTTTGTAAAGTTATTATTCTTTCATATTTTACCTTTTAAAATTTTTGTGGGTTATTTGGTTTCATCTTTTTACTAGTACACATTCACTGTACATAATGATCACATGTGTATAATGGTACATGTATATAACATACCATTTTTTTTAAAATCCCCCTCTCTTCTCCTACCTTACACCCTCTTCTATTCCTAGATTTCCTTTCTCTTTGCCAAAGATCTATCTCCCTGTTTCTTATTATCTATCTTTTATTTTGCTCTTTAAAATATTTTTCCTTTGGGTTTCTCATAAGCAAGAAGCCATGCAATATTTAAGCTTGTATGTCATTTGCTTCACTTACTACTGTGGTCTCAAGGTGCATCCATTTTCCTACAGATGACTCAAGTTTTTTCTTCTTTATGGCACAGTTGTATTCCATCGTGTATAAATACCCCATCTTCTTTATCCACTCATCTGTTGATGAACATATAGGCAGTTTCCAAGATTTAGCTATTATGAGTTGTGCTGCTAAAAACATGAGTGTGCATGTAACACTGTAATATGATGTCTTTAACTCTTTAGGAAGATACTGAGGAGGGTAAGAGCTGGGTGAAATGAAACTTCTAGTTTTAGTTTTTTGAGGCATCTCCATACTGATTTTCACAGTGGTAGTTTACAGCCCCACCAACAATATAGAAGAGTTCATTTTTCCCTGCAGCATTACCAGCATTTGTTATTATTTGATTTCTTGATCATGGCCATTCTTTCTGGAGTAAGAAGGGATCTCAGTGTTGTTTTAATTCATATTTTTAATGGACAGAGATGTTGAACATTTTTTCATGTATCTATTGTGGTCATTTGTACTTCTTCTGAGAAGTGTCTATTCATTTCAGTTGCCCATTTTCTGATTGGTTCATTTGTTTTGGGGAGTCTTCTTTTTTTGAGTTCTATATATATTCTAGATATTAGTGCACTGCCACAGGATTAGCTGGCCCAAAAAAACTTTCCCATTCTGTAGCTTGTCTCTTCACTCTGTTGATTATTTTCTCTGCTTCACAGAAGCTTTTCAATTTGATATAATCCCATTTGTTGATTCCTGAAGTTCTTTCTTACACAATTGGGGATCTGTTTAGAAAGTCCTCACCTTTGCCTATGTCTTCAAGAGTTTTGCCTATTTTACCTTCCAGCAGATTAAGTGTTTCTACTTTAACATTTAGATCTTTGATCTATTTTGATTTTATTTTGGTACACGGTGATAGATATGTGTATATATTAAATCTTCTACATGCTTATAGCCAGCCAGCTTTCCCAACACCATATGTTAAAGAGGCTATTTTTACTCCAGTGTATGTTTTTGACTCCTTTGTCAAGGTCAGATGACTGAATGTGCCTGGGTTGTTTCTGCATCCTTTATTCTGTATCCACTGATCCACATATCTGTTTTTTTTTGCCAGAACCATGCTGTTTTTATCACTGTAATATAACTTGAAATCCAGCATTACAGTGCCTCCTGCTTTGCTCATGTTGCCCTAGATTGTTTTTGCTATTCTGGGTCTTCTGGTTCTGAATTTTCAGATTGTTTTCCCTAGTTTGTGAGGAATGCTGTTGATATTTTGATTGAGATTACATTCAATCTATAAATCACTTGGGTTGTTATTCTACCTATTTTTATTTCCATTATCCTTCTTTTTCATGTATAAATTCCTGATTCTTTCCTTTCTTACAAATGATGTCTTTGCTATCAGTCCCATATTTCTGTAAATGCAAAGAATCTTGAGAAGTGATCTAATTGAAGTTATATTAGAATTAAACCTTTGTTTCTCAAATTTGACCAAGAAAAAACTAGCTTATTTTAATTCCTTAATATATCAGTGTTCTCTCATCTTACTTTTAGATATCTTTTTTATCTTTATGCCATGATAATAATTCTTACAAACTTCACATTTCTCCCCTTCTTTCTTTCTCCTTACTACCTTGTGCATCACATACATTCTCTACCCCATCTGCTCTTGTCTGCCATCATTATGGATTGCCTTAATTTCTTCCACACCTGAGCCAAAAATTGCAAACAACAATAATAATAGTAATAATAATAACGCAAGGACTCTTGCTTTATCCGAGAGATGTAACTGGTGTGCTTTTAGGAGTTATCTTGCTGCAGTGTGAACTGAAGAAAGGAGAGACTGAGGGAAAGGAGTTCCCATTGCCCACTCTCAGAACGCTTATACCAATCAGTCACTACTAAATCTTGACTAACCTGATGCCAGAGCCCCCTAAATGTAAACTTCAAGCTAGGCTAAGAAATACAATGGAATACTAAGAAATGAGAGAAAAGTTGAAATATAATTAGACAAAGTTCTCTGGATTCTTAATTTGGATACAAAAACAGCACCTTATCTATCATCTTATCACAGTAGAACTTTTTGTTTTCATTTCCTGAAAGAATAATAAAAGCTTAAAGGAAGATGGAAAAGAATTAAGAAACATGATCTCAGGGAATCTACATAAAGCTTGGTGCATAAAGAAAACCAAAGATCTACTTTTGTGTGTGTGTGTGGCACTAGGGATTGAACCCAGGGCTTCCCACATTCTAGGAGTATGCTCTACAACTGAGCTATATCGCTGGCCCTAAGAGTTTTACTTTGGGATGAGTAGATGAATGCTTATATTTTTATTCTTTTGCCCTAAATCATGAGGTTAGACTGATTGAGACAGATCAAAATCAGAGAATTTAGTATCTGTGACGGTAACATTGGCATACTTTTCTGTTGTGGATACTTTCTTCTTCCTCACCCCAAGTCCTCCCCCATTGGTGCCAGGGATCCTACCGAGGTGAACCCCAATCCCTGTTATGGATAGTTTCAACTCTTAATATCTTGATTCCTTTGCCCAACCCATGATTATCAGAAGAAACAAACCAACACGCATGGTTAGGATCCATTATAAAATTTGCAAAATATAGCACCACCTTACCATGATAAAATAACGGCGGTTCTTAAATCCTTTCTCCAAAGCTACATTCCATTCTTGTGTAAGGGAAACAATCATTATAAAAAAAGTTCTTTCAATGATTTTTTTTTTTTTTTGAAAATGCAAGGAATCAGAACTTTAACTTCAAGATTCACTGTTTAACACTGAGTCCTACGCTTCCAAGCTACACGTCCTAGGTACCATGTTTCCTCAGTTAGTTCTCTCTGGTGTGGTGATAATGGGGTTCAGGACATGCTACCTCAATATATGGCATGTTGGCATTCTGAACATTTGAAACTGGAAGAAATTGAGAAAACAGCAGAAGTGAGAATGTCACTCTAACTTTCCCCTTATCATACTCTCCTGAAGAAAGTCATAAAAATCTAGGGAGGATTTTTAGGTGGTTTTTTTTTTTTTTCAGTTATTTGCCGATACTTCTGAATACCTAAAACATCTGGTTAACTATACATATACTATCTAATAAATAGATGTTTATTATGATACTGTAAATCACTTCATACAATAGTTCTCAAACATATGTCAGGGTTATTTGCCTAATAAATATTAGGCAATTTTACCTATTAAATCCCATAATATTTCAAAAGATAGCCATGCTTTTGCTTATATGACATGAATTCAAGATTTACTATTAGTTGACTATTTATTATTAGTCTATAAAATACTTCCCTCACTAGCCAATTAATAATATAAATTTTTCATGCATTTTCGAAAGGTGTTTCTATTGGGAAGCACAGAGATAGTTAGCTAAGAAAGTCTTTAGCCCTTGTAAAATTGTCCCCCAGGCCACTGTGAGATATTCATCTAGCTGACAAGATTGAGACTTTCATATCTACATTATAAAAGGCTACCCAAACAGGTTATTCACTCTTGCAATCATCAATACTTCATTTCACTAGACTGCCACATTTGTCCTCTGGGCCATTTTTGTTACTATTCCAAGCCTTTTCCAAGCCTTTTCCTTCTCCTGGTTAATTAGGTAACTTTATCTTTGAATGTTTTATCACTAAAAGATGTTATCATATTTATTCACAATGAATAAATTATGTCTCTATATATCCACAAAATTCAATATTATATAATTTGCATGCTGAAGTTTAGTTACCAACATACTCTGAATATTTCTGTATCATTAATGACATACACATATCATTTTAATGGTTTTATCATATTCCAGTGTAAGGATGTAACAAAAATTCTTTCAACAAATTCCTATTGTTGAAAATTTAAATAACTTCCAAGTTTTTACTGATAGTTAATTGTAATGAAAGCCACTATAAATTTGTACATTTTACTGCCACCAGTTTTTAAAGGATATAATAAAATATACCCTTGCTAAAATAAAAAGGAGGGGGACTGGAGGAGGAGGAATAAGGAGAAGAAGGAGAAAAAAATAAAAGAAGTAAAAACAAAATAAATGACTACAAGGATTTTATGGGTTTCTGATCATCAAGGGGTTTACATTTCTCATTCCATATTATTAAATGGTCTTCAAATTATACTTACATGACAGATGTGTAGGTACAAGGAAGAAAAGTTCATCATCTAATTTGTATATTTTAGCCCATGTTAGCTGTATTTCTCATTCTAAATCAAGAATCACTTGGAATACTGGTTTCATCCAGACCATTTTCAAGAGTGATTAATTGTGAGTATATCTAAACTAAATTTACACACTAAAAAAAACAAGTTTTTAAATATCCACAGTTCAATGTCCACTAAACATACTACAACTGATACCATGGGGCATCATAAGACACTACAGTCAACAATTATATGCCAATAAATTGAATAAACAAGAAAAAAAGTATAACTTCTTGAAAATATAAACTTATCATGACTGAATCATAAAGAAAATCTAAATCAGTAACAATTAATAGGTTAAATCAGTAAACGAGATATTCCCAGGTCATGATCACATCACCTATGAATTCTATCAAATATCTAAGGAAGAATCAACACCAATGATTCTCAAACTCTTCCCAAAGCTTAAGGAAGAGGAAATATTTCCAAACTCATTATATAAAGCCAGAATTACTATGATATCAAAGCCAGATAAGAAACCTATAGTAAAAGAAAATAATAGGCCAATTTCACTGATGAAGATACTGTAGATATAAAAATCCTCAACAAAATACTAGCAAATTGAAACATATTAAGAGTATCAGCCAGGCATGGTAGCACATGCTTGTAATCCTGGCACTAGGGAGGCAGAGCCAGGAGGATCACCATAAGTTCGAGGCTAGCCTGGACTATACAGTGAGTTCAAGGCCAGCCTGAACTACATAGCAAGATCCTGTCTCAAAAAGCAAAACAAAACTGGATCATCAATCATGATCAACTAGGATTCATCCCATCATCCAAGACAGGTTCAACATATACATCAACAAAAGTGATACATCATACTGACAGAATGAAGGCCAAAACCATAAGCTCATCTCAATATATGCAGAAAAAGCACTTGACAATTTTCAACAAACTTTCATGGTAAAAGGTCTCAACAAAATAGGCATAGAAGAAATGTACATCAACACAATAAAAGTCATTTATGACAAGCCCATAACTAATATTACACTCAAGGTGAAAAGTTGAAGGCTTTTCCTCTAAGATCAGGAATAAAACAAAGATGCCCATATGCACCACTTCTGTTTAACACAGTTTTGGAAGTCACAGCCAGAACAACTGGGCAAGAAAAATAAAAGACATCCAAATTGGAAAGGAAGGAATAAAATTGTCTCTCTGACAACAAGATCTTATATATAAAATATCCTGAAGACTTCACAAAAAAACCTGTTAGAACAGATTTAAAAGTGCAGAATACACAATCAGCACACAATAATCAGTAGCACATTTATATACCAACAATGAATTGTCCAGAAAAGAAATTAATAATCCTATTTACAAAAGCACGAAAAGAAATTTAAATACTTAGGAATATGTTAGGTGAAAGCTCTGTAAACTGGAAACTATAAAACATTGATGAGAGAAATTAAAGAAGATACAAATAAGTGGAAATGGGTTCATGAGCGCCAAGAATGAATATTATCAAAATGTTCATCCTCCTCAAAGCAAGCCACAGATTCAATATAATCAAATTTCCAATTGCATTTTTCACAGAAATGGAAAAAAATTCTAAAATTTGTATGGAACTATGAAAGACCCCAAACAGTCACAACAATCTTGAGATAGTCAACTAATCTTTGAAAAAGCTGCTAAGAATATAAAACAAGAAAAGGATAGCCTCTTCAAAGAATGGTGCTGGGAAAACTGTATATTTACATGCCAAAAAAAGAAAAAGAAAAAAAAAGGGGGGGATCTTTAACATACATACACCATACACAAAAACCAACTCAAAATTGACGAAAGACCTAAAAATAGCACATGAAACTAAAACTCCTAGAAGAAAATATAAGGAAAATGCCCCATGGCAATGTTCTTGCTCTTAGCAACAGCTTTTTCAATATGACTCCCAAAGGGTCAGGCAACAGACCAAATAGACAAAGGGATGGTATCAAACTAAAAAACTCTGCACGTCAAAGAAAACAACAGTGTGATAAAACAACCTATTGGTTGGGAGGAAATATTTGCAAGCCATACATCTTATAAAGGGTTAATATCCAAAACATGAGGAACTCAATAGCAAGGAAACAAATTACTAGATTAAAAAATAGGCAAAGAAACTGAATGGACATTTCTCAAAAAACACACTAATGGCCTACAGGCACATGAAGAAAATGTTCAACATCGCAAATCATCATGTAGATGCAAACTAAAGCCACAGTGAAAAATCTCCATACATTTGTTAGAATGACTATCATCAAAACACAAATAAATATAATAAGGTAGAGTGCAGAAAGCCCTAGAACACTGTTGTTGGGAATACACATTAATATATCCATGAAGTTACACTCACAGAAGAGTTGAATGATTATTACTAGAAGCAGAGAAAGGAGGAGGAAGAGAAATGGGGAGCTGTTGATCCAAGGGTAAAAAGTTTGACAAGAGATGTAAGTTTTTGAGATCTATTGCACAGCATGGTGACTATAGTTAATTATAATGCAATGTAATTTCAAAATTGCTAAGACAGTAGTTTTATATGTTCATACCACAAAAAAATGTGAGGTGACGGTATGTTAATCATTCTATAATGTATTAGAACATATTTTAGCCCATAAATATATACATTTTCAATTTAAAATAAAATTTTAAAAAAGAATAAGGTTGGGGACATAGTTCAATGGTAGAGTGCTTGCCTAGCATGCAGAAGGCCCTGGGTTCAATTCCAAGCACTGAAAAAAAAAAAAAAACCAGTAGTAAAAAAAAATTATATTTGACATCACCATACAATGGAAATCCTTTATAAACAATAAAACTGATCTGCCAATTTTATGTTATTTCTAATACATGGTTTATAGAAATAACTTTACACACTTTACTACATCTAAATCTTTTTTTTTCTTTCTAACTTTATACTACAGCATCTTTTTTACTTTTATAGAACATGGTAGACCACAATAGCTCTTTGCCTTAAAGTACAGCTTATTTTGTCTTCTTCCTCCAAAACCTCAAAACCAAAGGAGCTATTTAAATCAAAAAAGGAAAAGCATAATATACATGTTAAGTATTGTTCAATAAGGAAAAGAATTTTTCTATTATTAGTATATGGGTCTTTTAAATCCAGCCGCAAGAAATTAATGATCTATTAGGCATTACTTTGGTAGTTGGTTAAGATAAATCAAGACAAAGAATTTTTATTTATAGTCAGGCAAACTATTAAAAATTAATTTTGAAACCCTGACTTCACTTAAAAATGCATATGAAAAGTCTATTTTGAAAAAATAGCATTGCAATGTTTTAAATTTTAATATGTGTATATAATTAAAAATTTGTAATAAAATATAATTAAACTTCAACATAATTATTTTTATTGATATTTAAACTAATAAGCAATAGCTGTTGTCTTCTAGAGTGGTCTACTTTTAAAAAGGTAGGTTTTAAAAAGACTTAGTTCAGGGCCGGTGAAATGGCTCAGCGGCATAAGCGCCTGCCTTGCAAGCGCGAGGGCCCGAGTTCGACTCCCGGATCCCACATACGAAAAAGGGGCTGGTGATATCGCTCAGAGGCACGGGCGCCTGCTGGTGCGCGAGGTCCTGAGGTCGACCCCCCGGTACCCACAAAAAAAAAAAAAAAAAAAAAAAGACTTAGTTCAGATTAACCACCCTTCTGATTTAATGGGGCATCTTATGAACAGAACTGACTTGTAACTCAAATTCCATTTCCTCTATCAAGTCAACCAGACCTATTTTCCATAAGGAATGATCCTAATTCCAAATTTCCAGATCAACTGTTACTTACGCCATTTAGAAAAAAAATAATGTTAAACTATGGAATTACTTAATCAGCCACTAGAATAATATATGCTTCAAATGCCATTCAAGTGCTATCAAAAAACATCTGCAGTGTTAAAAAGATGATCGTCACCTATTGATTTCTTTTTCTTTAACCTTCAGTGAAGATTGAGAGCATCTGGCCTCCCCTCTTATGCATACATTAACTACCTCTAAATCTTCTCTAGAATAGTAAGTCCTGTTACCTAAAAAAAATTTTTTTTTAGATTTCTTTCTCAACCCTTTAATCATCTTTGCGGTCTTCCTCTGAACTTTCTCTAAATTCTCCATGTCCTTCTTTAGCAGTAAAGCCCAGAACTACGAACAATGGTCTTGTAAAGGTCTGGCCAGTAGCAAGCACAATGGGAAAATAAAATTTCCTACATTCTGATCCCTACTTATGTGATCAAGTATTGTGTCTGCATTAACCAGAATATTATATTATAACTCATACTAACTATCTTTCCTTTACTGCTACAGTGGTTCCCAATTTTATTTAAATATAGTTATTCTTTGGACTTCCTGCTATTTTCCTCTCTAAACCTAATGCTTTCTGTTTGTATCCTACTATACTTCATTATTCGTTTCTAATTAATATTCCATTTGCTAAATCATTTTTGCATAACACTGAAGTCACTTAGCACATAGCATTGACATCATTTATCATATTTCTTTCCAATTCTAAATTCAATAATTTATTAAGAATATTTGGAACCTAGTTGTTATATTTATAAGAGATGTTTAAAGTGTTTTAAAAGAATGAGTGCCAGAAATCATAGTCCTTTGAAAAAATATAATTATGGAAACCTTGTGAAATTTGTTTAATCACCTTCATAGTCCAACCTAACACTGTGAGGAGCTAGAGGGCATAAAGTATGAAAACCAGAAAGTTTTAAATTTCATAAAATCTTAAAGATCTAGGTTAAAATATTCCCAATATACTGTTGAGTTTTTTTACAGAAAGGCCTGGGGAGGCAGAGTGAGCACGACTGCACCAACACCAGTACTTAGACTTGGGGTAAAGAGCCTACATAATATACAGCTAACACTTAATATTAACATATATATACTTAATATGATTAATTATTACTTTTGTTAATAAAAATGTTTGTGAACTAGTTGATTAGGTTAGATTAATTCACTAGTTAAGGGGACTTAGTATTTTGTTTGTTTGTTTCTTTTCTGGTTTTTTTTTTTTTCTTGACACAGGGTCTCACTATGTACTAGTTCAGGCTGGCATCAGTGAGCTGCTTAGTTTAGGAATAATAACTCCTTTACTAAAGATTGTGAAACAACAGGCAATATCCTGATTTCTGTAGATTCTCAACTGAATTCACATAATAGATATTGAAAGATGTTATATGTGGTGTTATAATATGACTAATGGCAAACTGTGAACTGCCTCACAATTTATTCTAAATCCTCAATAGGGTTTTCCTTGAAGTTCCCAACTTAAAAAGGTGGGGCCGGTGAGATGGCTCAGCAGCGTAAGCGCCTGCCTGGCAAGCGCGAGGGCCCGAGTTCGACTCCCGGAACCCACATATGAAAAAGGGGCCGGTGATATCGCTCAGCGGCACAGGCATCTGCTGGTGCCTGAGGTCCTGAGGTCGACCCCCGGTACCCACAAAAAAAAAAAAAAAAAGCTATTAGTTATATAGTTAAGTGAAGTGTCAGGAAAAGTATTGTGGCAAACATGAAGGCATGTTTGGCTCATAACTCTTATCCATTTGCTAATTTAAATAGTCCTCAACCTTTCTTCCAAAAACACTATTCTTTTAGTCTTATGAGGATAGTAGTCAACTTAAAAAACATAAATAAAATTTGAAATCTCTATAGTGTTCTTGTTGCTTGTAGGTCAAAAACTAGTATACAGGGCCGGTGAGATGGCTCAGCGGCATAAGCGCCTGCCTTGCAAGCGTGAGGGCCCGGATCCCACATACGAAAAAGGGGCCGGTGATATCGCTCAGCGGCACGGACGCCTGTTGGCGTGCGAGGTCCTGAGGTCGACCCCCCAGTACCCACACAAAAAAAAAAAAACTAGTATACAGTCTATTTTTTTCCTCTAGTTTTCTTATTTTACATTGCTCACAAGACTAAAAAAATTTTGAACAAAACTATGGACGGCCACTCTTGGGACATCTTAACCCAAAGATATGAGCAACGTGATCTTCTGTCACTAAATTATCACATTAATATAAACATCAAAATGAGCATAATGTGAAAAAGAATCATCGTATGAATAGTTAAAAGATGTTATAATGATAATAATATGTTAAACTTGTATAAAGACAAGGCATCCAAGGTAGTAATATTTTTAGACAAGACAGTCAAGACTCAGGAGTTCAGAATGAGGCCACAAATACCAAAGTAGTTGGCAAATGCTATCTTCACTTGAGGTTTCAATTTCTATTGTCCACGTATTCAATTCCTATGCTGTATAGGACATGATTCTTTGAGGAATTATTATGGAAAAAGAGCACTTGAAATGGGACACTCACGTCTGGCTATTATACCAAGGAAAATTCTTAAACAAGTAAAGATGGCCTTTATCTCATTCACATCAAATTCCTTCTCTAAATCCATTTTAGTCTGTCCTAGAACTAGACCTTGGTTTCAAAATACTAACCACTAGAAATAAAGCACAAAGCAAATGAGCATAAATAAAATTAATTTATTCTACTCAAACAAAGAAAATCAAACATATTTTCTAAAGCAAGAAGTCTAATCTAGAATCAAAATTATCTTAATTCTGTTAACATTATAAGCCTCCATTTATACTTGATCTTAGCCAGAAATGCAGAGAAGCAATGTATCAGATTCATGCTATTTAATTATTAGGGCTTCTATTAGTATTATAAGTAGGAATATGTCTTATAAGATTGATAATACACACCACTCAGGCATGAGATTACTTCATGTCCTGGCATTAAATTATCTATTCTAAATCCATTTATTTTTTGAATTGTTTCCTGCCATCCCTTAACTCACTATTTAATTCCTGCACTCCTAGCTCAAACACAAACATACCTACTTACACAATAAAATTATGATAAGAAATCATTCATGTTCAGAGATTTCTTTTTTAGCCATATCTTCTCATTTTACCTTTTTTTTTGAGACAGGGTATAGCTATGTAATTTAAGCAGGTCTTGAACTCTGTACTAGCCCAGGCTGGCTTCAAATTCATGGCAATCCTCCTGCCTCATCCTCCTGACGGCTGGGATTATAGGCGTGCACCACCATGCCCAGCTAGTACATTAGACAGATCCTTACCTTACATTCGAATGACTAAAAATTTGTACCATTTTGGATTTTATCAATATATTTCATGTATCCAATTTAGCAATATATTTATTTTAAAAGATGGATAGAAAAATGTAAAGACTTATGAAAATATTATCAAGACCAACAATCACTGAAATATTCTCAGTTGCAGTATCAAGGAATGAAGAGATTTTAGTTAGATGGTTCAAAGTTAGAGTTAGGACAAATAGTACAGTTACTATAGATAAGAAAAATGTATACTTGAAAATTGCTAAGGAATTTATTTTGTGGGTTCCTTAAATTGCTAAGAAAGTTCATTATATGGATTCCTTATCAAAAATATTTGAAAAGTATGTAAAGTAAATCATGTTAATTAGCTTGATTTCATTATTTCACAACATATACAAATACCAAAATATGTTGTACACAGTACACATATACAATTCCTATTTGTCAATAAAGCTGAAGGAAAAAAACTAATCAATGCATCGAAGTTACCTGTAAAACAAGACAACATAACTGTGTAAAAAAAATTAAAGGCAATATTATATTTGTAATCCAAAATTTAAAACCATCTTCCATATTTCATTCACACATTGAGAGTTTACCATTAAAAACACTGTGATGTGCCTATTTGTTTAATCCAGAAAAATAAGACACTAAATGTTTTGAGATTTCAGAAGAAAAAAAATAAAATGTCCTCAAAACAATTCCACAGTTATCTGTTCCTGTAAATTGCTAAAAACATAACATCTTAATGATATGTCTCTTTTATAAATTTTTTCATATTTTCAATTGCTTACCATGCTGGTTTAATGTCCCTTCAGTGAAAGTTTTTGAAGGTGCCGATTGTATCTTCTATCATGTCTGCTCTCCTAAGAACATAGTGAATTATTTGGATCCTCAATAATTATTTGTAAATAAAAATCACAACAGAGTTAACCTAAAAGAATAGTATGAAACTCTCTTTGGAGCAGTTTGAAGTGATTTTGCAGTTCCACTCAATAGGAAAAAAAGAATGCTAGATATAAACACAAAAACTGCAGAGTATAGAAAACTATTTGGTTAAATGAAGATGGCTTGAAATAGTTTATACAAACATGAAATGAGTTTCATTTGAATTCTAAATTTGCAGTGTATTTCAACCCATCCTACTCCAAAATTCCTCTGTCGAAGATGTACAATTATACCAAAGACACTCAAATAGACATCACTACCATCTACCTTTTAAAAAATGTTTTAAATATATACATAAATCTGGTACTCAAAGTCCAGTACCAATACCACTTCATAGAACCAGGCACCTCAGTTTCAACCTACAACTCCCAAATTGCTTCCGTTTCTACACTACTGCAACTAACAATCCTGCCAGACTACACAAAACCATCCAGTGGTTTTGTCTGATGTGGGAAAAAAAAAAAAAAACATGAGGGACTAGGAGGTGCCACCCAAATTCATGCCAGGATAAAGGCTAGAAATTGGTGCCTTAACCCAATGCATCACCTTATTTCAATTCTCTTCCTTTTGAGTAAAAATTATTTTACTAGGGTAAATTTTATATCTGTCATTTAAAACAAAGTCTGTTTTAGATGAAGTAAAGATAATATATCATTCTGGCAGTTTGGAAAGAACTACTCCCTATAACATTAAAATTTTGACTGCTAGTTGTAAAATGAGACTGTGGATGGCTGAAGAGAAAAATGAAGTTAGCCTGTCAGAAGATTTAAATTCCATCCTGGTACTACCAATAACTAGTTATATAACCTTTGACAAATCATCTCCTAGGGTCATAATTTTCCCATATTGACTCCCTTCACATTGCAGCATTGCCAGGAAACTAGATGAAATATTTTACATGAACAGAAAATTACATAAACTTCATCAATTAACCACTTAAAATTAATAAATAATGTAACTTCATTGTTGCTATATTACCCAGAGAGAATTCTATCAGTGATATTTTTCCTCCAAAAAACTATCCAAGAATAAGTACTTCACAAACTGCTTCCTAAAAATCAAATTATAAATCTAAAAAAGTAAACACTACTCAAAGTCATATTCTGGCCTCTCTGGGGCCTGGAGTTGAGACACCTGGAAGATAGTAATTTAGTGAAGAGAAGGAAAGAGGTGAATCTCCAGGAATTGGAAGAGAGAAGATTAGAAAATGCCTAGAAGCTGGAGAAGTGGAGCACAGCACAGACAAAGGAACAAGGCAGTCTGGAAGACTCACCCTAGCTCCTGGGGAGGGATGCCTGCCTCCACTAATGCAGTATAAGCTCGGAGGGTTGGCAGCTCCAGGGAGAGACATAAGCCTGGGCCAGCAGTGCTGTCCCCAAGAGAAGCCCATGACTATCATAAACTCCAAAAACAGTGTGGTGTTTTATCCCAAAAGTGACTCTCTAAAAGGCAAGCTGGAGTTGGGCAGAATGTCCAGTGTGTTGCCTACCATATCTGAGAGGATTTAATCGGGAGTCATATTGCAAAAGTTAATTGTTTGGCACTAACTGCAGAGCAACTGCAGAGCAGCTATACTCCAGGGTTTCTGGTGTCACCCCTGCCATCCCTGTTTTTCTGGCTGAAAAACAGTTATGAGAGACAGCCACTGAGTGGGAGTGGGCTAGACACACACCTTCTAGAAGTTTAAGCTCAGCCAGGAGGGACACAGGGGCCCTGCCCTCCAGGGTGAGAAGTCACACCCAACATGTGTGGCTTTCAGAGGCTCTGCGTCTGAAAGTGCAGGCATTAAGTCTAGTGGTCTGCTTGAACTCCTGCACTGATGCCTACTTCAGGCACAGAGCTCAGTGGTCATTTGCTTCCTCATCTACCAATGTGAGCAAGGACTTGCATCAGGTTGGATGGTTGACACAGCCTGGTGTGTATGGAGACAGAGGCTTCTGAAGCAGTGGGGCACCCCACAAACCCACAGGCCACAGACCTAGGTGGAGAAAACCGTGACTTGGAGTGCACAGAGGGATCAAAAATGGGAGCTACTGGAGTGACTACAGTCTTAGGCAGGCACCGTTGACTGCCCATTCCCGGTGTGAAAGGCAGGGGAGGATACAGTATTCACACAGAAAAATATGAGTGTGGAAACAAAACAGGTTTTAGCAATGACTCACTAGCCATTCCCCATATCTACTGGATTGTAAGATGGCAGACTCTGGAAAGAAAAGACCCATTCAAAATAAAGACAAACTTTTTTGGACTCATTTCTTTCTTCCTTTTTTTCCCATTGGCCCTTTGGAATTTAGGGGTTTTCACTTCTTTTTTTTTTTTCTTTTAATTATTTCTCCTTTTTTCTTTTTTTCTTAATATTGTTCTCTTTTTTCTTTGTTTCTGTTAATTTTCTCTAATTCTATAATCCTTTTACTTATTAACAGGATCCCTTTCTCACTTTTCTCTCCACCTTCTCATCTTTCATTTCCAAATTTTACTATATTCATTTTCCCATTCCCCAGCCCCTCTGTCTTTACCACTACTAACTATTAAGCTTTATTAATCTTTAGATATTTAGTTAATTCCCTGCTATTACTGTTGAATTATTTTCTACATTAGTGAAGATATAGTTATTGCATTTAGCAGATATTTACTATATGACAATATTTGGTTTGTCTTTGTGTTTATACCATAATTATAGATCTCTTTTCTGTGATTAAGGGTGTTACATTATTGATTCTGATAATATGTCAATATCTAGTTTGTCTTTGAATTGGTGCTGATGTTCTTGGTATTACCAGGATGGCATAGTTTTTGGTATTAATTGGTTTTCTCTGCATGCCAATACAGGGATTGTCTTTGTCTCATTAACAATACTGTGGTCCATTTCAGAAGAGCTGGATGCTAGACCAATTACACTGCACCCTCCCCTCCCAAATTAATGCAGGGGGTTGAATCTTGGGAAAGAGGAGATGGTTTATAGTTACCCACACACAGAATGCATGATTGAAAATCAGACACTAACTAAAGAGATCTCCATACTAGCAACAAAGTCCAATATAATAGACCAAAAACCTAGGTAGACACACACACACACACACACACACACACACACACACACACACAGCAACAAAATAACAAAATGCCTCAAAAGACTTCTAATACCTGCAAAACTGATCCACAGGGCATTGGTGGGAAAGACATCAAAAGCCACGCAGCTGAATTATTCAAAATGATACAAGAGATAACAATAAAACAGATCAATAAGGAGCTCAGTAAACTCATAGAAGATATAATTAAATGCATAATAGATTAATAAATCAATCAATGAACATACACACGATACTAATAAAAAGCTATCTGGGCTAAACAAAATGATACAAAGATGAATGACCAGAGTAGCAAAGAATTAGAGCCTATGAAAAGGTACCAAAAAGAAATTCAAGAGATTAAAAATTCTTTTGAAAGTATGAGTAGCAGAAGTGACCGACGCAAAGACCCAGAAGACAGGGCTAGATGTGTCAAACCTAGAAGACAACACTGATGTAGGTGACTCTATACTCAGAGATACCTTAAAAACAACATAAAAACATGAAAAATAGATCCAATAGCTGCTAGATGATGCAAAGACTAATCTAAGATTAATTCAAATTAGTGAAAAATCAGAAGACAGCATAAATGACATTAAAAACCTGTTCATAAAATAACAGCAGAAAACTTTCCAAATATGGGGAAAGGGTTTAACATATAAGACAAGCAGGACATATAGGACCCCAAATAGCCAACCATCAGAAAACAACTTCTCCACAACACATCATAGTCAAAATCTCTGAGGACTTCCAGGAAGATGGCAAAGTGATGAGCAGCAGAGAAAAAGCCTCTCTGAGATTTGGTGTCCACACACTGGAATACAGCAACGTGAGGAAGACAAGGAGTGAAGTGGGTCCCCTGGACTGAGGAAGAATCTGAAGTGAGACTTGAAGCCCACAGGGAGACCAAAGAGAGAAACTTCAACAAAGGAGGAGGAAGTGGCATGAAGTGCCTTCTCCCTGAGCCTGGACTCACTGCGTGGGAGGGGCAGCTCAAACCTGGAGCCGCATGGTGACTGCTGGCCACCCCAGAGGCCTCCAGGGAGAGACACACCAGTGAAATGGAGCAGTGGACATGGAGGACTGCAGTGGTTGGTGAATGGTGTGGGTTCAATGTCTGGTGGGAGAGGACAAGTGGCCGGGAACCATCTTGGAGTGGGGTCAACTGAGCTCCGAACTCAGAACAACTCCTGGCTCCATCTAGTGGCTCCTAGCCGAGGTCAAGCCCTGGGAAAGGCACACTGACTGCTGCAGGCTGAACGGTTCTGGTTCCAGCCTCACAGCCAGAAACCAGCCTGAACCAGGAGAAATAAAGGTGCAGGCTCACTGGGATTATCCACTACCCCACCATAAAGCTACTACTGCTGGCCTGCGAGAATAATCACCACGGATCTGGACTTTGACCATGTTGTCTACCAGTGACAGTAGAGACACACCTTGAAATGAACTTTTTTTCTCTTTCTCTTTTGTTTGTTTGTTTTGTTTTTTCTTCATTGCTTGTTCTTGTCTTTATATGAGTGGAACATTGTTTCTAGTTTTTTTGTTGTTGTTGCTCTGTTCTGTTCTTTTTATTTCTTCTTTCTCTCTTTCCCTCCTGTCTTCTGCACCAGTTTCCCAAAGTTTGTGTGATCACCATTTGTCCACCAGCCTTGCTTCTAATCTCTTCCTCTTCTCCTATTTCTCTATTTTTTCTCCCTAACCCCTTTTAAATTTTCTCCCCAGAGGGAAAAATTGTCATCTTGAGGACTTATTTGCTGCATACAATTTTCAGATTTGTTTTAGATTTTGTTATATAACCACAAATCTAGTTCATACAGTTAAATGTGGCAAATTAATAGTTACCTCAATTTGTCAATTTCTAGGCCATGTTTGGTGCTATTGTTATTGCTGACTGTACCACATTAGCCAAAGTGACATAATTGTTCTAATCTTCCTGGTATACCAAGACTGAGATTGCCTAAGGGTCATAAAAAATAATATATGCCAGTGCCAAAGAACCACTAGGTAGGCCAAGTAGGCAGTAACTACTCATCCCCAATAAATTGAAGAGGTAGGATCTTGTAACAGACTCAAAACCCAAAAGCCAGCTGCCCCTGGAAGTCACCCCAGAAAGTAATCATTTCCTAAGGATTCTAAATACTAGCCATAAAGCTACTTGCCATAGGCAATTTACAAGCATCAACTCAGGAATGAAACTTAAAAAAAAAAATAGAAAATGAGAAGACATTTAAACAAGATACAATCCCAGATGTCCAGCTCACCAAAAGCAAACCCAGGGAGCAATGAGGTAAGACAATCTGAAAGCCACCCACCTGGCCTCTCTGAAATGCTAACAGTAGAACAAGGCAAATCAACGCGGCTCTAGAAAAAATCAAATCAGAAATAATTTCTCAGAAAACTACAGAGATGGTGACCACAATGAAAAACATGCTCAGGGACTCTAGAGCAGATACAGATGAAAAAATAGAAGAGCTTAGGAAAATGATGGAAACCATGAATGCCCAACACAGGACAGAAATGGAATGCATGAAACAGATTCAAACAGATATCCAGGAGATTAAAAATCCCATTGAAAGTATATGCAGCAGGATGAGCCAATGTGAGGATAAATTCTCAGATATAGAAGACAGGATTGGGGTTAGCCAGCATGAAAAAAAAGATTTCTTAAAAATAGCAAGGGACCACAAGAAATCAATCCAGCAGCTGCTAGATGATGCAAAGACTAACAAAAGATTGATCGGTGTGGTGGATTAACTAATGATCAACTTGTAACATCCAGGTGAACTGAATCAGCGTGGTGTTGAGTGTGGAGGGCCCACCTGAGGATTCTTGCCAACAACATAAAAGAAGAACTGGAGGGGAAGATGCTGGTGCTATTGATTCTCCTGGAGAAGCTTGTCACACTGGTTTTCCTGATATGAACTCAGCTATTCTCATCATCAAAAGAGCTCAGGTCCTGGCTATTGTTATGGATGGCTGCAGTTCTTTTTGGGGGAGCTCAGTCCTTACCTTGAGTGTGGCTTCCTGGCTCCAGTGCAGATCCCTCAGCCTGCTGGCACAGAGCCTTCATTCCACTGGCACAGACTTTCTAGCTTCCACCACTGACATTTGGACCTTCCCAGTGCTGATCCTTGATACAGACTTGCATGAGACATTGTGGTGGGCTCTAGGCCTCCAGTTGGACTTCTGGAGGACATTGCCATGGGCTCTAGGTCTTCAGTTGGACTCATGCAGGACATTACCATGGGATCCAGGCCTTTGGCTAGATTCTTTGGGTCTCTCCCACACTCTTTTGCCTTTGAGTCTTTGGGTGAATATTATAAAATAATCCTATAAATTATGTGCCCTGTATTATTTCCCTTGTAAACCCTAACTACAGCAATCAGAGTCAATGAAAAAACAGGAGATAGGACAAATGACACAAAAAACCTGTTCAAAGATGTCATGGCGGAAAACTTCCCTGGCAGGGAAAAAGAATTTGACATACAGATAAGTGAGGTATATAGAACTCCAATTGACCATGATCAAAAAAATCCACAGCAAGGCATAGTCAAGATTCCAGAAATTCAACACAAGAACAGAATACTAAAAGCTATTAGAGAAAAGAAACAAATTATGTATAAAAGAAAAGCCTGTCAGAATCACAGTTGACTTCTCAACACAAACCCTCAAATCAAGGAAAGCTTGGAGTGAAGTATTTCAAGCCCTAAAGGAAAACAAGCTCCAACCCAGACTGATGTACCCCACAAAACTATCCTTCAAAATTGATGGAAAAATAAGATAGTTCCATGACAAAGAATACCTGAGGAAATTCATGAACACCAAAGCAGCACTCCAAAATGTTCTGAAGGACATCGTAGAAAGAGATAGCAAGGACTACAACTCCATGAACCCCAACAGGAGGAATCCACCAGGCAAGCAAACAAGTAAACAGAGCAGGAAAAAAGGGGGGGCGCCAACAACAGGAAAATAACATGACAAGGATAAGTCAATACTTATTCCTTTGTTAGAATCAACCTAACAAAGGAAGTAAAAGATCTATGCATTGAAAATTACAGTACTCTGAAAAAAAACATCAAAGAGGATATCAGAAAATGGAAAGATATCCTTTGCTCATGGATAGAAAGAACATAGTGAAAATGGCCATATTCCCAAAACTGTTATACAGATTTAATGCAATCACAATTGAAATACCATTAGCATACCTCACAGATCTAGAGAAAACATTCCTAAAATTCACTTGGAAACAGAAAAGACCTAGAATAGCAAAGGCAATCCTGGGCAACAGAGGCAAAGCAGGAGGCATCACAATCCCTGACTTGAAATTATACTACCCAGCTACTGTGATAAAATCAGCATGGTACTGGCAAAAAAACAAACAAACAAACAAAAAAACAGACCTGAGGATCAATGGAGCAGATTAGAAGACGCAGACACAACTACAAACACACTGAGCCACCTTACCTTTGACTAAGATGCCAAACATGTTCAATGGAAGAAAGATAGCCTCTTTAATAAATGGTGCTGGAAAAACTGGCTTTCCACATGCTGAAGACTAAAACTAGACCCATGTCTATCACCATGCGCTAAACTAAAGTCAAAATGTATCAAAGATCTAAATATTAAAACAGAAACACTGAATCTTCTGGGAGACAAAGTAGGTAGAAATCTTGAAGACATAGGGGTACACAGAGAGTTTGTGAACAAAAACCAAACTGCATGGGAAGTACCTCCCACTCCCACTTTTGGTGGGAGTGTAGACTGGTATAATCACTGCGGAAATCAGTGTGGAGATTCCTCAAAAAACTAGGATTAGAGGTCCCATTCCACCCAGCTATTCCCCTTCTGGGTATTTTCCCAGAAGAATTAAAAATATACCACAGTGAGATATGCACACTCATGTTTATAGCAGCACAATTTATAATAGCTAGATCTTGGAAACAACCCAAATGCCCATCAACTGAGGAATGGATAAAGAAGATGTGGTATTTTTATACAATGAAGTACTACTCAGCTATAAAGAAGGGTAAACTCGAGGCTTTTATAGGTAAATGGATGCAACTAGAGACCATACTCATAAGTGAAATAAATCAAACTCACATTTGTAAACATCGTATTGTCTCCCTGGTGTAAGAAACTGAAACAGTAAATAAGATCCAAAATGTACAATAGATATTGTGAAGGGAAAGAAACTGCTCAAAAGGAAAGAACAACTAGGTTGGGGAAAAGGAGAAAAGAATGAAAGGAAAAGAAAAAAAAATATATATATATACACAAGATAGCTAAGATAATTATACTACTAATTTATTTTAGTTCACTGAAAAAGAATGGTTTGTGCTTATATTGTTTGATCAATTTTTCATGCCTATATCTTGTAATCTGAGCAACTACTTTGAAGATAACAATACGCGATATATTAACCATTGTTAATTTCCTATTATATTGTTATGAAATTCTATATCATTGTTTTTATTGTTTTTTCTATTTAAAATAAAAAATTAAAAATGCAAACATAAGAAATTAAATAATATACTCTTAAATAATCAATAGGTCACAAAAGAAATCAAGGAAGAAATTAGATAGTTCCTACAATCAAATGATAGTACCAGTACAACATATCAGAACCTATAGGACACAATGAAAGTAGTCCTATGAGGTAAGTTTAATTAGCTATGAATACCTATATCACAAAAACAGAGCAAGCCCAAATAACCTTATAATGCACCTTAAGGTCCTATAGAAACAAGAACAATCCAAATCCAAAGGTAGTACAAGGAAGGAAATGATAAAGATCAGAGCAGAAATCAGTGAAATTGAAAGTAAAAATAAATACAAAAAAAGAAAAAAAAATCAATGAATTCAAGAGCTGGTTCCTTGAAAGAATAAATAGAACATACAAACCTTTAGCCAATCTCACCAAAAAAAAAAAAAGGAAAAGAATAGACTCTTATCGATGCAATGAGAAATGGAGAAGGTGAAATCACAACAGACACCACTGAAACCCAGATTATGAATAACTACTTTGTAAACCTGTACTCCAATAAATTGGAGACTCCAAAAGAAATGGATAGATTCCTAGACAAATGTGAATTACCAATACTAAACCAAGAAGGTATAAAAACCCTGAAAAAATCTAATAATAGGCAATGAAATTGAAGAAGGAATAAAAAACCTACCAACTAA
This sequence comes from Erethizon dorsatum, assembly GCA_028451465.1. Taxonomy (NCBI): domain Eukaryota; kingdom Metazoa; phylum Chordata; class Mammalia; order Rodentia; family Erethizontidae; genus Erethizon; species Erethizon dorsatum. Next base: position 105,087,258 of record CM051833.1, read on the forward strand.
GTAAAGCCCAGAACCTGACAATTCACTGCTGAATTTCACAAGAATTCAGGGAAATCTAATACCAATATCCCTCAAACTCTTTAATGAAGTTGAAAGGGAAGGAGTACTCCCAAAGTCATTTCTGGAAGATAGCATTACCCTGAATCCAAAACCAGACAAGGATCTAACCAAAAAAGAGAACTACAGGTGAATCTCTTCAATGAGTATAGAAACAATAATCTTCAAAAAGATGCTGGCAGACAGAATGCAACAATCATCAAAAAAATCTTACATGATGACCAGTAGGCTTCATCTGAGGGATGCAAAGATGATTCAACATATGCAAATGAATAAATATAATACATCACATAAACAGAAGCAAGTACGAAAGTCACATGATGACCTCAATAGATGAAGAGATCATCTCAAATGCAACATACATTCATGATAAAAAAAAAACCATGAAGAAAATAGGAATAAAAGCACCTTATTTCAGCCTGAAAAAGGCATTTATGACAAATCTACCACCATCATATTAAATGGGGAAAAGCTGAAAGCTTTCCCTCTAAAATCAGGAACAAGACAAGGATATCCACTATCATTACTCCTGTTCAATTTGTAATTAAAATGTTAGCCAGAGCAACCAGGCAAGAGAGAAATAAAAGGGATATGTATAGGAAAGGAAGATGTCAAATTAAACTTATTCACAGATGGCATGATCTTCTACATAGAAAACTCAAAAATTCCACCAAAAAAAGACACCTGGAATTAATAACCAAAATCAATAATGTAGCACAACACAAAATTAACACACAACAATCAATAGTGTACTTGTACACCAATAGTGAACTCTCAGAGGAAAAAAATGAGGGAAACAGTAACACTCATAACAGCATCAAAATCATTATATACTTAGGAATGAACCAAATTAAGAAAGTGAAAGACCTCTATGATGAAAAAAATAGTAGTCTCAAAAAGGAGATCAAAAAGGATATCAGAAAATGGAACAATATCCCCTGTTCCAGCACAGGCAGAACCACTATAGTCAAAATGGCTTACTTCCAAAACTGATACACAGATTTAATGCAACCCCAATCAAAATATCAGCAGTCCTCATAGAACTAGAGAAAACAATCCTAAAGTTCGTATGGAACGAGAAGAGACCCAGAATACCAAAAGCAATGCTGAGCAACAAGAGGCAAGAAGCCTCAGAAACCCAGAAGACTTCAAGGTATATTATAAATGTGGCAGTGATAAAAACACCACAGCACAGACATGTGGATCAATGGAACAGAATACAGGATACAGAAATAATCCCAGACATTTTCAGCCATCTGATCTGGAAAAAGCAGCTAAAAATATATGTTGGATGAAAGATAGCCTCTTTAACAGTGTTGTGAAAACTGGCTACCTACATGCAGAAGATTGAGTTTAGCCCCGTATCTATCACCATGTACTAAACTAAAACAAAAAATGGATCAAAGATTCAAATGGTAAAATATAAACAATCTTCAGGAAGATAAAATAGGTAAAACGCTTGGGGGCTGGTGAGATGGCTCAGTGGCATAAGCGCCTGCCTGGCAAGCGCAAGGTCCTGAGTTCAACTCCCAGTACCCACATACAAAAAATGGGCCAGTGATATTGCTCAGCGGCACGGGCACCTGCTGGTGTGTGAGGTCCTGAGTTCGACCCCCGGTACCCACCAAAAAAAAAAAAAAAATCTTGAAGACAGGAACAGGTAAAGATTTTCCAAACAGATACCCAATTGCATAGATATAACATCAAGAATCAACAAATGGGATTATATCAAATTAAAAAGTTTTACACAGCAAAGGAAACAATCAACAGCATGAAGAGACAATCTACAGAATGGGAAAAATTTTTCCAGCTACCCCTTGGTCAGAGGGCTATTATTTAGAATATATAAAAAACTCAAAAAATTTAGACCTGCAAAATAAAAACCCAGGCAAAAAATGGACAACTGAAATGAACAGACACCTCTCAGAAGTACAAATGCCCAATAAACACACGGAAAAATGTTCCACATTTCTGCCCACTAGAGAAACACAAATTAAAACAACACTGAACTCCATCTTTCTCCAGAAAGAATGGCTATTACAGTATTAAGAAATCAAATAAAAACAAATGGTGGTGAGGCCATGGAGAAAAAGGAACCCTTCTACATTGTTGGTAGGAATCTAAACTAGTACAACCACTATGGAAATCAGTATGGAGAGTCCTCAAAAAACTACAGTAGAAATTCCACTTGACCCAGCTATTCCTCTTCTAGTTATCTTCCCCAAAGAGTTAAAGACATCATATTACAGTGATACACGCATACCCATGTTTATAGCAGCACAATTCATAATAGCTAAATCTTAGAAGCAGCCTACAGGCCCATCAACAGATGAACGGATAAAGAAATTGTGGTAGTGTATTTATACATGATGGAGTACTACTCTCCCATAACGAAGGATTAAACTGAGACATTTGTAGGAAAATGGATGCACTTTGAGATCATAATATTAAGTGAAATAAACCTTATTTATTACAAGCTTAAACATCACATGGTTTCTCTATATGAAAAACCCAAACTACAAATAAAGAGAAAATCAAAAGAGATAAAGGAAGTGGGAAGATAGATCTTTCACAAAACTAAAGGGGACTAAGATTTTGAAAAGAGAGGAGAGGAAGGCAGTTAAAAAAAAAAAAAAGAATTAAGATGTGCTATGTACATGTATCAATTTCCCGGGATAACTGTAATATGTAATGCAAACATGTACTAACAAAATTTTTTAAAACATTATGTTCTATAGACACATACTTAATATATGAACTCAACAATGGGATGCAGAGCTTGAAGAGTATCCCACCTGTTTCAGATAAAAGTTAAATTAATAGTTGGAATTACTGAGCTCCATTCTTTCCAACACATATTTTTTCTTTTCCCTTGCTAATCTTTTATTGACTTAGAAGAGGTTTCTACCTTCACAGGGATAAAAGTCAAATAGAACTCAGGTCTACAATTTTCACTTGAACAGAAGAGTCACTCATAAATGTAATTAAGCAACCAACTGGAACTATGCTCTTTCACTCAAGAAAATTAAATATCACTGAATTTTTTTAAAAGTTTGGAATCAAAGAACATAGAAAACCTGTAGTTTATCCAAAAAGGAAAATTAAAACAACTGTTTTCCATAGTATGATATAATATCTAGAATTCACAAAGAATACCCAAGACACTTAAGGAAACTGTCATGATTTTTTATTCATTATGCATTAAATTATATTCAAAGTAATTTTTGTACGTAGTGTTTATTGCAGTCTAGTTCTGTATATACACACTGATAGATAAAAATATAATAATTTTTCTGTAAGTACCTAACTTCCACCTTTACAGGGAAATTATTAGAAAATGGTTTGTAGAACATTACCAATGTTATTTCAACATAAACTACTTCAAATGTTGGTTATTCCTAATTTTCTATTGTAAGTCAAAATACTCACTAAGACAAAATACTAAAGTGTCTTAATCTATGGCCCACAAAGTTGTAACAATTTCATTAACTTCTTTTATATTAGGAAAATTATACATCCTTTATGTATAGACTGAAAATAATACTATTTTTGCCAAATTTAAAGTAAGCATTACAAAAGGAGAAGCAAATGTTAGTATTAACATGAATTTTTAAGATCCTAACCTTTTCCCAACAAAGGATGGGAAAACGCACACTGGTATAACATACAAAGCTTCTGTTAATTGTTTTCAGCCCAATACTTACTCTTTGTGGCAATGAGTGTTTCAACAACTTAAAAATGCATTTGAGCTTATTTGACTATCACTGATTCCTTCATCAACTGTAAAATGGGGTTAAGCATAACTGACTAAATGCAAATAGTTTTTGGAAGCATTCTTAATGAACTTCTATGCTATATAACATAGTAAATTAATAAGAGATTTCTAAATAATCTTTAGAGAATTTTACCTCCCAAACAATACAGTTTTCATGGTAAGAAAATTATGTCTGGGATTTAGAATTTCAAATCAAAAAAATCATCATCTATTTTTTTTTTTTTAAATATGCGGGTACTGGGAGTCAAACTCAGGACCTCGCGCTTGCCAGGCAGGCGCTTATGCCGCTGAGCTATGTCACTGGCCTCATCATCTATTTTTCAACCATGATTCTGTATCAAATAGAAATGTTAATGTTGTGGAAGCTTGTCCTACGAATCATTTTAAGATCATCCCAGGATATTTCAGCTTGACCCAGGCCACAGTTTAAAATTCTCAGAATCAGGGCCGGTGAGATGGCTCAGCAGCTTAAGCGCCTGCCCGGCAAGCGCGAGGGCCCGAGTTCGACTCCCGGAACCCACATACGAAAAAGGGGCCAGTGATATCGCTCAGCGGCATGGGCGCCTGCTGGCACTCGAGGTCCTGAGGTCGACTCCCGGTACCCACCAAAAAAAAAAAAAAAATTCTCAGAATCAAATGAGATCTACATTTGCAATCTAATTTTCACAAATAAAAATTTATCACAAATAAATTCTGAATTTAGAAAGGCTGAGGTGCAAAGTTCACATTAAGATACAATACAATAAGGACTCTGGTGTCATCAGTTCCTGTTGCCTTACCAAACCTAGTTAATCCGTCTAAGAAACCAACTTCTGTTTTTGACACAAGATGTGGTTCTTTTCAAATACAGATGGGAAAGGTTTTGGCTAAATACAAGCAATATTGTTCTCAGGAGCAACTGCAGCTGTTACAGTTGACCTCAGCCTTTTAAGACAAAAGATTCTGTCTAGGATGTCTTACTGATTATCCAAGTTAGCTGGAATTAAAGGCCTCAGTCTTCAGAGCTTCTTCATTGAACAACTGCTGTCTTTTATTATTACTTTTTAAAATTTATTTTTATTAGTATATGTTTGCAACACATAATGTTTACATTTCTTATGTGGTGTTGGCACATCTTAATTCTTTTTTTCATCTTTTATTATTCTTAATGTAATCCCAGCACCCAGGGAGGCTAAGGGCCAAAGATTACAAATTCGAACTCAGACTGGGCAAATTAACAAAACCCTATTTCAAAAACAAAAGGGTTGGGGATGTAGCTTGGTGTGAAGGCCCCTGGAGTTTTGCAACTCAGGCATTCCAGTATTGACATCATTAAGAAAAGATGCCTGGGCCTGGAAGTGTAGCCCAGTGGTACAGTGCTTGTCCAGCACTACAGAAGCCCTGGTTTTGAATTCAGCACTAAAACAAAGAAAAAAGAAAAAGAAAGAAAAGTGCCTCGATGCTGTGAGATTTAATCTTATCAAATTGACCGTATTAAGAGACTCCTAGAGAAGTGACTGGATCATGGGAGTGCTATACTCATCAGTAAATTAATCCACTAATGTTCATAGCTCCGCGTCCTGTTAGGAGGGGGCCAAATCAGAAGAGGAAGGTCACTTGGAACTTGCCTTTGAAGGACAGATCTCCTCCTGTGTGCTCTGCTTCTCTGCTACCAAGAAGTCACCACCATTAGCTCTGCCATATTTCTGCTTTGGAGCCAGCCAGCCATGAACTAAATTGTGAGCCAAAATAAACCTCTCCTCTTTTAAATTGCAGGTGTCGCTGGGTGTGGTGGTACACTTCTATAATCCTAGCATTTGGGAACCTAAAACAGGAGAATCACTATGAGTTCGAGGCCATCCTGGGCTACCTAGTGAGCTCAGGGCCATCCTGAACTACATAGCAAGACCCTGTCTCAAAAAAACAAAAAAGCTTTTAAAAAATTAAACAAAATAAATTCCAGGTGTCAGGTATTTTGTACCAGCAACAGAAAAGCTGACCAATACACTTGTTAAATTCTTGATTATAGAATTCCTAACTTATTTTGATATAACTATGATTTTATAGATAACCACTTATTGTAGATCAAATCAATTTATCAGGTTATGACTTTGACAGCCTGATCAAGACGTGTATTTTTTATAACCTACAACACTTATTCTTGCCCTTTTAAAAGAGGATACATTTGGTTAAGGCAAACAGAGAGAAATTCTGCTTATCTTGTATTGAAACCAAAACAACCAATCAACCATATGATGTGGTAGAAAGATGACTGGAGTCTGGAGATTAACAGTTCATTAATTATATGCCTCTCATCACTCATCTATATATTAGGAACAATAATATAACTGTATTAACTATCCGATGGAATTATAATGACAACCAACTAATAAATATGTCAAAATGCTCATAAGCTGAAACATGGCTTGCAAATTTTTTGTAAATGGATAGGCTTTGTCTTAGTTAATTTTCTTGTTGCTGAGACAAAATACCCAACTCCCAAAGTTAAAGGAGAAAAGGGTTTATTTAGCTCATAGTATGTAGAGGTTTCAGTCCACAGTTGGCTCCAAGGCAGGAGGCACATGGCAGAGGGGCAACTGCTCATGGCAGTGGAAGACAGCAAAAGCGACAAGACAGAAGAGCAGAGAGAGGAGGGCAGACAAGCCTCTTTCTGCCCCTTTTATCTTATCCAGACTGCTGAGATTAGGGCAGTACCAATCCAATCAGTGGACTGATCCAGCAATCACCCACCCTTAATCCCAGCACCCTTCATACCAGCATTGCACTATGAATCAATTACAAACTCTAGATTCTGTTGCCTCCAAAAAAACTCCATCTAAAAGTACATGAGGCTTTGTGGGGGCATCTAGACACAAACCATAACAGGTTTTAATAGAATATTTTTCTTAATATTAACTGAACAAAGCAATGCTAAATAAATGATTTGGAATAGACTTTCTATGGGTCTATGAACTCTGTTACAAGGACCCTTTTAGGATAGCTTCCAGGTGGGTCATATTTTTAAGGTTCGAAGAACCCTTTTCTAAGGACCTTATTTAGGATATCTTTTATAAGTGGGTCATATTTTTATATAAAATTGGCTTAACCCCAAAATAGAGAAGCACCCAATTTAACTTCTTTCTACAAGGTAAAATAAAGACTATTACATTATAATGCATAAGTGTTTTTGCCTCCTAATTGCTTCACTTGGATACAGACTTTTTAGCACTTTAGAGATTTAATACATCTATAGTTTTGTGGAATGAGTATTTTTACCTAGCTAAAGCTAACTGATAAATTTCTGGTTCTGTTTCTGAACCATATAGTCATCAAATCTATGGATTTCACATCTACAAAATATACCTTTAAGTACAAAGGGCAAAGGGTACAGACAAATTTTATCAATTGCAAATGAAATTTCTAAAAACAATTATTTTGATGCCATTGACACAAAGTAACTGACTATACTAAAAAAAAAAAAAATCCATTATTTCAAGTTTAAACCAGGTCATTTCATTAGATCTCAGAAAAACTCCTAAAACTAACTCGAAGAAAATGTAATTAATATGTCAAATGAAACCTCTTAAGAGACAAAGGAAAATGATACCTTCAATGCTATATAAACTATATTGCTCAGTGAATCCTCCATCAGTTATTTTAAGGTACAGTATTTGCTAATAGTAATGGTAAAAATCATTATAAAAGTATTATCTATTATTTCTTTAAATAGCCAAAGGTAAGAAGAAAAAGTGAGAAAGAAAGAAGATTTAACATAGAAATTCTAACACAATCTATCAATGATATTTGAATCCAAACAAAATGAGGAATATATGAACCAAGAACTTTCAACAATGCCCCTGGAGCTGGATAAAATGATGCTTCAACCACTACTGAGTTTTTTAGCCTTTTTAGACTTACACGCCAAAATTCCTAAATCTGATATTTAAAATGTGCAAGACACATTACTAGTGCATTCATTATAATGTAGTTTCATCAAAATTAATGTCCCTAAAGTATCAATCATAGATTTAAAGCTCAGCTTATGCTGTACTAAATAAGTAAATTCAATCCATTTGACTACTCTTCTTATAGTCAATACCACCTCCACTCCCTGTCATACTCAGTAGTAGAGCTGGTCTTTTCTATAGTGTTGCTTCTAGGTGACTTTCGGGAAAAAGACAAAAGAAAACAAATTATAACAGTCAAGCCAAAAGGCAAGACGGCATGGACAACAACCAAGACAGATTCTCTCCTTTCTAAGACCCCCTTCCAAGAAAAAGAATAGAGGAAAAACACTTTAATATAGGCCAGTTATTTTATGAGACAAAACAAGGCAATGGAGAAATGGGTATTACATCAGAATTCTTCAAAATATTGCAAAGATAATCATATAATTGTACTAAAATGAATATTCCCATGAGCAAGTCAAATTAAAAACTTAACTGACAATTCACTGTTTTTATCTTTTATTCAGCATATAGGATGCTGTTATAAATAAGTGAGTTAAACAGAATTAACATTTGTGGAGATGGTGAGAGTCTCAAGTGAAGCTTCCACATAATCTTAAAAACACTTTATCTTAAATTAGAAAAAGTTACCTTTAATAGTCCAACCCCAAATACTTAATTGAGAACACATATGTGCAGGTCTTGTAGTCACTGTGGATAATGGCCTAAAAAGTATGATCTAAAACTAAAATTTATAAGGTAAGTCTGATTTTTTTCCAGAGATACAATCAGGTCTGAAGAATTTATTCCTCAATTGCACTCCCGCCCTACCTGTAAGTCCTCTCTGGGAACTACCTTCAATTGCACAGATAATCTTGTCTGAGATTAAACCAGCTCACAGGGGCACCTTGCATCAGATGACTGGTCAATGTAAGGGTACAAAGACCTGGCCTCCTTATTTTAGCCTGAAACAACTCCAAAGCAACCTTCTCATGTGGTTGACTGAGACCTCTGTTATGATTATATCTAAGCCAATTTATCCTTTGGCCCAATCCTGCTTCCTTCCTTTCCCTCACAATTGTAAACCACAAGAATTATTAGCAACCCTCCAGCATACTAATCTTTGTTTCCTAGGAACCAATCTGTCCCTGTTGTATATAAACCAAATGGAACTACATATATAGTGGTAACACAAAACTATATCTAGAGATTGCACTTGATATTGTATATCCCTTATCTAAAATTCTTGGGACAGAGACAATTCAAATTTCTGATTTTTTAATTTAGGAGTACAGGAGATATCTGGGGAATGAGGCCCACACCTAAAAACAATATTCATTTATGTTTCATACATACCTTAAACACATAACCTGAAGGTAATTTTATGCAATATTTTTAGTGCACCTGTGCTTTGACTGTGACCTACCACCTCTTTCCACTTGTCGAGTCATATCAGGGCTCAAAAAGTTTTGCGTTTTAGAGTATGTCAGATTTGGAAGTTTCAGATTAGGAATGCTCAACCTACATTTATATCATACTATAAAGTATTCTTTTCTTAATTCAGGTTTTATTTCTACTTTAAAAAACAATCAAAGTCTGAATGTCTACCTTCATGAAGATTATGAAACTCAAAAGATTTTGAAAGCTATATTCTGAAAGGAAAGATTTAATGAAGATCAGACTTAAGGTTACTTAACTGTCTTGCTCTTATTTTTTTCACATTTCTCTGTAGCAAGTATGCCAATCAGAAATCAATTGATATTTTCATGTTTAAGAGTAGAAATTCCTTTGATTTATTTATCATTTCACTGATAACAATATTTGTTTTTGAGCATGATATTATTCAAAACACACTTGCTTTTATGATGCAAATATCATATCAACTGGCCTAGAATATTAGTCTTGAAGGGCTTAACATTTGCTGTCTCACAGAGTCTCTTGATATCTACTTGTATGCCTCCCATGCCTTCCTCTACTATAAAGACTAGAAAACTAAAATATTCAACTGAAATACTCTTGGCAGTATTTCAGTAAAAATTCTGAACAATGAGATATAGGCAGAAACCTCTAAAGAGAATTTTCCTTCTTTGCAGAAAATGGAAGAAAGCATCACAAGAATGAGGTTTTTTTGAACTTTCATTACTTTCTGCCTATAAAGTAGATATAATGCCTGGAAATGTTGCTTGGATCTGAAGCAATAAGAAAAAGAATGAAAGCCTCATGCTAAGCAAGTCATAGTAAAAATGCTAAAGGAACCTGGGGCATCAGTGCTTTTCCAAAGGAACCACACCTGCTCTTGGACTAGTTACCATCAAACTTCTTGTTACATAAGAAAAACAATGTCTTAAAACAATATTTTTTCCCACTTTACTAATCAATAACAGAAAGCATGTCAGTGTGCTGAGAGAAATAAAATTCTTCTAACATTAAACTATATAAGAAATTTATTACCATTTTTATATAGAGACACTGCAAATATTTTATTTGTATGTCTCCCTGAATTACATTGTGTTATAAGAGGTCAGGGACTGAATCTCATTCGCCAAGGGGACAGAAGGGGAAGAATGGAGGAATGGAAATGGAGCTACGGATAAAATGAAAGAATTGTATCTGTTATATAATAGATCTTTGAAAGCTTTCTTTAGTCTAATAATTTAATTAGATATAAAATAAGAGCTATCCTTGAAAAATTATGTGCATTGGTCAGCTTTCCCATTATGGACAAAATAATCGGACACCTGCAACTTAAAAGAAGGAAAGCTTTATTTGGCTCATGATTTCAAAGGACTCAGTCCATGGTTGTCTGGCTTTAAGGCAAAAAAATGATGGGTGCAGAGGCATGGCAGAGCAAAGCCACTTAGTTCATTGTGGCCAGGAGGCAGAGCAAAGGAACAGTGCCAGAGATGATGAGGCCAGGGACCAGATATAGTCTTCAAGGCCATGCCTCTATGTCCCACCCAGAAGTATGCTTTTCTAATCTCCTAGGTTGCTCCCAAGATAATCAAGTTGACAACTAAGCTTAACTGTCATATATGGTTCATATGTTCTTTTGTACAACACTTCCTAAAATATATAATCTTTCTTCATTGGGCATATGATAGATGGCAGAAATTACAAGGCTAAGGTTGCTAAGAAATGACATGTGTACAGATATTTTATGTTGCTGAAAAGGCAAAATTCCATTTCATGTTACTAGGAAACAATTTGTTATGAAAATTCAAGCCTAATATATAGTCTCATTTAGCTGAAAAATCATACTGCTAGGTGATGATAAACTGAACAGGTTCTTATAGGAATAGCCCAAGTTCCTCTTTAAGAAGCAGTTTTGTATTTGCTCACATAAAGTTCATATCAAGTTTTCAAAATGTTGTTTTATTTGAATAGTCTAATTATATAATGAAGTCAATAATAGTTTGATATTCTGTCTTTGCTTTTGTTTGTCCTTAATAGTCAAATATCCATTGAAGCAATAAGTTATAGGAACTTCCATTTATGTACCACTTCATCAGCTATGGCACAATAATTTTATAACTTCAATTAACCTTAAATTAAAAAGATAAAGCACTGGATTTTAAAATACCACTTTTGAAATCTGAAAACACATTTTAATTATGCCAAAATATGTATAAATGAGATAAAGTGGTATTTCATAGCTTCATACTAGAAGATTTATATAGAGCTGGTTAGGTCAAAGTAAACCACAGACTACTAATTCCCTAGATGGATTATCAGACTGTTCTTCTAAGCTAAACAATAAATTAAATCATGTGAAGTTCTTTGACCTACAAAATAACATTTTCATATGTTATTTCAAACTAAGGAGCACAAAAACTTTAGAAAGAAAAACTATCCCAAACTATCTCTTTTCATTTTGTTGTTGTGGTTGGTTGGTTGGTTGGCTTTTTGGCTAAGCATTTAAGTCGTCTTTATGTTCTTATGCAACTAAACCATTAGTCACTATTATGATTCATTAAAAAAAATAAATAAACAGAATCTGAATAAAGTATATGTGAACCATGAAGCTACCCAGATTTAACAGAAAACGATCACATAAAGAGACTTTAAGAATACACTTAAATAGGTTTATGATAATGCATACAAGTAAATATTAAAATCACTTGACATCTTAATTAAATTGGCAATAAAAGAAGGATATTAAGCACTATAAATTAGGTATATCATTATCAAGCTATATGTATATGAGCTACCTTGCTTTTCAGCGTACATTCCTCAATATTGGCACATTTTTTTTTGCTGTGATTAATTCTAGACTAAGATAGCGATTCTAGAAGGCATCCTATAGGCATTCCAGAACCTATAAAAGCATACAGCCATTGGATTCCACAGCTGATAGCAGAACTAACTTCCCAGAGAAATAAAGACTGCTCTTTATGAATATGTTTAAGAAGAGAGTTGTACATGGAAACCAAGTGGGTATAAACTCTTCTGGAAAAAAGAACTTATATGTGATGGTCTACGGGCCACAAAGTCTATATTTTCATGTAAAAAAGGAATAAAAATTTGTGACTTAGGCACATTAAGTTCCAAAATATAAAGCATTCATATGCACTTACAATAGCTTTATCTTCAAATTATGTCAAATATTTGGTAGCCTAATTGACCCATCTCTAAAACTTGTGCCATAACAAAATATCAGAAATGGAGTACCTTAAAACCAATAGATAAAGGTTCACATTTCTGCAGGGTAGAAGTTTGAAATCAAACATATTCTTCCTCTGAAACCCATAGGAGAGAATCCTTCCTTTCTAATTCTGGCTATTGATATTCACAGGCAGTCTTTAGCATTCCTTGATTTGTACATGTATCAATGTAGTCATCACTCCATCATCACATAGCTGCCTTTCCCTTACATGTCCTGTATCTCTTCTCCTCTTCTTCTTTTTTTTTTTTTTTACCTTTATGTGGGTACAGGAAGTTGAACTCAGGACCTCGCTCTTGCCAGGCAGGCGCTTATGCTGCTGAGCTATCTCATCGACCCTCCTCTTCTTATAAAGACACCAGACATATGGAGTTAAGAGCCCAACCTATACCAGTGTGATTCATCTTAATTAATTATATGTGCAGTGATCTTATTTACAAGTAAGGTCACATTCTTGGGTATTGGGTGCTATAACTTCAATGTATATTTTTGGGTTATCACAATCCAATCCATACCACACATGACAAATGGATGTTTCAAATTAGTCTACCTCCAAACCACTGGCATTTCGGGACTGTGGTGGTTTAGGTAGCCTCTAAAGATTAAAATACATTCAGAGTCATTCTATTGTCTTGATGAATAGCATCTAGCTTTCTTCTATCCAGATAATCCCCTTATGAAATGTTCATTTGGCCATCGTTGGTGTTCCCTCCCAAATATACTTTTTCATTTTTTACAATAGGGCTAAGCTGAGAATTTTCAAATTTTTAAATTCTGCTTCCCTTTTTATTTTACATTCCATTCTTAATTTGTTTCTCTCTATTTTAATTATAAGCAGTCAAGAGAACTAATTCTGTACTCTCAACACTTTGTTTAGGCATTTCTTCCATCAAATATTCTATTTCATTTTTCAAACTTTCTACCTCCCACAAATCACTAGAATACATACACAATTTGGCCAAGTTCTTTGTCACTTTATAACAAGGGTAACTTTTCCTTCAATTTCTAATAATATATTCCTCATTATCATCTGAGACCATCAGAATAGCTTTCGTCATCCATATTTCTAACAATATTCTGTCTATTACTACTTAGGTAATCTCTAAGAAGACTGACAATTTCCCTACACCTTTCCTCTTCTGCTGAGCCCTCACCATAATTATTCTTAAAGCTCTTTTCATAACAACGTACTACCAAAATTTCTGGCCTCAACTCATTATTCAGTTCCAAAGCTGCTTCCCAAATTTTTGGTTATTTGTTACAGCAATACTCCACTTGTTACTATTTTTGGTCTTGGTCTGTTCAAGCTGCTATATAACAAAAGATCTTAGGCTGGGCAATTTATAAACAATATAAATTTATTTCTCAACTGTTCTAGAGGCTTGGAATTCCAAGATCAAGGCACCAGCAGATTTGGTGTCTCCTAAGGACTCTGCTTCACAGATGGCTCTAACTGCATCTTCTCATGGTAGAAAGACAAAAGGGGCTAAGTCCCTCAGGGCTCTTTTATGAAATCACTAATCCCATTCCTGAGGGCTCTGTCTTCATTAATCAGTTACTAAAAACCCCACCTCTTGGGCCGGTGAGATGGCTCAGCGGCATAAGCACCTGCCTTGCAAGCGCGAGGTCCTGAGTTCGACTCCCGGAACCCACATACGAAAAAAGGGCCGGTGATATTGCTCAGCGGCACAGACACCTGCTGGCGCACGAGGTCCTGAGGTCGACCCCTGGTACTCACAAAAAAAAAAGAAAAAAAACCACCTCTTAATAACGTCATCTTGGGTATTAGGTTTCAACACATAAATTTTAGAAGAAACACATACATTCAGACCACAGCACAATGTATCTTGTTTTTTGTAAGTACAGAATTCATTACAATTAGTAAATGTGTATCTGTGTGTTTGTTTGTTGCCTGTCTTTGCCTCTTAGTATATAACCTCCAGTAGTATAGGCTTCATAAATGTTCTATTCATGAATGTAGACTCAGTTCCTCACATAGTGCCTTGCATAAAATAAATACAAACAGGGCCGGTGAGATGGCTCAGCGGCTTAAGCGCCTGCCCGGCAAGCGCGAGGGCCTGAGTTCGACTCCCGGAACCCACATACGAAAAAGGGGCCGGTGATATCGCTCAGTGGCACGGGCGCCTGCTGGCGCGCGAGGTCCTGAGGTCGTCCCCCCGGTACCCACCAAAAAAAAAAAAAAAAAAAAAAAAAAAAATACAAACAAATATCCGAACAAAATGACTTCTAGCTAATATCAGTATGAATCTCAGCTCTTCCATTCTTTATCTGGGTAATCATGAGTAAGGTTCCTCTGTGCCATAGTTTTCTCAAAAGTGAAAAGAGGTTATACGATAATAACATAAACTGCTATGATGTTTAAATTAATTACCTTGCTTAGCAAAAGACATTCATAAGCACTCAGCAAAAAATTAACTATACTATCATTTTATTTATTCCTTATATTTTTATCTCTTATATTACTTATATTTTGAGATATCCTTTCTATATGAAATTAACCAATTCTGGTTCCTAATAAATGTTTCAAATACTAGGATAAAAGGATGCTTGTTATTCCTGTGCTATGGCATGATCTTGTCTCAGATTACTGAATATTTTACAATGAAAGGAGCAAATACAGCCAAGCAATTTTAAGAACTTAGAAATTACCAAAACGAATAAGATATTATTCGAAATATCTCATAAAGTATAAGCACTCCCCAAATACAAAGTTCAATACAGTCATTACAATTTACCACTATTCATTTTGGCAGAGCTTTGGAGAAAGGACTAAGAATTAAGACCCAGTGATGTTCTATGGTCAGAGAAAAAAGCTCTTCATAGCAACTAAATTTTAATTATCAGAATTTCTCCAGCCTGATGATGAACATTCTAACAATATGAGCTATGTAATTTACTAAGTAAACTGTAATTCAACCAGGAATATGAGTCCTCCATGAAGAATTATACCAATGGTTTAATTAAACTATATCTTAAGTGTTTTTAATTAAATCCCCAACCATATATTATTTCATCATGCCTGACATTGAAAATATCTCACTTTTTCCTTTTTTAAAAAAGCTCCTGGCCGGTGAGATGGCTCAGCGGCGTAAGCGCCTGCCTTGCAAGCGCGAGGGCCCGAGTTCGACTCCCGGATCCCACATACGAAAAAGGGGCCGGTGATATCGCTCAGCGGCACGGGTGCCTGTTGGCGCGCGAGGTCCTGAGGTCGTCCCCCCGGTACCCACAAAAAAAAAAATAAATAAAATAAAAAAGCTCCTTATTGCCCGGCAGGGTGCTGCAAGCCTGTAATCCCAACACTCAGAAGCTGAGCCAGGAGGATCTCCATGAGTTCAAGGCCAGCCTGAGCTACACAGTGAATTTAAGTCCAGCCTGAACTACACAGCAAGACCCTGTCTCAAAAAAAAGCTCTTTGTTAAAGATAGGTGATAAATTTATCTATTCTATTTTTGTATAGTTTTGAAATTTTATATTAAAATACCTCTTCTAGATATTTAAGTTGCAGTTAATTAAATTTTCTCTATAATAAATAATTTGGTAATGAACATTCTTGCACATGAATCTTTGATGATACTGTTCATGTCCTTAAAAGTTATTCCTAGAAATTTATCTGATGGATTGCAGAAAGTATATAAATGTTTAAAACTGTTGATTCACACTGAAAAATGCTTTTAAGAAATGTTATGCCAGTTTATACTACCAAACAACAGGGACATGAGGGCCTATGACAGTGGTGGCAAACCTATGGCACCTGTGCCTCAGTGGACGGTTTGAATTATTAAAAGTTCTAAAAGGTTTGCCATCACTGACCTATGACATAATATTTTAACAAGCATTGACTACCAACTTTGTTAGTTAACATCTTAACAAGCATTAACTGTTAACTATTTGGTTGTGATGAGTACAATGATTTTTGGAAAACCAATGATTTCACTGGATTTGTTATGGAGGGAAGGATAACAATGCAAGACAGTTTATATTTTATTTATTTAGAAATTCTACAATTCAAAATTATCTCATGTTGGCTTTCCACATTACCTCATATTCCATCAGTGGAAAGTCATTCCTTAGTTCAAAATATGCGGCAATATTACAATACTTGGCATTCACTGATATCAGCATAGGCGGTCTATGTTAATAAAACATTTAATATTAAAAAATAAAACTTATTAGCCTGGAGTTTAGTTTGAAAGCTAGCCTTTATGTACAATTGCCCTTAAATACAAAAATATAGTCATTTAAAACATTCAAAATAAGAGGGAGTTTGGGGTGAAGTTCAGTGGTAGAGCACTTGCCTAGCATGTGCAAGGCCCTAGGTTTGGGGAGGGGGTGTAATATATAGATTACTATTGCTTCACTCTTTATTCATTAACCTATCATAATTAGGTGCTTAATATTTATACATTTATCTTTTTATTTTATTTTTTTAATGTGGGTACCGGGAGTCGACCTCAGGACCTCACGCTTGCCAGCAAGCGCTTGTGCCGCTGAGCGATATCACCGGCCCTTTTTTTCCTTTATGTGGGTTCTGGGAGTCGAACTCAGGACTTTGTGCTTGCCGGGCAGGCGCTTATGCCACTGAGCTATCTCACTGGTCCACATTTATCTATTTTTGTGGTTTGGGGGATCAAGCCCAGGACTTCACACATGCACAGCAAGTGCTCTACAATTGAAATACACCCATCATATTGACTAGAATTTCAGAATTTCTACATGGGTATAGTGTGCCTTTGAAATTAAAAGTTTAAAACACCTGACAGGTTGAAAATATGGTCATTGTACACTTTAGACTCACGGTTAGGTCACGCCAACCTGTTGTGTGAGTGATGGAACAGGACACTATACTGCATGAGTATGTTTCTGACTGTCCGTATAGATAATAACCAGCAGAATACAGAGATGATATTTATGTCTCAGAGGGTAGTGAAGAGCATCAATAACTCATTTGATGTGCATCTCATATAAATTAAACTCATGAGTCACCTGGGAAATTTCCACAGTGAGGTTTGTTGTTAAAATTATACAAAAAAAAGTATAGACTACTCCATACTACCACATACCAAAAAAAAAAACCTATTCAAAGAATTGGAACAATGAACTTAAATACCACAGCATTTTCATGTCTTACGGTATGAGATCAGAGAAGAAGATGGGCAAATGATAGAATCTGTACAAGTCTGCAGGACTGCCATACTAAACATATCATGCAGTACCACCTGTATCATTGCTCTAACTACCATTCTTCTGTAACTCCACTGCGCCTGAGATTTCTAATGAGGTCCAAGAAATGAATTATAATCCTGAAACTTCAGCCTACAACAAATTTAACTCCTAAAAACTTGTAGTTTAGGCAACATGTTTTAACAGAAAAAGCATGACTTTTGGCGCTAGAAAAGCATGGAATTAAATCTACTTTCTCTTGCAAATTATGAAATGCTTCTGGTCATCAGTGTCCTCGACTATAAAATGGTAAATTTCTATCAAATTATTAAAATTGATCTAAGGATTAGCTCTGACAATGCAGTGTCCCTCATCCTGGGAGTCTGCAAATCCTTTTCAGGGGCTTTCTAATGACTGTTTCTGTAGCTTAGACTTTCATTTTGTTGATAACCTTTTTTAATGAGCATAATATATTCTGGTATAATATATTATATATACATATATATAGGGAAAATTATTATGTAAAAACAAAATACTGCTGTTTAGTGTCAGTGCCTACTTTGAAATTGTGTTCTGAGTCCCGGTGTTCCCAAATAGTACTATTTTTTCATGATCTAAGTAGAAACAGAGGACTACTTACATAGAAAATATATTTGTGCCATGAGAAGGCCAAATAGGGTCACAATGTCATGTAAATGAAGGCTTCCAATAGTTTGAAGAGAAAAATGATGGGTATAGACATGCTAAACTTAGCGAAACCAGAGTCATATTCACTTTGAGAAGGCAAATTAGTTTTAGTAATCGTTCTTGCCTTCCTAGTAAGACGTAACTTTTTTATACTTTTCTTGATACTAAATTTGGGAGGCAGCCTGCGCTCACAAGTCACTCCAGAATATTATTCTAAAACAACAGGTAAGTGGCTCTGTGAGGAAAGGTACCATAGGAAATCATGAGACTGTATCTTGAGAGAGTTAGCAACCAGGCAAACACTGAAATATTGGTAACTATAAAGATAAGTAAATTAACTGAATCAACATACTTCACCACTGAACAAACTACAGTTCCCAAAAAACAAACTAGCCAACCAAAAATGGGCAAATGAACTAATGGATACTTCTCAAAAAAAGACATTCGAATGGCCAAAAAGTATATTTAAAAATGTTCAACATCTCTAGCCATCAGAGAAATGCAAACTGACACTACCTAGAGATCCCATCACAACCCTGTCAGAAAGGCTCTCATCAAGAACACAAAAACAATGAATGCTGACAAGGATGCAGAGAAAAAGGAACCCTTCTGTCAGTAGGAAGGTAGACTAGTACAACCACTATGGAAATCAATAAGGAGATGCCTCAAAAACTAAAACTAGAAATACCATTTGACTGAGCTATTTCTCTCCTGGATGTGAAAGAAAGACATCAGTCTGTAGTGATACATACTCATATTTATAGCAACACAATTCACAGTAACTAAGCTCTGAAAACAGAATAAATGCCCTTCAACAGATGAATGAATATTCAGCCATAAATAAGAATGAAATCATGCCATTTACAGGAAAATGTATAGAACTCAAAACCATCAAGCTAAGCAAAATAAACCAGACTAAGAAAGTTAAATATCACATTTTCTTTTACATGAAAAACGTGAAATACAAACAAACAAATAAGGGAGAAATGACAGGAAACTAAGGCAGACTCCTTGAGATGGAGAAGGTAATTGTTGGGAGGAGGCAGTAAAAGGAGAGTGGGTAAAGAAATTGAAAATAAGATGTGTTATATATGCTGTTCTAATTCACAAAATGAACTTCATTGTTCTTATTAAAAGCATGCACTAATTTTTTTAAAAAGACTATAAATCTCTCTTTCTGAAACTGTAATGATATATACATAGTGCCTAAACCAAAATAGCTCTTGGCAAAATTTAGTACCCATTCCTTTCCCCATACATACTTATTATTAAATCGGTATCTGGTATTTGGCTTCTTTTGAGTTTTCTAGTCAATGATAATAAGTGGAAGGTCTGATGAGCATGGTTCTGATTTGTTTTCAACCCATATATAACAGAAATTAATCAATGGGTATGGTCTGGCATATTCAGTAATGTATGCAGTGTCATTGGAACGACTAAATAAACCTTTCAATAGCCATTTTTTTTTTTTTTTTTGGGTGGGTACCGGGGTTCGACCTCACGACCTCGTGTGCCAGCAGGCGCCCATGCCGCTGAGCGATATCGCCAGCCCTTTTTTCGTATGTGGGTACTGGGAGTCAAACTCAGGACCTCGCGCTTGCCAGGCAGGCGCTTATGCCACTGAGCTATCTCGCCAGCCCTCAATAGCCATTTTTGAAATCTGTGATTAGAAATATTTTCCTTTGATTTAATGAAGAGGATAGGATGTATGGTATCCAAAAGAACTCCCAAAGCTTGAAATCATAGTTTCTTGGATGCATAAATAATTAGGGCCTAATAGATTACATAGTAATTTTAGCCCTCTAAAACAATACCAAAATAGAAAGTTACTATTTAATTTCATTGACTTATTTACAGCCTCTTTCCTCAAAGAACTTTTCTATCTGTCCTTTATTCATTCTGTAAACTTTTATCACCTGAGTTTTCCCACTGCATGTTAAGCAATTTTTTTCTCTCTTGCTGTTTAATAAGCAGTCTAACCCTAGAAATCAATCTTCATGAAAACTCTCCCCCAGATTTAGCATCCATACATGATCTCTGCCTGATCTAATCTTTATCATGATGATTTTTCAACTACAGATATGGACATTGAGCAGTCAAGCTTCAGCATTATACTATGAGGAAGAACCACATATTCTATCCTATTTATGGACTCACTGGTTCTAGTTTTTCAATGGTTTATTATTTATTACTGTACTTTGTACTTTGGTGTTCAACTGGTCCAGGCTGGCCAGTGGAAATGCCTTCATTCAGGCTCCTGTGTCTCTTCTAGATGACCTCACTTTTTTTTTTAAGCATTGACTAACCTACTAATGAAATCAGCCATTTCTCTGAGAGCCTAGGTTTTCCTTTTCTTTGCAAAGTTAGAATATTTTTAAATCTTCACATTTAAAAATCATTGCAGGTTCTAAGACTTGGGAAAAGTAACATTATAAAATGGACTTGCAATATTAAAAAAAATATCTCCAATTGTTTTTAAGAGTTTAAATCTATTAATAAGCAACGTTATGGCCATCCAAGATATGATAATCAGAAAACACTAAAATATTACATTTTACATTTCTAAGTTATTGAAAACCTCAGGGTAGGAATAGCGTACTCCAAATATTTCCTGCGAACTCTGCCAAATTGTCTCAACATTTCAAACTGGCTATCCCTTTCTGTTAAAAACTAATTTTTAAAATGTATTTAGTATATCTCCTTTTACAGTCATTTGTTTCAGGTCCATTTTTAAATTAGTTGAAACATGGAAACCAAAGAGATTATTTAACAAGCTATCCTTTTTTCAGAGATACATAAGTAGTGGGCTGAAATGTTTGTTTTTAAAATTACTCTCTAGGCTTAAAATATTACATGTACTGGACATATAGTTGACAATTTGTAAGACTGCTTAAAGAAGTCTGCAGGAAAAACATGTCATTTTGAACTCTTTTTAAATGTGTACTCTTAAAACTTTTATTCTAGGCATATTATTGTAGCATAATCTTTCTATGAACATCTCTCCAAATAAGAATATTAATATATGCGCATGTATATACTTGTTATGGGAAAGGTTTTTTATGGCCATAATTTAATATTGACTTAATTCATAATTTCATCAAGCCGAAAACTTACAATTTCCTAAGATACATTGGCACGTGTCATTAACTAAGCAGATCTGCATAATTTCAGAATCTCTCTCATACAAAGGCTCCTCTATTAAAAAAAAAAAAGTGTTACTGGAAATAAGAATCAATGTCTCACTATTTGTTAGAGCACAAATAGTACTCCAAACACAAGTTTCTGGAGTTTTAATGCAAATTGGTGACAAGGAATTTTTTAGAAATGAGATTTCCAAACCCATGTTTAATATCATATCTTTTGTTACATGACTCCAAAGAATGCTGAAACTTTTTATTACACATCAAACAAATTTTTCCAAAATGAGGTTAATTTTAGACCTAAGAGGATATTAACATAGTCCTATTCTTTTGGTTAGCATTTACTTCTTCCTTGTTCATATGTAGCAGAAAAAGTGTGTAACTGCACAAGAAAAGGGAGAGTAAACCATTCTATATTGTGGCCCTAAAGAAGTCACGTTAACAGGAAAGAAGCAAGAGCTACGTATGAAGCAAGCAGATTAATCATTATTCCTTGGCAGATTGCTTTTCCAAAGATGGTCATAACAACGTGAATCTACGCACAACGTGACATAACACTCCTCGCTTCAAAAAATAGGATCCATGCTTCCTCCTCTTGAATCTTGGCGGGCTTGTGACATCAGATGCTAAATGACTCCTATGCCAGAGACTAATTTTATTTGTTTCTCTTGGGAAGCTGGCTTTTGGAGCTTCTGTGTAGGCAGGCTGATTGCCCTGATGCCAGGATGATGGAAGAAAACCTAAACAAACCCTAATGTGAAGAAATCACATTAAAATAGAAAGATGCCCAGTTAGCTCCCAGCCCCTGCCCTCTCTGGTCCTTTTGGAGCCACAGCCTAACTGCAACTGTATTAGAGACCTAGATAGAACTGACCAGCTGACCACTTCCCAAATTTCTCACTGAGAGAAAGTGTGAGCAATAATAATAATGATCATTGTTCTTTTAAGCAGCTAAGTTTGGGGGTGGTTTGTTATATAACAATAGATAATTGAAACATGGCATAATTGCAGACGGGGAATAGGAAATAATACCATGGATTGAGTTAGAGCAGAATGTTCAGATAAAAAAATAAAGATGTGGAAGTCATGTCATTTTTGCTCAAGTTTCCACGGGGCTATCATTTTTTTCCAAATTCTATTTAATATCAATATAAGATAAAATCTAAAGCGAAGAAGCACATGACATGAAGCATATGTGGTAAAGCTAACAGCAGCAGCATCAAGATGAACTATGTTGGTAATACTCCAGTCCATCTGCAAAGTTCCCAGGGTATTAGCTTCTGATTTACCTATTCTAATCTAATGATAATATTACATATACTAAGCATATCACATCATAATTTATAGTGTTTTCATGTACAGGATTTCACTTGATCTTATAAATATTCCATTAATAGCAGGACTTTTACTGAAGGAAGTAAAAGTTACATGAATTGGTCAAGATTTAAGAGTTAGAGAAAAAAGTATTTAATCTAATCAAGTAAAAGACACCCTGCCATCCTGACCTGGGAGCCAAGATCTAACTTACACACTTACGCAGTGTAAGTACGCCATTCTCTAAGGAATCATGGGTCAGGTATATATTAAATATTATGCTCCTAAGTGTTATACTGTTTTGCTTTTTAAATACCCTTCTCTGAAAATCTTGCATTTTTATTATACTCTGGATAATCACTAAAGGCTATTCCAAGGGCTACTCTCAGGAGTCCTATAATATTTTAAATGTTAAACAAAGTAGGTGCTATTTAAAGTCCTTTAAGTTTTGATTTAATGAATGCCAAGTATCTCAAATCCACAGGAAACTTTTTTTAAACTCAAAGCTGCTGGATATCTTGTGAAAAGGAAAGTTAATATATGCAATAAGTGGAATTGTCATCGAGCTCCAAATACCTATCAGTACAGAAAAGTTTTGTCACCATTGTTGTTCTTGGTGTACTCAAGCACTGAATATTATTTATAGGAAAAAAGAAGCATTTAAAAAATTCTCTGCCTTGTACTTGCCACTAACCATGCCTCCCCAAACACTGGAATAGTTCCATCTCTTTTTAACAACTTCCCATTAAACCTCATGAACCATATCCTGTACTTAATGGGCTGTTAATATTTTAAAGCTTCTGTAGTTCTACTGTAAATCCCAGTCCCTTTTGCAACACTGAAAAGATATACAAAAAAAAAAAAAAAAAAAAAATCCCAGTTGAGGATACAAAGAAACCACACAACTTTCGTTTTGACAGATAAACAATAAGGTGTACTATTACAACAGAGGAAATTAGAACAGTATAGCAGGCATAGCAATTATGACAGCTATATATCTGAAAACACTAAGTATGATTCAGAACATGCAGACATTTCACTGGCTTCAAGCCACATACTTGTCACATTAGCCCAGCGTAGGGCCACAATGCACTTGCTTAATCATCAATATGACATAAATAAAATTAAGGTAATATGCCATGAGAATTTAACCTAATTATTTCACTTTAGGAAATTTATACAGGCAAAAATAAATGATGACGTAAACTAGTTAATTATCTCAAGAAAGTAAATTCAAACTCTAAAATATTTTGCATACTCACTCCTCCAACTTTGGGGGGGGGATGTAAATAAACAGCCCTGATGATATCATTTCTAGTTTGTACCAGTTTTTATGCATTCATATAATCATTTTGATAATTCTTGCCAAGAATTACAATGGGATAACAGAATTTATCTAGATAAACCATTTAAATTCAGAAAAAAGAAACATTAAAACTTCACAGGGCTTAAAATTATGAGATAAATGTCTTGACTGTGAGAAAGTAAGTTACATTACTATCTGACTGAAGTTGGTATTTCCTATCTATGGCATCTAGTTGCTCCCTGGTCACTCTTACTTAACCAATCTCATCCCTGCTCTCAAGACCTCCCCTTTCCCTCTCCAACCATCAGCCTCCTCTCCAACAACTAGAAATTAGAGCAGAAAGTGCTCTGCTACCCACTGGATAAGGGCTCACAAAATCCAGTCTTCAGTGATTCTGCCTTTAGGAAACACTAAAATACACTTAAAATACTTTTGCCAATGATCCGGAATGTGTTTCTGTTAGAAGAGAAGGTTCAACAGTGATAGTATTCAGAATTTTCCATGAATCCAAACCAAAATTCTTATCCTGATACAATGGCACCAATTAATCCGCTTTCTCAACAGGCTGATAGAGAATTTGGCCACACCTTCTTTGTCTGTGTGCCCAGTCATCATTTTCTGTGGTCAGCTAGATTCTAACCACCTGTTGGCCTTCCATCATATTCTTTATCTTTCCTGGCTCTGTCTGTGCCTCCAATAGGTTCAGAAACCATTTTGTTTTGCCTTCTTTTCCATTTTAATTGTTAGTTCTTGATTTTCAATTTCATCATGTCCTTCATTGTGTGCTTTCAGTAGTCCAACTGACTGCTCATTGCTGATATCTCCCACCAACACTATTTCCCAACATGCTTTGTAAATGTTTTACAACCACTTTTTTTTTTTTTTTTTTTTTTTTTTTTTTTTTTTTAATCCCTGCTCAGGGGATTGAGCCCAGGGCCTCACCCATGCTAGGCAATCACTCTACCATTGAGCGACATCTCCAGCAGCCATTTTAAAATTTCGTGTTGGGACAAATTCTGGATAACTTGCCCAAGCTGGCCTTGAACTTGTGATCCTCCTGCCTTAATCTTCCAAGTAGCTAGAATTATAGACATATACCATCAGGCCTGGCTTCTACAACCACTTTTGACAGTAACTATAATTTTGTTTTGATTTTATTTTTAACACTATTGTTTTATTTTATTTATTGTTTTCTACTTTGCTAGCTCTGTTAAGTCTATCCAAAATTTATAGTATTTTCCCTTCTCCTCCTCCCTGCCTTCCTCCCTCCTTTACTCCTCCCCCTTCTCCTTCTGTGCCTCCTTTTCCTTCTCCTTTCTTCTTCTTCCTCCTCCTCCCCTTCTTCTCCTTCTCCTCCTCCTCCTCCCCCTCCCCCCCCTCCTTCTCTTTCTTCTTTTATAGTACTGGGGACTGAACCATCCAGGTTCTTCTCACTAAGCTACATCCCCAACCCCTTATTTAATTTTTTTTTTTAAAGAAAAAGTCTTGCTAAGTCAATGAGTTGCCCAGCCTAGGCTCAAACCTCAGTCCTCCCAGAGTGCTGGGATTACAAGTGTGCACCACCATGGCAAGCTTTCAAGAGGGTTTCACCATTTTCCTGTACATATGATGAGCACATCTCTTATTACATAATTCATCTATGGGAAAACATCTGGATAATTCCTTTTTCAGAGGCCCCATATATGAATTCACACTGACTACTTTGATTCCATAAGGTCAAAAATACCACTTTATTTCCCAATGTCTAAATATTTCATCTGTATTCTACTTGCTTGTGTTAGCATGTGAAAAAAAAAAAAAACTTTCCATTTTCTCACTTCTCAGAAATAAAATAAAAAACTGAGCAAACCAATTTCTAAAAGCCTTTCTAGTACCACATTCCTTTAAAGCAATGTCTTTAATAATGAAGGTAGTACCTCCAAAGAAGAAAAGACTGGCAGAAGAATATCCTAAACCTTTAGTGATAGATTCACTATGAATCACACTTTTACAGGTTTTTAGTAATGTTGCTAAGACTTTGTGTGTAGAATAAAGGGATTTTTAGTGTTATCTGTGTTTCACAGTAACGTATGGATGAATAACTTAGAAAAACAGCTCCTAATATAACCCTATAGCTTATAAGAACTCTTTTGGGTTCTTTGAGGTTTTTTCCTAAGAATGTCCTCCATTCATTAAAAACTTCCAGATTAGTTTAGAAGGTATTTCAAACACATCAAATTCTTAACTTTTCTCCACCAAAAATCCCATTCTTGACTAATCTGCTAGGTAATGATTACTAATACGTTTAAATGGAAAGAATACTGGGTCTCTTTTTTCATAAGATAATTCTAATCTCTTCCATCTATTCTCTTAGGAACTTTATTTTCCCCTTATGGAAGAAATATTTAATAGTGCCTTGCTTAAAAGCTCATCTTTTAATAAGATGCAACAGAATAAAAATATATAGTATTTCACTGCTTCTTAAATGTACCATGCCTATGCATTAGAGCAGAGTTATGGTAAAGGGCACCATAAAAACATATTCCATTTTCTGTGGAAACAAAACAACTGCTCAGCCCCCAAAATTCAAATGTCATTTGGGTAGTTAATGACAACTAAATCAACACTTGCTTCTTCTTCAATATCTTCATATTTTCTCTTGTTTTAGAAGATTTTTGTCCTTCTCTTTCTCTTTTGGTGGTGCTGGGGATCAAACCCAGGTCCTCATAAATGGAGGCAAGTTGTGTACCACTGAGCTCTGGCACTGAGAACAAGTATTTTTTACTTGAGATTTCATTGCCCATATCTTATACTACAGTCATTAAAATAACTATAATACCTAACAAAATTATTTGCACAGAGAAGATATAACCTTTCCAGGTCACTCCTCTTCATTCTTTGTCTTTTTCTTAAACATTTTATTATTTAGATGTTTTTTTAAAGGCTTCATTTCTTCCAAGCAGTTTTAGGTTCACAGTAAAACTGAAAAGAAAATATAGCAGTATATTCTATACTCCATTCAAATCATTAGCCTAAAACTTCAGAAGTTTCATTCTCTTCATCACACTGATTTACTTTTCACTTTCTCCTATCTCCATTCAACATATTGTCAAAACTCTATTGGCTCTAACTTCTAAGTATAGATTTAAAATGTGACATGTTGAAGCAGGAGGATCACCATGAGTTCAAGGCCAGCCTGGGCTACATAAGCGAGTTCAAGGCCAGTCTGCAATACACAGTGAGACCCTGTCTCAAAAAAACCAAAACAGGGCTGGTGATATAGCTCAGCGGCATAAGCGCCTGCCTGGCAAGCGCAAGGTCCTGAGTTCAACTCCCAGTACCCACATACGAAAAAAGGGGCCGGTGATATCGCTCAGCAGCATGGGTACCTGCTGGCATGTGAGGTCCTGAGGTCGACCCCTGGTACCCACAAAAAAAAAAACATAAAAATAAAAAATAAATAAAATGTGACGTTACCATCTCCATTGCCATCACACTAGTCTAAGCCCATATAGTGTCTGAAGGGAAATACTGAATAATTTTTAACTGATAATTCTTTCACCCTTGCTCCTTCGTAGCATATTATACATCCAGAAGCCAAAATGACCCTGCATTGCCTTTTTCTCTTATAGTTAAAATCTTTACTTTGACCTCCAGTGTCATAAATGATCTCATCCCTGAACCTCTATGGTATCTTCCATAGTGGTCCTCATCATTTAATTCCTGCTACACTGGTCTCTTGCTTGTACCTTGAATATGTTTAGCTTGCTCCTAACTAGAGGCCATTTTTCTTCCTGCTCCCTTTAATCAGAATGCATTCTCCCAATATCCACATGGCTTAGTCACTCCATTATTTCAATTTAGTTTCTAATTAAATCCCACCCTGAGGAAAGCCTTCTTAGGGGGCCGGTGAGATAGCTCAGCGGCTTAAGCGCCTAACCGGCAAGCGCGAGGGCCCGAGTTCGACTCCCGGAACCCACATACGAAAAAGGGGCCGGTGATATCGCTCAGTGGCATGGGCGCCTACTGGCGTGTGAGGTCCTGAGGTCGACCCCCCAGTACCCACAAAAAAAAAAGAAAAGCCTTCTTAACCACCTTATGTAAAACAGCAATTCCCACAGATAAGCACTTAGTATGTCTGTCCAGTCTATTTTACCTTCACACACTTATCACTATCTCCTTCATTCTGCATTTATTTAGTTTTTCACCACTGTCTCTTACTAAAATGTAAGCTCTTCAGAAATGAATAGGAATTTTGTTTATTCATTGAAATATTTCAGCACATAGAATGCACAATACATAATGAGTGTTCAATAAAAATGAATAACTTCATTAATATTATACATTCCCCCAATTTTAAAATGCTGCTTAAGAATCTTCACACAAATTGTCAACTATATCCAGAGTTTACATACTAAGTCCTGACCAAATTTCAATAAACTTTCATGAAGCTTTAATATTGAGTATCATTAATTCATTAATGAATAAATGTATCTGATTTTTTTGGTAAATGCAGTGTAAGTAAGTCATTTACAGTACTTGACCTCTATTAAAATCACATATTCTAGAAAGAAAAACTAGCATTTGTGGTTATAAAATTATAAAACTCTATTTGATTGAATTTTTCATATTCTTTCCTAAAACACATTTGTGCTTTGAGAGAAAAGAAGACAAGGAACATTAAGAGTGGAGAAAAAGTGAGAAAGGGCATCAAAGACAAAAGTGAGGAAAGCCAGTGATTAACTTGGCCCATGTCACAGATGTTCAAGTCTCAGACCTTGTAGATAACCAAGTGAAATATGTCAATGTGTTATGAAAAATAACATCTCTTCTTATATAAAGTATTACTAGATTCAAAATCAATCGTGTTACATTCAACAATGCATTCTGAGCTACTCATAACTCATTAAGTTGAATAAATTATGGATAGAAGTTATGACTAGCAATGGTTGTTAGCTTTTGTTACTGAGAGTAAAAACTGTATGTATGTATGTATATATGTATGTATATGTACCATATGATGTTTTGATATATGTATTTATTTTAGAATAGCTCAATCAAGCTACTTAACATAAACATTACCTCATATACTTATATTTCTATGGAGGGAACACTTAAAATCAACTCTTACCAATTTTTAAGTATATAATATATTGTTTTTAACTAATCACCATGATATACAAAAGATCTCTTGAAATTATTCCTCTCATCCACCTGAAATAATGTGTCATTTGACTACCATCTTCCCAAACTCTATCCCTCCCCCTTAGTTCTGGTAACCAATACTTTACTCTTTTTTTTATATAAATTTGACATAACCTATCTCTGAGAAATCATTTGGACAATTCCCTTTTTGACTTTTTTACACTCCACCTTTAAGTAAAATCATGTGGTATTTATCTTTCTATGCCTGTCTTCTTATTTCATTTAGCATAATGGCCTCCAGGTTCATTCATGCTGTTGCAAATTACATTTCTTTCTTTCTTAAGGATGAACAGTATCTCTTTCTGTGTATGTATCCCATTTTCTATATCCATTCATCTGTTGATGGATACTTAGTTTAATTTCACATGCTGCAATGAACAAGGGAATGCATATATTCTCTTCAACATACTGATTTCATATCATTGGGTATGAAAGTGGGATTGCTGGATCCTACAGTGGTTTTTGTTGTTGTTGTTGTTGTTGTTGTTGTTATCGCAGTACTGTTTTCCATAGGGGCTGTAACAGCTTTTCTTTTTCTTAAAAAAATTTTTAATAAAAAGTTTCTAATTAGGAGAAAAAAATTTAAAATACATACCGATTTTTATAAATTGCTCTAATCTAATAGAATCCTACCATCTCTTTCATGAGCATTTTTTTTCCAACACCACCTGCTTCCCATCTTTTGCTGCCAATCTTTTCTATACTCTAACTTGTCCCTGTGTTTCTCAATTGAAATGTAAGTGAGTAGGAAAGTTTAGTAGGTAAGAAAAACTACAAAATAAACATGGATATCTCCTTGATGGTTGAAGTTTATTCAACCTTTATGGAAAGTTGTCATGGACTAAACTTCTAGATACCGCTATAGTTTAGTTTACCATGTCTTTAAGTGTGAGGAAGTAGGAAATAGAGATGCCCTATTATGTATCTCATTAAGTCTCCGACAAGTCAATTAGTCCCACTAAGGTGCTAAATATTAAAAACAGCTATCGTTGGGCCGGTGAGATGGCTCAGCGGCTTAAGCGCCTGCCTTGCAAGCGCGAGGGCCCGAGTTCGACTCCCGGATCCCACATATGAAAAAGGGGCCGGTGATATCGCTCAGCGGCACGGGTGCCTGTTGGCGCGCGAGGTCCTGAGGTCGACCCCCCGGTACCCACAAAAAACAAAAACAAACAAAAAAAAAAAACAGCTATCGTTTCTTGAGTGCTCATGTGAGCCAGGCACCATTCTAAGAAATGTACACAATTTATTCAATCTTCATAACCATTCTTTGAGGAAGTAGATTATTATTATAATCTTTATTATAGAGGTAAAAAAATTAACCACAAAGAAATAAAGCAATTTGACCAAGCACAGTAAGGAAAGTGGTAAAAGCAAGAATGCTGCTTAATGTGATAAATGCTTAATATATGGTATATTTTGGAAGAATATACAATTAAAAATGAAAACAATGAAAATATTGAATGCTAAAATGTCTTTAGAATCAAAGATTCAAGTTGTAATAGAAAGACAAACACTAATGCATTCTCATCTGTTCATAAAGTTGGTCCTTAGAAGAACAGATTAGGATTATAGAGTCATACATAAGTACTTTTTTGTAAAAGCATACGCACAAGCACACATACACTGGCATATGTACATACACACAAATTCATGCATGCAAGAGCACAAGGAGTATTTGACCAAATACATATGATTTTGTATCATGAAACAATGCCTGACAAATATTGTTAAAGCAGTAATTTTGTTACTTTTACCTTAACCATATGTTGTAAGGTACAAATCATCAATAATATGTTTCTATACAAATAAATTTGGAAAAGAGGGTATTTTGTATACATCTACTTTAGCAGTAAGGTTATAGATGATTCACATTGGAGATATAATATATCATAGAAAATTATGGTTATTAGAAAATTTTGGTCAAAATTTTGGTCAAAAACAAAAACATTACTTATGAAAAATATTTATTTGACATCAAGTAACAACTAAAAACAAAATAAATTATAAAACTAAATGATTGAAAATCAACAATTGAAGTAACTGAAAACTGTGACTGGCCAGGCGTGATGGCACAAGCCTGTGATCCCAGCACTCTGGAGGCTGAGTTAGGAGGACTGCCATGAGTTCGAGGACAGCCTGGGCTACATAGTGAGTTCAAGGCCAGCCTGAACAACATAATGAGACCGTCTTAAAAAAAAAAAAAAAAAAAAAAAAAACTGCGACTAATTTAAAATAACACAACAAAGTGTCTGAAAATTTAACAATTTACAGCTGAAAATGTTTAATATTTATTATTTTCTTATGTATATCAAAATATTCTTTACTGCTTGATATTACAAATATCCAGTTTTTAGCAAATCATTATAACTTGCTCAGTCATTGACTAATAAACAGTTCTAATGTAATTATCAAAAACCAAAGCATAAAGAATTGTATTTACTTATTTGTAGCACCGACGGAAGAACTTGTCTTTTTGACTAATTTTTAGCCACTCAGAATGACCTTAAAGACCTAGCAACAGGCATTAACATCTTAAAGAATCACTGGCTAAAACTCAGCAGGCTCAGCTGGACAACTTTTTACAAGACAACAGTTTCTCTGAAAGAACTCTGTGCTAAACCTATGTATTTCTAAGTCTCTCTCCTCCTTCAAGAAAGTGAATAAATGAAAACTTGGCATAATACCCATGCAATATTGTGAACCTTAACATATGCTGCCAATCACAGATTTCCCAGGCATTTTTCTTTAGCAGGGCAGTGCACTGCTCAAGTTTTTCAGAACATTTTCAATAACAAGCACAGTGGGAATTTTTTTCAAGCAAACTCTTTTCAATATTATTTATCAACATCCAATTCTAAAAGGTTATTATTTAAAGCGATACAAAATACAAGCAATATTACTAATCACTCCTGACTGGCCAGTTAAATTATAATGCAGTATTTTCCTCTATCCCCAAAGAATGATTTTATCAAATGTCTGCTAGTTCTAATCCCATCAAAAACTGCATTTGTTACCTGATGTCATAATGTTAAAGTCACTTCATAACAGAAGTTTATACTGTTCTGGGCTAGAGACGGAGGTCAATAGTACAGTGCTTGCCTAACATGCCTGGGTTCAATTCCCACTACCACACACACACAAAATCCTGTTCTTACACATGAGAACAATTAAACTAATAATTAATAAGGACCAATAATAATACATATTCTATATGTTAATAGTAGGTTAAGCTTATTCTTCCCTAACCAATTAGAACTGCCTTTTGCCTCCATTAGACAATAAGCTTACCATTATAATTCAATCAATACATATATACTCAATGCTAATGACAGTTTTCAAAACACGATTCTCCAAAATATGGTGCCTTAGCATACTGAATATGTGAAACTGAATAAATGTGAGAAATGGATGGTGCAAGAAGACACCTCTTTCTCTAAACCAAGTCATTAGACTCTGAAATGCCATACACCTTATAAGGAAAAAACATCCTTATCTCTGAAGATGGAAGGACGAGGGATGCTGGGAGGAATGTGAGTGAAGAGGTCCTGCTAAATTTCCTCCAGAAGGGCCGGGGATATAGCTCAGCTGCACAGCGCTTGCCTGGCAAGAGCAAGGTCATGAGTTCGATTCCCAGTACCAAAATAAATAAAGAAATAAATTTCCCCCAGTTTACTACTCTTAGCTCATACCACTTTGCCCAATCACATTCTTGCACAATTTTCCACACTTCATCTAACATAAAAAATTATCAGGTGTTTAAAAAGATTCTCATGTTGTCTAAAACTTATCTTAAATAAATTTCTATGCTTTTCTTCTACCAATCTATCTTTTCCAGTTTAATTTTCAGATACAGCTGAGGACTCTAAGAAGGTCAAGGGAAAGTTTTTCCTCCATTACACTAAACTATGCAAGACAGATCAAACTACGAACTTTCCCTTTGGGACACAATACTAATAACATAAATAACTATAATATTAGCAGGGAAGTGAGAAAGGTGTTATAAGAAGAATATAGATAAAGCCATATGGGAGATAAGGTTATTCTTAGCTTCTTCAAGGTGAAGGAGATAAAATTTAATAGGACTTCTGAGCACTAGAGTTGGACCATGAAGGACAGAGTTTCGTGATGACTCAAAATAGGAGAAAACTAACTCAAGTACAGCAACAGTTTTAAGTAAATGCAAAAGTTGTGAAAATGTGTTTTGTACATAAGGACAAAAAATGACCTTTTCCCCTACCTCATATTATATATAAAAGTTAACTCAAAATGGAAAAGACCTAAATGTAAGAGCTACAACTGTAAAATAAATAAATGAATAAACTTACAAAAAATAAAATTAAACCTTTAAGACTTTGTATTAAGCAATGATGCCTTAGATATGGTACTAAAAGCACAAACAACAAAAGATAAGTTGGGGGGCCGGTGAGATGGCTCAGCGGTGTATGCGCCTGCCCAGCAAGCGCGAGGGCCCGAGTTTGACTCCCAGTACCCACATATGAAAAAAGGGCCGGTGATATCGCTCAGCGGCACGGGCGCCTGCTGGCGCGCGAGGTCCTGAGGTCAACTCCCGGTACCCACCAAAAAAAAAAAAAAAAAAAAAAAAAAAGGATAAGTTGGAATTCATTAAAAGTAAAAATTTTTATCATTCAAAAAACAAGAAAATCAAAAGATTAGTACAGAGAATGGGGAAAATATTCACAAATTATATATTTGATAAGAGTCTAGTATAAAGAATTATAAAGAACTACTGTAAATCAATTAACAAGAAAAAAAAAACTCAAGAAATGAGTGACCAACATAGATGTTTCTCAAAAGAAGATAATCAAATGGCCAATAAGTACATGAAAAGACAATCAAAACAGTTATTAGGGAAAATGAAATCAAAACCAAAATGAGATACCATTCCATACCCACAAGGTTGCTTGTAATAAAAAAGATAGACAATAACAAGTGTTGATAAGAACTCTAATACATCGCTAGTGGGAATCTAAAATGGTGCGGCCGCTTTGGAAAATAATTGGGCAATTCTTCAAATGATTAAACGAAGAATTACTATATGACCCAGCAATTCCATTCCTAGGTACATACCAAAAGAATCAAAAACATATGTCAACACAAAAACATGCACACAAATATTAATAGCAGCATTATTCCTAACAGCCAAAAAGGGAAAACAATTTAAAAATCCATCAAGTAAAGAATGTACAACTAAAATATGGTACAACCACACAATGGGGTATTATTCAGCCATGAAAGGAATGAAGTACTGATTCATGGTGTCATATTGCTGAACCTTAAAAACATTACACTACAAGAAACAGGTGAAGTAAAAAGGTCATATATTGTATGGTTCCATTTATATGAAATGTACAGAATAAACAAATCTAGAGAGAAAGAATATAGATTAGTGATTAATGCTGGAGGGAAAAGGGAATAACAACTAATGAGTACAAGTCTTTTTGAGGGAATGGAAGGATTCAGAAATTAAGCAGTGGTCATGGTCTTCACTTTTAGTTGTGAAGTGTCTAGACTAAGGAATACTTAGAAAACAGATGAAGAAATACTAATGGCAAATAAACATACAAAAAAATGTGCAACATCACTAGTCATTCGAGAGATGCAAATTAAAACAACACTGAGATACCATCTCACCCCAGAAAGAATGGCTACTATTAAGAAATCAACTAATAACAAATGCTGGAGGGGCTGTGGGGAAAAAGGAACCCTTCTTCACTGTTGGTGGGAGTGTCGACTGGTACAGCCACTGTGGAAGTCAGTGTGGAGATTCCTCAGAAAACTAGGGTTGGAGGTCCCATTTGACCCAGCTACTCCCCTTCTGGGCATCTTCCCAGAAGAATTAAAAACATCGTACCACAGCGATATATGTGCACCCATGTTTATAGCAGCACAATTTGTAATAGCCAGATCTTGGAAACAACCCAAATGCCCATCAACTGAGGAATGGATAAGAAAGATGTGGTATTTTTATACAATGGAGTACTATTCAGCCATAAAGAAGGATAAACTGGAGACTTTTATAGGTAAATGGATGCAACTCGAGAAAATACTCATAAGTGAAATAAACCAGAAGCACATGTGTAAGCATCGTATTATCTCTCTAGTATGAGAAACTGAAAGAGTAAATAAGATCCAAAATGTACAATAGATATGGTGAATCAAAAAGAAACTGGTCAAAAGGAAAGAGAGACTGGAATAGGGAAAAGAAAGAAGGGAAAGGGAAAAAAACAATTGTATATATATATATATAAGATGGTTAAGATAGATACACTACCATTTTTACTTAGTTCATTGAAGAGTAAGGTTTGTGCCAATAATGTTTGGACAATTGAATGCTAATGTCTGGTGTCCTGAATAACTAACTTAAAGATAGTAATACGTAATGTATTAACCATTGTTACCCTCCTATTATGTTGGTTTGAAAATTTGTTCTTCTTTTGATTTGTTTTGTTTTTTTTTCTTCTCTTTAAAAAATAAAAAAAAAAAAAAAAAGAAAACTGGTAAAGGGTTATCTCTGGGTATACGTGTGAAGATGTCTCCATAGGTAGTTGGCATGTGAGTCAGTGGAATTAGGGGGAAAGATCTGCCCTCCATGTGGGCAAGAACCCTCCAATCAGGGAGGAGCCTGGATAGAACAAAAAGGTGATTTACTCTCTCTCCTAGTGCTGGGGTGCACTCTTCTTGTCCTGTCTTTGTACATCAGAACTCCTCCAGGCTAGCTTACTTTCTGAACTCCAGAAATTATACCACCTGCTTTCCAAATTCTCAGGCCTCCATACTTGGGTTGAGAGGCCTTTGATCTTGGCCTGGCCAATGCTTCCAAAATCCCAGTGTTGCAGCTTGCAGACAGACTGTTCTGGGATTTCCAACCTTTCATAATTGCATGAAACAATTCTCCTAACAAACCTCTCATATATATTCTATTGTCTCTATCTGGAGAAACTTAATAGAGCAGTGATGGTTGCATACTTTTTTGGATGTACTAAAACCACCAAATTGCACATTTTTTGCAAGGTGAATTTTATACAACAATTGAATTCTATCTGAACTTTTAATAGAAGAAAAGAAAGCAGGCTGGGAATATACTTTGCATAAAAATCTATTCTTAAGATAAAATATTTTCTTTATGTTATTTTAAATTTGGATAAAACTAATTTCAAGTCACATTAGGAAGAAAATCATAAAAGAATAAATGAAAATAAAACACTAATGCATTTGAAGTTATAAATCTTTTGGGGGTTGTTGCTTAATTTTAATCACAAAATATGAAGAGTAAGTTATCAATATTGTTTTACCTACAGTTTATTTTATATTTTAATAGCTGCCCACTTTTAAAAAACATACTTACATATGAACCATTCCATATTT
The DNA here is from genome assembly GCA_028451465.1 of Erethizon dorsatum. Taxonomy (NCBI): domain Eukaryota; kingdom Metazoa; phylum Chordata; class Mammalia; order Rodentia; family Erethizontidae; genus Erethizon; species Erethizon dorsatum. The sequence continues at coordinate 105,123,874 of CM051833.1, forward strand.
ACATATAAGAAACAATACCATCAAGGAAGAAATTTACATAACTTATCTACATATATCTTAATTTGTTCTTTCTTAGGTAACAAAAAAATCAGCAGCATTTATAAGAAATAAGTAGATGACAAGGAATTTTCTCATCACTAGGTTTAGCTGAAAGAATATAAAACTAAAGAAATCAAATTAGTTTTCCAGGCTATGGCTGCTTTCGTTTTTCTTTTCTTTTTAAAGCACAGCTTACTTTGATTTTCTCCCTTCATCACCACTTCTCTTTCCTTATGTGTAATCAAGTAAGGAAAATTTCACTTTGAAGCACACATCATGAAAAAAGAATAAATCACAGATTTTCTCTGAAACTTTCTATTCTCCCACAAGATCTACTAAAGAACTCAAGAAGTTTGGCAATTAAACGGGCAATTTTAGTTGGAAAATCAATTTTTTTTTTTTGTCTTATCTTTTTGAGACAGGGTTTCACTGTGCAGTTCTGGCTGGCCTTGAAATCACTTTGTAGCCCAGGCTGGCCTCCACCATACAGCGATCCTTCTGCCTAGCGCCCTGAGTGCTGGGATTACAGGCAAGGGCAACCATACCTAGCTGGAAAATGAAATTTATAAAGACTGAGTGCATCAACCTCATTCACTTATGAACCTAATGCATTTTCTGTAAATTGAGAATTAAAAAAACTAGTTTATCATCTTCTCAATGAATGCTGAAAAACAGATGCATAAAGTTAACAAACTTTATAAAATCTATTGATCTTACTATAAAATCTGTTACTATAAAATCAATTAATCTATTAGAATAATATTTAAAGGATTGCACATTTAGCAGTACTAAACTTGGCGGGGGGGGGTCATTTCCATTGCTGCTGCATTTCAGATTAAAGCTCTGAAAACACATCTTCACAAATGATTTTAACTATATGACAATATATTTTGAAACATAGTAATAGATCGAATAAACATTAAAGTTGCACCTAAAAGACACAAAATGGCCTATTTGGGAAAAATAAGTACATACATATACAAAAACCTCAAGTCACTTCTGTAGGAAAAAATAGTATTCATCTCAATAAATTTATAAACTTTTTCACTAACTTTATTTACCTTGACTTCTTAACTATACTGTTTGTCTTGTTTTACGATCACTACCTCTATATCTAGGACTCAATTTTAATTATATATAAATCTAACTCCCAAGCAGTCCTTTCCCTTTTGTATTTAATTCATCTGGAGGCTTTTCTACTCCAACACCCTGCTCTCTCATTTCAACTTTCTTTCCCTTGGTGACAAACAAACATTCACCATTTTGAATGCTACATCTGTATTTTCTCTACCTACCCTATCCTTCTTGTATCCTAATGTTCTATTATTACTTTCAAGTCCCAAAGGCAATAACCTCAACTCTTCCACACCTGTGAATGCAAAAATCATTCTCATCCTTGAAGTTGAAACTTTAAAAACTACTCCTTAGTTTTCACACAGAATAGAATTGTCTTTGTGACGTTTCTGCTGAACACACATTTTCCACTCTCAAATTCTAAAATAGGCTACTTTTATCAAACTGGTGTCTGTCACAAGTCTAAGTGAGCCAATACCAGGTATATTAGCCCAAAAGAATATTATTTTATTGTAAAGAAAAAACACATTGTAAAACAAGACAAATTTACTGAGCTAAATCTACTTTTTTATTTTACATAGGGAAAAGAACACATGAATAAAATGAAAGTGGAAATAAAATGTTAAAGATTATTCTGAAATAAAATATTTCAAAAGCAAGGAAAAATGTCAAAAATGGGTAGGGAGATTTGAGGGGAAAAAACATCTAAAAAGAAACTAGGTATACTTTTAAAAACTCAGAAAATAAGTTAAATGACAGATTAATCACAGTTAAAGACAGAACTAAGAACTTTCAAATTATGAAAAGAAAAAATTAAGCAAACTAGAGGCTAAATGAGTAGGGAAAACATATGTCGAAAGAAACTCAGGAGAAAATAGGAAGAATTGAAGAAAAGCCATATTTGCAAATATAATGCCAGTGAAATGCACAGCATAGATAAAAGATATGAATCCAAAGATTCATAAGGGACATTATATATTAAAGAGGATAAATAGTTAAACATAAGTAAGATGATACAAGCTTGTTAAGAGATTTTTTTAGCTGCTTCCCCATCGCCATGCTGTGAGCAACTCTCCTCAGCCACGCTATCCGTCCTGCCTTGCAGCCAGGGGACGATGGACTAACCTCTACAAACTTGAAAGCAAGTTGAATACATTGGTGCAAAATCTTCCTGACTTACTGGCACGTTCATTAGAAGAGTCTGAAGAAAAAAGTGCTCCTACACAACTTCCAATTAACCAGAGCACAGATAAAATCAGTGGTTCTGTAATAATTTTGGTATGATGGAAAACAGCAAGGAAGAAGGAACTCACTCTTCAGAAAAATCTCAATCTTCGGGATCATCATGATCAAAGAGTAAACCTTCAATTCTAACCAAGAACATAGAACCTTATGATGAAAAACTTTTGGATGAAACTATAAACGAAGATACCCTTAATGAAAATTCAGAAAATATACTATGCAAAGCATGCCAAAAGAAGATGGGCTTCATGGAATTGTGAGCTGCATAACTTGGGGACAACAGATCAATCACTGGGTCCTTATTTGTAAGAACAGCTTTGAGTATTACATGAGTGATGATACTAGCTGCAACTCACATTTGTTGTGACTTTTGCCATAATGCCCTTTGTAAGAAATGCATTATGCAATCTGGGTTGAAAGGAGCTATCTAAAATAGTGGAAGAGAGAAAAAGTTCTGAAGCGCAGCTTGGGACCCCCGGCACCAGTGAAGGGTACTTTTCAACAAAGAAGGAGCAGACCCCGCGCGCGCACCTTCTACCATCCCAGGAATCGCCCCGCGACAGCTCAAAGCTGCGGACACACGGTGGCAGCTGGCGCCCAGGGAGCCCCCACGGAGGATCGCGAGACAGCGGCGGGGCAGGGGAGCGGCGGAGAACGGCGCTGGCCGGCGGTGAGTGAGTGTCTCTCAGCCACAGCTGTCCCGCGCCAGAGAGCGACTGGCCGGGCGCCATTGTGGGGGGTGCGGCGAAAATCAGAGCGGCTCGAAAACAGCTCTGGGAACTCGTGCTCCAGACAGGGCAGCGCGGTGCCTCTCAGGCCCACGAAAGTGCGCTGAGGGCAGCAGGTGAACGAGACTGGTCTCTCATCCACACCTGTCCTGCGCCAGAGAGCGACTGGCCCGGCGCCATTGTGGGGGGCGTGGTGAAATCAGAGCGGTGCGAAAATAGTGCTGGGAACTCGCGCTCCAGCAGGGTGGAGCAGTGCGCTGACAGCGGCAGGCGCAGGAGACCGGTCTCTGCCTGAAAGTCCACGCTCTGCTCACCGCCCCGCCAGAGGGCCGCTCCTGGCTCGCTGGGACGGACCTGCACGGAACAGGACTCTGTCATCACACGGTGCCTGCCTACAGCAGAGTCAACACCTGGAACTGATTCTTTTTATTTTTTTATTTTTATTTTTATTTTTATTTTTTTTCACTCTCATTTGTTTTTTGTTCTGGTGAAGGGTTTTTTTTTTTGTGGGGTTTTATTTTTGTTTTGTCTGTTTGTTTTGTTGTTTTTGTCTTCATTTTTGTTTCTCTTTGTCTATTTGCTCTTTCCTTCATTATTCTCTCTGGTTTTTATATGAGTGTAAACAGCGCCTCTAACCTCTTTGTGATTGTGGTTGTGATCTGTTCTTCCTTTTATCCCTTCCTTCTCTTTTTACCACCAGTCCTCTGCACCACTGTCCCAATTTTAGTGGGATCCCTCTTGGTCCTCTAACCTTACATCTAATTCCTTCCTCTTCTCCCAATACTCTATTTCCTCCTTAACTCATTTTAAATTTAAACTCCTGAGGGAAAAACTTGACGTACTAAGGACTTGTATACTGCATATAATTTTTCTGGTGTGTTTTAGATTTTGTTATATAACCGCAACTCTACTTTATACGGCTAAAAGTGGTAAATAACTGGTTAGCTCAGTCTGTCATTTTCTAGGCTGTGTTTGATGCTTCAGTTACCATTATAGCCAAATGTAAAATAATTGTTCTAAACAGCTTTCCTTCCTGATATTTCATGATTGATATTGACTAAGGGACACAGAAAATACAGTGGCACAGTACCAAAGAATCAAGGACTGGGCCAAACAGGTAGCAACTTCTCACATCCAACGAATTGAAGAAGTAGGATCTGGCAGAAAGCTCAAAACCCAAAAGCAAGCTCCACATGGAAGATACTGCAGAGAAGTAGTCATCTTCTAAAGATCTTGAACACTAGCAATAAAGTAACCTACCATAGGTAATTTACAAACATCACCCCAGGAATTAAATTAAAGAAAGAAAAAATGAGACGACACTTAAACAAGATGCAACCCCACACATCCAATTCACCAAAGGCAAACCTAGGGGGCAACGAGGTGGGACAATCCGAAAGCCACCCACCTGGCCTATCTGAAGGCGTAACAACAAAGCAACTGAATGAGGCTCCGGAAAAAATTAAAACAGAAATAATTTCACAGATAACTGCAGAGATAATGTCCACAATGAAGACCATGCTTAAGGACACTATAGCTGATACAGACAAAAAAAAAATAGATGAGCTTAAGAAAACTATAGAAACCATGAATACTCAGCATAGGAAAGAAATGGAATCCATAAGGCACATATAAGCAGATATCCAAGAGAACAAAAATTCCATTGAAAGTATGTGTAGCAGATTAAGCCAATGTGAGGACAGGATCTCAGATATAGAAGACAGGCTTGCAGTTAGTGATCATGAAAAGAAAGAAATCTTAAAAACAGCAAGGGACCATGAAAAATCAATTCAGCAGCTGCTAGATGACTCAAAGATAAACAACTTAAGAATAATTGGAATAAATGAAAAAGCAGGAGATAGCATCAATGATATTAAAACCTTGATCAAAGACATTATCACGGAGAACTTCCCTGGAAGAGAAAAAGAATTTGACCCCAATATAAAGGAAGCTTTTAGAACGCCAACTAGACATGATCAAAAAAAAACTTCAGCCAGACATATCATAGTCAAGATCCCAGAAATTCAACAGAAGGGCAAAATCTTAAAAGCTGTTAGGGAGAAGAGACAAATCACCTATAAAGGAAAACCCATCAGAATCACAGCTGACTTTTCAGCACAAACCCTCAAGTCAAGAAGAGCATGGAATGATGTATTTCAAGCTCTAAAAGAAAATAATTTTCAACCCAGATTGATGTACCCCGCAAAACTATCTTTCAAAACTGATGGAGAAATAAAATACTTCCATGACAAAGAACATCTGAGAAAATTTATGACCACCAAACCAGCACTCCAAAATGTTCTGAAGGACATTCTAGAAAGAGATAGGAACCCTAACAGAAGGGATCCACCAGGCAGGGCAGATAATTAAATAGCGGGAAAGGGGAAAAACAAACAAAGGGTGGGAAACAACAACAGGAAAATATCATGACAAGTATAAGTCAATACATATCAGTTTTAACCATCAATGTTAACGGTCTCAATTCACCAATCAAAAGGCACAGACTGGCAAAATGGATCAAGAAGCAAGATCCAACAATATGCTGTATACAAGAAACACATTTAATTCAGAAAGAAATTCATAGACTGAAAGTCAAAGGATGGAAAACAATACTCCATGCCACAGGAACCCAGAAAAAAGCAGGGGTAGCTATTCTTTTTGCAGACAAAGTGAATTTCAAGCCAAGAATGATTCAGAGAGATAAAGACGGTCATTACATCCTTGTAAAGGGAACAATCCAAGAGGAAGAGATAACGATCATAAATATATATGCGTCAAATACCAATGCACCCAGCTATATAAAACAAGTACTAAAGGACATGAAAAATCAAATAAGCACTAATACAATTATATTGGGAGATCTCAATACTCCACTGTCACAAAAAGACAGATCAACTAGACAGAAAATCAATAATGAAATAATAGAACTGAACCAAACTTTGGAACAAATGGACTTAGTAGATGTCTACAGAGTGTTCCACCCCACAACATCAGCATACACATTCTTCTCAGCTGCACATGGGACGTTCTCCAAAATAGACCACATACTAGCTCATAAAACCTGCTTAAGTAAATGCAAAGGAATTGAAATTATCCCATGCATATTATCAGACCATAGTGCAATGAAATTGGAAATCAATGGCAAAGGAAATCACAAAAACTCCCTAAACACATGGAATTTAAACAGCACCCTCCTGAACAACCAATGGGTCACAGATGAAATTAAAGAAGAAATTAGACAATTTCTACAACTGAATGATAATGACAGTACAACATACCGGAACTTATGGGATACAATGAAAGCAGTCCTAAGAGGGAAATTTATAGCATTAAATACTTATATTAGGAAAATAGAGCAAGTGCAAATAAACAACTTAATGGCGAACCTCGAACTTCTAGAAAAAGAAGAGCAGGTTAAGCCAAAAGCCCGTACAAGAGAGGAAATTATAAAGATCAGAGCAGAAATTAATGTATTGGAGACTAAAAAAACAATACAAAGAATCAATGAAGCAAAAAGTTGGTTCTTTGAAAGAATAAATAAGATTGACAAACCCTTATCCAACCTTATTAAAAAAAGAAAAGAAGGGCCGGTGAGATGGCTCAGCGGCATAAGCGTCTGCCTTGCAAGCGCGAGGGCCCGAGTTCGACTCCCGGATCCCACATACGAAAAAGGGGCCGGTGATATCGCTCAGCAGCACGGGTGCCTGTTGGCGCACGAGGTCCTGAGGTCGACCCCCCGGTACCCACAAAAAAAAAAAAAAAAAAAAAAAAAAAAGAAAAGAAAAGACTCAAATCCATGCAATTGAAAATGAAAAGGGTGATATCACAACGGACCCTGCAGAAATCCAGAAGATCATCTATACCTATTTTAAAAATCTATATTCTACTAAGATGGAAAATGCAGAAGAAATGGACAGATTCCTAGATTTGTATGAATTACCAAAGCTCAATCAAGAAGATTTAAAAATCCTAAATAAACCAATATCAACCAATGAAATTGAAGATGTAATTAAAAACCTCCCAACAAAGAAAAGCCCAGGCCCTGATGGATTCACTGCCGAATTCTACAAGAAATTTAGAGAAGACCTAACACCACTACTTCTCAAACGTTTTAACGAAATTGAAAGGGAAGCAATACTCCCAAATTCATTCCTGGAAGCAAGCATTACCCTGATACCAAAACCAGAGAAGGACCCAACTAAGAAAGAGAACTACAGGCCTATCTCCCTAATGAACATAGATGCAAAAATCCTTAATAAGATACTGGCAAACAGAATCCAACAAATCATCAAGAAGATTATACACCATGACCAAGTTGGATTCATCCCAGGGATGCCGGGATGGTTCAACATACGTAAATCAATAAATGTAATACAGCATATTAACAGAACCAAAGACAAAAATCACATGATCGTCTCAATAGATGCAGAAAAAGCTTTTGACAAAGTCCAGCACCTTTTCATGATAAAAACCCTACAGAAAATTGGAATAGAGGGTCTTTATCTCAACGTGGTAAAAGCTATCTATGACAAACCAACAGCCAATATTATATTAAATGACCAAAAACTGAAAGTCTTCCCTCTAAAATCAGGAACAAGACAAGGATGTCCACTGTCCCCACTCTTATTCAACATAGTTCTGGAAACTTTAGCCAGAGCAATTAGACAAGAGAAAGAAATAAAGGGAATAATGATTGGAAAGGAAGAATTTAAATTATCATTATTTGCAGATGACATGATACTCTACACAGAAGACCCCAAAAACTCCACTAAAAAACTGCTAGATTTAATAAGCAAATTCAGTAGTGTAGCTGGATACAAAGTCAATACTCAAAAGTCAATAGCCTTCCTGTACACAAATAACAAACTTACTGAAAGAGAAATTCGGGAAACAATACCTTTCACAATAACATCCAAAAAAATGAAATACCTAGGAATCAACCTCACAAAGGATGTAAAAGACCTCTACACTGAAAACTACAGTACTCTGAAAAAGGAGATTGAAGAGGATATCAGAAAATGGAAAGATATCCCTTGCTCCTGGATAGGAAGAACCAATATAGTGAAAATGGCCATACTTCTAAAATTGTTATACAGATTTAATGCAATTCCAATCAAAATTCCAACAGCATATCTCACAGAATTAGAGAAAACAATCCTAAAATTCATTTGGAATCAGAAGAGACCTAGAATAGCAAAGGCAATTCTGGGCAACAAAGGCAAGGCAGGGGGCATCACAATCCCTGATCTGAAATTATACTATAAAGCTACTGTGATAAAAACGTGGTACTGGCAAAAAAACAGACCTGAAGATCAATGGAACAGATTAGAAGATGCTGAAACAACCCCAGACACACTAAGCCACCTTATCTTTGACAAAGGTGCCAAACACATTCGCTGTAAAAAAGATAGCCTCTTTAATAAATGGTGCTGGAAAAACTGGCTCTACACATGCCGAAGATTAAAACTAGACCCATATCTTTCACCATGCACTAAACTAAATTCAAAATGGATCAGAGATCTAAATATTAAAACAGAAACATTAAATCTGCTGGAAGGTAGGATAGGTAAAACCCTGGAAGACATTGGTGTAGGCAAAGACTTTATGAATAAAAACTCAACCGCATGGGAACTATCCCAAAGAATCAATAACTGGGATCTCATCTTATTAAAAAGCTTTTGCACAGCAAGAGAAACCACCAACAGAGTGAAAAGACAACCCACAACGTGGGAAAAAATGTTTGCCAGCTGTTCCTCAGACAAAGGATTACTATCGAGAACATATAAAGAACTCAAAAAAATCAGACCTCCCAAATTTAAAGACCCACTCCAAAAATGGGCATCTGAGATGAATACACATTTCTCAGATGAAGAAATACTAATGGCAAATAAATATGCAAAAAAATGTGCAACATCACTAGTCATTCGAGAGATGCAAATTAAAACAACACTGAGATACCATCTCACCCCAGAAAGAATGGCTACTATAAAGAAATCAACTAATAACAAATGCCGGAGGGGCTGTGGGGAAAAAGGAACCCTTCTTCACTATTGGTGGGAGTGTCGACTGGTACAGCCATTGTGGAAGTCAGTGTGGAGATTTCTCAAAAAAATAGGGTTGGAGGTCCCATTTGACCCAGCTATTCCCCTTCTGGGCATCTTCCCAGAAGAATTAAAAACATCGTACCACAGCGATATATGTGCACCCATGTTTATAGCAGCACAATTTGTAATAGCCAGATCTTGGAAACAACCCAAATGCCCATCAACTGAGGAATGGATAAGAAAGATGTGGTATTTTTATACAATGGAGTACTATTCAGCCATTAAGAAGGATAAACTGGAGACTTTTATAGGTAAATGGATGCAACTCGAGAAAATACTCGTAAGTGAAATAAACCGGACGCACATGTGTAAGCATCGTATTGTCTCTCTAGTATGAGAAACTGAAAGAGTAAATAAGATCCAAAATGTACAATAGACACGGTGAATCAAAAAGAAACTGGTCAATAGGAAAGAGAGACTGCAATAGGGAAAAGAAAGAAGGGAAAGGGAAAAAAAATTGTATATATGTATATATATATATATATATATATATATATATATATATATATATATATGATGTTTAAGATAGATACACTACCAATTTTACTTAGTTCATTGAAGAGTAAGGTTTGAGCCAATAATGTTTGGACAATTGAATGCTAATGTCTGGTATCCTGAATAACTAACTTAAAGATAATAATATGTAATGCATTAACCATTGTTACCCTCATATTATGTTGTTTTGAAAATTTGTTCTTTTTTTGATTTGTTTTGTTTTTTCTTCTCTTTAAAATAAAAAGAAAAAAAAAGAAAAAAATACAGTAAAATAAAATAGTGGAAGAAAACAACCAATGGTACTGCTACATTTGTCACCCAGAATCTTTACTGGACTTGGTCACTGAATGTAACAGCATATTTGAAAATTTAGAACAATTGTTGCAACAAAATAATAAGAAAATAAAAGTTGACAATGAAAAGAATAGTAAAGTATGTAACCATTGTACCCAGATTTTCCCAAAAGAAAAATAGTTCAAATGGTAATGGAGAAGAAAAAAATTTGATGATTCATGTCCTGGTTCTGTAATCTACTCTTATTCAGCATTAATTGTGGCCAAAGAGATGATTAACAGGGAAAAAATGAATAAATAAATAAAACTGAGACCACAGCCAACATGAATTCCAGTTATGTTAAATTTTTCAAGCAGGCAACAGATAATTCAGAAATCAATTCTCCTATGAAGTTATGTCAGTTTAAAGCTTTTTAAAATATTTTTTATGAAAAAAAGGTAAAACAAAATTTCATAACAAAATAATAGAAGAATAACAATACTTAATATATTGCCTGTTATCTTTAAAGTAGTTGCTCAGAGTGCAAGATATGGGCATAAAAATTTCTCCAATCAATAATAGCACAAACCTTCCTTTTCAATGAACTAAGAGACACTAAAAGTATAACTGACTTGCATTTTTTCCCATTCCCTTCTGTCCTTTCCTTTCCCCCATCTTAGTTCCTTTTTCGTTTTGAAAAATTTCTTCCCATTTCACAATATCTATTGTACATTTTGGTTATTTACTCTTTCAGTTTCTCACATCAAGGAGACAATATGCTGTTTACACACGTGAGTTTGATTTATTTCACTTATGAGCATGGTCTCAAGTTGCATGTATTTACATATAAAAGTCCCAAGTGTATCCTTCTTTATGGCTGAGTAGTACGCCACTGTATAAAAATACCACATCTTTTTTATAGATTCCTTGGTTAATGGGCATTTGGGTTGTTTCCACGATCTAGCTATTACAAATTGTGCTGCTATAAACATGGATGCACATATATCGCTGTGGTATGATGTTTTTAATTCTTCCAGAAAGATACCCAGGAGAATAGCTAGGTCAAATGGGACCTCTAATCCTAGTTTTTTAAGGAATCTCCACGCTGATTTCCACAGTGGTTGTATAGTCTACACTCCCACCAACATGGAGAAGGGTTCCTTTTCCCCACACACCAGCATGTTTTGGTTGATTTCTTGATAATAGCCATTCTTTCTGGGGTCAGATGGAATCTCAGTGTTGTTTTAATTTGCATCTCTTGAATGACCAATGATGTTGAACATTTTTCATATATTTATTTGCCATTTGTATTTCTTCATCTCAGTAGTGCATATTCATCTCAGATGCTTATTTTTGGATTGGGTCTTTGAATTTGGGGGCTCTGATTTTTTTCGATTCTTTATACTAGATAGAAGTCCTTTGTCTGAGGGACTGTTGGCTAAAATTTTTCCCCACTCTGTGGGTTGTCTTTTCACTCTGTTGATGATTTCTTTTGAAGTGCAAAAGCTTTTTAATGAGATCCTAGTTGTTGACTCTTTGGAGTATTTCCCATGCAGTTTGGGTTTTGTTCATGAACTCTCTGCCTATCCCTATGTCTTCAAGATTTCTACCTATTCTCTCTTCCAGTAGATTCAGTGTTTCTGTTTTAATATTTAGATCTTTGATCCATTTTGACTTTAGTTTAGCGCATGGTGATAGACATGGGTCTAGTTTTAGTCTTCAGCATGTAGACAGTCAGTTTTTCCATCACCATTTATTAAAGAGGCTGTCTTTCTTCCAGTGAACATGTTTGGCCCCTTTGTCAAAGATAAGGTGCCTGAATGTGTTCGTAGTTGTGTCTGAACCTTTTAATCTGTTCCACTGATCCTCAGGTCTGTTTTTTGGCCAGTAACATGCTGATTTTATTACAGTAGTTTTGCAGTATAATTTCAAGTGAGGGATTGTGACACCTCCTGCCTTACCTATGTTGCCCAGAATTGCTTTTACTATTCTAGGTTTCTTCTGGTTCCAAATGAATTTTAGGAATGTTTTCTCTAGTTCTGTGAGGTACACTAATGTTATTTTGATCAGGATTGCGTTAAATGTGTTTAACAGTTTTGGGAGTATGGCCATTTTCACAATGTTGGTTTTTCCTATCTATAAGCAAGGGATATCTTTCCATATTCTGATATCTTCTTTGATCTCTTTTTTCAGAGTACTGTAATTTTCAATGTATAGATCTTTTACTTCCTTTGTTAAATTGATTCATAAGTATTTCATTTTGGGGGGGTGTTATTGTGAAGGGTGTGATTTCCCTAATTTCTCTCTCTGTTTGTTGTTTAGGTACAGGAATGCTATTGATTTTTGAGTGTTGACTTTGTATCCAGCTATGTTACTGAATTTGGTATTAAATCTAGAAGTCTTTCAGTGGAGTTTTTGGGGTCTTCTACATAGAGATCATGTCATGAGTGAATAATGATAATTTAACTTCTTCCTTTCCTATCCTTATTCCTTTTATTTCTCTCTCTTGTCTAATTGCTCTGGCTAATGTTTCTATAACTATATTGAATAGGGGTGGTGATAGTGGCCATCCTTGTCTTGTTCCTGATTTTAGAATGAAAGCTTTCAGCTTTTGTCCATTTAGTTTTCTTTGCATCATCTTGCAGCTGTTGAATTGTTATTTCCTGATCCTTCGTTATTTTTAAGAGATCTTTCCTTTCATAATCGCTAGCCATGATCCTGTCTTCAAGGTCTGAAAGTCTATCTTCAGTTTCATTCAAGTGGTTTTATCAATGGAATTTTTAATTTCCTGGGTATCTGCTTGAATCTGTTTTATCCATTATATTTTTTTCATATATTGATCATTCATGGTTTCCATCATTTTCCTATGATCCCCTATTTTTTAATCTATATCTACTCTAGATTTGCTAAGCAATTCCTTTATTATTGTCATGTCTTTTTTTTTTTTTACCTGTGAGATTATTTCTCATCTGATTTCTTCTACAGCCTCATGGATTTGTTTCTTTACTTCGGTTACTATCATTTCAGGTGTGTATCTTCTATTTTCCTCTATCTCCTTGTCTCCTGTACTTGTTTGGGGTGAGCTGGAGGTCTGAGGTTGCATTTTGCTTCTGTGTCTTGTCATTTTCATTTTGTTTTCTATGTTGATCCTTGTAAGTTTTTGTGGTAGGTAGCTATATTACTAGTATCAAGGCCTCTCTACGAAAGTCTGTTCTTTAGGGATGTCTTCTGTGTGCAGAGGTTCTTGGTTTGTGTCTGTCCCAAGATCCTACCTTCCCAATTAATTAAGAGTGAGATGTTGGTATTTGTTTGGCTCAATCCCCAGTCCTTTGGTGCTGGGGTGTGGTGAGCTTATTACCCCAGAGCTTCCCAGTATTGTTACAGAAGGGAGAACAACTGATTACAACAGATATAACATTCTAGCTAAAGTAGTATAATTAGCAATAATAATAGCATCAAGCACAGTGTAGAAACTGACAAACTGTGGTAACTATTAATTTTGTACCTTAAACCACAGGAGCAAAATCTACAGTTATATAACAGAACTGATTGTAAATTGGGAGCTTGTATGCAAAGTGTTTCCCCTTAGTAGAGTGATTTTACCCAGTGATGGAAAAAATTAAGAAGGACAGTGGATAAAACAGAGATACCTGAAAAGAAATAAAGTAGAAGCAAGGCTGGAGGATATAGGATGATCACGCTAGCTTTTGGAAACTAGAGAAGAGGGCAAAAAAAAGAAAGAATGAAGGATTAAGCAAGGGATTATCAAAGTTACAGAGACTATTCACTCATATGAAAACATGATTAAGTCTAGAGAAGTAAACTGAGGAAAGGGGGAAGAAAACAAATAGATTAGAACAAAAATACAGGTAAAAGACCAAAAAAAAAGGAAAAGGAAAAAACCAGCAAAGAAAGAAGAAAAATAAAATAAAATAGAAAAACAAAATTCCTCTTGTGTCCACTGAGAGCCCAAAACTACTGGATAACACTGCCAAGACTGCGGTAGAGTTTGTGCTGGATTTGAGGCTGATCTTGTCCTCTAGATGTGGGGGCCTGGGGCCAGAGTCTTCAGCCAGTACTTTCTGTGTGTCCCTTAGCAGCCTCCCACTCCTTAAACTGTTTCTCTCAGTCTCTGTCTCCCCGTTGCTGTGCTGCTTTCAGATAGATAGGGGTCTGTTCCCAGTTCCGTGCACCATTGGCTCCTCCTGGTCCTTGCTCAGCCTTCTGTGTTCCTCTCCCACTGGCGAGTCTCTGTCCTCTCAGGTCGTTTATTGCAGGGTGGGGTGGGATGCTGCGATAGGGTCTGGTCCTCTGCTCCTGCTGTTGCCATCCATGGCTGCTCAGTCCCAATTCTTACTCCTCTCCTGAGGTGGGGTGCTAAATTCCCATTCGGTGCTTTACAAGTTCCACTGCCACCGTCACCCGCCTCTGCTGTAGTCTGTAACTTCCTCAGGCAAGATGGGGGTGCTGTGGGGCGCCTTTCTGCTCCCGCCCCCAGCAGTGTGGGGACAGCCCAGGGCTGCACAGTCCCGAGGTGCAAGACTGTTTAATTCCCTGGGCCTTTCTAACCACAGGCCACAGGGGAGGGGTTAGCTGTTCCATTTACTATGCACCTTTGTATTCTTTAATCTTGCTCCTAGTGGTTCCGGTTAGCGCTCTAGTGCACAAAATGAAAGAGAAGAGAAGAGAAGAGAAGAGAAGAGAAGAGAAGAGAAGAGAAGAGAAGAGAAGAGAAGAGAAGAGAAGAGAAGAGAAGAGAAGAGAAGAGAAGAGAAGAGAAGAGAAGAGAAAAAAAGAAAAAGAAAATCTGGCCAATCATCAGGGAAGGAGCAGTTCAATCACTCCTGTGTGTGTCAGCAGAATTCACTGCTGGACTGTAGCGTCCTCTGTTTGGAGGAAGGCAGAAGAGGCAGGGGACCTTATATCCCAAGTCTATCCTGTATGGCTTGATTTAGCCACACTATTTTAGTATATCCTTTTCTTCTTCTTCTTCTTCTTCTTCTTCTTCTTCTTCTTCTTCTTCTTCTTCTTCTTCTTCTTCTTCTTCTTCTTCTTCTTCTTCTTCTTCATCTTCTTCCTCCTCCTCCTCCTCCTCTTCCTCCTCCTCCTCCTCCTAAGATTCCAAGTATGGCAGGCAGTCGTCCTGATCAGATGACCCACCCACAGCCAGGTGGGCTGGCTGGCTATTTTATTAAGTCCTTTATCTATGCTTTGCTTGATCTATGAGTCTCTTATTTCACATTAATTTTGGTTTCAGGGTGTATATCCCTCCCCTTTCTTCCAATTACCTGTGTTTTAGTTGAATTTCTCTGGGTAGCTCTGAACAAGGCTCCTCCTCTATTCAGCCATGTTGTCTCTCTCTAAAGCTTTTAAATCTGAACTGGCTGATATCAAGAAGGCTCATCTTGCATTAAAAGAAGATTTGAATTCAGAGATTTGAGCTTTGGATGTTGCAAACAAAGAGAAAAATAACAAAGAACATAAAGTTGTAGGTGCTAACCTGAAATAAAAGTACAGAAAGGAGAAGAACCCTGTGCTTTGGAAAGGATATTTCAAAGTCAGAAGCTAAATTCTCAAGAAAACATAGAGTGAGCACATGGATCAGAGTGTTCCAACAGAGGAACATAGAGCAAATAAAAGTACCAGTGGTAAATGTAAGAAATTCGATAAGAAAGAAGAACCTCAGTCAGTATGAACCTGCCAACACTTCTGAAGACTTAGATGTGGATATCATATCTGTTCCTTCATCAGTTCCAGAAAACATTTTTGAGAATCTTGAGACTGCTATGGTTCAGAGTTCAGCTGATTGTCAGGGGGATGGCAACAGTAGAACTGAGCGAGAACTAGAGAATTTATCTGTAAAATTAAATACTTCAAAAGACAACAGAGGAGATATTAAGTCAAAAACTACAGCTAAAGTAACAAAAGAATTGTATGTCAAACTTACTCCTGTTTCCCTTTCTAACCACATATTGTAGTCAGGGTTTGCAAGGAAATAAATTTAATACAGGACACATAATTTATAGGGTTATTTTACAATATTCACTCAAAAAGTCAAATGCAAAAGAGTGCAAGTGATCTGTCCACACATTAGAGACCCAAAGAATCCAGCTGAGGGTCTGGATCCCACAGCAATGTGCTGCACAAGTTCAGCTGAAGACCTAGAGCCCATGGCAATGCCCCCCATGAGTCCAGCTGGAGGCCCAGAGCCCATGACAATGTCTCATGCAAGTCTGTATCAAGGATCTGCACTGGGAAGGCCCAAAGGTCAGTGGTAGAAGCTAGAAAGTCTGTGCCAGTGGGATGAAGGATCTGTGCCAGCAGGCAGAGGGATCTGCACTGGAGCCAGGAAGCGATGCTCAAGGTAAGGACCAGAGCTCCCCAAAAAAAGAACCGCAGCCATCCTCAGTAACAGCGAGGGCCTGAGCTCCTCTGATGATGAGAACAGCCGAGTTCTTATCAGGAAAACCAACATGACAAGCTTCTCCAGGAGAATCAATAGCACCAGCATCTTCCCCTCCAATTCTTTTATGTTGTTGGCAACAATCCTCAGGTGGGCCTTCCACAGCCAGCACCACGCTGATTCAGTTCAGCTGGATGTTACAAGTTGACCATTAATTAATCCACCGCACCACAATTAAAGGTGCTATTTATCAGGAAGTTCCACAAGATAAAGATGCCTCTAAAAGTTCGGATTGGCATCACAAGTCAGAGAAAGGACTTGGACAGGAAAACAGTGACAATGAGCATTTGGTTGACAATGAAGTTCCATTACCTTTAGAAGAATCTGATCTTTGAAGAGCCCCTCATGTAAAGACTACACTCTTGAGATGACAGAGAAACTAATCCTGCAATATTTAACTCAAATGAAGTAATGCAACAGTTAAGGAAAAACAAAAACTATCAGTTCCAATGAGAAAAAAAAAATGATAACCAAATTCTTCTGATGATGTTATAGATAATCCTAGACCTAATAAATTGCCTAAATCTAAGCAATCAGAGATTGTAGATTAAAATTCAGATTCTGATGAAATGTTAGCAATCCTCAAACAGGTAAGCAGTATGAGTCACAGTTCTTCACATACTGCTACTAATGAAACTCAACCAGGGAAAGATGATAAAGGAAAAAGGAAACAAAAAAGTTCTACTTCTGGCTCAGATTTTGGTATTTAAAAAGACAGATTGGCTAAAAGCAATATAATTTTCCAAAAAAAAAAAAAAAAAAAAACACCAAAACCAGTCTGATTCTTCTAATTATGACTCAGAACTAGAAAAAGAGATTTTTAAAAAAATGAGTAAAATTGGGGGGTACCAGAATAACCAAAAAAAAAAAAAAAAAAAGACTTCCAAATAAAAAAGACTGTAATTCTTCTGAAAATGAAAAACATAGTAACAAGTAATGGATAATCAAAGGCAGAAAAGTTTGAAGACTTACAGGAAGGATCATCTGATGATGCTGAAAGGAAACTAGAGTGAGAGTTTCTCTTTGGCAGAAAGCACAGTTGATAAACACAAGACCATCATGGAATTAAGAGACCAACTTTCTAAGAAGTATTTCCCGATGGTGCTGATAAGTATTCTGGAAAGGAGGAGCATTTAAATTCTCAGAAGACAAAAAAAGTCACTGACACTAAAGAAAAGAGCAAGCATCTGAAAAACAAAACATGTAAAAAGTACAGAACATGGACCATTTTTCTGTCCTCCAAAGTCCATGTTCCCTCATCAGCTATTGTAGAATCAGAATTTGTCCTATCTGATGTGAAAATGCAGCTTTCACTTGGGAAGTGTGCTCGTGCAAATGCTGCTAGTGAGTAGGTCACAGTTCCTACTGAGACAAAGAGAGATGCAGCAAACTGCTAGATTTCTTTTCTAAAATCTGAATATGCTGCTGATTCTTGGGTTCAGGAGCAAAGGAAGAGAAAAGTTATGTTGTAGAGGTTACAGAAAGAAAATCCTGGTTTTAACTTCAGTGGAGCAGAAATCTCAGGAAACTACAGTAAAGGTGGACCAGATTTCCCAAACCTTGGGAAATAACTGCTATTTTTTTATGCATTCTGTAGATAGTAACAAATGTTACCAAATTATTCAAAGGAGCAGATTATGTAATAGAAGAAAGCTATGGATGCCTATAGTTAACAAATTGTAAAATACATTTAAATATGTTTCTAAAAATTGCATTTAAATACGATTTATATAGGAAAGATACTATAGGAACTATTCTATGGATATATGATAACATTTTGGACTTGATTTGCTCAGCATGAAATTTTATATGCTGCAGTTTACTAATTTCATATTTAATTGTATTTGTACTATGAAAAACACTAAGAATACATGTCATATGAAATGAAAGTTTCAAACAAGAAGAACGTTTTTCTTTGCTAAGTGTGGTGCAGGAATGACGTTCAATAAACTCTTCTAAATAGAAAGAAAAAGTACAGAGTGGTTTATTTGATGTTATTGAGAAATCCCAAAAGAAAGAGCAGAGTGATGAATCCTCTGAAGATGGTAAAAACAAGCGCAAAAAAGGATCTGAAGGGGCCGGTGAGATGGCTCAGCGGCATAAGCGCCTGCCTGGCAAGCGCGAGGGCCCGAGTTCGACTCCCGGATCCCACATACGAAAAAGGGGCCGGTGATATCGCTCAGCGGCACGGGCGCCTGCGGACGCGCGAGGTCCTGAGGTCGATCCCCCGGTACCCACAAAAAAAAAAAAAAAAAAAGGATCTGAAGAAAAAGAAAACCATAGACTCGAAGAAAAAAAGTAATTTGAATAGAACAACAGTATGAATCATCCTCTGATGGTACTGAGAAATTACTTGAGGGAGAAGAAATTTGTTATTTTCCTAAGTGCATAAAACAGACTAAGAATGATCCAACTGATGGGGGAAAGAGAAGTAAAAAAAAAACAAAAAAAAAAGATAAAATGTCTAAAAAGAAGGATGAATGATCTGATAATGTTGGGAAATTGACAGGGAAAGGACAGTTGTGACTCTTCAGAAGATAAAAAGAGTAAGAATACAACATCTGGTAAAGAGAAGAAAAGATGCAGCTTGACTAAAAGAGTTCAAGGAAGAGACAAGATTGCTCATCATCTGATACTGAGAAGTATTCCATGAAAGAAGATGGTTTTTGACTCTTCTGATATGAGACTGAAAACAGAATTGAAAGAAAAGAAATTTAAATTTGAAGAGATATGCCAAGGACATACAAAGTGGCTCATCATCTTTTGATGCTGAGGAAAGTTCTGAAGATAATAAAAAACAGAAGAAACAAAAAACTTCATCTAAAAATGTTAGGCATTGTCAAAGAGAAAAAGAGAAACTCTCTTAAGAGAAAGCACTAACAGGAACCAAGTGGACATTACTCTCTCCACTTCTTCTGATATGGGAGACGATGATCAGAATTGAGGGGAGCAGTGATGAACAGAAAATTAAGCCTGTGACTGAAAATTGAGTGCTATCTTCACACACTGGATTTTGCCAATCTTCAGGAGATGAAGCCTTATCTCAATCAGTGTCTGTCACAGTGGATGCTGATGACAACGACAATGATCCTGAGAACAGGTATGATTCCATCAGTAAGAACTTTAAAAAGATTATAACACACCCTAGGCATGGTTGCAAACAGCAGCAACAGAACAGCAAGCAGGTTGTAAAAACTGGGAGTGCTTGCCATGGAAAAATTCAGTCTGTCTGCAGGTTTGAAAAAAGGGCCAGAAAATGGGCTAAAACTCAAAAACTTTAAAAGAAAGTAAATATTATTAATACACCTAGTATAGGGTAAGTTATAAATACAGAACTGTCAATTTTATGTCTCCCTGTAAACTGTGATCATTTTTGAGACTATTTTAATTTTGACAGTTTTTTATGAAAGTTAATCATATCTCAATAAATTGGTGGCAACACATATTTCTATATATTTGACTATTGTGTTTAATTGGCATCAAATGTGGTGGTCCTATTTATCAAGATCTATTGAGGAGAAAGAAAAGAGATTACTCAAATATTTAAGATTAAGAAATTTCTTTCAAAATAAGCATCACTTTTGAAGGTTTTTAAATTGATTTTAACCATTTTTAAATAAAGTGGATTTAGTGTGGTAGCATTAACTTTAATAGACAATAGGTTTAAATATAAACCTGTACAGATTTGATTAAGGGATCACTAGGAGATGGACAAAAGTTGCACCCCTGTTGCAGCAGTGAACAATAAAGAAGATGAAGATATTAAAGAATATAATCATGATGTTTCTATACATCTTGTGAGTATTTCCTACACTGTAGTATACTCTTACTCATAATCTTCAACAAGTAGAGTGGTGTAGTGAATAGAATTGGAATAATGGGATAGAGATATCTGACCTCTAATTCTAATGTTTCTAATAACTGTGTGATCTTGGGTAAATGACTTTAACTTCTTTAGCTTATGTTTTCTATCTCTAAAATGAAAGAATTGGATGGATTTTTTTCTGATTAATTCTAGCACCAAAACTCCATTATAGACTTGATGATTTTATTAAAGGACATGATAATAACCATCAATTTCTTCCCAATATTGTTTCAGTATTACAAAAAAATGAAAATATACATGTAATGTTTGTGTCTTAATTTTCTAAGAAATTAACTGAGTAGTAAATGCTATGGGGTCAGCTGTTATACTTTAGTTCTGTTTTATGTCTTACGCTGATAGATTTCAATTTCAAAGAGCAGCATCCTGTTAATAAAAATATTAAGGTGAACGAACAGATTTATTACACACTGTTAAATTAGAGGTTAGTTGTGGATACAAAGACTCAGATTATCCTTTCCAACTTAATTAAATGAAAATGTATATCCAGCTACTGTGTGGCTAGGAGTGGGATCCTGAGTGGAATGGAAAAGGCATACAATTTATTTATCAGGCATTTAATAGTACATCATCACAGCCAGAAGATGAAAACATTTAGAATTTTATCCTCTTTTAAAATGCTTTCTTTTTTATTTATAAATGCTACTACCGAATTTTCTTACATATAAATCATAAAGCCTAAAATGTTACTGATAGTTTAATAATGTTTAAAACAGTCTTCTTAATTTAAGTGTGAGTGATGACCTTTTCTTTATATTTAGTTACCAATTAAGAATGTTGTTAAGGTATGGTAATTTTTTGTGTTAGAGCTTGTGAAAATATGTTATATTTTTATCTTTTAATTTACCCGATCATATCTCTATGTAATTCGCAAGTATTTATTGAAAAGTATCTTTACTTTCTTTCTTGTGTTTGTGATTTTAAAAAATGCAACCTTGTTGAGTATTTTTGGAAGGAATTAAATTTTATCTTGAACATGTCTTGAATATGTCTTTATACTCAGTACAATGTGCTTTTATAAAACTTAATTAATAACTTATTTAATATCCACTATACCAAAGAGATGTCTAATATACATGGCTTATCTAGTCATGACAGGAGGGTACAGATACCTTCTTGCACCATTTTAGTATGGATGTGCACTAAGCAACTTTTAAAATTTGTTTGCAGATCATGATTAAGTCTTGGTTTTATTTTTCCAGCTTCACATTTTTTTGAGTGAGACGTATTTTGATAGGTAGCATATTATAATTGTGTGTAAATTTGTACACAATCGTGTAATTGTGTATAAATTTCACATACTTTGCCTTTTTAGTAGTACTGTTACACATTTTCAGTGTTGGTGTTTATGGAGAGGTAACTAGTATACTATTGCATTACTATTTGGATGCAATAAAGTTGTGTGAAACTTTTTTAAAAAGGAAATTTTTAAAAATCACAATAAATGTAGACAGCAAACTCTACATTTAAAAATTTGAAGTTGTCAAAAAGAATAAAGAAATAACTCCCCTATTTGTTATTTACTAGAGGCAGACCTACAATAAATAGGAAAGAGCTGAAATGAAAGGATAGGGAAAAAAACAAGCAAATGTTACCTAAAAGAAAGCCTGACTATTAAAAAAATTATTACAGATAAAGAGTTAGTATGTGAAAAGGCTCAATGCCCTAGGAATAGATAACAATTCCAAACCTAAATCTACATAACATATTCTGAAACTTTATTAGGCAAAATTTGACAACAGGAGAAAACTGACAAATGCAAATCAGTGAGATGTTTCAAAATAATAGAATTGAAAAAACAATTGACAAATTTAATTCAACAGACATTTAGAGAACACAACATACAAAATTGGTACAATATACATGGTTCTCAAACACTTTGAATTAGCCAGGCATGGCGGTACATGCCTATGATCCCAGCAGTCTGGGGGGCTGAGGCAGCCTGCAAGTTGAAGCCCAGCCTGGACAACATAGTGAGATCCTATCTCAAAATAAAAAACTAAAAAAGGGGTGGGGATATAGCTTAGTGTGAAGGCCTTAGATTCAATCCCCAGTACCACCAAAGGGGAAAAAAATTCAGAATTGATCACAGCAAATCTCATCAAATTTCTAAAAATCAATTTCATGTAGACCACATTCTCTTACTACAAGTTAGTAACAATACAAAAAAAAAAAAGCCTCATTTGTTTAGAAATTTTAAAATTCAGTTCAAAATAGCTAAAGTTTAAAATAATTAAAATAGATAATAATGAAAATACTACATATCACAGCCTACATTGTTTCGTGGCAAATATGATCCTACTGGGGGAGTAGGGCAAGAAAGACAGAAATGTTAATAGACTAAATATTCAATTAAAAGGGAGGCTTAAAAAGGGGGAAAAAAGAGCGAGACTAAGGAAAATAATAACGATAAGGAGGGAAATTAATAAAAGACACAATCAAGATTATAAATAGGCTCACCAAAGTAAAAATTGTGTATTTTGAAAACCACCAATATCGTAACAATAAAAAAACAGAAAAAGTGATCAAAATTTGAAATGAAATGAAAGTATAAATTATCAATGTTTAAAATTTAATAAAAAGGAACTATAACAACAGAGGATATGAAGATTAAAAAGATAAGGGGATGGGGGTATAGCTCAGTGGTACAGTGCCTGTCCAGTATGGGCAAGGCCCTGTGCTAAAGCCCCAGCACTGCAGGAGGAGGGCAGGGGAATAACACGTTAAAAAAAAAAAAAAAAAAACTTTTATCCCAAAAGATTTGAAAATTTAGATGAAATGGAGAAATTCTTCGAAAAATATAACTTACTAAACTTAATTACCAATACATAAAAAGCCTGAAGAACTCTGCAACTATTGAAATTTAACAGGTACTTTAAATTTTTCTCATAGGAGAAAAAAGTGAGACATACATTGTATTTATTTTTGGGGGGAGGGGGGTGCACTGGAGATTGAACCGAGGACCTTGTACATGCTAGTCAAGAGCTCTACCACTGAGCTACACCTCAGCTCTTTTTAAATTTTATTTTGAGACAGGGTCTGTCTGGCTAAACTGCCCAGGCAGCCTCAATCTTGTAATACTCTGAGTAGCTGGGATTACAAATGTGTGCCATTGTGCCTCACTATATTTGCTTTTATAAGCATAAATAAATTCTGAAAGGGTATAGAAAGACTAATAATAACAGTAGATACCCTACGCCTGTGTTTTCTTGGTAACATTGTCTCTGCTTCCTTCCAGTCCTAAAATTACTTTAAATTTTGTGGAGAAGGTAATTTGCGAATGCATTCTCTTTTATAAGCCTCCTCAGTGTTTTGTTGTTGCTGTTGTTTTGAGGTCCTGGGGACTGAACCCATAATCTTCATACTAAGCTACATCCACGGCCCTTTTAATTATTTTTTATTTTGGGACAAGTCTTGCTAAGTTGCTAAACTGCCTAAGCTGGATGCAAACATAGATCTTCGTGCCTCAGCCTACCAGACGTGCCACCATGCCAGGATTCCCAGTCTTTAACAGTCTTTACTGTTCTGCTACTTTAAAACTGGTGTCTGTAGCCATTATACCCCATCCAAAGGCCAAGTTGTTCAAACTTCTGCCTATGCGATTTTTGCTGTTACTCCATTGTTCAGAGCATGTCCAACATCAATGGAACCTCTTCACAATTATGACTTTACTAGTATCAGTGTATGTTATCGATAGCTATTCCAATAACATGAATGTTAGCTAGTGGTAAAGGGGAGTTATAAGAAGTTTTGACTCACATTCATAATTCCCATATTCGCTCAAGCATTTATTTATCCAATAGCTACTGAATGCCTCCTATTTCCCAGGTTCTTCTACGTAAAAAAACTAGGGTCCTTGTTTAAGGATAGTCTAATCTAAAATGGAATAACTAATTGTTCATAGGAAAATTTGACTATTTGGACCCCAAAATAAAGTTTTATCACTGTTAGCAATATTCAAGAAAACATTTTTTCACTACACTTGCTAAGAATTGAATTATTGCTTCATCCTGAAAACTACAGATTCTATAACTATGGAGGCAGTATACTTACAATAATCACAGTACAAAAAAATGTACATAGTCCATAAAAAAATACCACTTCAAAATACTAGCATGGTCATTTTTATGTAACTGAGTACTGAATAGCAACATAATTAAATAAATTTTCTACTTTTATTTTTATCTTATTACTTCATTCCTAGTCAAGTTAGGAAGCTGGACCAACCCCTATATTTATCTGGCTATTGAATCAATTCTGTATCTGGTTTAAGATTCATTTAGCCAAACTCCCTGAGACAACTGTTATGTTTTCCTCTGTAAATGATGTCTGAAACTAGAATGAGAGTCAGGCATCATGGTGCACACCTGTAATCCCAGCACTCAGGGAGGCTGAGGCAGGAGGATCACCATGAGTTCGAGGCCAGATTGGGCTACATAGAGAGAGCCTGTCTCAAAAAAACTAAAAAAAAAGGGAAAAAAAGAAAAAAAAGGAAAAAAGGAAAAAACGAAACTACAATGATTACAAGTGGCAAACCTAACTAGCTTACAAAAGTGCAAAACAGAAAGGAGAGCTTAATCAAAGTGCAGATTTCTATTCAGTGAACAAACTCAAAATTTATAATAAGAGTAAAAAGATTAAATGACAGCTCAAAACAACAGTTGGAAAAATCCTTAATTTAAAGATATATTTGTGGGCTAGGGATATAGCTCAGTGGCACAAGCGCCTGTGTGGCAAGCGCAAGGTCCTGAGTTCCATTCCTGGTACCAAAAAAAAAAAAAAAAAAGATATATTTGTAGGAAAAAAAGATGTAATTTTGAAAACAAAATGTATAACCAAAGTTCTAATCACACTAACTTAGCTTTTGTTTGTTTGTTTTGTTTTGCGGTCTTGGAGGTTGAATCCAGGGCCTTTACTCTGAGCTACATTGCCAGCCCCCCAACCCCACCACCACCACTACTACATTTTTTGTTTTTGTTTTTGTTTTTGAGACAGGGTCTCGCTAAGTCACAAACTGCTCAGGCTGGGGTCAAACTTGCGGTACTCCTGCCTCAGCCTCCCATAGTGATGGCATCGCAGGCATGTGCTACCACACCTGGTTTAAGAAATCATTTATGTAAAAGCAGAAGTAGAATTAGAGATATAGCTTATTCATAGGGGTGTTTATATAGCTTGCAGAAGGCCCTGGGTTTGATCCCTAGTACCATACCAAAATGAGAGAGAGAGAGAAAGAGAGAGAGAGAGAGAGAGAAAATACAAGAACTAGGTTCACTTCCAAAGCTCAAAAACCATTTCAAAGTAGACTCCATTGTAGTCTGCTTTTCCCCTAAAAAGGTTAACTAAGCATATACTGAGAAAGTATTACTATTTTTAGTCATTTTCATTGGCATGGATATAATCATTATTCTTCTACAACTCCTTGAAAAGTAGAAGGATGTACATGCCAAAGGAATTCAAGAGGTACTCACCTATCTGCTAAGCACTAAACTGGCTTCTTAGCTTACATGCTACACCTAAAATGGGTAGATAATATGCTTTTTTTTTTTTTTTTACATAGGGACTCTTATTACACAACAAAGCCCCTTGGTATGTGACAATCCTAATGGTTTTCCAGACAAAATAGTTAGTGGTTTTCTAGACTAAATAAAGACAACTGCTTATGGGTACAGTATTTCATCTGGGGCAGTGAAAATGTTTATACTTGACTGTGGTAGTAGTGGTATAAGTCTATGAATGTACTAAAAACCATTGAACCATACATGTTAAATGGATGAAGTGCATGATATATAAATTATATCAGGATAAAACTGTTATAGAAAAAAACTGGCAGAAGTAAACATACTCTTAGCCAGGTGTGGTGGCACATACCTGTAATCCCAGCACTTGATAGGCTGAGGCAGGAGGAACAGCACAAGTTCAAGGCTAACCTGGGCCACATAGTTACAGTCCAGCCTGCACTACAAAGTGAGACTCTGTCTCAAAACTACAACAACAACAAAAAAAAAATAGACCTACCTTTAATTTTACTTATCTATAACATGGGAGGAAAAATATTACAATAAGCCACTAACTAAAGCTGAAGCCTTTAAACTACCGAAAACTTAAAGCTTCCCTCCACCATTAGCCATATGGAATGTAAAGTTAAGGAAAATTCTTCAATTGCTTACTGATTCTAACTCAAACATTTCTCAAACATTTCTGTATTAGTCAACTTTTCTCATCACTAAATACGATACCTGACACCCACAACTTAATGTTGTGTTTATATAATCTCTTAGAGAGAAAGAGCCAAAAATGTAAGAAACCAAGACAACTAAAATTTACAGGTGCAGAAACTGCTACACAAAGAGAATATTCTGGTAATTTATAATGAGGGTCCTCTTGACTATCTACCTGAATATTGATCAGCTCACATATGTGAAACAAATATAAAAAGCCAGAGAAAGAATCAGCCAAAAGGAGTAGAGGTAACAATGCTAGGAACATGCAGAACATTAGATAGGAAGCCTATATTCAACAAGCCTACTGGAAAATTTCATGATGCACAGTGCACAGTACAGAGTACCAAAAAGAACTTGCCTCGGTACTGGAGAATAATTAGCCCTTGACTAAGTGAGCACTGCTCCTGCTCCACATAACAAATTTTAAAAGCAAGATACAAAAGAATTAGTTTCTAAAGAACGCAACTGCATCCCAGAAGAAAACCTCAAAGATATTTATAGAAATACAAAAATGTTCAGCACCCAACAGGGTGGACTAACACAGTGTCAAAACTTGTCAAGTATCCAAAGAAGCAGGAAAATACAGTATGCAATAAAGAAAATGACTTATTTAATCAAAGTCAATACACAACAAATACAGATAGTAAAATTAGCAGACAAGCACTTCAAAATGGTTACGTATATTTTAAAAGCCTATATAGAGATGTAGAAAAAAACCAAATTACTACAAATGAAACAATAGACTACATCAAATGAAAATATAAGTTAGACGAGACTAAAGAGCGATTAGGAGACCCAGGACAGGACAGGCCGGCCATGAAGGCGCACACACACCTTTGGTCGGTGTGTGTGGGGGTAACCAACGGAACCCCTGAGACCCAGGACAGCAGGTCCCTCCGCACGCGGAGTAATCAGCGAGACCAGCAATATGGAAGAGTCTGAAGCAGCAGCGAGGAGCCAGGAGTTGGGCTCTGGAGAACTCCACCTACAGAAGACCAGTCCGAGCCCCACCTCCAGAAGCCAAGACCAGCTCCATACCCAGCACAGTTCCCATGGCAAATGTGGCTGCAGTACACAGCATACTTCTGGAATCTCACATGGACACCGTCACAGAACTGTGAACACCAAAGGTGTTTAACTACTTTTTTCTCCCCTGTTTGTCTGATTGGCTACCCCTTTCCTGTCTGGTTGGAAGTTGTCTTGTTTTGTCTTATATTTTGTGGTTATTTTTGTTTTTGGATTTTTTTTTCTCTCTCTCTTTCTCGGATCCCCCTTTTTTTTCCTTTTCCTCTTCTCTCCCTTTCTTATCCGTTCTTCTCTTTCTTCCTTTTTTTTTTTTCACTGTTTAAGGTTCTTACCTATTTTTTTTGTTTCCTTCTATTGATCCTCTTTCTCTCTTTCAACTACTTTTTGAATTTAAACGTTCAAGTGAGTAAACATTGTCTCTGCCCTTTCTGATTACTCCTTTGCATTCTATTTCATTCTTTCCCTCCTGTGTCCTGTTTCCCAAAACTCAGGTGATCATCCTTTGACCTCCAGCCTTGACTCTACTATATTTGATATCACTCATCACTTTATCCCATCCCCTACCCATCTTAACCCCCTGCCCCCTGTAAAAGGGTAAAATCACTCCACTGAGAGGAAAATCACTACATACAAGTACATAGTGTATGTTTGATATTTTATATAACTTTAGAGTTTGCTCCTGCAGTTGCAAGTAGCAGGTTAATGATTACCATAGTTTGTCAGTAGTTAAGATGTACTTGAAAATATTGTGATTACTAACTGTACTACATTAGCCAGGATGGCATATACGTTATAATCAGTTTTTCTCCCCTGTATGATAGCACTGTGATTGTATGGGGTCATAATCACCACCACAAACCAATACCAAAGGATTGGGTGCTGGCCAAATAGTAACTTTGCATCCTTTACAAATTGGGAAGGTAGGTTCTTGGGATAGCTATAAAGAACCACCTACACCTAGAGGACATCCCTGAAGAACAGACATCTCCTAGGGAAGCCTCAATAGTAGTGATAAAGCTATCATAAGAAATCAGCAAGGTTCAACATAGAAAACAAAATAAAAGAAAAATGAGAAAATAGAAAATGACAAGACGCAGAAGCAAAATGCAACTCCACACCCCCAGCCCACCCAGGACAAGCTCGGAACACAATGAGATAGATGAAATTGGAAGTCAAACACTGGAACTTTCTGAAATGATAGCAACAGAAGTGAAAAAACACGTGGAAAAGGCTATAGAGAAAATAATCTCTCAAACACAAACAGAAATGATGCTTAAAATCAAAGATATTAGAGAAGACACAGACAAAAGAATAGATGAGCTTAAAAAAATGATGGAAACAAAAAACGCCCAACATAGGAAAGAAATGGAATCTGTGAAACAGATCCACACAGAAATCCAAGAGACTAAAAGCTCCATTGACAGTATATGCAACAGATTGAATGAAAGGATAGAATATCATATCTTGAAGACAGAATTGCAGCTAATGATCATAAAAAGAAAGATGTCTTAAAAATAGCAATAGACCATGAAAAATCAATCCAACAGCTACAAGATGATGCAAAGAAGAATAACATAAGATTGACTGGGGCCAATGAGAAAGCTGGAGACAGCACAAATGCCATATAAAACTCCTCACAGAGGGGCCGATGAGATGGCTCAGTGGCCTACGTGTCTGCCTGGCAAGCACGAGGGCCCAAGTTCAACTCTCGGATCCCACATACAAAAAAAGGGGCCGGTGATATCGCTCAGCGGCACAGGTGCCTGCTGGCACGCGAGGTCCTGAGGTCGACCCCCAGTACCCACCAAAAAAAAAAAAAAAAAAACTCCTCACAGAAATAATGGCAGAAAGCTTCCCAAGCATGGATAAAGAATTTGACATACAAATACATGAAGCATATAGAACCCCAAACAACAGTGACCAAAATACAGCTATATGAAGACATATAACAATCACGATTTCAGAAAGTCAGCATAAGAACAGAATATTAAAAGCTGTTAGAAAAAAGAAACTGATCACCTATAAAGGAAAGCCCATCAGAATCACAGCAGACTTCTCAACACAAGCACTCAAGTCAAGAAGAGCTTGGAGTGAAGTATTTCAAGTCCTGAAAGAAAACTTCCAACGCAGATTGATGAACCCTACAAAATAATCTTTCAAAATTAATGGAGAAATAAGATACTTCCATGACAAAGAACAACTGAAGAAATACATGACCACTAAACCAACCCCACAAAGAGTACTGAAATATATTCTAGACAGAGATAAAAATGACCATAATTCCAAGAACAACAATGGAAAGAAACCATCAGACAAGGCAAGCAATTAAACAGAGGAGAAAAGCAGGGAACAAACAACAGGAAAATATCATGACAAAGATGAGCGAATACACATCAGTTATAACCATCAATGTCAATGGCCTCAATTCACCAATCAAAAGAAACAGACTGGCAGAATGGATCAAGAAACAAGATCCAACAATTTGCTGTATACAAGAAACACATCTAACTCAAAAAGCTATTCATAGACTGAAAATCAAAGGATAGAAAACAATCTTCCATGCAACAGGAACCCAGAAAAAAGCAGGGGTAGCTATTCTGTTTGCAGACACTGTGAATGTCAAACCAACAATGATCAAAAGAGATAAAGAAGGTCACTACATACTTGTTAGGGGAAAACTTCAAGAGGAAGAGATAACAATCATACATATGTATGCACCAAATACAGGAGCACCCAACGATGTAAGTCAATTATTAATAGACATGAAAAATCAAATAAGCAATAACACAATTGTAATGGGAGACCTTAATACCCCATTGTCACAAAGAAATGGATCTACTAGTGAAAAAATCAGCAAAGAAATATCAGAACTGAACCAAACCTGTGAACAAATGGACTTACTAGATGTTTTCAGTGTTCCACACAACATCACCAGAATCCACATTCTTCTCAGCTGCACATAGACTATATACTAGCCCACAGAACATGCTTAAGTAAATGCAAAGGAACTGAAATTATCCCATGCATATTATCTGATCATACTGCAGTGAAATTGGAAATTAATAGCAAAGAAACCGCAAAAACTCCATAAATACATGGAAATTAAATAACACCCTCCTGAACAATAAATGGGTCACAGATGAAATTAAAGAAGAAATTAAACAATATCTACAACTAAATAAGAAAGCAGATACAACATACCAGAACTTATGGGATGCAATGAAAGCAGTCCTAAGAGGGAAATTTATAGCGGTAAATTCTCACATCAGAAAAACAGAGCAAGCACAAATAAACAACCCAATGTTGCACCTCAAGCTTCTAGAAGAAGAGCAAGACCTAAAGCAATCCTAAAGCCCACAGAAAGGAGGAAATTATAAAGATCAGAGCAGAAATTAATGCAATGGAGACTAGGAAAACAATACAAAGAATTAATGAATCGAAGAGTTGGTTCTTTAAAAGAATAAATAAAATTGATAAACCCTTAGCCAACCTCATCAAAAAAAGAAAAAAAAAAAAAGAAAAGACCCAAATTCATACATTGAGGAATGAAAAGGATGAAATCACTACAAATCCTGTGGAAATTCAGAAGATCATCAATACCTACTTTGAAAATCTTTACTCTCATGGGATGGAAACCACAGGAGAAATGGACAGATTCCTAAATATGTATGAATTACCAAAACTGAATCAAGAAGATATAAAAATTCTGAATAGCCTGATATTAGTTAATGAAATTGAAAATGTAATTAAAAACTTACCAAGAAAGAAAAACCCAGGTACGGATGGACTCACTGCTGAATTCAACAAGAAATTTAGAGACGATTTAATGCCAATACTCCTCAAACTCTTTAATGAAAATGAAAAGGAAGCAATACTCCCTGACTCAGGGCCGGTGAGACGGCTCAGCGGCTTAAGTGCCTGCCTGGCAAGTGCGAGGGCCCGAGTTCGACTCCCAGAACCCACATATGAAAAAGGGGCCGGTGATATCGCTCAGCAGCACGAGCGCCTGCTGGCGTACGAGGTCCTGAGGTCGACCCCCCGGTACCCACAAAAAAGAAAAAAAAAATACTCCCTGACTCATTCCTGGAGGCAAGTATTACCCTAATACCAAAACCAGAGAAAGACCCAAACAAAACAGAGAACTACAGGCCAATCTCCCTCATGAACATAGATGAAAAAATTCTCAATAAGATACTAGCAAACAGAATGCAGCAAATCATCAAGAAGATTATACACCATGACCAAGTGGAATTCATCCTAGGAATGCAGGGATGGTTCAACATACGTAAATCAATAAACATAATACACCATATCAACAGAGCTAAAGACGAAAATCACATGATCATCTGAATAGATGCAGAAAAGCTTTTGACAAAGTCTAACACTCATTCATGATAAAAACCCAACAGAAAATCAGCATACATGGTCTTTACCTCCACCTGATAAAAGCTATCTATGACAAACCAACAGCCAACATCATACTAAATGGTCAAAAACTGAAAGCTTTCACTCTAAAATCAGGAACAAGACAAGGATGTCCACTATCACCACCCCTATTCAATATAGTTCTGGAAGCATTAGCCAGAGCAATTAGAGAAAGAAATAAAAGGAATAAGGATAGGAAAGGAAGAAGTTAAATTATCATTATTCGCACATGACATGATACTTTACATAGAAGACCCCAAAAACTCCACCGAAAGACTTTTAGATTTAATAAGCAAATTCAGTAGAATAGCAGGATACAAAATCAGCACTCAAAAATCAATAGCATTCCTGTACACAAACAACAAACTCACAGAGAGAGAAATTAGGGAAACCACACTCTTCACAATAGCATCCAAAAAAATGAAATACCTAGAATTCAATCTAACAAAGGAAGTAAAAGATCTATACACTGAAAATTACAGTACTCTGAAAAAGGAGATTGAAGATGATGTCAGAAAATGGAAAGATATCCCTTGTTCATGGATAGGAAGAAACAACATAGTGAAAAAGGCCATACTCCCAAAATTGTTATACAGATTTAACGCAATCCCAATCAAAATACCATTAGCATACCTCAAAGAACTAGAGAAAACATTCCCAAAATTCATTTGGAACCAGAAGAAACCTAGAATAATAAAAGCAATTCTGGGCAACATAGGCAAGACAGGAGGCATCACAATCCCTGACTTGAAATTATACTACAAAGCTACTGTGATAAAATCAGCATGGTACTGGCAAAAAAACAGACCTGAGGATCAGTGGAACAGATTAGAAGATGCAGACACAACTACGAACACATTCAGCCACCTTATCTTTGACAAAGGGGCCAAACATGTTCAATGGAAGAAAGATAGCCTCTTTAATAAATGGTGATGGGAAAACTGACTGTCTACATGCTGAAGACTAAACCTAGATCCATGTCTACCACCATGCACTAAACTAAAGTCAAAATGGATCAAAGATCTAAATATTAAAACAGAAACACTGAATCTACTGGAAGAGAAAGTAGGTAGAAATCTTGAAGATATAGGGGTAGGCAGAGAGTTCATGAACAAAACTCAAACTGCACGGGAAATACTCCAAAGAATCAACAACTGGGATCTCATTTTATTAAAAAGCTTCTGCACATCAAAAGAAATCATCAACAGAGTGAAGATAACCCACAGAATGGGAAAAAATTTTAGCCAATAGTCCCTCAGACAAAGCACTTATATCTAGAACATAGAAAAAATGAAAAAAAATCAGACCCCCTAAATTAAAGACCCAACCCAAAAATGGGCACCTGAGTTGAATACACACTTCTCAAATGAAGAAATACAGATAGCAAAAAAAAAAATATGAAAAAATCAACATCATTGGTCATTCGAGAAATGCAAATTAAAACAACACTGAGATTCCATCTCACCCCAGAAAGAATGGCTACCATCAAGAAATCAACCAATAACAAATGCTGGTGGGGCTGTAGGGAAAAAGGAACCCTTCTCCACATTGATGGGAGTGTAGAGTGGTGCAACCACTGTGCAAATCAGTGTGCAGATTCCTCAAAAAACTAGGATTAGAGGTCCCATTCAACCCAGCTATTCCCCTTCTGGGTATCTTCCCAGAAGAATTAAAAACATCATACCACAGCAATATATGCGCATTCATGTTTATAGTAGCACAGTTTGCAATTGCTAAATCTTAGAATCAACCCAAATGCTCATCAACTTAGGAATCGATAAAAAAGATGTGGTATTTTTATACAATGGAGTATACTACTCAGCCATAAAGAAGGATACACTTGAGACTTTTATAGGTAAATGGTTGCAACTTGAGACCATACTCAAAAGTGAAATAAATCAGTCTTATTGTCGTATTGTCTCCCTACTGTAAGAAGATGAAAGAGTAAATAAGATCCAAAATGTACAATAGATATTGTGAAATGAGAAGAAATTGTTCAAAAGAAAAGAGAAACTGGGATGGGGGAAAGGAGAAAAGAAGGAAGGGAAAAGGAGAAGGAAATACAAATACACACACACACGAGATAGTTAAGATAGCTATACTACTAATTTCTATTAGTTCATTGAAAAGAAAGGTTTGTGCTTACATTGTTTGATCAATTTTTCATGCCTATATCTTGTAATCTGAGCAACTATTTTCAAGATGACAATACACAATGTATTAAGCATTGTTACTCTCCTACTATCTTGTTTTGAAACTTTGTATCGTATTTATTTTTTTCTGTTTAAAATAAAAAAATATCAAAAAAGATTAGTCATTGCAAGGAAAAAAAAGTAATGAATTTAAAGATACAGCCATAGAAACTACCCAAAATGAAGAGGGAATTTAAAAATAATAAACAAAGCATCAGTGGGCTGCCTTCAAGCAGTCGAACACATGCACAATTGGAATCACCAGAGGAAAGGGAGGAGATTAAAACTAAAACGTATATTGGGAAATAACAGCAACAATTTCAATATTTGATTACATCGGATCTAAGAAGCCAACAACCCCAAACATGGAGAAAAATCCAAAAATTAACCACAATTAAACTGTTCAATTCAGCAAAGATAGAAAAGAATTAAACTCCATAAGCATCCAAATTAATCTAATTGACATTTACCGAACAGTCTGTCCAACAATAGCAGAATGTACATTCTTTTAACGTGTACCTAAACATTTACCAAGAAAGACCATAGTCTGGGTCATAAAACAAGTCTTAATAACCTGAAAAGCACTCAAGTCATACAAATTATATGCTCTAACCACACTGAAATTAAATTAGAAATAAATAGCTGTGAGCTCTGGGGAAAACCTCCCAAATATTTGGAAGTAAACAACACAACACAATTCTAAATAGCCTATGAGTCAAAAAGAAAAAATCTAAATGGAAATTATAAAGTTTTTTGAGCTGAATGAAAGTGGAAACCATACTCAAATTTATGGGATGTAATAAAACTATATTCAAGGAGAAATTTTATAATTCTAAATACCCACATTAGAAACACCTACATATGAAAAGCAGAAAAGTCTTAAACCAATAACCACAGCATTCACCATGACAAAACCATAAAAGTAAGAGAAATTAAACCCAAATCAATTAAACCCAATAGGAGACTGGATATGATAAAAATCACAACAGAAATTAATGAAATGGAAAACAGAAAAGCAAAAGATAAAGTCACTGCAACTAAATTTGATATGATCATTAAAACCTCTAGCCAGAGTGATCACGGGGGAAAAAAGAGAGAAAAGAGAAAAGTAACAGCATCACAAAGGGAAGTTATGTTAGCATACATCCTACATATTAATATTAATAACAATTATGCCAATACATCCCACCACTTAGATGAAATAAACACATTCCTTGAAAGGCTCAAACTACCAAAGTTCACTGACAAAGATAACATAAGGCTGCAGTGTAGCTCAGTGGTAGAGTACTTCATTAGCAGCTTAGCATGCACAAGGCCCAGAATTGGATTCATGGCACAAAAAATAAAATAAAATAAAATAAAATCACAGATAACCTAAAGAGCCCTGTATCTATTACACAACTTTAACTGATCATCCCACAAACTAAAGTCCCAATCCAGATAGCTTCACTGGTGAATTCTTATAAAACACTAAAGGAAGAAATAAAACAAAAACTTGAAGAAAATTGAAAAGTTGAAAATATTCCCCAATTCTGTGGCGTCAACCAAAACCAATACCAAAACCAGACAATGATATAATAAGAATAGAAAACTACAGAACAATATCCTTTATACATACAAATGTAAAAATCCAAAATTTTGGTGAATTGTATCTCACTATATTAAATAAATAATACATCATGACCAAATTTGGTTTATTCCAAGAATGTAAGGTTGGTTTAATATAATAAAGCAATCAATTTAATTCACTACATTAATAAACTAAAACAAAAAAACCACCTCAAATGATGCAAGAAAAAGCATTTGACAAAATCCAAACTCCTTTTTTTTTTTTTTTCCGAGACAGGGTCTCAGTTTGTAGTGCAGGCTGACCTTGAACTCCCAGTGATCCTCCTGCCTCAAGTAGTCCTTCCCAAGTGCTGGGATTACAGCCCTGTGCCAACACGCCTGGCCCAACATCCATTTTTGATAAATACTTTCAGCAAAGTAGGAATAGAAAGAAACTTTTGCAACTTGATTGAGGCCATGAAAGAAAAGACTCAGTTAATATTATACTGAATGGTGAAAGAACAATTTCTCCACTAATATTAGGAACAACACAACAATGCCTGTTATCACCACTTTGAACACATTCTACTAGACATTCTAGCTAGTATAATAAAGCAAGAAAAAGAAATTTCATTCATGAAGAAGTAAAACTATCTTTAAGCTCATACAATATGGTTGTCTTTGTAGAAAATCCAATGGAATCTATTTATTAAAGCTATTAAAACTATTAAATGAATTTAGCAAGGCTGCAAGGTATAAAATCAAATTTAAAGACCCAATTCAAAAATGGGCATCTGAGGGGGGCCGGTGAAATAGCTCAGCAGCATAAGTGCCTGCCTGACAAGCGCGAGGTCCTGAGTTCAACTCCCAATACCCACATACGAAAAAAGGGCCAGTGATATCGCTCAGCAGCACGGGCACCTGCTGGCACGCAAGGTCCTGAGTTCGACCCCCAGTACCCACAAAATTAAAAAAAAAAGGGCATCTGAGATGAATACACACTTCTCAGACGAAGAAATACAAATGGCAAATAAATATATGAAAAATTGTTCAACATCACTGGTTATTAGAGAGATGCAAATTAAAACAATGCTGAGATTCCATCTCACTGCAGAAAGAATGGCTATCATCAAGAAATCAACCAATAACAAATTCTGGAGGAGCTGTGGGGAAAAAGGAACCCTTTCCACTGTTGGTGGGAGTGTAGACTGGTGCAACCACTGTGGAAATCAGTATGGAGATTCCTCAAAAAACTTGGATTAGAGGTCCCATTTGACCCAGCTATTCCCCTTATGGATATCTTCCTGGAAGAATTAAAAACATAATACCACAGTGATATATGTACACCTATGTTTATAGCAGCACACTTTATAATAGCTGAGTCTAGGAAACAATCCAAATGCCCATCAACCAAGGAATGGATGAAGAAGATGTGGGTTTTTTATACAATGGAGTACTACTCTACCATAAAGAAGGATAAGCTTGAGACATTTCTAGGTAAATGGATGCAACTCTTAAGTGAAATAAGTTGGTCTCATATGTGTAAACATCGCATTGTCTCCCTGGTGCGACAAACTGAAAGAATAAATAAGGACCAAAATGTACAACAGATATTATGAAATTGTTCAAAAGGAAAGAGAAACTAGGGTGGGGGAAGGGGGGAAGGAAGGAAGGCAAAAGGGAAAAAAAATTTTTAAAAAGGATAAAATGGAAACGAAGCTTTGTAAATAGGGAGGGGAAGAAGGATTGAAGGGAGGAGAGGGGATGGGGGAAAAAAAGAGGAATCTAAATATATTGTGTAATAGTACAAATGATGACTATGATCATTATGTATATCTAAAATGTACCAATAAATTTAATTTTAAAAAAATCAAATCATAAAAATAATTTTTAATGTATCAGTGATAACATGAACTTTTAGAAACTATCATTTGCAACATCAAAAATATTACCACATTTAAAAACACTGAAAACCACCAAACACTGCAGAGAGAAATTAAAGAAGACCTATATAAATAAAGAAACATATCTTTTGGTTTTTTTTATTTTTTTATTTTTTTATTTTTTAATTTTTTGGTGGTTACCGGGGGTCGACCTCAGGACCTCGCGCGTCAGCAGGCGCCCATGCCACTGAGCGATATCACCGGCCCTTTTTTCATATGTGGGTTCCAGGAGTCGAACTCGGGCCCTCGTGCTTGCCAGGCAGGCGCTTATGCCACTGAGCCATCTCACCGGCCCAGAAATATATCTTATATTTGAGCAGAAAGCCTATATACTGTTAAAATGTCAGTTCACTAGGTCCAGCCCACACTCAAGCAGAGGGGATTATAAAAAGTCAAAAATACCAGGAAGTGGAGATCACTAGGGGCCATAGTATAAGTCTTCCTGCCATAGGCATCAATATCATTAAAGTATCTCCTCATTTTTTTGTTGTTGTTGTTGAAAAATTTTGTAATTCCTCAAAAAACACTCTGTAGCCAGGTTACCTGCTTTAGTTTAAATCTTGGTTTTTTTAATTACTGTATGATCTTGCCCATTTAATTTTCTATTGCCTTGCCTTCCTCATCCATAAAATGTAGACAGTAACTACACATATTTCATACACTTTTTAAAGGTTTTAATGATTAAGTATAGTATCTGTAAAGCATCGGGCACACAATAAGCATTTGCTCATATACATACATCAATACATCTATAAAACCAACAGAAGTACTAAAAGTACTATTTCTTAAAGTTAAGTATTTATTATAACGCATCCTTCTTTAACTACTTAAAGACTACTACTACAAATAAAGCACAATATTTTAGCCAAGGTGTGTAAAAAATAATTCATTATATTACATGTACTTAGTCGATCTGAGGCACTAAGGGAAAAGTACCATCTTATTTTCATTTTTAGTTCAAGTTTCAAAAGCATAGTTAATACCTAGGATGACCATAATAGTCCTGTTCTGCCAAGTGCTAGCTTGTGCTTGTTCTCAAGGAATAACTATG
The DNA here is from genome assembly GCA_028451465.1 of Erethizon dorsatum. NCBI lineage: Eukaryota > Metazoa > Chordata > Mammalia > Rodentia > Erethizontidae > Erethizon > Erethizon dorsatum. The sequence continues at coordinate 105,162,581 of CM051833.1, forward strand.
GATAGCTCACTTTCACTCTTAAAAAATTTTCCAGGTTACACAAGAAATCATATAGGTGCCCTTTTGTCATAGTCCTAGACTGGGATAGAAATTGAATCTAGAGAAACAATTTTGAGTAAGGAACCAACAAGGAAGGGACAACAGGAAAAGAAACTGAAGAAGGAAGAGGAAGGGTATTGGTAATGGGATGATGAATAGAAATGATGGAACTGGAGTGGCACAAGAATAATAAATGCTTCAAAATACCCAAATGCCAAAACCAATTTGTTTACAATGAATTTATACTTTCTATGTTGCCTAGAAGCCAACTATATTCTTAAAAGTGTATTTAATAGGCCATTAAATATTCAAATGGCATTTTCTTAAGGATTAAAAAAAGGATGAATAAAAAATGTATAATATTTAATATCCCTTTCTCCTACTGTTCTCATAAATAATCATGAAGCTAAGATATAATATTGATAGATACATTCTTTAAAAATAAGAAAACTTGTTTAGATCTATGCATTACAGACCCAGTTCTAGCAGGAAATCAGTTTTATAGCTATTTTTAAACTCCCTTCTAAAATCATTAGTTAATTTACTTTGGAAATTCTAATACCTTTGTAATCCAGCAACACCAAAGTAAACAGTCATAACCACTTAAGCGGATAAATATGACCACTTTAATTAAAGACCAAAATATTTGACTTAGTGTGCATTTTTTTGCCTCTATACTTTAAGATGTGTTTACAAGTTCTGTGCTTTTCACTAAAGAAAAATTATAAAATTACAATAATTTTAAAAATAGCATATAAACAAAGGCATTCTTAAAAGTTAGGCGCTGGACTTTTTTAGAATTTTGGTAATAAAAGGAATACAGTACTAATACATACAACAAGGGTGAAACGTGAAAAGATTTTCTTGAGAAGCAAGCCATGAAAAAAACCGCTCACTTATTGTATGATTCCATATGAAAGATCTAGACAGATCTTTACAGGCGAATCTGTATGGACAGAAAGTTAGATTCAAATTTGCCTGAGAGTGGGCGAGGAAGGGGCCGGAATGAGGGGAATACAGCATGACTTCCTTGGTGAGTTACAGAATATTCTAAAATTAATCATAGTGATAGTAGCACAACCATGTGAACATACTAAAAAAAAACAGAAGTGTACTTTAAATCAGTAAATCGTGTAGTCTGTGATTTATATCTCAATAAAACTATTACCAAAAGAAAAAAAAGAATTCAGACTATAACTCTTACCCTAAATATATAAACTGTTACCTGTTAATATCTTACAAATGGAAACACGTGTTTCCAAAACACTGTAGAAGAAAAAGCCAAGAAGTGTATGCATTAGTCTGTGATAACTCTTAATCAGGGATGCTAATGCTAGTTAACTCTCTGTCACCAAATTCCTATTAAATTTCAGACTATCTATGGATTTCTTGAATATACTGCCACATGATAAATTTAGAAATTGGCTTGACTTTAAACTTGTGGTGAATATTTCCTGATTTCATGTTGAAATAAAAGTAGCTTAGGGCCGGTGAGATGGCTCAGCAGCGTAAGCGCCTGCCTGGCAAGTGCGAGGGCCCGAGTTCGACTCCCGGAACCCACATACGAAGAAAGGGCCGGTGATATCGCTCAGTGGTACGGGCGCCTGCTGGCGCGTGAGGTCCTGAGGTCGAACCCCGGTACCCACAAAAAAAAAAAAAAAAGTAGCTTAAATAATATGTCAAATTACAGGGTTGAGTCCTAAGAAGCTGTTTACAGTTTGTCAATACAAAATTTAATGCAGTATTTTATGCATGTCAAGCTAAAGTATGATTTAGATATTCCACAGTGTATATTATATCAAAACAGCATGTTATACGCTATAAATATATATTTTTGTCAATTTAAAAAATAAATTATAAAAATACAAAGCTTTCTAAAGATAAATTGAAAGTCTTACAAGTTAGCTTAACTGTATATATACATTTCTATTTTACCTTCTTAAATTATACTATCAGCATTTCAAATACAAAGTGTTAATTATTTCTTGACCCAATTACAGTAATTTGATCTATACTAATCATATACATGTGTTTTACACAAAGATCGCTAATGTAGCAAAACTCCTAGTATATTTTTAATTCCTTAAGTATATTTAGGAACATTCTAAAACCACAAGACTCTGAGGAATTGCAGAATTAATCAGACTGATGTCAACACATATGTATGTAGGACTATACCATGTTTTTATTTACCAAATATATCATAAACAAAGTTTCTGTTTCATGATACCAGGTAGATGAAGTCAATTAAACTGAGTATAACTGCAGAAATTAATAAACTCAGAAACTTACTATATGATTCAGTTAGTGGAAAATTTTCTAAAAACTAAATATATACATATATTTCATATATAATATATATACATTATATATATTTTTTATACTCTCTACATACAGCTTAATGTAGCCAATAAGCATACCAATGACCAAGGCACAGATGATGTATATGTTACATACTGCCTTAGAAAAGTAACAAAGTTTATTCTACTTAGCCAGAATAACATTACCATTTTGCTTATCGTTAGTGTTACCTTAAAATACTGGAAAGAGGTCAAAAGACACACTTACCTTAAAATTATTTAAGCATAATTTTCTGACCAATCATTAAAAAAAAAAAAACAAAGCTGGGTGTGGTGGAATATATCTATACTCCCAGCTTTTCTAGAGGGATTGCTTGAGCCCAGGAGTTTGAGGCCAGCCGGCTTGGGCTATATAGCAAGACCTCATCTCAAAAGAGAAAAAAGAATTTAAAACCTAAATGTAGAAATGATAGCATAATTAAAGACAAGATCACCAGATTTGAGTCCTACTCTTTCACCTACTAGCTGAGTGACTTTAAGAAACTTATTTAACTAATTTAGACCAATTTCCTCATTTCTAATGAGGAAAATAATAATTCTGTCTACGTCACAGTGCTGTTACTAGGGATTAAAACATAAAAAGGATTTGAATACAATTTTGTAAAACTGGAAAGCAATATATGGATTTTCTGGGTTATTATAAAGTAATAATTTTGTTTGAGAAAAAAGCTGTTTAACAGTGTAATAAATCTGATTCCTTAGATTTTAAATATTTTCAGTTAAGTAGATATACATTTGAGTAAATTGTGTAACAACCAATTCCTCTTCCCTTTTAATAAATTAACACAAATTGGGCTGGTGTGATAGCTCAGCGGCAAAAGCGCCTGCCTGGCAAGCGCGAGGTCCTGAGTTTGACTCCGGGAACCCACATAAAGGATTAAAAGGCCAGTGATATCACTCAGCGGCACAAGCACTTGCTGGCAAGTGCGAGGTCCTGAGGTCAACTCCCAGTACCCACGTAAAAAAAATAAAAAAATAAATTAACACAAATTAACACAACTTGGAAGAATAGTTAATATATCTTATAATGAAGATAAATTTTCTTTTTGCAGTACTGAGGATTGAACCCAGAGCTTTTGTACTGAGCTATATCCCCAGCTCTTTTTTTATTTTTTATTTTGAGACAAGGTCTCACTAAGTTGCCCTGGAGGGGCTCAAAGTAGTTATCCTCCTGCCTCATTCTCTCAGAGTGCTAGAATTACAGGCACGCACCAGCACAGCCAGCTAAATTTTTTTTTTTCCCCTGTGGGTACCAGGCGTCAACCTTAGGACCTCCTGCTTGCCAGCAAGCGCTTGTGCCGCTGAGCGATATCACTGGTCCTTTTTTTTCCCTTTATGTGGGTTCCAGGAGTCGAACTCAGGACCTCATGCTTGCCAGGCAAACGCTTATGCCACTGAGCTATCTCAAAATTTTATTTTTAAAATAGGTATTTTCTCATGCTTTGAGTAAGTATTTTGTTCAACTAACAAATCATATATGTGCTTCCAATTAAACATTATGAACAGGATTTATCAACAGAAGAAAGCTTATTACCATTTTGCTCTTTCTATACTCATTACCTGAATGAGGCTTTTAGATAGAACCAAACATAGTTACAATATGGAACAAAAACAACAATCAAAGGAAAAATACTTGCAATAAGCCATACCTAGTAATAAGAACTGCATTATCGTGGTGGGCAATCCCATTTTCTGGAATGGTGTTTCCATCACTTTGCTGAGAGAGAATGGATTTCTGCCATTTACAGAAGCTATCGAGAGACTTGTCTGCATGGTGGTTTATCTCCAAGTTTGGCTGCAATACAACATGCATACCAGAAATGTTCCAAAAAAATTACTAAGGTCAGTTGTTAAAACTTTTGAAGACTACAGTGGGAGTATAATTAGAACCAGTGGTTTCTGGGAATAATCTCTCCAATTTTTATCTCTGCAATAACTGATCTATGGTTCATTTAGTTTATTATTGAACAGAGGTTCTTTCCAATTCCACCTTTAATGATAATGTGAATATATGTGAAATTATCAGCATAAGAAACCAACCAAAACCATTATTATAAAGTATGCTATGCAGATGATCATCCTTATACTAAAACATACATCTAATATACTCATATACATACATAGAGAAAGAAAACTTTAACAAGACACGAGGTATATTCTTGTAAAGTATTTAAAATTTGCTTAAAACATTACATGTTTACAGCTAAGAATCATATTTAACCAGCACATAAGAGAAACGATGAGGAAATACATTCTTTTACAATAAGTATTTCCATAGCCTAAGAGTTTTAGATTTATAAACTAATTCATTCTTACCTGATCTTCTGTGAGAACAATTAAGCGGGCCACTATAATATTCACAACGTTTCCTAGGCTGGAATCACGGTAAAGTTTGGCAACCTGACCTCCAGAAAATAAGAAAAGACACAAAGTCAGACAAAAATCACAGGGTGATAGTTTGATTTTTTTCAATAGGTAAAACAATGTTTTATGACTTTTTTTTTTTTTGGTGGGTACCGGGGGTCAACCTCAGGACCTCGCACGCCAGCAGGCGCCCGTGCCGCTGAGTGATATCACCGGCCCTTTATTCATATGTGGGTACCGGGAGTCCAACTCAGGACCTTGTGCTTGCCAGGCAGGCGCTTATGCCACTGAGCCATCTCACTGGCCCTATGTTTTGTGACTTTAAACATTATGTAAATAAAAAGGTAACCTTCTATCTTATGTTACACATAACTTTACCCTCAAGATGCCTTGTAACAGATTTTTATGCAAATCTACATCAAGAAATATTTTCTCCTAGAGATGAATTTCATCATTGTAATTAGAAGCGAACTGTTTCAAGTCAAATAAAACTGCTTAAACAAGGTTTAACAACCTATTAAAAATATTATCTAAAAATGAACAGTAAGGTCATCTTTAAATTTGTTTTGATGGAACTCAAACATTAACAGACCAGTATTGGAGCTGGGGATATAGCTCAGTGGTAGAGCATGCATGAGGCCCTTGATTGAATTCTAAACACCAAAATATAAATTAAAAAAAAAAAAATTCTTTACCATTTTAGATGGATCAATTCTGATCATTATTTCACAGTAAAAATCCATGACTGTTGTACAAAACGTAACAGACTACTAAATAAAATACTATATACAGGGATCAAACTTACAATATTCATCACACTCAAAATGTAATGCTCAATGTCTTTGCGACCATGGTAGCCCACCATCATTTTGTCTGCCACTACCAATGTCTCCACAAACCGCTCAGTGCTCACTGATCTCTTCTGTCTGTGGTGGATTTGTGTGTCATTAATTGGTAGCAAAGAAGGAAATGCAGATGATGTATCATTCAGCCACCAAGGTTTGCCACTTCTTGGGAGATCTACAATAAAAACAATCAATTCAGATGGACTCACTAATTCAGCATATTTATTTACAGATTTTTCATGTGTATATACTTCTCATAAATTCTCTAGTATATTAAAATTTTCCAAAAGGGGATGAAGAAATGCAGCAATTAGAAAAATTCTTAAATTTCTGAATTAATCATCTGAAAAAAAAAGAAACATTCAACTGCTCATGAAAACAAATGAATGAAATAAATTATTTAATAAAAATTTTTCAAATACTCATTTTATTTTATTCCAGTGAGTAATTATCTCATAAAGGTTTTAAATTTTTTTTGTATGTGTGTGAGTACCGGGGGTTGACCTCAGGACCTCGCGCGCCAGCAGGCGCCTGTGCCACTGAGCGATATCACCGGCCCTTTCTTCGTATGTGGGTTCCGGGAGTCAAACTCAGGACCTTGCGCTTGCCAGGCAGGCGGTTATGCCACTGAGCCATCTCACCAGCCCTTAAATTTAGAATATATACCTTAAAATCATTTGAAATTGTTTCAAAAGCAACTGGGGCATAAACTTTTGAAAGTCTTAGACAGTTCTGATGGAAAACAATGATGTTGCAATAATCTATTCCTAAGATGATTCTGAATATTTTAGAGTAAGAAGCTTTTATTAAACTATCTGATTTAGACAATTCTTCTCCTTCAGAAATCTCAATTCTAAAAGTTTATGAATTAATTTTTTCACATAATTTTGTAGTCTATGACTGTATATATATTTCATATAATTTTATAGTCTATGACTATATATATATATATATATAATTTCTTTTCCAAAGTCTAGATCTAGGTCAGGATCATTAAAATGAGAGTGGAAAAATGATTCCAGCACAATTTGCTTTAAACCATGTTTTGTGTGGATCATAGTATAGCCTTTGTTTTCTAGACATTTTGTTCTTCTGTACTGAGGAACTCTTTTATTACTATCACACTTAAATACACTGCCTCATTTATATTTATCTTCATTAAATGAACCTGAGCAGGCAGATGTCCTCTATATACCTCACTTTCATATCCTTATATAGAACTGAAACTCTTTCTCACTAATGCTTACTGAAAAAGTGAGGAAAAATTAACTTAATATATATTACATACTTGACAGAAAGTGACTCTGTTTTCATTCTTCTAACTTCATTAGCCTTTTCCTTTTAAAAACTTCACTGGTAGGATGGATAAATGTTAAGAAATGAGAAATGGAAATGATCATGAAAAGAATCACCTTCAAAACTAATATAAATTAAATGAATATCCTTGTTCCTAAAAGTCAAGAAAGGCAGAAACATCTAGTTCTTATTTCAATAGTATAGTCTCAAGACAGTAAGTGCTTCCTTACACCCTGTTGTTAAAGACAGACTGGTAAGGTGGCCCCACGGGCCCTAGCCCGCTGTTCACACTCCTCTGTGATCCTTTCCCTCTGAGTATGGGTAGGACCTCTGACTGACTTCCAATCAATAAAATACAGCGAAGATGATAGTATGAAAGTGATCACAGGTATGTGAGTACACCACTAGGTTACACAATACTGTAGCACCTGTATGCTCTAGTCTCTCCCTTGCTGACTAAGAGAAAGCTAACATCTTGGTGAATCCATGGCAAACAGCTGCACTTTACCTCTGGCAAACAACCAGGAAAAACCAAACCTACCTAAAACCACAAAGAACTGAATGCTACCAAGAACTATGGGAGCAGGGAAGTATTCTGTAAGTCAAGATTTCAGATGAGAACCTAGTCCTGGCCGAGGCTAAGCAAATTAACACATCCATACAGGTTCCCAACCTACAAAAACTGTGGGAATAAATGTGTGTGGCTTAAGCCACCATATTTGTTGTAATATTGTTGGGAAACAGACAAAATGTTTTCTGCCTCAGTATATGTTCAGTTCTTTCTGCTGAGTCTTCTGTGATCATAAAACTATTCATGTATTCAAGTCATCCTTCATCTTTTCCTTCTCTGGCTAGATAGATTAAATGTCTAAACAGAAGATTTAATTTCCTTTCTTTTGGTCATTTCTGCTTCTTTCATGCATTCAATTCCTCTTTATTTTAATTTAAAGTATTGAAAGAAGAATTAGATATTACCAGCACTAAACAATTAGCAATGTTATTTCTCATTTGAAAAGCATCTTTCTAATTGTCATAATTTTCAAACTTCAGCTTTTTTTTTTTAATGTGGGTACCAGGAGTCAAACTCAGGACCTCGCGCTTGCCAGGCAGACGCTTATGCCACTGAGCCATCTCACCAGCCCCAAACTTTAGCTTTTTTAATTGTTAGTTTGCCTAGTTATCAGAACACAAATATTTTGAATATAAGGTCTCTTTTTATTTATGAATGCTCATCAAAGACATTATATAAAATCATATGTAACTAAATATTTAATATTATATATTCAGAAACATTGAATGAACAAAATCAAGAGAGATAGCTTACTCAGTTTCATTTCAAAAATTAAATTAATCCAATATGTTGGATATGCTAAATATTTAATAAGTACAATAATAATTTATTTAATAATAAGTAGATAATAAAGATAGAGACATAATATTATCTATGTCAGTGGAATAAAAGAATATTCAATTATTTCTAGAAGCAAGAATAAGATTTTCATTTTCTTTTTTCTTTTTTCTCTAAATTTTCTAAAAAGAACAGATATGACATCCATAAGAAATGTTTAAATTTCATAATTTGAATCTAGTTAGAATGGGAAAATTCCATATCTGAGTATGACACAAATATACCCAGTGTCAAAAGGATTTATATATCCTATATTTTTACATTAATTTCACTTGCTCATAAAAGACAAACTGGTAATGTGTGTCTCTAAATTCACATCTTTTACTTGACCTATGCTGTTAAAACAGTTTCATAATTAATTTCTTGGCCAGACATTCTACAAACTTATTAACAAGAAGTACTTTTTTTCTCAGTAATATCTAGTTACATTTCTTGGAACTCAAGGAGCTATTACATACAATATTCCCACTAATGGGAAGGCAGTGAAGTGTTTGAAGGTGTGACAAAGCCAAATTTAGAAGACATGTTTAACTAAAAATGGGATAAACTAGGAGACAAGGGACCCTAGAAAGTCAGTACAGTAGACTAAGGAGAAAATGAAGTCTGAACTAAATGGACTGGTGTTAGGGACTAGTACACAGAATGTACTAAAAAGAAAAGTACTGCTTAGGAAATTGTATCAATAATCCAGGGGCAAAACAGTAAAAAAAAGGAAATCTTTCCCCAAAATGGAAAAAGTTTATGATAGCAATAAGAATGGGTTTGGAAGTGTTCAATTCATGTCTAACCATTGAAAAATAAAGTCTGCCTAAGTTAAAATAATGTAACAGGCACTTCAGAAGAGAATAATTTGAATATGAAAAGATTATGACATGCCTTTCAAAATATGATGAAATCTTCAATTTTATTTTTTCTCTTTTCTTTTTGTGGTACTGGAGATTGAACACAGAGAGCACTAAGCTACATCTCCAGCCTTTTTCTAAATTTATTTTGACACAGAGTCTTGCTAAACTGCTCACACTGGCCTCAAACTAGAAATCCCCCTTCCTCAGCCTCCTGAGTTTTTGGGATTAGAGACATCTACCACCACACCTAGCATGTATCTTCAAATATTTTTTATAGAAAGTGATCTACTTTACAATCATAAAGTGAAGGATATAATATTATGGAAAACAATGGGAAATTATCAAAATAAACAAGTAAATATTTGAAGCATAGTTTTTAAAGAATTCAGTCAAAAAAAAAAAAAAAGAATTCAATAGTTGTGCTTACAGCCTAAATTTGATTAAACACAAAATAAAATAAACTTATTTCTATAATGTTTGGTTTTACTACTCAATCAAACCTTTTCACTGTTTACTAAGAAATTTTACTTCATGTTTTAAGTGGATTTACTTAAGTGGCCTTTTCTAGTACTAACCATTCTTGACCAACAAGGACTTTCCATTACGAAAAGCCTAGGAGATATTTAAACCCTTACTCAAGAAGAAAATATGCAGAATAAGAAGATGTTGTTGAGCAAAGTACTCTGAAGACCACTTACACACTTGAAAATTAAGAAAAATGATCCCATAATGAGTATGGAGAGCAGACAAAAGGACAATTCATTAATTCACAATGAAACCATTCTGTTTTTTATTCAATCTATTTATTGGTAAACTCTTCTTTGCATTAAGCTGAAATCTCCCTTAGAAACATTTTGCCACTGTTTGCAGCTATTACAAGTAGAAAGAACAAGTTAAAAAAAAAAAAAAACTTTTAAAAATGAAATCTAGGGCCGGTGAGATGGCTCAGTGGTGTAAGTGCCTGCCCGGCAAGCGCAAGGTCCTCAGTTAGACTCCTGGAACCCACGTAAAGGAAAAAAAGGGCCGGTGATATCGCTCAGTGGCACAAGCGCTTGCTGGGAGGCACAAGGTCCTGAGGTCGACTCCCGGTACCCACATTAAAAAAAAAAAAAAATGAAATCTATCTTTAAATACCAGAAACGGTCATCCTAGTAATAATGATACTAGGTACAATTTGACTAGTAATATGTGCTGAGATGAGCATTCAAAGGGTTAGGAAATCTGTCCAAAACTACATCAAAGTCCGTGGTCTTTCCACTGTGCTATGGTATATCTACCGTACTATTACTCTTCAGTGTTCTTAGCTTTAGATTAACATTCTTCTAACTCCCTACCTCTAGTCTTGTTCTTCTCTAATTTCAGTTTTCAGTGCCAGAATCTGACTGTGTCATTCCTCCTACTTAAATCCTCTTAATGAGGTTCCAGCACACTTAGAATGAACAAATTCCTTAATATGGTAAGCCTTTCATATTGGCCCCTTTTAACTCTTCAGTTTCATTTCACGCAACTGTTCCCTTCAACCACTATAAACCTCATTTCTATCTCTCAAACTCACATTCTAGTATCCAATTATATGAACTGTCAATTTCTGGAACGTGAGTCTTCAAGTCTTATTTGAGTGTTTCGATCCTACTATGTACTAATGTGAACATATCAGCTAACGAAAAAATACAAAGTAGTATAGAACACCTGTGAATGAAATTTGTAACTATTATCTGTATAAGATTTTTAAAATCCCTTCTAAGAAAAACAAATACAACAAATTTTACAGACTTATATTTTAAGGACTTCTCAAAAAGCTTCTAAATTGACTTAAAATTACTGGTAGAAGACAATTAAGGGAACTCTGTACATAATTCTAATCAGTCACATTCCCATTTACTTTTATTATTAACCTTACTATACTTGCCAGAAGAAAGCAAAAGCAGCAATACAAAACCATATGCTCTCCAAATTCACACACTCACCTGAAACCCCACAATGAGAGTGATCATAGAGATGTCGTTGTTGAAGGGTAGACTTTTTGTAAATGACATGAGGATGGCCATTTTCATAACTAAAATGCTTAGAATCCTCTGTAGTATTATTTAAAGGTTCAATAAAATATTCTTCATCCTCTGTAGCAATAATGCCATGCTAAAACAAAAAGAAACAAAGGATTTACCAAGAAGAATCATTTTAATTAGCTATCATTATTACCAAAAGTCAAAACTAAATTTGTATCTCTCCAAAAAAGAGAATTAAAATATATACTAATTTAAAAAGCTGGTCTATTATCTGTACTCAGTAAGACACATACATTTCTATTCTTTAAAAAAGGAGGTATTTCCTCTATATACTATGCAGCTCATATACTGTACATATTTCTTTCAATTTTCCCAACAATTTTGAGAGGTAGCAAAGAACTCTATGTGAACTTCAAATCTTATTTCCCCCAAATTGTGGATAAAACTTAACTACATCTCTTATATTTAAGGATAGCTTTGTCATTAAGTTTTGGCCAATAAAAAATGGGCAGAGGGCTATATATCACCTTCAGGCCAAGCCCCTGAATATCTCTGCAGTGTTCTTCTCTCTTTCTCTACTGCCAACTAAATGGAAAGATCTAGGGGAGAAGCTAGGTGTGGTGGTGCATGCCTGTAATCGCAGCACTCAGGAAGCTGAGGTAGGAGTATTACCTGGAGTTCCAAGCCAGCCTGGGCTACAAAGTGAGTTCAAGGCCAGCCTGAACTGCATAGCGAAACCCTGTCTCAAAAAGACAAGAAAAAAAAAAAAAAAAAAAAAAAAAAGACCTAGGGGAGGTACAAGCCAAAAGGCAAGGCATGTGGGTCCCTGAATGATTTCCTTAGAAAGCCATCTGATGTAAACACAGATATAAGGGGGATATAAATTTCTATTGTGATAACAACTGACATTTTGAGATTTATGTTACACTAATTAGTATGTCCCTAATTAACATACATCTCCATTTTGCAGATGAAGTAACAGGCTCAGAGATTAAGTATGTGCCCAATACTATATAGAGGAAAGAAAAGGAGATGAAATTCAAACAAAACTGCTGTTATTTACATTATATCACATTACAATTCAATTAATGCCACAGTTTTGTTCCATTTCAAATCTTGAAGTTTCACTTAAATTTGATACAACTTTTCAACTGGATAGTATATCTTCCCAACTAGACTATTTGCTTTTTTCAGGCAAAGGGGTATCTCTTGTATTCTCTTATATCAGTTGTAGCCACTGAAAGGGTCTCTTATAGTAAAAGTTGTCTGCATCAAAAACAAGAACTTTCAAAAATAAATAAAAATCCCCACTCTTTTCTAACAGTGTTTTCCTAAGAAAGGCGCCTGAGAGAATTGCTCTTAATCCAACTAATTTACTTGGTAACATGGGATAAAACACAAAGTCTCTGAACGTATTTCCTCGATTGGAAAAATGAAAAGGTCGGTCTAAATTAGCAGTTCTAAAACAGCACCCTAGGGAGCCCTAAGCGCCTGCTGACAGTGCCCTCAGGAGATTGCCCCAGACAACAAAGTGAGATCTAAATGGCTTGGATTCCTGGGCTTAGAATCAGCTGTGCTTTTATTAATCTGTGTATTAAGTTTCCACATAACATTTCATATAAGAAAAGGGCTTTGCTGTTTTAAAAAGAAAAAAAGTTGAAAACCTTTGGACCATGTAATCGCTAAGGTCCCTTTGAATTCTAAACCTCTATCATTATGTTTAGAGAAATTCATGTTAAGTACTACCTGATTGGAAAGAAAGATAAGACATAATCAAAAGTGCTCTTACCTACAACCTACATGAAATGAGTTCAAGAAATGAAAAAAAAAAAGCAGCCCTTAGTCACTCTATATTATTTTTACTGTTGTTTGCTTTAGATTATGGTTAGTAGTCTTTATATTAAATGCAAATACTGACAAGGGTAACAACATGCCATTAACACACTACAATACCTGAGCATGAACTGTTTTACCAGGTAGATTAATACTGTAATGTACTGGAAAACAGAGTACATTTCTTGCAGAAAAGGGTGCAAGTTTCAATAAGAATTTTATTAGAGGGAAGTGCAGGAAGTGGAGTCTAGGGCACTGTCCAGAAAGGACAGGGCACTAAAGTCACCCAGGTCTCTGGCGGTAGGAAGTCGAAAGGTCCTAGACAAAGCTTACTGAAGGAAAATGGAGCCAAAGCCTGGTAAGTAAACAAAATCTGTAAATAATAGAAAGACTTTGAAAGGGAAATCCAGAGATTTTATGTTAGATATTCTGTAAAATGTTTATACACATTATCTTATTCTTAATATCTCTTTGAAGTAAGTACTGTGATCAGCTCCACTTTGCAGATGAGAAACTCAGGTAGAGCAAAGTTAAATAAAAAATTCATTTGACTGACTTTGGAACCAGACTCTTAACCACTATACTATAATTCTCTTATCCTCTAAGGGCTGTTTCTAGCTTTATTTATTCATTCACCAAATATGTTTTGGCTGCCTATCATAGGAATAATATTGTACTAAATGGAATTAATACAACAGTGCACCAAACAAAGCTTCAGCTCCATCATAATACTGACATTCTAATAAGAGTAATGAAAAAAGTAATTAATTAATTACATAAATGATCTATTAGGTAGCAATAAATATTAAGAATGAAAAAATGCAGTGTAAGAGGAAGTATATCACAGGTTCTTAAATCTTGCTATGTATGCGCCTGTGCCCTGAATGCCTCTGGGTGTCTAGATGTGATATCTATGGATCCCTTCTCAGAAAAATATTTTGAATGCAGAAAAAAAAAGAGAAATTATAAATAAAATTAAATAGCAGAATATATACATATACCTTTTGTAACACGTTAACTACTTCAGTGGCTCTAATAACTACAATAATTTCACAACAATGATGAATAAAAATAACAATTTGAAAAATATGCAAAAACTGTAATGTGATATGAATGTATTTGGAGGATAAAGTTACAGGTACTGCTATTACTATATTGATTACCTATATTTTGGTTTTTTTTTTTTTTTGTGTGTGTGTGTGTGTGTGTGTGTGGGTACTGAGGGGCGACCTCAGGACCTCATGCACCAGGAGGCGCCCGTGCTGCTGAGCGAGATCACCGGCCCTTTTTTCATATGTGGGTTCCGGGAGTCGAACTCGGGCCCTCGCACTTGCCAGGCAGGCGCTTATGCCGCTGAGCTATCTCACTGGCCCCATTTTGTAATTGAAAGAAATGGTAAAGCTTAGTTAAGAATTAGTAAAAATATTATTTGTCTTTCATTTTGCTAAATTATTTATACTTTGGGTTTCTCTTACAAGGAAAAACATCTGATATTCAACCTGTGCCTGATTTATTTCACTTAAAATTATGGTCTCAAGGTGCATGATAGGAAATGGAGATAGACTTTGTGAAGATGAGAAGGGTACGGGGTGAGACAGGAAAGAAGGGAGAGGAAGAGGAAGAAATAGGATCAAGATGTGATTGTACACGTACCAATTCCCCCCAATGAATGTATTTATTAGGTATTGCAAACATATACCAATAATAAAATAAATGAAGAAAAAAGAATTAGTAAGGGGACCAAAAAAAAGAGTTAAGATGTGTTACCTACATGTACAAATTCCCCATGATGAATGCAAGCATTATGTACTGCAAACATGTACTTAAAAAAATAAAGATATAAGTTTTACCTATTCCAGTTCACAATCCCCCTAAATCTTATCCATGGATCCATATTAAAAACTACTAAAGTAGATAATCTCTCAATCCCTCCCGTCCCAGTTCCTTGACCTCTTCTCTTTCAAATACCTTGTCTTTCACCTTACCTTAGACATTCATGCCCATGGTTAAATTCTAGACTTCAGCATTATGAATATCTACAATGTTCCATAATCTTGATTTCAAATATCCCATTCTTCTCTCTTTCTAGCACTGTCCTTCCAACATCCCAACTCCAAGAAACAGTCTTTTCTCTCCATCAAGACCTTCAATCAATTGATCAGCTTTTTTTCAGTCTTTCACCCACCTCATATCCTCACTTCCCTCCCAAAACAGCTTCAATTCCACTTTGAATTCTCTTGTCCCTTTCTCACTTCACTGAATTCAGTTCATTCAGCCAAACTAAAACTCTGATTAAAATAAATTTTGCTGGGCCTGAACCTTTGCAATTGGACTTAGCCGGAGAAAAACACACCAACAAGCTGATGAGTTCACTTTAAATTTATAATCAGGAATTTCAACTGTGTCCTAATAGTCAATGGTACTATCTAGTTCATTCAGTATTCTAGTCTCCTAGATAAATTAGCCATGTTTTTTCATCTCTTCTTTTTTTAAATTTTTATTAGTACATAATGTTTGCAGTACATAATGTTTACATTCCTTGTGTGGAGTTGTCACATGGACATAACACACTTTAATTCCTTTTCCATCCCTTTTTCTTCCCTTCCCTCCCCTCCTTCCCCTTTCCCTCCATCTCTTCTTTTTTTTTATATGCAGGTACTGGGAGTTGAACTCAGGACCTCGCGCTTGCCAGGCAGGCACTTATGCCACTGAGCTATCTCACCGGCCCCTTCCATCTCTTCTTAATCCTATAAAACCTCATCCTTCCAATTTCCCTTCCAATAGACAACATTGCACTACCTCCTACAAAATCCCACAAATGCTAGTACCTACCTACCTGTACCTCATGTCTATAAAATCTTTTTCCTGTTATTATTGGCTGTTTTTCTTCTAGCTAATTATTCCACTTATGCAGATGATTCCATCCCTTACCTACCAATGACTTCATGCCATCAGTTTCCCTTCTCTTTACATAATTATTTCCATCTTTATCAAAACAAAGCAAAACAGAACTTCCCCTGACCTCACTTGCACCTGCAGTTACTGACCATTTTTTTTAACGTCTTTGAAATAATTGTCTATATATTTTCTCCCACTCCTTCTTAAATCTATTCCAGCTCAGGTCTTGCCTCCCCACTGATACCACCATAAATTCACCAGAAGTGCTGTTGTCAAGGCCTCCTATAACCCCCTCACTGAAAACTTCAATGGTCAGTTTTCAGTCTTACTCTCTGTTTTGACTCAGCAGCATCATTTGCCACTTTAAATATTTTTAATGTTAGCTTCCAACACATTTGCCTGGTTCTCCTTCTTTGTTCTTAATGCTCTGCTCTCTGCGGTTTCTTTCACTTCTCTCTGACTTCCCTGAACGCTTGGAATGTCCAAAGGCTCGGCTCTGAAACTACTTCTCTGTCCTACCTACGTTCCTCCCTAAGCAACTTCATATCTTCAAGCTTTAAATGTCATCTATATATTGTTGACTACAAAATTTACAACCTTTTAATTCATATCTCTTCTTTGAA
The DNA here is from genome assembly GCA_028451465.1 of Erethizon dorsatum. Taxonomy (NCBI): domain Eukaryota; kingdom Metazoa; phylum Chordata; class Mammalia; order Rodentia; family Erethizontidae; genus Erethizon; species Erethizon dorsatum. The sequence continues at coordinate 105,179,098 of CM051833.1, forward strand.
CTCCCAACTGGGATATCCAGTGTCCTATACAGCATCTCCAGTTTAATATGTCTAACTGAATTCATATTAAACACCGCCAGCCTACTCCTCCACCAGCTTCTCAATCTCGAGTCAGTGCCCAAGCCTTCCCATCTCAGTTGATAACTAGTACTTTTTTCTGGTTGCTCAGGGCTCAAGCTTGGAATCATCATAATTCTTGTCCTGTGTCTTCTAATATCCTGTATTGACTCCCAGTTTCCTTCATGACCTCACTCTGATTACTCTCCCTCTTCTTCACTTAGCTACAGCCATAGTGGCCTCTTTGATTTTCCACAAACATTCAGATCAAACCTTTGTACTTACAGATTCCAACCTGGAAATCTTATACCTCAAATGTCAACATTTCCTGTCTCATTTCCCTTAAGGTCTTTGCCCAATATTTTTTTTCCTCCTTAGCACTTATCACTATCTAACATATTATGATTTCTATTTATTTACCTTATTTATGTCTCTACCACTAAAATGCAAGGTAAATAATTTCAGGGATTTTGGTTTTATTCACTGTTGTACTCCTATTACCTAAAACAGTGTCTATTATATGGTAAGTAATTATAAGTATTCAGTGAATGAGTGAATTAATTATAAAAGATTATTAAAAAAAAAGGAAAGAAACACAACTTTGGACATAACAAAATGAACAGAAAGTTTAAAGGGTCACTGGGCTTTTATAACTAACTATATATAATTAAGTATCTTCAGAGAAATTGAACAAAATCATTATTCATGAGATAAGAACAGAAGGTAAGGGAAAAGAAAGATCTTTTGAAAATTAGAATATGACACCTGAAACTTTTAAATCAATTGAAGGAAAAGAAGGCAAAACTGAAGAAATTTCACAGAACTTAGAATAAAAAAGAAAAAGATGGAAAAAGAGAGAAGCATACAGAAAAGCAGAAAGCCAATTCCTGAAAGAAAGAGTAAGGGGGAAGAGAGAAAGAAAAGTATTAAGGAAATAATTTTTTAAATTCCCTTAAGCTGAATACCAAGCAAAGAGATAGAAAGAACACCCATATCTAACGACATGATAAAATTACTGAAACTAGAAAAAGAGAATATATAAATTTTTGTCAATGAAAAAATTTTAAAAATTTAAAATGTTTAAGAAGAAAAAGGATAAGAATCAAACTAACCACATACTTCTACCTTTCACCTAAAATAAATCGATGCTAAGTTTTGAGACCTTTAAATATTTTTCTTTGTTTAAAAATATAAAATCATATATAAATTTATTTATTTATTTATTTATTTGCTGTATTGGGAATTTAACCCAGTGCCTTCCACATGCTAGGCAGCACTCTACCACTGAGCTACATTTCCAATCACCCCCCACCTTTTTAAAAATTTTGTCTAAAACGAAACCTCACTAAGTTGCCCATGCTGCCTTCAAACTTGAAATCCTGCCTCCACCTCCCAAGTAGCTGGGATTACAGGCATGTGCTACCACACCTGGAAATACAGATAAATTTGATGACCCATATATTTCCCTTCCCAATTCCAGGATCCATGGTTCTTAAAGAAAATTATTTTTAACTTAGAATTCCACATTCAGTTAATTATTAACCAAATATAAGGTCAATGTAGTCACTTTCAAATAGGCAAAGACTCAGAAATTTCACTTCCTAGCCATCTGTTCTCAGGTAATCATTTTAAGATATTCTCCCCACAAAACCAGGATATAAACTCAAAAAGAGGAAGATGTGGAACTAACTTAGGAAAGAAGAAATCTAAGATGAAAGATGTGCAGTGGCTAAAGAACTTAATAAGCCATTATACTCCAATACCTCCAATACGAATGGTATATATCCCAAGCAATAGATATAAGAACTAAAGAACATAATACTGCTTACCTGATTTAAAACAACAAAAAAAAGCTCTTATTTTTTTTCTCAGTAAGAGAAATAGAACTATAAATTCCAGGAAAACAAAATCTAGATTAGAAAACTATTGTCCAGACATAAAGCAAACAAAAATTGGCATTATCTGGAACAACCAGTAGACTATAATGTTAGGAAGTTTGTCCTTCGAGTGGTGCAAGGGTTGTAACACTGAAACTATGAGTAAAAAAAAAGATTAGAAAAGACTAATAATCTGTGCACTAAAAACTATTTTATACAGAACAATTAAAAACAAAATTAAAAGCAGTAGACATTGAAAAGTGGAGTTTTAAAAAAATATGTTTACATATTCTAACAAAAAAGGAAACATGATACAAAATAAGAATAAAAGGGAAGGTTACTAAAACTGATAGATAAAAGAGTAATGCAAAACAAGGTATTTACATAGTCTCAAAATATCTGCTCATAAATTCTCTATTAATTGCCAAGGGGAAAACAGCAACATTAGTGGACAAACCTGGCAGGTCACACCTTAACCAAGTAATCAAAATTAACTAACATGGACCTTGAAATTTCAGTAAGAAACAAAACAAAAAGGTGTTCACAAATGGGAAAGAAAACAAGAGACAGAAACTGTTAATGAGGATGAAGAACAGATTAATGACACGGTGCCATCATCTTGTAAGAAAGGTCCACTTGGAACCTTACTTGATTCATCAAACTGCATCTGTCACAATTTCATAGTCGCCTATATTGACTCTCAAGTTACTCGTTTCTAGAATTGAGTTTTTTCCTAAATTTCAGAGCTATATTTCCTAAGTGCTACTAGATATCTTCATCTTTATTTCTTCAAATTCCTCACATTTTCTGTATCAGAGGCCTTCTCTTCATGTTCTTCTCTAATCCAGCACTCTTCTAATCCTTCTTTTCAGCTAGTAGCATTCATATACACTCATCCAAAAGAGAACATTCGGCCATCTTCAATTACTTTCTCTCTTTCATCCCACACTCCATTCAATTCTATTTCCATTTTTTAAAATATTATTAAATGCCTACTTGTGTATTATCTCTCTTATTGTATTCCAGGGAACAAAAGGATACAAGTCCTCTAAATTTTCTCACCAAAATGTGGTTCAGATGCAGTCTATCTTCTCCATTCCCAGTGCCACAGTCTAAGTTCTTATTATCATTTATATGTTCTAATTCATATTTAAATCACCAGTCACTCCTCTTCCCTCAAATTGCACAATGGAATCAGTTTTGTTTTGTTTTTTCTGAAACTGAAATTTGCTTATTTCATCACACTGTTAAAACTAGCAATGGCATATTAATATTAATGCCAAATATAAAGAAAGGAAAAGTATTTTTCTGTGATAATTTCTGTGATAGTTAACAGCAAGTATAATTTCAATGTATGAGAAGTCTTAGGACACATATATTTATTCAAAAAATAAATCTTTTGCATATAAATTACTAATACTTTTCATGGGGAAAGAAACAACAATAAATGTATTCAATATATGTACTTACAGGAATTAAATTCAAATCTTAAAATCTAATTCTATTAGCTCATTTTACTTTACACTTATAGAAAACAGACAATCTGGGGAGATTGATGTGTATATACTGAAATTCTTCTCTATAGTTCTTGGTAGTTCCTTCAAATTCAAAACTTATTTTAGCTCAATTCTAATTATATTGTTATTTTATATTGAAGGATATATCCTGATGTATGCTTCAATATAAGTATACATAAGAATATGCACGATATGGTAAGAAGATAAACAATTTCTGTCTTATACATAAAAATGTTTGTGCTCTTTTACACAGATAAAGCTTTAATGGAACATCTTCATTACCTTGAACAGGGTAAAAATAGAAGAGGAAGCAGGAAATACGCTTTGATCTGCAATCATTATTATGTGTAACTCTGAACTATTTAGTACTAGACTAGAATGTTTTCAAATGCCTGGCATAAACCCTATACTCTACGACCCATTTTAGAAGTGAAATAAGATTATCATCAATCTTCATATAAATGTTGGGAAAACATTTCATAGACATTAATATAAAAGATTTTGCTTCAGGCAACCTTGGTAGTACATGCCTGTAATCCCGGCTACCCATGAGGGTAAAACAGCAGGGTCTCAAGTTTGAGGCCAGCCTGGGCAATTTAGCAAGATCCTGATTCAAAATGAAAAGGACTGGGAATGTAGCTCAGAGCACTGCCCTAGCATGCATAAGGCCCTAAGTTCAATCCCTAGCACCAGGAAAAGGAAAAGAAAAGATTTGCTTCAAGAACTTGTAGTCGTCGTAAGTCTTAAGTAATCTTAACATACGTTACACACCAAAGAAGATATTATAGAAAACAACCTAATTGAGGCAATTGGTGTAGTTCCCTATCATGATGCACACATATATACAAACATACACTGAAACTCTTTACCGATGACTGGATTTTGTTTATGCATTTTTTAAAAATCCTCTTTGAACAGAAAAACTTAAGTCTAAAAGGAAACCTGAGGTTTCGTTCGTTCCTCTACTAATTCTTTTAAAAGCTAATCTTTGAAAAGTCATTACAAACATTAAAAGGATGTTCAATACCAAAGGCAGCAGAAATAACAATTTTAGACTACTACCATTCTACTTAAACCACCACTATGTATCTTTTAATCTGAGGAAAGACATTTACATTGTGAATTTATTTTCCCATCAGAAATTTAAAATTATAACATCTACTTACCAACCCAACACAGTTGCTTAAAGCCACTGTAGTTGTGCTACGTTGATCTTGCAAGTATCCTGTGTAATGACAGTTGTCTAAAAAATCATGTTTCCACTGGGGTCCATCGTTCCCCCAGTATTCTACTGTAAAATGTTTGGACACAAAATTCGTATTGAGAGTCAAGTTTAGGTGAAAGTGCTTGCCATAGGCTGAAAGTTTAAAAAATAACTTAGACTCTGCCTGCTGTGGATCAACAGGGTCCGTATTCCGTCTTCTCCGTGAGTGTTTATCATTTTTCACAGTAAAGCTGAGAAAAGCTCCATTTTGATCAACCCTTATTGGAATAGTTAGCTGGTAGTGTTCAAGATAAGTCAGGAATTCCTCTTTGTAATCACAAGGCAGAGAATCCAGAAAAAAGCACATGGAAGAAAAGAAAATTTAACAGAACAGAGAAGTAGCAATATAAACAACTATGTCAAATATGTTAGAACTATGCATCATTAAATGTGAGATACAGACCAAAAATTTTATATTAAACAAAAATGAAAGAGTAAAAGTTTAAAAACTAAAGATTAAGTCCCAATAATTCCATTCTTCAAAACAATATTATTTTACAGTTATTTGTGAAGGACTAGTTTTCTTTTATAAATTCAAGTTTAAAAACATAGATTCTAGAAGCAAAATTCTATAAGAAGTATGAAAATTTTATGCAGAAATAAAAATACAATATATATATATATATATATATATATATATATATATATATATGTAAAAGAAGACTTTAGCTCACATAAGTTCTATTTTGGAAAGTTATCCAAAAAGAATATATATAGAATCTCCATAGCTATGTAGAAATAATTTTTTTTTTTTTTTTGTGGGTACCGGGGGTCGACCTCAAGGCCTGGCATGCCAGCAGGTGCCTGTGCCGCTGAGCGATATCACCGGCCCTTTTTTCGTATGTGGGTTCCGGGAGTCGAACTCAGGCCCTTGCGCTTGCCAGGCAGGCGCCTAGGCCGCTGAGCTATCTCACCGGCCAGAAATAATTTTTAAAAACCAAAATCATCAGTGGTAATGCTATATAGACAGTTTCAAGAGCAGTCTGACAGCTTATCAAAATTGTGAACAAGAAGTTACCATATGATGCAGTAATTCTACTCCTAATTATATATGCACCAGAAATGGAAATACATGTCAACATAAGAGACTGTATGTAGGGGCCAGTGAGATGGCTCAGCGGCGTAAGCGCCTGCCTGGCAAGCGCGAGGGCCCGAGTTCGACTCCCGGTACCCACATACGAAAAAAGGGCCGGTGATATCGCTCAGCGGCACGGGCGCCTGCTGGCGCCCGAGATCCTGAGGTCGACCCCCGGTACCCATAAAAAGAAAAAAAAAGAGACTGTATGTGACTGTCATACTAGTACTACTCACAATAACCAAAGAGGAAATAATCCAAATTTCTATCAGCTGATGAACAAATAAACAGAATGTGTGGAGCCACACAACGGAACAGCATTCTACAATAAAAAGGAAAACTGTACTGATACATGCTGTGACCTATTAATGAAACTTCACAGTAACTGCCTTCATAATCTAAACTCAGTTTCTAACATTATTAAAACCAATTAAAAGCTAATCTTTAGGGCCGGTGAGATGGCTCAGCGGCGTAAGCGCCTGCCTGGCAAGCGCGAGGGCCCGAGTTCGACTCCCGGAACCCACATACGAAAAAGGGGCCGGTGATATCGCTCAGCGGCACGGGCACCTGCTGGCATGCCAGGCCTTGAGGTCGTCCCCCCGGTACCCACAAAAAAAAAAAAAAAAGCTAATCTTTGAAAAGTCAATACAAACATTAAAAGGATGATCAAAACCAAAGGCAGCAGAAATAATAATTTTATTAAAAGGAGCCCATAACAAAAGACCTCATATTAAGTGATTCTACTGATATTAAATATCCAGAATAGGCAAATTCCACAAATTTCTATTCTGAAATTCAGAGATTTAGAGGTTGCCTAGGGCTAGGGCTGAAGGGTGGTTGGAAGAAATTTGAGATGGGCTGCTAATGGGTACAGACTTTCTTTCTGGAGTGATAAAAATGTTCTAAAATGTGTGTAGTGATGGCAACTCTGAACATACTAAAACACATCAAACTGTATACTTTAAATGGATGAATTGGTGTATATGGTATATATATTATATCTCAGTAAAACTGTTTAAAAATCAATAGAATACTAAAAATTTGGAGAACTATTAAACATGTTTTCCTTATTCAGATGGACTAAATATCACCCTTTTAGCCATACCTTCCTTCAGCTAGGTTTAAAACTAAGGGAACCCAAAAGTCTGCCCATTCTATTACTGTCTATACATTGGGTTTAACTCAGAAATATAAACTCCTATGAAACATAACCAAGTAGAAATAAGTTGAAACACAGTATTTTATTTCACTTTTTATAAATAAAGAGTCCATACTAAATGCCATGGTTTTGTTGATCTACTTTGAGAGCCACTCTTTACACATGGACTTCTAGAAATATACAAAATCTGTAACAGTCTTGAAAATCTGGCTCATTGGCACCAAAAATTTATTACTATGCATTCATGGAAAGAAAACCCAAAAGTATGCCTCCAATAATTTTATAAGCAATGAATTGGTCCACAAAAAACAAAATGATATTACTCCTGGGATTTCGTTTGTTAAGATCATTTCTATTATATAAAGTTCAATTTCATAGATTAAAATTAATAAGGATTAGAATTAGAAAAACTGAGTTTACAACTCTCACTTTTTTACTCAGATTTTAGTCCTTAGATTGGAATTCCTAAGTTTGGAAAAGTACTTTTTATGAAAAGCCCATAGTAAAAGGCCCATAACACTGTATCAGAATTTATCTGGTTTCTTCCATAGCAAAAACCTTTGGATTCATTTTGAAAATGACCTTTTTCATAAATTCTAGCAATGAATGAGTCTATTAAAATTGAGCATTCAGAAGAAGAAACTTGGGGTCTATCATTTTCCAAGAAAAATCAGTCAACTCTAAAACCCTCCAGACATTAAACAGATTCTTAGAGCCCTTAACATTTATTAAACCAGAACTTGAAATGGCACAGTAGGCCTCAGTTCCTAATACAACATATCCTAAAAGGAAGTATTCACCCAAACTAAACATTCAGAATCTTGTCTTATCTAACTATTAACAACATTTTTTGTGAAGTTTCAAAAGCAGGCCTCCTACCTTGAGAACTGTATGAAAGTCTGTGGTCACCATGAAATTCCGACGAAGCCATGATGAGGCTCAAAATCCAGGTCAACGTCTTCCACAAAATTTCCATAATTTAGAAAACTGGTTGATTTTTTGGAGGGCTACCTATGTGCTAGAGAGTTAATACCATACCAAAATCGAAGCATAACAGTTTTCTTTCTTTAAAATGTCTTGCAAATTAGATATTACATGTTCCACTGTTTAACATAAGGTACTTTTTTCCAATATCCCGTACTTTCTTCTATATGTGGATTCATTTTCTCAACTCAAAATGAAAAAAATAATGATGACAAAAATTTTCATAAGCAAAGTATTAGGCTGCTTAGTTACTAAAATATGGCCATTTTTTAACCTAGAAAAACAAACCAAAAAAATTTTTTTAAGTTAACTGAACAATATCCTGTATGGACAGATCAACTATTTATTACTCAATGCTTGCCAAAGGACATAACTACAAAATAACTTAATATAGTTAAATTAGACTATTGTTGTTCTTTATACTCTAAATAAATATTCACAAAAGTAAACACATAATTAGAGGCCTAAATGGTTAGCAGGATAATATCTCAGCTACGTAACAATAAAAGAAGGAATGTGAAGAAGAAGCCTAATTCTTTTTTAAAGAAAAAAACTTTTAACAGAGATGAGGAGAAGGGGAGGAAGAGACAGGAAAGAGAATGTAAAAAGAATTAAGATGCATACATATACATGTAGCAATTTCCCATGATGAATGCAACCATATACTACAAATATTTACTAATAAAATAAAAATTAAAAAAATAAAAACTTTGAAAATAACAATGGAAGAATATAGTGAACTAACCTCCTTTTAATAAAATAAAAAATAAACCAGCTTCATAATCTAAATTCATTATTTGTATAACACATTCCTTAATGTGCTCTTTAAGGCTATTCACATCCAGAGATTCCTGTGCTGCTTTATGAAGCACCTATCATTTTTCTGACAAAGTAGATCTACATACAGAGTGGCATTTATCAGCTATCTGTGAAAATGCCAATGGTATCAAAACTAAACTTCTAAAAAGTTGAACCATATTTACTTTAACACTTAACTCTTATAAGGCAACTCAAATAAGGAGGTAATATCAACTCTCTAAAAATTTTTAACCTGCATTCAGGTATCACAACAGATTGGAAGTTCTATCTCATACACTATTTTCCACCAAAAACCTCACTCAGAACCCATGTATTTATTTTTGTTAAAATACTAGCATACTTAATTACCTGATTTTCCATCATACAGCATATTAGAAGGAAAACAACAACAACAAAACTTACTAATAGCAAAACAGAGATTCAAAAAAAAGACCCAAAACTAAAGAGTAGTTTTAGAACTCCAAAGTATTAAACTTTGGGGTAGAGGCAAACCATTCTTACATAGTTTAAGCTTTCCTATTGTGTGTATAAGTGTGTCATAGCCCAATATCTAATTTTTATAATACTGTGTATGAATTTAGGGGAAAAGTCAAATTACTTTTAATAAGATGAATTACTATTAATAACACAGGTAAGTACACAAAAGATATTAGAAGGATTTTCATTTCAAGTCCTTAATATATGGGATTATCATTTAGTAACTGTTTACTACAAATTTTTTGCTTAAACACAGATGAGTAAATGAATGAATAACTGAGTACTGGTTGGTATATAAGAGACTATTTATAATTACTTCATTTCCTATGGTGCCTGAAATATTGGTTATTACAAAATATAAAACAACCACAACCATTTAAAATTCCTTACATCTGTCATTACAAGTTATTAAACTGCTAAATCTTGGAAAAATTAACTTATTTAACAAAAAATATTGCCTTACAATGTTTAAAAGATGATGATAAAACAACATCACAATACAGAAGGGATTAAAGAATACAGAAAAGATAAGACACAATCCTTGCCCTTGAGGAACTCATATCTAAATAAGATAAAAATTCAAAGCAGACTGGTATATATATATAATAAAGTTATACAAGAGATTGGATGAGAGGATGGATTCTAGTTCAAAGAAGTATAAATCAAAGAACTGGTGAAAATACAGTATTTGAGGTAGGTCTTGGAAAGGAATGAAATTACACAAATCAAATTGCTAAAGGTAATCATTATAAATAGAAGAAATACATTCCAGAAAGTCTAGATGGCAAGGGAAAAATGGAAAATAGTGTCAGCAATAATAGAAATAGTACCTAAGACTAACAGGTAGTAAGTGGCAAAATAGTTTAAGAATAGTCATCAAAAATAAAGGATTTAAAACGTGTTATTTCCTTTAATCTTCATTCACAACAGTTTTGTGACGTAGATACTAGTGCCCCTGTGGCAGGGCAGAATGATGGCTTCCATGGGCCTAGCCTTGATATCCATACCCTTTTGTAAGGTCCTCTCCTTTGAGTAATTTAATCCTCACCAAAAGAATACATCATCATTCGGAGATGTCACTTCTATAATTAGATTACAAAAAATTCTGACTTCCATCTTGCTAGCAGACTCTCTGGTTGGCTTAGATGAAGCAAACTGCTAATGGTGGCCCACAAAGAGGGAAGTGAAGCAGCCTCCACCTATCACTGTCAAGGAACTGAGACCCACAGTCCAATCACATGCAAGAAGCTCATGAGTTCCCCAGTCAAGTCGGCTATGGAGACGCCAACCCTTGCCAACACTTTGACTCACAACTTCATCAAAGACCCTGAGGCAGAGGACACAGCTAAGCTGTGCCTGAACTCCTGGCACACAGGAACTGTGAAATAATGAATATAGGCTGTTTTAAATCCCTTAGTTTGTGGCAATTTGTTATATGCAGCAACTGAAAACTAACAGCCACCAATTTATGGTATATAGATAAAGAAGTGTCAACAGGAGAGTACAGATTTTCCCACAAGGCTATCTGCCTCTAAAGTCTAAATTTTCTGTATAATATCACACTTCCAGCCCAGCGTGGTGGCACATGCCTGTAGTCCCAGCACTCGGGAGGCTGAGGCAGGAGGATCACTGTGAATTTGAGGCCAGCCTAGACTACATAAGCGACTTTAAGGCCAGCTTGTACTACATAACGAGACCCTGTCTCAGAAAACAAAAAAAGAAAGTAAGAAAACAGTTGAGGATGTATGTCAGTGTGAAGGCCATGGGTTTAATTCCCAGTTCTGCCAAAAAACAAAAAACTCAAAACCTCAAAACAATAACAACAATAATATCACACTTCCAGTTTGAGGTACTATAACTTAAACATTCAATAGTACTATAACTTAATGTCATCTAAGCTATTCATAAGTAGTATCGATAGTCATAGGAATAGTTTTAGCATCTTTACCTACAGCAGTTGTTTCACCTCAAAATTACTTCTACAAGGATTCAGACAAGGCAGCAGACACTATATATCTCTTCTCAGATAAAAATCTATAAAGAGATTAAGTCACCCTATTATTCGATAACAGTAATAAAAAGAATCAAGTTATTTCGGTTTCCAACTCACTTACATACAGTCTGTATATCCCAAATCTAATCATAAGATATTAAAGTATAATTGTTGCTTCATGAACAACATTCATTTCTAGTGTTTAATTTTTTAAAAATTACTAGAATGTTTTAAATAATGTCTGACTTTAAATGGGACCTTCATATACTTTAAGTTGAAATCTTCCTTTAAAGAGGAATATATCATTTAACATAGATTAGTTAATTTTTTTGTGCTGAATCATTCATCCTTTTTCTTCTGTTTTCCTGGGCATTGAAATGAATGACAAACTTACAATATAATTCGCTGGGTTTAAAGAAACAACTATTTTTCACCTTCAATGTCCTATTTTTTGTAACCTTCACTGTTACCCTTATTAACACTGTCCTGTAAATGCCCAAATCAACTAAGCCAATAGTATTAGCAGAAAAAGGAAATACGTAACTATTTGGCCAGAAGTAGACTAACATGATTTAAGGGTTTGCAGTAAAAAGGGCATTGGTGCATAGTAGAAAGAACGGAAGCTCTGAAATTAAACAGAGTTTGACTCTTGGTTCTATCACCAGCTACAGAATCCAGCACATGGGTACTCAATAATTTGGGGTTTTCTTTTCTCCTTCCTGTCCATCTCCCTCATTCCTCCCCTTTCTTTCAAGTCTCCGGTGCTCAGGGAATGAACTTAACACTATATATTAGTGGTTAGTTGGATAGAGCTCAACTAAAATCGTTAAGTACCATATCTAACCACTCAGTCATCCACACAATAAAAGTGAACAGGTTAATCTACTTTCTGACACTGCTGGAGAGGCTAATCTAGACATTAGAAACAAATATATAGTTCCAATGTTAAGATGAACACTAAAATACTGGACAACTGTCCAGTATTAACCCTTTAAGTTGTAGAGTAAAAGTATTATTAGGTTGTGTAAAGCACAAAGGCTTTGAACACTTTGAGTCCTTCCACTCCAAGATACTGAACCTCCACAGATGTTTTCTCATCTATAAAATCACGATACTGACATCTACCTTACAAAGACTTATTGAGATAATAAATTAGATTACTCTTGATAAAATGTGTGTACATACTTCCCTTTAATGGCTAAATTAATGTTAGCCTCCTCCTCTCATTATATAATATCACTTTTTGAAACCCTTCCTTGAAAAATAGTTTCAAGTTCCCCCTTCCCTCAAAAAATGTGGGATAGGGCCAGTGATATAGCTCAGCAGCATAAGCGCCTGCCCAGCAAGTGCAAGGTCCTGAGTTCAACTCCCGGTACCTGCATATTAAAAAAAAAAAAAAGTGGGATAGTTGGATATAATGATAGGGTCAAGAAACTAGGTTGTATTGTCTTTTAAAGCAAATAGTAAAGAACTTAGATCATGCACTGATAACTATTTTAATTTTGGAAACAGAATCAAAACTTCCATTTGACTTTGATTTCACATATGCCTTTTTTCATAATATAAATGCTACAACCAGTAAAGTTAAAAAAAAAAATCATTTACCTGCTTCCATGGACCAAGGTACAATAGCTAAGTGGAAATAAGATCAGACACTTGCACTACAGTGATTCCCTCAGTAGTCTGCCTTACGTGAAGGCTATCTATCACTTGACATTTTCCTCTATCATCTTTACTTCCCACTCAAGAGGTCTGGTAGTTGCCAAGGTAATAATTTCCTCTCATGAACCATTATTATAGAGTTGGAGGACTTGTATAACATCCTTCTCAACTTCTTTGATCCATCTTAACACTATATTTTATTTAAAAGCTATTTATTTTATTTTAAAGCTGATTCATTTATTTTAAAGCTGATTTGGTTTCCATAGAAGAAGTAACAATACCATGCACCCTTCAGATATTTAATTTTTATAGTGAAAATTAACTTACTTCATTCTCCATTTATTCTCTCAACAAATACTTATCACCTATCATATGCTAAGGACATTACTCAGTTCTAAGTATAAAGGTTTTCAGAACTCTCATAAACTTCATGAGATCACTCTACAAGGAAAGAGATAATTAAACACATAAATCACTCAAAACTTATCTATTAAGAAAAGTATATGACCCAAAAGCAAAAATACAAATAAAAATTTACCAATATCAAGACCTAAACTCCATATAGTCACAAACATTTCTTCTAAATAACAAGGTAAATATGTCATCTTCATGATTTTTTTCTTCCTGAAAAACAGAAAGCCTTTTTTTTCTCTTGAGATTAGCTCAAAATGCTGGTAATCAACCTTGTCCTTTAATAGAAAAGAGCTATCCACATTTTCCCTTTTTTTTCTCACCCTCCCCATTGCAAATATGCTATTAGCTCTCCTTAATGTGTTAATTCTTCGTTCTGTCACTAACATCACAAACAGCAAGATTTGGCTTAGAGGCCACTAGTAGTTACCTAGTGGTTGCTAAGGAAATGAAGAGGAAGTGATAAGAATAGACAACAGTAAGAATTAATCTTACAGGTATTAGACCAGCCATGAGAAGTATTTACCATATTTCAGGTCTTGAGATTAGAAGATTTTCCTCTTGGGAATCACAAAAATATTAACATCACTACACATATATCATGTGCTACCATTTGTGACGAATGAATTTGTTTTGTTTGGTATTAACTTATTTGCTTCTATATGCCATTCTTCAAAAATCCAAAACACTAATGACCACATTTAAGCACTAAATTAATATAAACCAAACTGCAGCTACCAGTTTGGTGAAACACAGAAAAACAATTATCTCCAAAATTAATTTTCTTAATCCTTTACACCAGTTTTAAGTTACATTTCTTTTTCTCTCATGAATTATAAGGATTGTCATTTCCACATCTATAAGTTTCAGTCTTAATCTACATAAGCTAAAAAAAAATAGAAAGAAATTAGTGAAAAAAATCTGAACATAAAATACGCTGAAAATTACATTCAGTGCCTTTTTTAAAGTTCCAGGCAATGATTCAGTTTCCCTTTTCCTCCCCCTGCTCTGCACACCCTCACCCCCACCCTCTTCATCCAGACAGAGGGTAACAGTCTGAGCTGCCCTGGTTGAGTTGATCCTAAAGTTAACATTCAGCAGCCCATTTCCAGACAGCAGCGCTAAATCTATTTGGATAAAACGCGTGTGACCCAGACAGTTGGCATTTGGCCCAAACGCGTTGCACCGGCAGCTCAAATAAAAACAAGAGTAAGAAACTCACTCTCTTGTTCCCTCTCAGTGCGCTTTCTCACTCTTGCTCTCTTTGCCTCTAGTACAACAGGGGAAGAAATTATCAAGGACAGAAATTGTAACACACATTATCAGTATTTCCAATATTCCCTCCAGCACTCTTGCTTTCCCTCCCCAATCCCTGAACTTTGGTCCCATACACATATACACAGACATACCCTGATAAACAAGGCTCCGGAGGGTTATGAGTCTAGCACGTCCCAAGTGGCCAAAAGTAAATCAAAAACACACGTTTCCATCTCTTTGATTAGCCTATTAAGAGCTTAACATACCCTAACATCAGGGCTACATCTAGCACATTAGTGCTATCCTCTGAGCCCAGCATAAAATATGCACTTGTCTGAATACTTAAGACATTGACATGAAACTATAAAATGAGGAGACCTCTCTTTAAGAAAACTGGAAATCAATTTAAAATATACATATCATTATTACTTTCTCCATTACTATTTGGAGATTAGTTAAAAGTCCATAATTATCATAATCAAGTCCACCTCATAAAATATGTATATTCACATAATTAAACATACTTTTGCATCTTAAAATATTTGCAAGTCCCAGAGTTTACAAACCCCGACTAGTTAGAGTTAAAAAGATTTCTATCTGTAAAATGAGTTCAGTCAAGCTCACTCCTTGCCATAAAACACACACATACACAGAGAGAGAGAGACAGACAGACTGAGAGAGAGAGGGAGAGAGGGAGAGAAAGTTTTCTAAGCGTTATTCGGAAGACAAGCAAAGCACAAGTTTTTTCAAAAAAAAAAAAAAAGCTTTCATTGAATATTGTGAAGTCTTCCTTACCGTTTTCATCTTCAATTTCTGATAAAAAGTAAGTTTCAAACAATAGAGATTGCACTGGACGGCTCACGTACTCCCTTCTCTTCTCTAACTTTTTATTATTATTTTTATTATTTTTTGACCCCTTAGCAAAGCCACACCAGCCAGTTATTCTGCAGCCAGAATAAAACCCTATAGTCTGGCTAACCCGGGCTTTAGGAAACGATCTTTCTGATTTGGCAGAGAAAGAGATGCCTTCAATACATCCAGGCTACCAACCTGAGATGTGCCCTTGCAAACACCCTTTCTCTCCCCCCACCCCAAAAAAAGGAAAGAAAAAAAGAAAGAAAGAAAGGGGAAAAAGACTTATTGGGGGTGGAAGTGGTGCCCTCTCTTCCTGGACAGCTTAGTGCCTTTGCTATGCAAATAACATGTGCAGAGCATCAAAAGGTATCAGGAGAAAAGAAGACAAGAGGAGCAGGAAGGGCAGCAAAGTTTTGTTGAAGTAGCCCTAGATCTCACTACCGGCCCCCAGCCAACTTGAATTGCAGAAGAAAATTTGGCAGCTTTTCCTCAGAGGCAGAGCACACTGACGTCAGTCTGCAGATGTGCCTGGGCTGCGTCGGGTGCGCATGTGTCCTGGGTCGTCACGTGGAGGGGGAGGGGAGGTAGAGGTACAATCGGGGTAACCAACTACCAGCCATTCAGAAGGGCTTAGACAATGTCAACTTTTCCACCCTGTGAATGAGAGAAATTCTGGCCCCTCTAACCTCTCTCCCCTAAACTACTCCGCCTCTTTTCTTCCTGCTCCTCCTTCTCTAACCTCTTTTAGAAATTCTAGCCTGGTTTGTTATTAGTGTTTCTTGGAAAAAGGAAAGGCGGAGGGAGAGGATAAGCGATTTTGGATGGACTAATGTCACTGTTAATATCTTCAGTGCCATCCTTTGTGTATTTTTGAAGTCCATACAATAAATAAATTAAAAGTTGCACGAAAACACTGTGTGTGGGTAAACGTACAGCAAACTTTAGATCGGTAGAGCAGGCAGATTTCAAGACTTGGTAGCTACATGTGTACAAAATGCCTCTGTGTCTTATAAAGACGTCAACAAGTAAGGTTACCACCAAAAAGGAAAGTAAACTCAGATCTGCACATTTTCCGTCTGATTATCAACTTCAGGTTATGTGGGGCTTCAAAGGGGAGGGCGAGGAGGAGGGAGCGGGGAAGAAAGAAGTTTGCATTATTTCCAGATGAGGGTGAGACGGGACGGTGCTTTAAAGTGCAACCGGAGAAAACTACAAGTGTATTTTTTAAGTTAGTGCATTGAATGAAACTTCACTGCCTGCCCAAATGAAAATATATCCACAAACAGACACACACACACACACAACACACACCCTAAGAAAGGTAGGGGGTAAAAACAGGAACCCTGCTATGATCTCAAGATAAACAAACAAAACCTCAAAACTGGTTCTTCAACCTTTCCAATCTCCCCCTCCCCCATCTACCCTCAAACACACCAGCTGCCAGTCCAGCCTTTAAGGATAAAATACCACTGCACTGTAGCACTTTCACTTTCATTTGCTGGGAGAAAGCCACTGGCATTAAACCGTGAAGAAAATGCCCAATATGTTTTCCATGTCCTAAGCAAGCAAACAAAGTCTGGCACACAAATAGGAAACAGGAAAAATGTGAAAATAGCTCAGGACAAACGTTGCCTTTCAGCGGTGTAATCTGCTGCATCATTTATCCGTCTCTGCCTTAGCGTGTAGGCTAGGGAGCTGTTTAAGGAGTTTCCGAGGTTGGGGGGAGGGGGAAGTTGACGCTTTGAAATTCCAGTCCTAAGTTAATGCCAGGTCAGTTTCCGATGGACAGAATCAAAATGGAGAATTGGACCGGAGGGAAGGGGATAGGGAGTAGGACCTTTCTAAATACCAGCTCTTAAATTTCTAGCTTCTGCTAACATTATTGCCCATTTGATTTTTTCCCCCTTCCTACGCCGGAGGTAGTAGGTGTAATTCTTCTGGTGAATCCATGAATAGTTGGCAAAAAGAAGGCATGAATCAGACCGAGAACGTCCAAGAATAGTTATTTCACTGTTTCTTCGAGGACTGAAAGGGCAAAGCATCTGTCCACAGAATTAATAGTCCTCATCTTGACCCTGATCAGTATTATCCGGCTAAATGCCATTTAAAGTGTAGTAATATGTTCTGTGGTTGGCATCAACAGTATTAAATAAAGATGATTCTTCGCGCGCGCGCGTGTGTGTGTAAAATACATGAGATGGCTAACTCCGATAGCAATAATTGTAAACACCAAAAATAAGAGTGGGCACAGAGCCGTTTTTGCATAAAATCACCTCTAAATAGACACAAACCTTAACCTTCCTTAATTTGTGCAAAGAGCACAGAAAAACAAAGATCAGGTGTCAGCTATAATCATCTACCTAAATTAGCTACCTGATAATTTTTTACTCTCAATTAAGATACACTGCCCTAGGAAGCATCTGCATTGTAAAAGAGCTTTTTCGGTGAGAAGTGGACTTTGGCTAATTACATATTCAAAGAGTGCCATCCTGTGTCTAAACAGAGTAAGGAAAAATTTACAACAGATTCCTTGTCTCCTCCAATTGAGTTAAGAATACTAAGGGTGAAAAATTACTAATGTGAGAAATGGTGAAGTGCAGTTTAACATTATGTATGTGTAAGGGTGTGTGAACATTTTAATTGTAGTACAGAAAATTTCAAATATATATAAAAGTAGCAAAGTAGTAAAATAAACCCCAGTGTATCCATCATCCAGTCATAACAAGTGTCAAAGCATGACAAACTATGTCTACTCCACCCCATTGTTTATTGCATCCCACTGTATTATTCTGAAACCAATACCAGGTATCATTCCACTGCATCGATCAAGTATTTCCCTGAATTTCTAAAATATAAGGAGTAAAAAAAAAAAAAAAAAAATCCCACTGCCACAGCATTATTACTCTTTGTTTAAAACAATTCCACATAATCTAATATCAATACTCAGATTTCCCAACACAAAGTCTATTCTCATTTTATTAGAATCAAGATCCATATACTACATTGTATATTTTTAAGTAAACTTTTTATTAAAGTAGAACAGTCATACAGAAAAGTGGATAGGGCCGGTGAGATGGCTCAGCGGCATAAGCGCCTGCCTTGCAAGCGCGAGGGCCCGAGTTCGACTCCCAGATCCCACATACAAAAAAGGGGCCAGTGATATCGCTCAGCGGCACAGGTGCCTGTTGGCGCGCGAGGTCCTGAGGTCGACCCCCCTGGTACCCACAAAAAAAAAAAAGAAAAGTGGATAAATAAGTACATAGATTAATGATAAGTATTCAGTTTAATGACGTTTCACAAAGTGAACCTGCCAATGTAACCCCTACCCTCTTTAGTTTCTCTTAAATTTTCATTTTATATTTATTTATTTACTTTGACTAAAAAAATTGTATATATTTATGGTGTACAACATGACATTTTGATATATGTATATATGGTGGGTGGCTAAATCCAAAGGACAAGGGGAGAGAAACTAACATACACAATACATCACAACTTACTTCTCGGTGTGTTGAGAACACTAAAAGTCTATTCACTTAGCAATTTTCAAGTATCCAATATATTGTTATTAATTACAAAAGGGACCATGATGTACAACAGATCTCTTGAACTTATTTCTTTCAACTGAAAGTTCATACCCTTTTACCAACATTGCCTCCAAAAACCCCACACACCTCAAATATTTCTTAATCTATTGGTTTCTCTCATGCTTTCATTTTCATCCTATATACTGTTTTGTTTTGTTTTGCTTTGTTTTGTTTCAAACAGGGTCTTACTATGTAGTTCAGGCTGGCCTTGAACTCACTACATAGCCCAGGTTGGCTTTGAACTTGTGGCAATCATCCTGCCTCAGCCTCCAGAGTACTGGGATTGCAGGCATGTACCACCACCCCTGTTTTTTTTGTTTTGTTTTTGGTACCGAGGATCGAACTCACGACCTCACACTTGCCAGGGAGGTGCTATGCCACTGAACTATATCCCCAGCCCCACCCCTGGTTTTCTAACACTATGTTACTATATTATTTTTCTCATCTTACTATATCTAGCACTTCTATTAGCATGGAAATATTTTAGTAGTATAATCACATATTATTTAATTAAAATATATGAAACAATTTTAAATTAAACTCTGAATGAATTTTAGTTTCAGTACAAATTTTTTAAAATTTCTAGAGTGACTAATCTCTCTTTCAAAATTTTCCCTCTACCCAGGTACAGAGGTGCTCACCTGTAATCCCAGCTACTCTGGAAAATGAGCCAAGAGAATTAAGTTTGAGACCACCCTAAGCAATTTAACAAGACCCTGTCTCAATATATAAAAATTTTTAAATGGGCCAGTGAGATAGCTCAGCGGCATAAGCGCCTGCCTGGCAAGCGTGAGGTCTTGAGTTCAACTCCCGGAACCCACATACGAAAAAAGGGCCAGTGATATCGCTCAGTGGCACAGGCGCCTGCTGGCGCACGAGGTCCTGAGGTCAACCCCCAGTACCCACAGGAAAAAAAAAAAAAAAAAAAAAATTAAAGAAGGATGTAGCACAGTGGTAGAGCACTTACCTAGCATGCATGAGAACCTGAGTTCAACCTCTAGTACTGACAAAAGGTGGGGAGGGCCTTTTCCCTCCAACCTCCCCTCTTTTATCTTTTATCCATTTAACTAGAAGATGAACATTACAAGCAGACTGGAGTGCATGGCAAACCTGTGGTTATGTTAAAAAAAAAAAAAAGAGAAACCTAGCAATCTCAAGTGACCAGAGCTCTATCAGGAAACTA
Organism: Erethizon dorsatum; assembly: GCA_028451465.1. Taxonomy (NCBI): domain Eukaryota; kingdom Metazoa; phylum Chordata; class Mammalia; order Rodentia; family Erethizontidae; genus Erethizon; species Erethizon dorsatum. Next base: position 105,199,275 of record CM051833.1, read on the forward strand.
AAGATGGAATAAATAGAAATTGGGGAGAGGAAGAAATATATATATATATTATATATGTGTGTGTGTATTTAAAATTATAAAACAGAAGTAAGGCAGAGGACATTTTAGAGGTAAGAACAGAAAACCTTTGATTTTTTAAATACTTTTACAGATAAGTTAAATTTAAAATTTTAAATTATACACCAAGGCAGTTCCTAAGATTAGATTGCTTGTATTTTCCAAACTAAATGAGATGAAGAATTCTGATGTTATGCTTGCTTGAATTTATTATACTGAAAGAGGTAACTGTGTCTAAAGATGATGAGTCATTAATACTACCTCTGAGACATTAAAACCAGTTCAGGGCCGGTGAGACAGCTCAGTGGCATAAGCGCCTGCCTGGCAAGCGCGAGGTCCTGAGTTCGACTCCCGGTACCCACATAGGAAAAAAGGGCCGGTGATATCGCTCAACGGCACAGGCGCCTGCTGGCGTGCGAGGTCCTGAGGTCGACCCCCGGTACCCACAAAAAAAATAAAAAATAAAAAATAAAACCAGTTCAACACATTAAAAGCAAAATCTATACATTTTTATTCACTGCAACACATTCTTTCAACTAGCTTTCAATTTGATATAATGAAAATAAGTATTTTCTAATCTTTTAAAGGCTATTGTAGGATTTCTTGAACAAGTGCAAAGTCTCAAAACATAAATGAATAGTTTTTTTTTACTTTTTTAAATGAAATTTAAGAAACCATTAAAACATGAAAATATAAGCCAAAGATTAGAAAATGAATTTGCAACACATATAATTGAAACAGAATAAACATCTGTAATACTTAAAAGAATTCTCACAAATCTATGAGAAAGGCCAAAAAATTAGTAAATGGCACAGACAAGTCAAGAAAAAACAAGATAATGCCCAATAAATCAATAATGATGTATTTGATCTCATTAGCAATCATAGAAATGTAAATGTCCATTGTTCATCAGAGGCAAAAATGTTAAAATTTCATAAGGTCAAGTATGGGTGACTCGAGGCCAGCCTGGGCTACATAGTGAGTTCAAGGCCAGCCTGGACTACACAGTGAGATCCTGTCTCAAAAAAAAAAAGTATGGAGGACTTTTGAAAAAGCAGACATCTTACAAAATCTGGTGGGGGACAGGGGGAGGACAGGTACAGGAGGTGTGGTTGGCAGAGGATTAAACCAACGACTTGACTTTCTACATGCTAAGTAGGGCCTTTACCATTGATCTACACACCCAACCCTCATATACTTTTGATAAAAGCATAAATTAAGTGCAAACACCAGAAAGAAGAACTTGGAATATCTAATGAAGATGATGTGCATAGACTTTTACACAGCAAGTCCACTTTTACATATATACTCTTAGGAAATTCTCAAATGAGAAATTCCTATTAATAATTATGTCAGTATTATTTATAGCAGGGAAGTAATTAAAAAGCAACCTAAATGATTATCAATAGAGAAGTAAACAAATTGTAATCTACTCCTAGATGGAATATTATAGATGGTTAAATACATGGATTAAATCATATGTGTTAACATGAATAAACTACATAACGCTAAATTATAACATAGCAACAGGGTATATTATAAAACAAACAAGAATTAGATATATATGATATGAAAAACACTTATATATATTGTTTGTTTGGAGACAGGGTTTTGCTATGTAATGCAGCCTCGCTTTGAACTCACTTATGTAGCCCAGGCTGGCCCTAAACTCATGGCGATCTTCCTGCCTCAGACTCCCAAGTGCTGGGATTACAGGTGTGAGCCACCATGCCTGGCTATATATATTTATTTTTTTACTGGCATACCAAACATATGTCTCAAACTTTAAAAAAAAATGCACAGGAAGAAATATAGACTATCTTGATGATCTTAGATATCTGAAGGGGAAAAAAAGCGCACTAGGATTATTCAAGAGCACAAACTGGATAGCGACTAAATATATAAAATTTGTTTGAAACACAAGACAGTCTGAACTAATATTGTAAATGGTAAGATCTGCTAACTCAGGATGTTGGGTGTACATGAATATATATTAGATTATTCTCCATATGAATGAAATAATTTACAGTTTATAAAGGCAGCTGGGAAAGAGCACTATTATTTGTTATTACAACTTATCTCTCAACTTCAGAACTTTATACTTTGTGTGTGTAATTAGAATGATAAATTATGGATGAGCAAGAGTAATTGAAATTCACATGTTAGAGTAAGCTTATGATTTTAGCCTTTCTATCCAAATTTTTTATCACTGATAGTTGTTTAAAAAGTTTCAATTTAAACTCTTTCCTTGATTATTTTCTTTATTAGGGTATGAGATCAACAAGAGAAATAATAACAAAAAACTTGAAAAACAAGAGATGAGTGTAAAAAGAATCAAGATACATTATATACATGTACCAACTCCTCACAAAGAATGTAATCATTATATACTAACAAAAATAAAACATAAAAAAGAAAAGAGTGGGCATAGTCAATGGTTTATACCTATACTGTACAAAAATAATAATACTCGAAAAGAAAGAAGAGAAAATAAAGTCAAAGCATATCACTGAGTTAACACCAAAGACCTGAATATGCTAATAACAATGGCCTACTGTGTAACACTGGGGCTGTAAGTTGTATAAAAATATAAAGCAAGGTCCCTTTTCCAAATAAAGAGACAAATTGGAAAACAAACTTAAAGCCTGATACTGGCAAAAACAATGCAGCAAATCAATATTATACACCATGACCAATTAGGATCATCCCAGAAATGCAAGGATGGTTCAACATACCCAAATTAATACATGTAATACACCATATTAACAGAGCCAAGGACAAAAAAATATGATCATCTCAACAGATGCACAAAAGGCTTTTGACAAAGTCCAACACCCATTCATGATAAAAAAAAAAAAAAACTACAGAAAATTGGAATAGATGGTCTTTATCTCAATCTCATAAAAGCCATCTCTGACAAACCAACAAGCAATATCATTCTAAATGGACAAAAACTGAAAGCTTTCACTCTAAAATCAGAAACAAGACAAGGATGTTCATTGTCACCACTCTTATTCAATATAGTTCTGCAAACTTTAGCCAGAACAATTAGATGAGAGAAGGAAATAAGGCGAATAATGATATAAGGAAGTTAAATTATCATTATTCACAGATGAAATGATACTCTACATAGAAGACCTCAAAAACTCCACCAAAAGACTTCTAGATTTAATAACCAAATTCAGTAGCATAGATGGATACAGAGTCAAAAATCAATAGCACTTCTGTACATGAATAACAAACTCACTGAGAGAGAAATTAGGGAAACAATACCTTTCACAATAGCATCCAAAAAATAAAATACTTAGGAACTGATCTAATGAAGGAAGTACTAGACTTCCTAGTACTACAGAAAACTACAGTGCTCTGAAAAGGAGACAGAAGAGGATATCAGAAAATGGAAAGATATCCCTTGTTCTTGGAAAGAAAGAACCAATATAGTGAAAACGGCCATACTTCCAAAATTGTTATACAGATCTAATGCATTCCAATCAAAATTCCAAAAGCATATCTCACAGAATTAGAGAAAACAATCCTAAAATGCATTTGGAACCAGAAGAGACCTAGAATAACAAAGGCAATTCTGGGCAACAAAGGCAAGGCAGGGGGCATCACAATCCCAGACTTTAAATTATACTACAAAGCAGCTGTGGGAAAAAAAAACCCACCTGCATGCTAATGGCAAAAAAACAGACCCGAGGATCAATGGAACAGATTAGAAGATGCAGAAACAACTCCAGACATACTTAACCACCTTATCTTTGACAAAGGGGCCAAACATATTGACTGGAAGAAATTAATTTATGGTGAAATTAATAAATGGTGCCGGAAAAACTGGCTTTCTACACACTGAAGACTAAAACTAGACCCATGTCTATCACCATGCACTAAAGTAAAATCAAAATGGATCAAAGATCTAAACATTAAACCAGAAACATTAAATCTGCTGGAAGAGAGAATAGGTAGAACTCTTGAAGACATAGGTGTAGCCAAAAGCTTTCTGAACAAAATGCCAGTCACACGGGAAATCTTACAAAGAATCAACAACTGGAATCTCATTTTATTAAAAAGCTTTTGTACAGCAAAAGGAATCATCAACACAGTGAGGAGGCAACGTACAGAGTGGGCAAAAATTTTTGCCAGCTGTTACTCAGACAAAGGACTAATACTGAGACTATATAAAGAATTGAAAAAAAATCAGACCCCCAAATTTAAAGACCTAATCCAAAACTCAGCATCTGAGATGAGTACACACTTCTCAGATGAAGAAGTAGGAATGGCAAATAAATATACGAAAAAATGTTCAACATTACTGGTCATTTGAGAGATGCAAATTAAAGCAGTGCTGAGATTCTATGTCACCCCAGAAAACATGGCTATTACCAAGAAATCAAACAATAACAAATGTTGGCAGGTCTTTGGGGAAAAAGGAACCCTTCTCCACTGTTGGTGGGAGTGTAGACTGGTGCAATCACTGTGGAAATCAGTGTGGAGATTTCTCTAAAAACTAGGACTAGATATCTCATTTGATCCAGCTATTCCTTTTCTTAGTATCTTTCCAAAAGAATTAAAAGCATCATACCACGGTGATATCTGCACACCCACATCTATAGTGGCACAGTTTGTAATAGCTATATATATATATTTTTTGTGGGTACCACGGGGTCGACCTCAGGACCTCGCGCGCCAGGAGGCGCCTGTGCCGCTGAGCGATATCACCAGCCCCTTTTTCGTATGTGGGTTCCGGGAGTCAAACTCAGGCCCTTGCGCTTGCCAGGCAGGCACTTAAGCCGCTGAGCCATCTCACCGGCCCTGTAATAGCTATATTTTGGAAACAACCCAAATGCCCATCAACCAATGAATGGATAAAAAAAAAAGATTTGGTGTTTTAATATAATGGAGTACTACTCAGCTATAAAGAAGGATAAACTTGAGACATTTATAGCTAAATGGACGTTGAGACCATACTCTCATACTCTTAAGTGAAATAAAGTAGACACACATGTTGAAATATCGCATTGTCTCTCTGGTGTGAGAAACTGAAAGTGTAAGAACCAAAATGTATAATAGAAATTGTGAAAGAAATCAAACAATAACAAATTGTTATTGTCTGTGGCAATTATCCTAACAAATAAGAAGAAATTGTTCAGAAGGAAAGGGGAACCAGGGAGGGGGAGGAGGCAAGGAATAGAAAAGAAAAAAATGAGAAAAGGAGGATAAAATGGAAACAAAGCTTTGGAAATAAGGAGGGGAAAAGAGGTTGAAAGGAGTGGAGGGGAACAGGGGAAAAAAGAGGAATCAAGATATATCTTGTACAGGCACAAATTCCCCATGATGAATGCGATCATTATGTACATCTAAATTGTACCAGTACTTAATAAAAGAAACTAAGATAATTCAAATTTTTGCTAAAAATAAACTTTCTTCTCCTCCTTTAAAAAGAAAGAAAGAAATTTATCAGTGAAAGAACAAAACAAAATACTAGTCTCTTTGACAGCTTCGTATAATTATATAAATACATATTTATAGATACCTAAAAATCTTTACTAGAAAAGAATTGAACATTTTCTTTCCAGATAAATAACAATGTGAAAAAACATTTTTGTGAATTATAAAGTGATTTATAAATGTTACTATGGAGACATATCAAATTTTTTAAAAGTGTTATTCAAATTAGGTAAGACTATCAGAGTAAGGAATCCATATCACTTTTCCTCATATTAGGTTAAAACGTGATCAAAGGTCTAAATATTAAAACAGAGACACAAAATCTGGAAGAAAGAATAGGTAGGACTCTTGAAGACACAGGTGTAGGCAAAGACTTTGTGAACAAAACTCTGACTGCATAGGAAATATTACAAAGAATCCACAACTTGGATCTCATCTTATTAAAAAGCTTTTGCACAGCAAAAGAAACCATCAACAGAGTGAAGAGACAACCCACAGAGTGGGAAAAAATTTTTGCCAGCTGTTCCTCATACAAGGGACTAATATCTAAACAATATAAAGAAGTCAAAATAATCAGACCCACCCCAAATTTAAAGACCCAGTCAAAAAATGGGCATCTAGGGCCGGTGATATAGCTCAGCGGCATAAGCACCTGCCTGGCAAGTGTGAGGTCCTGAGTTAGACTCCCGGTACCTGCATTAAAAAAAAAAAAAAAAATGGGCATCTGAAATGAATAGGCACTTCTTAGATGAAGAAGTACAAATGGCAAATAAATATATGAAAAAAATGCTCAACATCACTGGTTATTCAAGAGATGCAAATTAAAACAACACTGAGATTCCATCTCACTCCAGAAAGAATGGCTATCATCAAGAAATCAAAAACAAATGCTGGAGGGGCTTTGAGAGAAAAAGAAACAATTCTCCACTGTAGGTGGGAGTGTAGACTAGTGTATCCATGGTGGAAACCAGTGTGGAGATTTCTCAAAAAACTAAAACTACAGGTTTCATTTGACCCATCTGTTCCCCTTCTTGGTATCCACCCAAAAGAATTAAAAGCATCATACCACAGTGATATATGCACATCCATGTTTATAGGGGCACGGTTTATAATAGCTGTATCTTGGATACAGCCTAAATGCCCATCAAACAATGAATGGATAAAAAAGATGTGGGTTTTTTATACAAGGGAGTACTATTCTCCCATAAAGAAGGATAAGCTTGAGACATTTCTAGGTAAATGTATGCACCTTGAGACCATATTCTTAAGTGAAATAAATTGGACACACACATTTAAATAAGGGATTGTTTCTCTGGTGTGAGAAACCAAGTGTAAATAAGGACCAAAATGTACAATATATATTGTGAAATAGAAAGAAAATGTGCAAATGGGAAGGGGAACAAGGGAGGAGAAAGGGGAAAGGAAGGAAGGGACAAGAAAAAGAAGAGAACAGATGGTAAAAATTGAAATAAAGCTTTGTAAATAAGGAGGGAAAGAGGAGTTGAAAGGAGGGGAAGGGAATGGGGAAAAAAAGAAGCAAGATATATCATGTACATGGTACAAATTCCCTGTGATAAATATTATCATTATGTATATCTAAAATGTACCAATAAAACTTTTTTAAATATTAAAAACATACAACAAGTTACAACATTGAGTGGCACATGTTATAAGTGCTATGGAATTCAAAAATAAAAAACATAATGAAACTAAATGATTTTTCTGACTATCATCTTGTCAAATCTTGTGGTCAATTTTGTGGTTCTTACTTGAACTCTCCACATCATTAAATTCAGTTGGTCACTCCCTAATTCTAGAAATACTGTACATTATTCCCTTGGGTTCTCTGACAATATACTAGTTTTTCTCTGACCTCAATAGTCCCTCCTCCTCTGTTTAGTCAATGCCCAAGGATCATTCCTGAAACTCATTGCTATAGTTTGGATCTGAAATGTCCTCCAAAGGCCCATGTGTTAAAGATTCGGTCACTAGCCTATGGGGCTATTGGAGGTGGTAAGCCTTTCAGAGGTGGTGCCCCGTGGAAAGAAGATCACTGAAGATGTACCACTGAAGGAGATTTTGGGACCCTAGGCTTTTTCTTCTCTCTTTACTTCCCAGCTGCCATGAGGTAAGCAGTTTACTCCACCACCTGCTTCCCACCATGAAGCTCTGCCATGCCATACAATAAAAAGCAATGGAGCCAGCCAACCATGGATCAAAACCTCCGAAACTGAGGCAAAATGAATCTTTCCTCCTGTAATTTATTTCAGGTATTTTGTCACAGTGATGGAAATATGAATAACACATCTAGGTATTCTCTTCACTATCTACTGATTTTCATTAATCTTTTTCCATGGCTTTAAAGACTACCTACACACCAATGACTCCTGTTTCTAAATGTCTGCTTGAGCATCTAATAGGCGAGATAAATTTAGTGTGACCTCAACCTGTTCTTCTGTTTTTTTTCATTTAGTAAATGGTGCAACAATTCACCAAGTTGCTCATTCCAAAAGCCTGCCACCTTTTATTCATTGCCTGCATAAGCCCTATTAACTTTATCACCAAACACAGGCTGACTGTATTCATTTATGTTTTTCTCTGTCTCCCCTCATATCACCCTAATCTAAGTTTCATGACAGGTTAACTCCATTTCCTGATACTGTAAGAACTTCCAAACTGATGCCTTGTTCCACATTTACACCTCTGCACTAGACCCCTTTTTAGAGCTTCCTATTCCATTTGTAATAAAATTCACACTTTTCATGGTGTAAAGTCCCTACATGGCCTAGATACTACCACCTCCCTGACCTGCCTAGGAGCTAAGCTTCCTTCAAGCACACTGGCCTTTTTGCTGTTGTTCCTTAAGTAAGGCTAAGTTTCTCCCCAGTGATGTTCCTCCCAACAATCATTGACATGGCAGATATTTCAAGTCAAATAGATCATAATTTAAGTGTTCACTCATTCAGAAGGCTTTCAAGATAATCAGAGGCAAAAGTATGAGCATATTCAAGAGTTACTACTGCTTATTTGGTGAATAACAGGTCCCCAATTTTACTAACAAATTTAGCAAAATACATAGAGAATGTGGGCCCCTTTATGATTCCAAGCAATGAACCACGATTATGCTAATTTCATTTCCCTTTGGCTGTGATTGATGTAGAAGTGGCTATATAACCACTTTTCAGCGAGTGAGAAGTAAGGGAAACTATCATAAAATTTCTGTGAGGTTATAATTCTAGAAAGAAAAAGAACAAAGTGAAAAGTATTTTCTGCTTTTTTCCCAACATTTGACATTGTCAAGATATAAAAAAAATGCTTGGCGTTCCTGCAGCCATGTTGCTACAATGAAGGGAAAACTAGGAAAATCAAGAAAAGCCACTCAGAGCCCTGACAAATATCTCCAAGGGCTGTGGATATAACAGTGTAGAGCACTTGCCTAGTGTATGTAAGGCCTTGGGTTTGATCCCCAACACCACAAAAACAACAACAACAACAACAACAACAAACACACAAGAAAAAATAAATGACAGGCAATCCAGATAAAGGAGTTACCAAAACATAGACTCTAAAATAACTAAGTTTAATACATTTAAGAACTTAAAAAGACAAATAATTGCAAAAAAAAAACCCTATAAACTAAAACACAAACCAAATATAAATTCTAGAATTGAAAAATATATTAAAGTTAAGAATTCAAAAGTTAAGCTTAATAATAGGTTAGACATAGATAAAAAGAGAATGATATGGAAGATGGCTCAGAAAAATACTAAGACAAATCACCTTAGGTTAGGTCCACTCCCAAGCTCCCTCAGTGGTCGCTGGCAGTATTTAATTCCTCACAGACCTTTAGTCAGAAGCCACCCACCCTCAGTTTCTTACCACACAGATCTCTAAATATGGAGTATCACAACTTGGCAGCTGGCTTCATCAAAGTAAGCAAGGGCGAAAGATCAAGAGAGTGTCAGTAAGACATAAGTCACAGCCTTTTGTAACCTATCTCAGGAGTGATGTCCCATCATTTTATATTTATTCACTTATTCACTTTGTATTTATTTACTGCAAACAATGACTAACTAATGGAAAGGGGAAAACACAAAACCATTGACACTAGAAGACTCACTGGGAGAGATCTTAGAAGTCTGCCTACTATAAATACAAATAAACTAAATGTTCCAGTAAAAAGGAAAAAAAAATTTCAGAGAGGGGAAAAAGCTGCTATAGATATAATAATTCAGAATTGTAATCCTTAAAGCAAAAGAGTATTAATATAATGATGGATACTTGATATTAACTAAGGATTCAATTTTCCAGCAAAGTATAACAAGTCTACATTTTTGTGGACATAAAAACATAGTGTAAACTTTTACAAATCAAAATTTAATAGCATTAATGGTAGAAACAGTTAAATCCAAAATCATACTAGGAGATATGACACAATTCTTTCAGAAACTGATAGAACAAGCCAAAAGAGGTGACAGATCTCTCAAGTAATTATATTACTTGAATTATATTCAAGTAATATAATTAGCAAACTGATTATTATACAAGATTACTACCGCAAAAAGTACAGAATAGAAAAACGGCAGAGCAGAGACCAGTGGTAAAATGCAGTCTCTCTAGAACATGGAATCAAGACACCTGGAACACAACAATTTACTGAAGAGAAAAAAAGTAGACCTCTGGGAATTGACAGAAAGCTGATAGCAAAACTAGAAACTACAGAGAAGATGGAGAAACAGAGCACAATGCAGAGAAAAGAATGAAGCAACCTGGAAAGCTGACTCAAGCTCCCACAGAGAGGTACTTGTCTTCACTGACACATATTAAGCCCAGAGAGGGTTGCAAGCCACAGGAGAAACAGCAGATGGGATTGGAGTGCTAGCTCTGAGAAAAGCTCATGGCTATTGTGAACTGCAAAAAAAGCATGGGGTTTTACTCTGAAAGTGACTCCTTCAACAAGGCAGGCTAGAATTGGAGAAATCAAGTGCAACACCCATCATAGTTGAGAGGATTTAATCAGGAGCCATTTTGGGAAGGGGTTATTTGTTTGAGCCTAAGCTACAGAACAACTATACTTGAGGGTTTCTAGCGCCACCTTACCACAGTGACTGGGTGGGAAACAGTCACAATAGACAGTCATAAGGGGGGTGTAGCCTTAAATTAGATCCCTCTGAAAAGTTTAAATGCAGGTTAGGAAGGACACAGGGATCCTGCCCTCTGCAGTGAGAAGCCAGGCCAATCTACTTTGGGGGACTTGGCTGAAGAGTGAATGGTTAAACTGTGGGGTAAAAGCACGCAGGCTCTAAACAAAAAGAAGTTTAGATTAGTAAGGTATGTTGTGTCTGGCCGTTGTCCTTCCCTTTTCCCCAACAAACTGCCTAGCACTGAGACAGTTCCTTGCCCCAAATGCTTTTTTTCTGTTTTTTCTCTAACACTAATATTCTAAAGAAAAGCCAGAGAGTTCTCAGCTGCGGTGCTACTCATGGAAGTCTCCCTAACACTGGGTGAGCTTTGTTGAAACAGCCCCTCTGGCCTTCTCAGTGTTCTAACCAGGTCTCATCTCCCAGTAGTCTTTTCATCCTCCATTCTGCCATGATTGCACACTGAGACAATCTACCAACATAAGCAAGGATATAGCTCAACTTAGATGGTTGCCACAACCTGGAGTGTACGGACTTCTGGGGTAGAGGGCCCTGTGGAGCACCAAGGGCACTTATAAACCCACAGGCCATAAGGTAGACAGAGAAAGCCATGACTTGGGGAGCACAGAAGAACAAAAACTGGAGCTGCAGAGTAAATACAGCCCTACCGTGGAAATCACTGACCAACAATGCCCAATGGGAAAGGCAAGACAGGACCCAGCCTTCACACACACACAAAAAATGTGAAAACAAAATAGGTCTTAGTAATGACTCATTATCCTCCCCCATATCTGGTGGATTCCAATACTGCAGATCCTGGAAATAAACCACTGAGTCAAAATCACAGGAATTTTTTTGGGCTCACTTGTTTTTTCTGTCTTCATTGTTTTTTAGGGAGTCTTGGGGGGATTCTTCTTTTTTTTTTTCTTTTTTCCCTTTTTGTTTTTCTTTTTTTCATTTTTAAAAGTTTCGCTCTAGTTTTTTCTTTATTTTCTTGTTCTTTTTGTTACTTTTATCTAATTCTATTAATTTTCTTTTACTTCTTAATAGGATTCTTTATCTTTTCTCTTTTTCTCAATTCTTTATTTTTCAAATTTTACTTCTTTCATTCTCATATTCCCCACCCATTCCATCTTTACGAGTATTACTAGTAATAAGCTTTATTTAGACACTTAGTTACCTCTATGCTCTTATTGTTGAATTTTTTTCTATTAATGGCAGTATAGTTGTCACATGTAGTAGATAGTTACCATGTGTCAACATTTAGTTTATCTTTGTGTCTAAATTATACTTATAGATCACTTTTCAATGGCTAAGTGTGGTAAGTGAAAGTTTGTTTGCTTTTTGGTTTTTTTTTTTTTTTTTTTGGTTTTTTGGTTTTTTGATCCAGGGGTCTCACTATGTAGCCCAGGCTGGCCTCAAACTCACAACAATCCCCCATATCAGCCTCCCAAGTGCTAGGATTACAGGTGTACACTTTCACGCCCAGCCTGGTAAGTGGACACTTCTATTTTTTTTTTTTCCTTCTATTGGGTTTTATGGTGTGTTCAATCTTCAGTCAATTCTCACCTGTATTACCGTTGATGACTTTGTTGCTATTGCCAGGGTGGCATTGTTATTGCTATTAACTGGTTTTTACTGTATGCCCATATCTGGTTCATCTTTGTGTCATCAACAAGACTGCGGTTCATTTCTATAGAATTGTGTGCTGGACCAATTTCACAGCACCCTCCCCTCACAAATACATCAAGGTTTATTTGGATCTTGAGACAGATGAAAAGGCCTCTAGCTAGCCACACCCAGAGGGCACCACTGAATTACAGACAATCACTAAGAGATCTCCAAAACAGCAACAAAGTCTTTCCACTATAGTTGACCTGCAAACCATGGGGCACACACGCATGCATACACAAACACACACACACACACAGTAGAAACACAGAAAGACAAGGCAACATAAGGCCACCAAAAACTTCCAATGCCCCCAAAATTAATCCATGGGGCATCAAAGGGAGGAAATCAAAAGCCAAACAACTGAATTATATGAAATGATAAAAAAGGAAACAAAAAAAAAAGATAATATAACTAAACAGATAAATGGCATTAAAAACAAAACAGTGAGTTTACAGAAGATATTAATAAAAAGCTAGCTGAGGGGGCCAGTGAGATAGCTCAGTGGCATAAGCACCTGCCTGGCAAGCGCGAGGTCCTGAGTTCAACTCCCGGTACCCACATAAAGGAAAAAAAGAGCCGGTGATATCACTCAGCGGCACAAGCGCCTGCTGGCAAGCACGAGGTCCTGAGTTCAACGACCAGTACCCACATCATAAAAAAAAAAAAAAAAAAAGCTAGCTGAGCTAACCAAACCAATATAAAACATGAATGACCAGTGTAGCAAAGAATTAGATTCCATAAAATGGTACAAAAGAGAAATTCAGGAGATCAAGAATTCTATTAGAAGTATGGGCAGCAGAAGTCAGCAATGTGAACACAGAGTGTCAGAACTACAAAACAGAGACAATGCAGAGGACCATATGTTCAGAGATACCTTAAAAACAGTAGGAGAACATGAAGAATGGATCCAACAGCTGCTACATGACAAAAAGAAGACTAATCTAAGATTAATTGGAATTAGTAAAAAGTCAGAAGACAGCACAAATGGCACCCTAAAAAATCACTTAGAGGAATAATAGCAGAAAACTTTCCAAATATGGAGGAAGAACATAAAATATAGATAACCCACATACAGAGAACCCCAAATAGCCACGTTCAGAAAAGAACATCTCCATAGCATGTCATAGTCAAAATCCCAGAAGTTCAACACACAGAATTTTAAAAGCTGTAAAGGAAAAGTAACAAATCCTTAAAAGTTAAACCCATTAGAAATACAGTATATTTCTCAACACAAACCTTAAGGCAGGGAGAGCTTGAAGTGAAGAGTTTCAAGCCCTAAAAGAAAACACCTTCAAACCCAGACCGATATAACCTGCAAAACTTTCTTCAATAATGGATGGAGAAATAAGGTATTCCAAGACAGAGGACGTTAAGAAGTTCATGACCACAAAACCTGTGTTCCAAAAATTTCTCTAAGGTATCCTAGAAAGAGATAATGAAGCCAACAATGTCAAAATAATGGAATGAATACACAAGGTAAGGTGAGCAGATAAGCATAACGGGGCAGGGGGTAATAAACAATAGTAAAATAATGCAATGACAGGAATAAGTCAATGCTTCCAGTAATAACTCTAAACTTAAATGGTCTAAACTCCTGATCAAAAGAAACAGACTGGCAGATTGGATATTTAAAAAAACCAACAGTATGCTGTATACAAGAAAAACATTTAATCTAAAGACACTCATAGACTAAAAATGAAAGGATGGAAAACAATATTCCATGCAACAGGGGACCCAAATAAAAGCAGGTGTAAATTTCCTCAGCAGCACAAGGAACTTTCTCCACAATAAACCACATACTAACCTATAAAGCATGCTGAAGTAAGTAGAAAACAATCTAAATTATCCCATGCATATTATCAAATCACAGTGCAATGAAACTAGAAATCAATGGCAAAAGAAACCACAGAAATCACACAAACACATAGAAATTTAATAGCAGTACCACATACCAGAACCTATGGAACACAAGGTCCTAAGAGGAACAAAAGCAGTCCTAAGAGGGAAGTTCATAGTTGTGAATGCCCACATTAGAAAACAGAGAGAGCCCAGATAAATAACACAGTGATACACATTAAGGTCCTAGAAACAGGAACAATCCAAATCCAAAGCTAGTAAAGAAGGAAATTATAAAGATCATAGCAGAAACTAACAAAATTGAGACCAAAGAAAAAAATACCAAGAATCAATGAATCCAAGAGCTTGATCTTTTGGGAAAAATATAAAACAGACAAACCCTTAGACAATCTTATCAAAATAATGAAAGAAAAGACAAATCAATTCAATTAAAAATGAAAAAGGTAAAGTCTCCCAGACACTGCTGAAATCCAGATTATTAGTAATCACTTTGAAAACCTGTACTCCAAAAAATGGGAGAATCCAGAAGAAATAGATAGATTTCTAGGTACATATGAATTAACAGAACTAAACCAAGATGATATAAAAATGCTGAACAATCCAATAACAGCAAATGAAATAGAAGTAGTAGTAAAAATAAATAAATAAATGAATGAATGAATGAATGAATGAAACCCCAGGACCTGATAGATTCATTGCTGAATTCTACAGGAACTTCAGGAAAGATCTAATGCCAGTACTCCTTTAACTCTTTAATGACAATGAAAAAAGAAGTACTCCAAAAACCATTCCTGAAAGCTAGTGTTACCCTGATACCAAAACCAGACAAAGACCCAAATAAAAAAGAAAACTACAACCCAGTTTTTTAAATGAACATAGGCACAAAAATCCTCAACAAAATACTGGCAAATAGAATGCAACAAATCATCAAAAAGATCATACGTCATGACCAAATAGGCCTCACCCCAGTGAAGCAATAAAGGTTCAACATATGCAAATCAATAAATGTAATACATCTCATAAACAGAAGCAAGGACAGAGATCACATAATCATCTCAAAAGACACAGGAAAGACTTTGACAAAATTCAATATCAATTTATTACAACAACCCTGAATAAAGTAGGTATTGAAAAACCTTGGGCCGGTGAGATGGCTCAGCGGCATAAGCGCCTGCCTTGCAAGTGCTAGGGCCCGAGTTTGACTCCCGGATCCCACATACGAAAAAGGGGCCAGTGATATCGCTCAGCGGCATGGGTGCCTGTTGGCGCGCGAGGTCCTGAGGTCGACCCCCCGGTACCCACAAAAAAAAAAAAAAAAAAAAAAGAAAAACCTTATCTCAGTCTGATAAAACCCATTTATAGCAAAGTTAATGCCAGCATCAAATTAAATGCAGAAAAGCTGAAAGTTTTCCCTCCATAATCAGGAACTAGACGAGGATGTCCAATATGATGACTCCTGGTCACTATAGTGCTCAAAACATTAGCCAGAGCAATCAAACATGAGAAAAATAAAATAAAAGGGGTATGTATAGGAAAGAACAAAGTCAACTTGTCATTATTTGCAAAGGACAGGATGTAGAAGATCCAAAAAATTCAACCAAATTACTAGCAAAATGAATAACCAAATTAAGCAATGTAACAAGACACAAATGTAAACTGTGTGAGACTAATTTGTGAGATTTGTTGAGATCTGCAGGTTTAGCAAGTGTTGAACTTTCATAAATGTTCAAATGAGCTCTAAATTTTTATCCATTCATTATTAGCTACAGGGCTCTCTATATACCTATACATTTGATCAAAGTTATTAATTGATTTTCAATTCTGCATCCACAGTAAATTTTGTTTCCTTAAGTGATTATTGAAAATAGTGATTAAAAATCTCCTATTCTGAGGGTTGGCTTGCAACTTTTGTTTATAATTTGACGATTTAAAAATTTTAGGCTCCTCTCTTTTTGCTCTTAATGCTTTTGCTGTTTTCCGCTGCCACATCTCTGCCTTAGAGCCAGCTGAGTATGGACTGAAAGAAAACTCCACAAACTGTGAGCTGAATAAAACTTTCCTCCCTTAAAATAAAATAAAATAAAATAAAATAAAATAAAATAATAAAAAAAATTTTAATTACTTTCAAGAAAGTTAGAATTAGTACAATTTCCTGGTGAATTAGATCTTTTCTTATTACATTATGATCTTCTTTATCTTTGGTAATCAATTTTTCCTCTTTCAAGTTTATTTTATTTTATATTAACATCTATATCATCTTTCTTTTGATTATAAGTTGCCTAGTATATGTCTTCTGGCTTTTTAATTTCAAACTGTCTTATCATCTTATGCTTAGTGTGGTCCTTCTAAACAGTATATCAAAATTTGTTTTAATTTTAAATTCTATTTTTATTGAAAATGTTATGACATTTACAATTATTGTGGTTAATAACATATTTGGATTTATTTCTATCAAATTATTTTCTGTTATCTGTCCTTTTTCTAACATTTCAGTTTTTTTTCTTTACGGTTTCCTTTGATTAAAGGATTTTGGTCTCTTTAAAATTTCACCAATGGGCAGCTTGGGAAACTTAGCAAATTAGTGAGACCCTGTCTCCAAATAAAAAGTAAAAAAATCACCTCAGAATATAGCTCAGTGTGAAGGCACTGGATTCAATCCCAAATACAGAGAGAATGAGAAAGAAAGAGAGAGGGCAAGAGGGAAAGAGAATTTTCTTTACCTTAAATTTTCAGTTTGCTTATAATGTGTCTTAGTGTGGATTTCTTTTTATTTATCCTATGCAGAGCTGGGGCTCACTCAGTTTTTCAATCTCCAGGTTTATGTATTCTACGAAATTTGGGGAATTTTCACCACTATTTTAAGCCCCACCCTGTTCTCCTACCCAAAACTTTTGGTTTGGATTTAGTGCACATTAGTTAGAAAGAATAACAGATTTTGTATTTGCGTATTCGGACACCCATATAATATACTTTAATCATGTTTGCCCCATTACTTCCTTTGTCCTCTATCCCCATAATACACTCCTCTTTCTCTAATAGTCTCCCTTCTATTTTCATATATAATATATATAATATACATTTATTTATATATATATATATATATATATATATATATATATATATTTAAAACTCCACATAAGAAAAAAACATGTCAGGGCTGCTGAGATGGCTCAGCAGCGTAAGCACCTGCCTGGCAAGCGTGAGGGCCTGAGTTCAACTCCCGGAACCCACATAGGAAAAAAGGGCCGGTGATATCGCTCAGCGGCACGAGCGCTTGCTGGCACGCGAGGTCCTGAGGTCGACCCCCAGCACACACAAAAAAAAAAAAAAAAAAAAAAGAAAGAAAAGAAAAAAACATGCAATATTTGACTTTCTGAGTCTGGCTTATTTCACTTAACATGATGATCTCTAATTCCATTCATTTTCCTGCAAATGACATTTCATTCTTTATGACCAAATAATATTCCACTATATATATTTAACATATATTCTTTTTTTTTTTTGTGGGTACCGGGGGTCGAACTCAGGACCTCGCGCGCCAGCAGGCGCCCATGCCGCTGAGCAATATCACCGGCCCTTTTTTCGTATGTGGGTTCGGGAGTCAAACTCGGGCCCTCGCGCTTGCCAGGCAGGCGCTTACGCCACTGAGCCATCTCACCGGCCCTAACATATATTCTTTATCCACTCATCTACTAATGGGCACTTAGACTGTTTCCAAAACTTTGCTATTGTAAATTACAACAAAATAAATATAAGTATACAGGTATTTCCACATATGCTGACTTTAAATGATCCAGGAATATAATGAGGAGAGATAGAGCTGAACCAAACAGTGGCTCTATTTTAACTTTTTGGAGGAACATCCACACTGATTTCCATAGTGGCTGCACTAATTTACATTCCCATCAATGGTGTAGAAGAATTCTTTTTTGCCCACACCCTTGCCAACATTTATTGGGGTTTTTTGTTTTTGTTTTGTTTTTGTATTCTTGATAGCATTCTGACTTGTGCAGGGTAGAATCTCAATGTAGTTTTGATTTTAATTTCCCTGATGGGTAAAGATGTTGAACATTTTTTCATATACTTATAGGCCATTTGTTCTTCTTTTCATTAGTGTCTGTTCAACTCATTTGCCTACTTATAGATTGATTGATTGAGGTATGTGTGTGTCTCTGTGTGTACATGTGTTTTGAGTTCTTCCTATTTTCTGGATATTAATCCTTTGTTGGAAGACTAGTTGGCAAAAACTTTCTCCTATTCTGTTGGCCATCTTTTCAGTTTGTTTTCTTTGCTGCACAGCTTTTCAATTTGTTGTAATCCCATTCGTTGTTGATTCTTGGTATTATTTCCCGGGGGACTGGAGTCCTATTCAGGAAGTCTTTGTCTGTGCTTATGACTTCAAGTGTTTCCTCTATGTTTTCTCCTACCAGTTTCAAAATTTCAGATCGTATACTTGGGTCTTTCATCCATGTTGAATTTTTTTTTTTACACAGTGAGAAATAGGGATCTAGTTTCAATCTTTTACGTATGGATATCCAGTTTTCTCAGCACCATTTGTTAAAGAGACTTTCGCTAATGGACTGTGGTTTTGGTTCTTTTGTCCAGAATCAGATGCTTGTGGTTGCATAGGTTTGATTCTCTGTCCTCTATTCTATTTTTTGTTCTGGGTGTCTATTTTTATGCCAGTATCCTGTTGTTTTTGTTACTACCAAAATCAGTTATTTTGATAATTCCAGCATTATGCTTTTTGCTCAGGACTTCATTAGCTGCTCCGGATCATCTGTGCTTCCATATGAATTTCAGGATTGTCTCTTCCAGTTCTATGACAATGTCAGTGGAATTTGGATGGGAATTTCATTGAATGTGAAGATCACTTTTGGCAACATGGCTCTTCTAACAATTTTAATTCTGCCAACCCATGAACATGGGAGATCTTTCCCTCTTTTAGTGACTTCAATTTCTTTCTTCAATGTTCTGTAATTTTTATGTAGAGGTTTCGCACCTCCTCAGTCTTTTTTTTTTTTTTTTTTTTTTTTGGTGAGATAGGGTCTTGCTGTGTAGTTCAGGCCTTGAATTCATTACATACCCCAAGCTGGCCTTGAACTTGTAGCAATCCTCCTGCCTCAGCCTCCTAAGTGCTGAGATTACAGGAATGCACCACCATGCCCAGTTCCTCACTTAATCTTAATCTGAGGTATTTTTAAACTACTGGAAATGGAATTGTTTTCCTGATTTCGTTCTCAGCAAAATCATTATTGGAATACGAAGCTATTGATTTTTATATGACAGTTTTGTTGCTTGCAATTTTATTGAATTTGTTAATCAGATCTAAAACTCTTCTGGTAGAGTTTTGCAGTCTTCTAAGTAAAGGATCATGTCATCTGCAAATAAGGATAAACTCATTTCTTTCTTTTTTATCTATTATTTTCTCTTTACTAATTATTCTGGCTAAAGTTTCTAGTGCTATATTGAAGAGGATTGGTGAGACACCCTTGTCTTGTTCCTGATTTTTAGAGCAAATGCTTTCAAATTTAATCCATTCAGTGTAATGCTGGCCATGTGTGTGCTGTATATAGCCTTTATTATATTGAGGTAATATCCTTCAATACCTACTCTTTCTTTTAGAAATTATGCTAATACTGGGTTTTGTTTTTAATTTTTACTTGTATATATTTGCAATATATGGTGATTACATTTATCTTAAGTTTGATACCTACACACACATATATACCTGCATAACTTTTGACCCCCATCTCCCCTGGCCTCTCTTCTCCCTCCTTCACCTTATCCCCTTCCCACTTCTAGGACACTATGAAAACCTGTTTCTAAAAATGGCTCTTAATTTTGGTCTCTAAAGTATTTATATTTTAGGTCTCAAATTAGAGATGCTATGTGATATTTAACCTTTTGTGACTGACTTATTTCAGTTAACATAATAGTCTCAAGTGCCATTCATTTTCCTACAAATGATACAAAATTATCCTTTTTTATGGCTTAATATGCCATTGTGTATATATACCACATTTTCTTTTATTAGTATATGTTTGTAGTAAATAATATTTACATTACTTGTGTAGAGTTGGTACATACATGTAACACATTTTAATTACTTTTTTAGCCAATTTTCCTCTCTTCCTTTCCTCCTCCCTTCATCCCTTGATCCTCTTTCCATTTGAGAAAGATCTATCTCCCTACTTGCTATTACCTTTCTTTTATTTTGCTCTTATTTATCTTAGGTTTCCTACAAGAACAGCCATGTGACAGTTAAACTTGTATGTCTGATTTATTTCATCATAAAATTATGATGGCAAGGTGCATCCATTTTCCAACAGATGACTCAAGCTTATCATGGCATAGTGTTACTCCATTGTATCACATTTTTTTATCCACTCATCTGTTGATGGCCATTTGGCCACTTCTGTGATTATGATAGCTATTGTGAGTTTTGCTCCTATAAACATGAATATGTATATATCATTGTAGTAGGATGACTTTAGCTCTTCTGGGAAGATACCCAGAAGAGTTATAGTTGGGTCAAATGGAATTTTTATATTTAGCTTTTTGAGAAATCTCCATACTGACTTCCAAAGTAGTTGTACCATTTACATTCCAACCAACAAGTCATGAGCATTTGTTGTTTTTTTTTTTTTTTTTTTTTTGTGGGTACCGGGGGGACGACCTCAGGACCTCGCGCGCCAACAGGCACCCGTGCCGCTGAGCGATATCACCGGCCCCTTTTTCGTATGTGGGTTCCGGGAGTCGAACTCGGGCCTTCGCGCTTGCAAGGCAGGCGCTTACGCCGCTGAGCCATCTCACCGGCCCCCAACATTTGTTGTTTTTTGAGTTCTTGATAATGGCCATTCTTATTGCAGCAAGGTAGATCTCAGTGTTGTTTTGATTTTCATTTCTCTAATGGCTAAACATGGTGAACATTTTCTCATGTATTTGTTGGCTATTTGTATTCTTCAGTGAAGTGTCTATTCACTACAATTGCACATTTTTAAACTGGGTCTTTTAGTTTTGAGGGACTAATATTTTTGAGTTCTTTATATATTCCATCTATCTTTTATTTTGCTCCTGTTTAGAATTTAGATTTCCTATAAGAAAAGCCATGTGGGCCGGTGAGATGGCTCAGCGGCGTAAGTGCCTGCCTTGCAAGCGCGAGGGCCCAAGTTCAACTCCCAGATCCCACATACGAAAAAGGGGCCGGTGATATCGCTCAGCGGCAAGGGTGCCTGTTGGTGCACGAGGTCCTGAGGTCGACCCCCCGGTACCCACAAAAAAAATAAAAGAAAAGCCATGTGACAGTTAAGCTTGTGCATCTGATTTATATCACTTCACATTATGATCTCAAGGGGCATCCATTTTCCAACAGATGCCTCAAGCTTATCTTTCTTTATGGCAGAGTGTTACTCCATTGTGTTTACCACATTTTTATCCATTCATCTGTTGATGGTATAGCTACATAGTCTAGATATTAATCCTGTGACTGGGGAGTAACTGGTAAAAACATTTTTTTTCCCATTCTGTAGGCTGTCTCTTCACTCTTTTGTTCTTTGTTATGCAGAAGATTTTTGATTTAATATAATCTTTTTTGTGTGTGTGTGGGTACCGGGGGTCGACCTCAGGACCTCGCGCGCCAGCAGGCACCCGTGCCACTGAGCGATATCACCGGCCCTTTTTTCGTATGTGGGCACCGGGAGTCGAACTCAGGACCTCACGCTTGCTAGGCAGGCGCTTATGCCGCTGAGCTATCTCACTGGCCCTATAATCTCATTTCTTGATCTTGATATTATTTCTTGTCCAATTGCGGTTCTATTCAGGAAATCTGCCTATGCCTGTGTCTTCAACAGTTTTGCCAATTTTTTTTCCAGCAAATTCAGTGTTTCTGTAATATACAGGTCTTTTTATTCATTTTGATTTTCCTTTAAGTACAGGGTGAGAAATATGGATTGAGATTCATTATTATGCATGTGGATAACCAATTTTCCCAGAACTATTTTTCTCCAAAATATGTTATTGGTCCCAGCTGGTTAAAGATGCTTCGGATTCTTTCTGCATTCTCTATTGGGTTAAAGCTTTGTCTATTTTCATATCCCTTCGAAGAATCAACTCTTCAATTCATCAATTCTTTTTATTTTTTGAGTCTCAATTTCATTGATTTCAATTATGATCATTATAATTTCCTTCCTTTTATCAGTTTTGGATTTCTACCAGTTCTGGTTTCTCTGGGACTTTGAGATGAATCATTGGATTATTTGTTTGGGATTGTTCTGTTTTACTAATCGGGACATTCAGTCATGACTTTCATTTTATGACTGCTTTCACTGTGTCACATAGATTCTGGTATGTTGTATAACCATTATCATTTGAATCTAGGAAATTTTTAATTTCTTCCTTGATTTCTTCTGTAACTCACTGATTATTCTAGAGGGCATTATTTAATTTCCTGTGTTTACATAATTTCCATGGCTTCTTTTGCCATTGATTTCTAGTTTCATTGCACTATGATCTAATAATATGCATGAGATTATTTTTATTCTTTTGTATTTACTTAAACATGTCTTATGGCCTACTATGTGGTCTATTTTGGACATAGTTCTGTGTCCTGTTGAGAAGAATGTGTATTCTGTTGTTGTTGGGTGGAACACTCTAGATATCTATCAAGTCCATTTGTTCAAGGCGTGTTTCAACTCTGGTATTGCTTTGTTGATTTTTTGGTCCAGTTCATTAGTCTATTTGTGATAGTGGGGTATTAAATTCAACCTTATGATGGTGTGGATGCTTATCTACTCTTTTATGACCAGTAGTATTTGTTTTACAAAGTTGGGTGAACTGTTATGCAATGCATATGTATTTAAAATGGTTATTTCTTGCTGTCGAATTGTTCCCTCTAACAGTATGTAGTCATCTTCTTTGTCTCTTCTAATCTGTTTTGTCTTGAAGTAAACTTTGTCTAAAAATAGGATTGCTCCTCCTGTTTGTTTTCCAGTTTCTGTTGCATAAAATACTGTTTTTCATCCTTCGATCCTAAGTCTATGAGCCTCCTTATGGGCTAGGTATGTCCCCTGTATGCAACACACAGTTAAGTGTTTTTTTCTTCTGATATGCCAGTCTGTCTTTCAATTGGAGAGTTGAGACCATTTATACTGAGAGTGATTATGGAAAGGTATTGAATGATTTCTCTCATTGTGTTTTCTGTTGCTGATTTCTTTATCTTCACCTCTTGCTTAACTGCACACCCTGCTTGATGTGTTCATGCCCTTACGCTCTTTGGTGTTGTTGCTCTCACTGTCTCTCTCTAGGATATTGTTGAGTACAGTGGTACCTCAGTGCATGAAATCATTTGTTCCATGTTTCTGGGGAAAATGGGTGAGGTTGTGTTTGTCATGCAATGCAGTTTGCAAATGGAAAAATGCAAAATTTTGCTGACTGCTTCTGTTTGTGGACTGAATTATTTGTGAACAGAAGTGTTCGTGAACCGAGGTATTACTGCATTTTTTTGTGTGCTGGTATGGTGGTCATGAATTTCTTAAGGTGATTTTAGTCATGGAAAGTACTTATTTCTCCATCAATTTTGAAAGATAATTTTGCACAGTATATTATTAATCTGTGTTGTTTCGAACCCTCTTAGGGTTTAAAAACTTTGCTCCAAGCTTTCCTGGCCTTTAAGTTATGTGTTGAGAAGTCTTCTGTAATTCTAATGGGTTTACCTTTTTTGTGATTTGTTCCTCTTCTTTGAGAGCTTTTAAAATGATGTCCTGTGTTGCACTTTGGGGATTTTAATTATGATGTGTCACAGATTCTTTTTAGATCATGACTCTTTGGGATTCTATATGCCTTGTTTACCTGTGTTAAATTCTTCCACTATACTTGGAAATTTTTCTACTAGAATTTCTGTAAATACATTTTCTTCTACATTTTATGTTTTCTTCAAATTTTTCCTTAACTTCTATTATTCTTAGGTTAGTTCTCCTTGAGTCATCTACCAGGTGTTGGATCCATTTTCCATGATCTCTCATTGCTTTTAGGTATCTCTGAGTATATGGTTTCCTGCCTCAACCCTACCATCTAGTTCTGACCCTATCTTCTCAGACTGATCACTTCTGCTGCCCATACTTTCAATCAAATTTGTTATATTCTGAATTTTTCTTGATACATTTTCATGGATTCTAATTCTTCACTGAACTATTTATTCATATCTTGCATCACTCTTGGCTAATTCACTCACCTTTATTAGTGTCTTCTTTAAACTCACTGACCATTTTATCAATTGAGTCTCATCTGTTTAAATTCATCATTTTTGTGCTTGCTGAACACCTTATTGATCTGTTTGTTTGTTTCTTCTTTTATTCTTATATACATTTCACCCCTTTAGCTTTTTACTCCCTCCCCATCAATGACCACTGGATCAGCTTTGGAGGAATTGGGAATTTTCGGAGGCATTTTGTTGCCATGTAACATGTTTTCTCACGTAACTTCTGATTTTTGTATGCTGAGGGTTGAGGGTCAATTAGAGTGGGAAAACTCTGCTGCTAGTATGGAGATCCCTTTAGTGACCTCTTCCCAGGGATCTTATCTTGGTTTTGGTTGTGGAAAGAACAGGTGTCTATTTGGGGGCTGCTCCAATTGCTTTTCTCCCTTGTCTCATCATTTGCAGCCACTGCTGATAGCAAAACTCCCTGAGCCATGACATTCCCAGTCACAAATCAGGTTCATGTGCTTGTTTTTCAACTTCCCAAAGGGCCCACCAGTGCTTTCTCGCAGTCCTCACCTGTTTTCAGTTTCTTTGGTGCTCTGATATGCACATAATTTCTTCACAAGGTTCCTTTTCCGGGTGGAGATGGTGGAAGGTTGGAAGACTATTCCAGCAGCATGGTCACCACTGAGATGCCTGGATTCGTTCCTGAAGGCGTTACTCTTCCAAGATGGGGTGTACACCAAACATGGGGAAGAAGGGTTGCAATAATCTAGGGTATAGCTTCCCTTTTGAACACTCCTTCCTGATACTGGATTTGGATTGGGTGGGATGATACTTCATTATGGTGTCAACTTAGTTGAGCACAGCCAATGGATTAGTTTAGCATAGTTCTGGATGTGTCTGGATTGACTTACTGAAGAGGGAAGACCCACTCTGGATGTAGGCACGAACAAATAGACATTTGGTATGGATGGAATAAAAGAGGAAAAGAAGAAAGTCTCACTTTTGCTCCTTTGAAGGAGTTTCAGCCTTAACCATTCCCTTTGGACAACCATCTCAAGGTTTCTAGTGCTGCATCTTCAACCTTCCAGCCCAGACTCTTTAGCCTTCCCATGCAGACCCTCTGGTGTCCCAAAATGGATTTGCACAGGATTCTGCAGTGAGCTCCAGGCCTTTGACTTTTGACAGGCTCCTTCAGCTCTCCAGCTCTTAGACTGTCCTTCTGCATTCTTCCATTGTGTGTAAATACCACAGTTTCTTTATCAGGCCATCTGTTGATGGACATATAGGCTGATACCAAGATTTAGCTATTATGAACTGTGCTTCTACAAACGTGTGTGTGCATGTATCATTGTAATATGATGTCTTTAGCTCTTTTGTGAAGATACCTAGAAGGGGAATACTTGGGTCAAAATGGAATTTCTAATTTTAGTTTTTTGAGGAATCTCTATATTGATTTTCATAGTAGTTGTACTACTTTACATTCCCACCAAAAATGTAGCAGGGTACTTTTTTCCCTGCAGCCTCACCAGCATTTATTATTTGATTTCTTGACCATGGCCATACTTTCTGGAATAAGACAGGATCTCAGTGTTGTTTTAATTTGCACTTCTCTAATGGCCAGTGATGTTGAGCATTTCTTTATGTATTTACCGGTCTTTTGTACTTCTTTTTCTGACAAGTTTCTATTCATTTCAGTTGTCCATTTTTGATAGGGATTTTTATTTTTGGAGGGTCTAATTTTTTGAGTTCTTTATATATTCTAGATATAATCCTCCTTCTGAGGAATAAATGGAAAAATGTTTTACTCATTCTGTAGGTTTTCTTTTCACTTTATTGGTTGTTTCTTTTGCTGTGCACAAGGATTTTAACCTGATATAACCCCATTTGTTCATTTTTTATGTTATTTCTTGTGCAATAGAAGTTCTGTTCAGAAAGTCCTTGCCTATGCCTATGACTTCAAGAGTTTTACCAATTTTATCTTCCAGGAGGTTATGTGTTTCTGTTTTAGCATTTAGTTCTTTGACCCATTTTTATTTTATTTTAGTACATGATGAGAGATCTGGGTTGGCTATCTTTCCTCCATATATGTTTTTAGCCCCTTTGTCAAAGATCAAATAGTTCAATGTGCTTAAGGTTGTTTCTCCATCCTTTATTGTTTCATTGATCCCTATGTCTGCCTTTGTGCCAGTGCCATGCTGCTTTTTTTTTTTTAATGTGGGTACCGGGAGTCAAACTCAGGACCTCGCGTGTGCCAGCCGGCGCTTGTACTGCTGAGTGATATCACTGGCCCTTCTTTTCCTTTATGTGGGTACCAGGAGTTGAACTCAGGACCTTGCACTTGCCAGGCAGGCGCTTATGCCGCTGAGCCATATCACCGGCCCCACCATGCTGTTTTCACCAATCCAACTTTGTAATATAACTTCAATTCTGGGACTGTGATGCCTCCTGCTTTGATTTTGGTATGCTTGATTGCTTTTACTATGCTGGATTTCTTCTGGTTGCACATGAATGTTATCATTATTTTCTCCAGTTCTGTGAAAAATGCTGTTGGGATTTTCATTGAAATTGTTTTAAATCAGTTTATCAGTTTGGGTAATATGGTCATTTTGACTGTATTGGTCTGGCCTATCCAGGAACAAAGAATAGTGTATCTTTCCATTTTATGATGTCCTCTTCAATTTCCTTTGTCAAAGTATTGTACTTTTTATTGTAGATGTCTTTCACTTCCTTGGTTATGTTAATTGCTAAGTACTTAATTTTTCTAGGTTCTATTGGAATGGTATTTTTTTCTTAATTTCTTTCTCAGTGGGTTTTTTATTAGTGTACTAATTTGATTTTTGTATGTTGATTTTATATCCTGCTACATTACTGAACTTAGTTAATAATTCAAAGAGTCTTTTGGTAGATTTCTTGGATCTTCTACATAGAAGATGATGTCATCTGCAAATAATGATAATGTGATTTTTCCCTTTCCTATATATATATCACTTTTATTATCTTTTTATTGCCTGATAGCTCTTGCTAATGTTTTGAATACTATGTTCAACAGGAGTGGGGATGGTGGACATCAATGTCATGGTCCTGATTTTAGAAGGAAAGCTTTCAACTTTTCCCCTTTTAATAAGATGCTGGCAGGAGGTTTGTCATATATAACTTTCATTAGATTGTGATACCTATTTTCTTCAGTATTTTCATCATGAAAGATGTTTAGTTTTGTCAAAGGCTTTATCTCATCTATTGATTTGTGATTTTGGGGGGGATGTTTTGTTTTGTTTTGTTGTTGTTCTGTTTTGAGACAGAACGCTATGTAGTTCAGGTCTCACTATGTAGTTCAGGCTGGCCTCGAACTTGCAACGGTCCTCCTGCCTCAGCCTGCTGAGTGCTAGGATTACAGGTGTGTGCACCATGCATGGCTTTTCTGCATCTATGGAGATCATATGATATTTGTGCCTTCTTCTGTATGTGATGTACTACATTTATTCATTTGCATAAATTGAATCGTTCTTGTGTATCGAGAATGAAGCCCACTTGGTCATGATGTATGATCTTTTTGATGGCTCCATGCAATACTTTTGTCTGTATCCTCTTGAGAATTTTTGCATACACATTCAATAAAGAGATTGTCCTATAGTTCTCATTTTTGGTTGATCCCTGTCTGGTCTTTGAATCAAGGTAATATCAATAAGTCATCAAACTTGTGCATTATTTTAAAACAAAAATGAAATTTAACTTGTACCAGTTTAGTAAGAGTAGCTTATGAAAATTTTTTCTTGAGTTATCGTTCAAACTGCTTTTTATACCCAGTTTGACTGTTACTGTTACTTTATATCCAGTCACTACTGTAAGGATTGCTGTTGTTAAATATCACCATGAAGAAATATGAGGTTATTCTTACTGATTTACCATGATAGGTAATTGGTTCTATTGCCCTGATTGCCCCAAAGACATTTTATTTTTGAAATTCAGTATGTAATGGGACATAGGTCACTGTGGATTCATCCTGTGTCAGTTTTTCCTCAGACATAGAAAAGTTCAATTTTGGTTATATTGTAGTCATCTTTATTTCTTTTTTTTTTTTTTTTTTTTTTTGTTTTGTTTTGTTTTGTGGGTACCGGGGGTCGACCTCAGGACCTCGCGCGCCAACAGGCACCCGTGCCACTGAGCGATATCACCGGCCCCTTTTTCGTATGTGGGATCCGGGAGTTGAACTCGGGCCCTCGCGCTTGCAAGGCAGGCGCTTACGCCGCTGAGCCATCTCACCGGCCCTATTCGCATTGTCCTTTTAATCTATTTTTTAAAATGTATTTTAGTTCTCTCTTTTGGATATAACACAGTGATACCTATGTTGGATTCCTTTAATTTGATCCTTTGAACTCCATCCATTTTCTTTATTAATTTTATTGATACACTTTTGACATACATAATGAGCAAACTTATCATAGGGAATTTGTACCTGTACATCTTGATTCTTTTTTCCCCAATCCCCTGTCCTCCCTTCTATCACTCTTCTCTTATTTACAAAAGCTTTGTTTCTGCTTTTTTCCTTCTATACTCTTTTCTTTTCCCTTCCTTTCCCTCGCCCTTCCCCTCCCTTATTCCCCTTCCATTTGAACATTTTCTTCCTAGTTTCCAACATCTGTTATATATTTTGACCCTTATTTACCCTTTCAGTTTCTCACAAAACAGAAACAATGTGATATTTAAACATGTGTGTCCAATTTATTTCACTTAAGTGTATGCTCTCAAGGTGTATCCATTTAGCTAGAAATGTCCCATTTTATCCTTCTTTATGGGAGAGTAGTACTCCATTGTAATAAAAAAAAAGCCCCACATCTTCTTTATCTAGTCATCCATTGATGGGCATTTGGGCTGTTTCTGTGGTTTAGCTATTATAAACTGTGCCACTATAAACATGGGTGTGAAAATATCACTGTGGTATGATGCTTTTAATTCTTTCAGGAGGATATCAAGAAGGGGAATAGGTGGGTCAAATAAAACCTCTAGTTTTAGTTTTTTGAGAGATCTCCACACTGATTTCCATAGTGGATACACCAGTCTACACTCCCGCCTACAGTGGAGAAGGGTTTCTTTTCCCCACAGCTCCACCAGCATTTGTTATTGGTTGCTTTCTTGAAGATAGTCATTCTTTCTGGAGTGAGATGGAATCTTAGTGTAGTTTTAATTTGCATCTCTTGAATAGCAAGTGATGTTGAACATTTTTTCATATATTTATTTGCCATTTGTACTTCTCCATCTTAGAAGTGTCTATTCATTTCAGATGTCCATTTTTGGACTGGGTCTTTAAATTTGGGAGATCTGATTTTTTTGAGTTCTTTATATATTTGAGATGTTAGTCCATTGTCTGTGGAATAGCTGGTAAAAAAAAAAAAATTCCCATTCTGTGAGCTGTCTCTTCACTCTGTTGATGGTTTTTTTTTTTTTGCTGCGCAAAAGCTTTTCAATATGACATGTCCCAGTTGTTGATTCTTTTAATATTTCCTGTGTGATCAGGGTTTTGTTCATAAAGTCTTTGCCTATGTCTTCCACAGTTTTACTTACTCTATCTTCCAACAGATTTAGTGTTTCAGTTTTAATATTTAGATCTTCGATCCATTTCAATTTAGTTTAGTGCATGGTGACAGACATGGGTCAAGGTTAAAACTCTGGCATGCGGAAAGTTAGTTTTCCCAGCACTGTTTATTAAGGAGGCTTTCTTCCAGTGAAGGTGTCTGGCCCCTTTGTCAAAAATAAGGTGGTCCAGTGTGTTTGGAGTTGTTTCTAAATCTTCTAATCCGTTCCACTGATCCTCAGGTCTGTTTTTTTGCCAGTACCATGCTGTTTTTATTACAGCAGCTTTGTAGTGTAATTTCAAGTTGGGGATTCTGATGCCTCCTGCCTTGCCTCTGTTGCCCAGAAGTGCTTCTCCTGTTTTAGTTCTCTTCTGGTTCCAAATAAATTTTAGAACTGGTTTCTCTAATTCTGAGAGGTATGCTATTGGTATTTTCATCAGGACTGTATTAAATCTGTATAACAATTTTGGAAGTATGGCCATTTTCACTATACTGGTTTCTCCTACCCAAGAACAAGGGATATCTTTCCATTTTCTGATACCCTCTTTGGTCTCCTTTTTCAGATTACTGTAGTTTTCAATGTCAAGGTCTTTTACTTCCTTCATTAGATTGTTTCCTAAATATTTCATTTTTCTTGATGCTATTGTGAAAGATGTTGTTTCCCTAATTTTCCTCTCAGTGAGTTTGTTATTTGTGTATAGGAATACCACAGATTTTTGAGTTCTCATTTTGTATCCTGCTATGCTACTGAATTGTTCATTAACTCTAGGAGTCTTTTGGTGGAGTTTTTGGGGTCTTCTATGTAGAGTATCATGTCATCTGCGAATAATGATAATTTAAATTCTTCCTTTCCTATCTTTATTCCTTGTATTTCTTCCTCTTGTCTAATTGCTCTGGCTAGTGTTTCCAGAACTATATTGAATAAGAGTGGTGATAGCGGGCATCTTTGCCTTGTTCCTGATCTTAGAGTGAAAGCTTTCAGTTTTTCTCTCATTTAGTATGACGCTGGCTGTTGGTTTGTCATAGGCTTTTATCGGATTGAGATAAAGACCTTCTATTCCAATTTTCTGTAGGGTATTTATTATGAGTGGGTGTTGGACTGTGTCAAATGCTTTTTCTGCATCTATTTAGATGATTGTGTAGCTTTGTCCTTGGTTCTATTAATGTGGTATATTAAATTTATTGATTTGCATATGTTGAACCTGCATCTCTGAGATGAATCATACTTGGTCATGGTGTATAATCGTCTTGATAATTTGCTGCATTCTGTTTGCCAGTATCTTGTGGATCTTTGCATCTATGTTCTTTAAGAAGATTGGTCTGTCATTCTCTTTTTTGGATCCTTCTCTGGTTTTGGTATCAGAGTAATGCTTGCTTCCAGGAATGAGTTTGGGAGTACTGCTTCTCTTTCAATTTCATTAAAGAGTTTGAGCAGTAGTAGCATAAGATCTTCTCTATATTTCTTATAGAATTCAACAGTGAATCTGTCAAGCCTGAGCTTTTCTTTCTTGATAGTTTTTAAATTACTTCTTCAGTTTCATTGATAAATACTGGGTTATTTAGAGTTTTTATATCTTCTTGATTCAGCTTCAGTAATTCATATTATGAAGGACTCTGTGCATTTCTTCTGTGTTTTCTATCTTATTTGAGAAGTTTCTCAAAGT
The DNA here is from genome assembly GCA_028451465.1 of Erethizon dorsatum. Lineage (NCBI taxonomy): Eukaryota > Metazoa > Chordata > Mammalia > Rodentia > Erethizontidae > Erethizon > Erethizon dorsatum. The sequence continues at coordinate 105,230,890 of CM051833.1, forward strand.
AGGTATTAATCTGGATTTCTGCAGGATCCACTGTGATTTTACTCTTTTCATTCCTAATTCCATGGCTTTGAAGTTTTTCTTTTTTTTTTTTTTGATAAGGTTGGCTAAAGGTTTGTCTTATCTAATCTTTCAAAGAACCAACTCAATTCATTGATTCTTTGTATTTTTTTCTTAGTCTCCATTGCATTAATTTCTACTCTGATCTTTATAATTTCTTCCCTTATTCACAATTTGGGTTTCACTTGTTTTTTTTCTAAAAGCTTGAGGTTCAACATTAGGTTATTTCAGCTTGTGCTGTTTTTCTGATGTGGGATTCACCACTATAAATTTCCCTCATAGGACTGCTTTCATTGTATCCCATAAGTTCTGCTATGTTGTATGGCATTATTATTTAATTATAGAAACTATCTAATCTGTTCTTTAATTTCACCTGTGACCTATTGGTTGTTCAGCAGGGTGTTATTTAATTTCCATATGTTTATATAGTTTTTGTAGTTTCTTTTACCATTGATTTCCAGTTTTATGGCACTATGATCTGATAATATGCATGGTATAATTTCAATTCCATTGCATTTATGTAACCATGTTCTGAGCTAGTGTGTGGTCTGTTCTGGAGTCAGCTGTGAGAATATGTATTCTGTAGAAACACTCTGTAGATATCTATTAAGTCTACTTAAGTATTCAAAGATTTGGTTCAGCTCTGATATTTCTTTATTTTTTGTTTGTTTTTGTTTTTGCTTTTGGCTAGGTCATCTATTTATGACAGTGGAGTCTTAAATTCCCACATTACAGTTCTTTAGTGCTTATTTTATTTTTCATGTCTATTAACATTTGTTTTATATAGTTGGCTGCGCTGGTATTTGGTGCATATATATTCTTTTCTTTTTTTTTTTGAGACAGGGTCTTGCTATGTAGTTTGGGCTAGCCATGAATTTACTATGTAATCCGGGCTGGTCTCTATCTCACAGTGATCCTCCTGCCTCAGCCTTCTGAGTGCTGGGATTACAGGCATGCACCATCATGCGTGGCTTAGTGCATATATATTTATGATTGTTATCTCCTCTTGGATTGTTCTCTTAACTAGTATGTAGTGACTTTGTCTCTTCTGATCAGTTTCAGCTTGAAACCCACTTTGTCTGAAATTATGATAGCTTTTCCTCCTTTTTTCTGCGTTCTTGTTGTATGGAATGTTGTTTTTCATCCTCTGTTTAATCTGTGTTTCTTTTTAAATTAAATGTATTTCTTCTATACTGCATATCATTAAGTTTTGTTTTTTGATCAGTTCTGCCACTCTGTATCATTCAATTGGTAAATTGAGACCATTCACATTAGGAATTATTATTGAAAGGTATTAACTTATTCTGGTTATAGCATTACTTTACTGCTGAAGCTTTATTATTTTTTTCCTGTTGTTTGGCTGCTCATCCCATCAGGAGTATTCATTCTTTTTTGACTTATTGCTATTGTTGGCTTCATTGTCTCTTTCTAGAATATCCTTAAGAATTATTTGTAATGCTGGCTTGGTGTTTATGAATTTCTTGAAGTGCTCCTTGTCTTCTCTGTCAATTTTGAAGGGTAGTTTTGCAGGGTACACAAATCAGGGTTGGACATTATATTTTAGGGTTTGAAACACTTCACTCCAATGCCTCCTGGTATTCAAGGTTTGTGTTGAGAAGTCTAATGTAATTCTAAAGTATTCACCTTTATATGTGATTTGTTGATTCTAACAGCTTTCAAGATTTTGTCCCTGTGATGGACTTCTGGTTCTTGAGTATAATGAGGCAGTTTCTCATTTAGTTTGTTGTTCTTTGGGGTTCTTTATATCTCAGTTATTTGTACATCTATTTCTTTCCCTATATTTGTGAAGTTGTCTGCCATTATTTCTGTGAACAGCTTTTACATAATTTGTGCTGTCTTCTGATTTTTCACTTATTCCAATTACTTTTAGAGTGGTCTTCTTTGTGTCATCTAGCAGCTGTTGAATCCATTTTTCATTTTCTCTTATTGTCTTCAAGGTGTCTTTGAGTAGCTGGTCTTTGAAGGCATCATTGTGTTCTAGTTCTGAAATTCTGTCCTCATACTGGTTGCTTCTGCTGCCCACATTTTCAATGTAAATTTTCATCTCCTGGGTTTCTGATTGAAACCTTTCCATGGACTCTAATTCTTTGCTAAACTGGTCATTTATATTTTGTATCATTTTGTTTAGCTCATTCATGTCTTCTGAAAGCTCCTGGATCATTTTGGTTATTACTTCTATTATCTTTCTAGTGATAACATCTGTGATCCCAGTGAGTACTTCTTAGATCTATTCTCTACCCTCCTCTGTTTTACTTTTGAGTAATTCAGGTGTGTGGCTTCTGTTATTCTGCCCCTTTTCGGCCCCTGGATTGGCTTAGAGGCAGTTGGTAGTTTCAGGCATTTTGTTGCCTTGTCTTCTCATGTTTCTTTTGTCTGTTTGTATTGTTTTATTTTGTGCTCAGATCTGTGGATACTTACAGTGTAAAGATTGTGTTACTAGTATTCAGTCATGTACTTTGTGGACAATTATAGTCCTATGCCTCAGCCCCAAGTTCAGGCCACCTCTGTTAATTTGGCAGGGGAGGATACAGTGTAATTAGCCCAACAACTGAGTTCTCTTGGAATGTACTCTAGTATCCTTAATGTTACAAAGGTAATCTGAGTGTTGGTTTACAGAGAAATAGCAACAACTGTGCAACCCTGATAATAGCAAGCAAATCAGCCACAGTATTATCCAAAAAAACCTGGATATTAACATACCACCAGAACCAATTATGTACCACCCTTAACTCTAGAGAAGAAATCCATAATTATGGCATAAACATTAAGACAACCCAGTTATTGACTTACAGCTAGTATGTACTAAATGCAATAATAGCTCTATCTGTGCTGATGATAGAAAACAATTCAACTGTAAATTTATAAACTAATGCAAGATTAATAAAGCTTTATGATTATACTATTAAAGACATAGAGTTTGGGAATGGGGGAATTCAAACTGAAAAAATTTAAACGTTATCCTATATGATATAAGCAGAGAAAAGTGTTACAAATGATCTTAATGGGGAGAAGAAGGATGTTTATAAAATTAGGTAAAGGTAACAGAAAAAAACTGACAAGATATAAATGATGAAAAACAAAGAGGGAGAAAAAAAGAAATTATATGGGGAGTATGCCCCCCCCAAATTATCTCTTTGATTTTGAATGTGTGGTTTTCTCCCATGATCTAAATTTTGGGGCAGTCTCCAAGGTAAGGCGTGTCCCTGCTCATGCTGTTAGATAAAGAAGGCAGTCAGACTCCAGATCTGTGCTGGATGCAGGCATGGATGGGTGGTGTAGGGTAGGATTATGGCAAGTGTGCCAATGCCACAACTTTCAAATCCAGAACAATTCAGACTGAGCCTGGGCTCTGGCCGGGGGACAGGGCCATATCCTCCAGCTCAAATCCCTCAGGTAGTCTCTTTCCATCCAGACTTCAGCTCGCTGACTACAGCTGTCTCCTGCGGGTGTCTCTCTCCCAGTCACTGTGATAATGTAACACTGGAAGCCCTGAAGTAAAGTCATTCTGTGGCTGATCTGAGTCCTAGGTTCAAACAATCAACCCTTAGCTGGAATGGTCTCTAACACTCTCTCCAGGGATATGGCAAGCCCTTGGGCAGGGCTGTTGCCTCTCAAAGGACTCACATGGGAGGAAAATCCTCCACTCTCCCTGCAGCTCACAGCACCCACTGGTCCGGTCCACCACCACATTTCTCCCTGAAGTCCTCTGTAATCCCCATCTTTCAATTTGTCTCTGTAGGTTTGATCTCCCTTTCCCACAAAGCCAGAAGCCAGGAGCTGTGGAGAAACTATAGATAGTTGCTTCCCTTCTCTGCATTGTGTTCTGTCTCTTTGGTTTCTCTGTAAATTTTAATTTTCCTGTCAGACCCTTCATGGTTCCTGGGGATTTTTTTTTTTCCTTTTTTAGCAAATTCATTATTTTCCAGTGTCTGGATTCCAAATCTCAGAGAGGCTAAGTTGCTTTTGCTTACCACGCTGCCATCTCCCTGAAAGTCCTATTGATATCTTGTTTATCTTTTCAAAGAACCGAATATGTTTCATTGATCTTTGTATTATTCTTTAGTCTCTATTTCATTAATTTCAGCTCTGATCTTTATTATTTCTTTCCTTCTACTGGCTTGGCATTTGGTCTATTATTCTTTAAGACCTTGAGATACAACATTAAGTTATTTAAAATCTTTTATATTTTTTAAAATGTAGGCACTTATAGCTATATACCTCCCACTCGGACCTGCGTTTGCTTTATTCCATACATTCTGGACTGTTGTTTCCATTTTCATTTGATTTCCTTTTCAGACTTTGATAACACAATTTTTAGATCTTTTGTTATGGTTCCACAGGTCTGTGAGTTCCACAGGTAGGAAAAATCAAGTTTCCTGTATCTTTGGGGCAATGGTGGAATTTAAGATTCTTTTTTTTTTTTTTTTAAGGAGGAGAGGTTTATTTTGGCTCAGTGTCGTAAGTCTCATCCTGTGCATGGCATGGCCAGCCAGCTCCAAGGCAGGAACAGTATGGTGGAAGGGCCTGGCTGAAGGAAGCCGCCCATCTCGCGGCAGCCAGGAAGCAGAGAGAGAGGGGAGGAACCAGAGAGGGATACACCCTTTCAGGGCCCTCCCCCAATGACCCTGTCTCCTAATACAGTATTCCCAAGAGTCAGTCGCCTTTTAAAAGTCCCACCTCTGAATGCACAAAGCCTTTGGGGGACATTCTAGATCTAAACCATAACAAACTTTCAACTAATACCAAAAAATTATGCAAATATTAAGTATGAGACACTTATACATTTCAGATACAAATTAAAGATCACGAAAATTATAAAATATGCTTACAAACATATTTCCTACAGCAATGCTGCATTCCAATTGGCAAATGTAACACAGACTCATCTTACAAAGCATACTTATCAGTATAAGGATGATTTTTAAGTATAAGTTATTTTATAGTGCACTTACAAAAGGCTTCCATATTTTTTATCAATATTAGTTATTATTAAATTCATTACTATTTAAAAATATTTCCTTCATAGTACATCATTAACAATACCTTTTGTAAAAATTTTATTTCTGAAACAGGAATTCTATTCTAAGGTAAAATTTTAAATTCACAATCCCAAACTGACACAGTACCATTTAGTATACATTCTCTGATACGAAGGATAATTTAAGTTTTTGTTGCCATCATAAAATCTTCAAAATATTAATGAAAGTTTTCAATTATAAATTTTCTAAAAAAAAAAAAAATCAGTTATTTGCTGTTCAATGAAATGTCACATCCGGGCAAGGTTTCTCACATTTATTGGGTGTCCCATGCCCACCCTGGGTCGTCCAATTTGAAGAGAAAAGTTTCTAAGCCTCCAAGAAACAAGCAGGGGTTTCTTCTGTGAGACCTTGTTGATGTCTGCTGAAGGTTTCTTGCGGGGCAGAGGGCTTCCCCAGAGTGTGGGTTCTCTCATGCGCTGTGACAGCCGACCTCTGGGAGGACTCCCCACATTCCTTACACTCATAGGGCCTCTTGCTGGTGTGGGTTCTCTGATGCATTGTGAGGGATGACTTGTGGTAGTTTCCTCACATTCGGAACATTCAGAGGGCTTCTCCCCTGTGAGTTCTCTGATTAATGAAGTTCAGCTTCTGGGAGAAGGTTTTCCCTGCACTCCTTACACGTGTAAGATTTCTCCCCAGTGTGCACTCTCTGGTGCACTGTGAGAGCCAACCTGTCGCTGAAGGCCTTCTGACACTCTTTACACTCATAGGGCTTCCCCCATTTGAATTCTCTAATGCATGTGGAGATTTGATCTCTCACAGAACATCTTCCCACATGCATCACTCTCATAGGGCTTCTCCCCAGTGTGCGTCCACTGGTGTACTTTATGGCCTGACCCATAGCCAAAGGTCTTCCCACACTAACTGCATTCATAGGGCTTTTCCCCTCTGCGTAGCCTCTGGTGCAGGATGAGGGAGGACTTGTGGCTGAAGGTTTTCCCATATTCACTATATTCATGGGGTTTTCCCCCCAATATCTGCTTTCTGATATATAGTAAGCTTATTGCAAAATCCACTTACACGCTTACTGACTTTATAGTCTCTTTCCTACATGTGTTTCTTGATCCACAGTGTAATTTAGCCTCCTGGAGAATACTTCCTCATCTCCAGTCCATTCAAAGGCTGTTTCTCCTCCGAGTTCTCTCGTTGCAAGTGGAGAATATCTTCCTGATGAAGCCCTTCTCACTCTCATTACACTCACAGTATTTCTTCTCAGTGATAATTCCATGGCGTTTATTTAGAGTTGGCTTCTCCCCAGAAGACCTCCCACAGTCGTTAAACTCACAGCGATTCTTCCCAGTATGAGGCTGAGGCAGGAGCATCACTATGTGGCCTGGGCTACATAGTGAGTTCAAGGCCAGCCTGAACTACAGAGCAAAGCCAAGACCTGTTTGCTTTCTGCTGCTCCAGGAAAACAGGTAGAGAACTAGGAAAGCGCACCTGAGGAAGAAGAATGGATCACGAGCCAGGTGTGGTGGTGCACCCTTGTAATGCCAGGACTCATAAGTCTGAAGCAGGAAGATGGCCAAAAATTCTAGGCCAGCCTGGGCTACACAGCGCGATGCTCGATCCCAGCACTCAGGAGGCTAAAGCAGGAGGATAACAAGTTCACTGCCAGTCTGGGCTACACAACAAGCTCACGCCCAGCTGACTACATGGCCAGCTCGCTCAAGAAACAAAAGCTTCTGTGAATGCCTAGCTCACATTCCCCCCTCCGTCCCTGTCCTGCAGGACCCCAGGGTCCCTGTCCCAGAGTGGCCACTGGGGTGCACCCACAGACCCAGCCCCCAATTTAAGATTCTTGAAACAGCCTCCACTAACAATCATTTTGGCTGGGAAAATGTTGAGTAGTCACCATTACTGATCCTTAAGTTGTTTCCATTGGTGTTGCCGGCAAGAGTGGGAAACGTCCCCATCACTGTATGTTACTGAAAGGTCCAACTTTCCATTCAGTGCCATCTAATGAAGGGGAGGGTTGCCTCCACACAAATGGGTGGTATTTAAATTAACACCACCACATGGCTTCCTTACTGCTGGCAGTGACGAAAGTCTTGACTCTCTACTGAGTCCTCCTTTATTATCTCAGAAACAGGACCAAGTTATAGTCAGACCATGGTAGAAGTTGAGGTTTACCATTTGGTCTTTTCAGATACAGGTGAAAATAAGGTAGTGTTTTCTTTCAACGGTGTTCCATTAGAGTAGAATGGTAACAGTCTAAACTTTTTGTCTTGCAGCATTAGCTCTTTCTTCATGCTATTGAGAGAGCAAACCTTTGTAGCACTTTAGTCTTCTCTAATTGGTATTTTCTATATTGCATCTTTCTTCAACACGCAGCTTGTATATATAAGGCAAAAAGTAAAGTGCAGTATTATTTTGGGGTCCCATGTTCCCTAGTCAGTCTGCCTTTCACCCTCCACTACTCAACTTTTCCTAACATGTGTTTTACATGTTATGTACAAAATTTTTAGCTGCAATTAGCAGGAGAAATAGGGAAATATATGTCTAATCTATCTTAGACTGAAACTAGAAGTTATTTCTCCCCTTTAACACTTTCAAGATTCTTCTCATTTCTCAGTGTCTCGTCACTTTACTAAAATAATTTTTAAGTAGGATGAGTATCTATTTATTGATTTTGTGGGTGATCTTTATATATTATATTTTGGGGATTTTTCCTGACACAATCACGCTGTGCAGGTTCTGGCTGGCCTTGGACTCACTATGTAGCCTAGAGTAGTCTCGAACGTGCAGAGCCTCCTACCTTACCCTCCTGAGTGCTGGGATTAGAGGTGTGCACCACCACACCCAGCAATCTTTGTATAATATAGATTTGCATTATGTTGGTTACAGATACTGTAAGTACCTTTTCCCGATCAATGGGCTGATCTCTAACTCTTGTCTATAGGTGTCTTCCTTTTTAATAAACAGAATTCCCAAATTTAACATTCTATTTTGACCCTTTTTAACATTCAGAGTTCTTTGTATTCTAAGAAATTTTTTCCCTATTTCATATACTTTCAAAAATAAAAAAAAGGAAAAACACAAGTGTTAGGGGCCGGGGATATAGCTCAAGCGACACAGTGCCTGCCTGGCAAGTGCGAGGTCCTGAGTTCAACTCCTGGTTACCCTCCACCAAAAAAAAGAAAAAAAACCCACAAGTGTTGTAAAGCAAAATCAACTCTTTACCCTACCATTAGAGGTATGAATTATCATGTCTCATAGTCAAAACAAACAATAAGCACAGCAGACTAAAGATGAGCCAAAAATAAAGGGGAAATCCCGTCACTTGTTAAAAACACTTGAGTATTTTCCATAGGTTAATGTCCTACCAAACACTCATGTTGGACAGTACAGCACATTTGTGCATATGATATTATTGTGGAAAAGTAACTTTTTCCACTATGAACAAGCTAATTTAACCTTGTGGGAATTTTTCTCTTAAAAATAGTTGTATTTTTAAATGAAATATCCAGCTGTTCAGAAGTACCATATCCCTGCAACATCTTTTCAAGAAACATTTTAATGTCTGTTGCATTCTCCCTTTCATAACTGATTTTAAATAAATTTATTATGTGTTCCTGATTGTTTCTTTAACCTCCATTATCTTGAGGATTAACTTTTCTTGTAGAAAGATGCTCATCAACTGTTCTTTTAGGGAATGTGTATGTGTGAGAAAGATTTTTTAGTTTTTACATGTCAGAAAATGTATTTTTATCTCATTCTTGAGTAACAGTTTAGTTGGTGATGAAACACAAGGCCGTTAGTCTTTTACTCCCTCAGCACCGATGACTATTACTGCTTGCTAATGAGAGATACCACTGTTATTCATATATTTTGAGATGGGGTTTTATGTTTCCCAGGCTAGTTTTGAACTCCTGGACTCAAGTAATCCTCCTACCTCAGTCTCCCAAGTAGCTGGGATTACATATGGGTGCCATCATACCTAGTTTATAATTCCTTTCCACAACCAATTATTTCATTTTTTGCTTTTGTTATTAAAAGACTTTGTACTTTTTACATGAAAGAATCATATTTCCTCAAACATCCTCAAAATATACACTTTAAGTCAGTCATATTATACTCAAAATTTTTAAATTTTTTTCCTCAAACTTAATTTTATCTAGAGTGACTACCTGTTGTAGTTCATTATTTTGTTGGGTGTTGCTTGAAGTTTCAAGAAACATAAAAACTTCTCTTCCCTGACTTAATCGGAAGGAAATCTTATCCTTATATATGTTCCCCAGTAGGGTCAATAATACTATCAGAATTTGTTCTTAATCTTTGTGGTTCTGCCATACTAAACATGCCAGATTTCTCCACGGAAACCTCTCCTTATGGTTACAAAATGGCTAAACACTTTCAGATGTTCCATGCAAACCCAATAATATCTACCAAACGAAGCCATCTCTTCCTGTATTTTTATTTTTTTTGTGTGGGTACCGGGGGGTCGACCTCAGGACCTCGCACGCCAACAGGCACCCATGCCGCTGAGCCATCTCACCAGCCCCTCTTCCTGTATTTTTAATCAGTGAAAAAAATCTTTCTAAAAAGTTCCTCAGTAGACATATAATAAATATTACATTAAGGGCATTCCTTAATAAATCACTAAGAAGGGAACTCACAAAACCACATTTGTTTTTAGCTAAATGCAAGGTGGTGTAAACAACAGTGGATTACCTAAACTAAAAATTATCAGAAAGAGGAGAGCCAAACAGAGAAATCTGCTTACCTTGCTTATCTCTGTATTAGATATCTTTATTTAATTTTTTAGTTTGCATGGATATATCACTAGAAGTGTTTAGTGTTGTAATTTTCATTCTTTTAACTCTCCATTTTGACTCATCCCTACCTAGGAGCTTTAAAATCACTTCAGTATAGCCAGGTGTAGTGGCTCACACCTGTCATCCCAGCCACTTGGGAGACTAAGGCAGGGGGACTGCAAGTTCTAATCTAGCCTGGGCAACTAAGCGACACCTTGTCTCAAAGTGAAAAATAAAGAGCACCAGTGGGTTCAATCCCCAGAACTGGAAAATAATAAATACACACGTACTCAGACTGCTCCACCCATCAGAGCCCAGAGCAAGTCATAACGGTAAAACTACCTAATACATCTTATAATCACCCAAACCAGTAACTAGCATAATATTTTAGTAGACTGTAGAACTTATTCAAATTTCTCCAATTTTGTAAATACTTTCTTTGTCCCAGAAGTTTTTGCAGGATCCTACCTTTTAAACAGTTCATGTTTTTTGTTTTTATTTATTTTCAATTTCCTTCAATTTGTGAGTTTCCCAGGCTTTCCCTGTATTTCATAATCTCAACACATTTAAAGAGCACTGGCCTGTCACTGTATAAGATAATGGGCTGGTGATATAGCTCAGCAGCATAAGCGCCTGCCTGGCAAGCGCGAGGACCCAAGTTTGACTCCCAGTACCCGCATTAAAAAAAAAAAAAAAAGATGATGTACATTTAGAGTTATCTGATAGTTTCTCATGATTAAAGTAAGGTTAGGAATTTTTAGCAAGAATATCACAGAAATGATGTGTCCTCCGTGCATCATGTCAGGGAATTTATATATCAATGTCTTATTACCAGTAATATTAACTTTGATTACCTAGTGAAAGTTGTGTTGGATTTCTCCACTATGAAAGTACTCTACTTACTGTATTTCCCTTTGTACAGAATAAAAATTAAGGGTGGTAATCACAGACTATGAAAATTCACTCTGATTTTCACTAACTTTAGCATCTTCAGAGAATGTTAAATTATGACTGTGTATATACAAAATTATTACTGGGGTGTTGGTCTAAAGACAACTTTCCATTTACATTTACTTGCAATGTTACAGGGAAGAATTATCCATTATCTCACATTTATTTGATTATATCACTATGGACTCATAGGTATTTTATTCTATACATTAAAATCTAAAACTATCTCCTTTTGCCACATCACATACAAATCATAAATCTAAAGATTCATATACCTAAATATAAAAGCTAAACTTGCCAAGCAGGGTAGTACATTCCTGTAATCCCAGCAATGCAAGCAGGTGAGATGGATGGATCACAAATTGAGGCCAGCCTGGGCAACTCATCAAGACTCTATAATCAATCAATCAATCGATCGATCGAGAGCTGGGGATGTAGTTCAGTAGTCAAGTGTCCCTGGGTTCCATCCTCAGTACCAGGGTGAGGGAGGTAGAGCACCTGCCTAGTATACAGGAGTCCCTGGGTTCAATCTCTAGCACCAGAAAAAAAAAAAAAAAACTAAAACTTACAGAAGAAAATAGTATGCCATAATATGGCAAACGTTATTTGTTATGACATCAAAAGCACAATCTATAAAATAAAACATTAATAAATGGGATGTCATTAGAAGTCCATATTTTTGCCAGGCGTGGTGGTGCACACCTGTAATACCAGCAGGCTGAGGCAGGAGGATCACTGCGAGTTTGAGGAAAGCCTGGGCTCCAAAGTGTGTTCAAGCCAGTCTGAACTACACAGCAAAACCCTGTCTCAAAAAGACAAAAAAACAAAAGTAAAAAAGTCTATATTTTTGTGCTTCAACACATCATTAATAAAGATAGACTGGAAGAAGGTATTTGTAAATCATATATCTGATTAAAAAATACTTGTTTTGAGAATACACAAAAAGTCCCAAACTCAGTACGATATACAACTCAATTTAAAAGCAGACAGGGCCGGTGAGATGGCTCAGCGGCTTAAGCGCCTGCCTTGCAAGCGCGAGGGCCCGAGTTCAACTCCCGGATCCCACATATGAAAAAGGGGCCGGTGATATCACTCAGCGGCACGGGCGCCTCCTGGCGCGCGAGGTCCTGAGGTCGACCCCCTGGTACCCACAAAAAAAAAAAAAAAAAAAAAAAACAGACAAAAGATTTTCACTTAATTGATATAATTTTTTTATCCCTGTATGTTTGGTCTTTCTGAATCATACTGTTTTGGATGTCTCCAATACACTGAAGTGAGGTTTTGTTTTGTGAGACAGCCAAGTCTGTTATGACTGTTTGGTCCCATATCTGTATTAGGAAAGACATCCTTCCTGACCAAGTACCCCTGCAAGTTCTTGCTGACAAAAAACTACATGGCTTACCCATCTCTTGATATAGATCCCTTCCTTAAACTAGTCACACAGCCAACTAAGTTTGTGAAGATAAACATAGTTTGACAGCTCTATAAATGCTTGCCTTCAAATGAAGAGGACCTCACTGTTACAAAAACAAGAGCACTGCCTGCTACAAAATGTATTCAAGAGTTCTTTGGACCTGGCTTGCTTAGCTATGGCTAAAACCAATGCCTCTTTGGCACCACCATATTGTTCCATGGGATTGGAGACAAGGAAAACTGACAAAGCTACGCTGATGTTCCAATCACCTGTAGTGATGTAATAAACTATCTTGCTCTGATCCATGAATCATATACACTTTCATAAATCATAAACTTTGTTTATAATGATTGCTCCTTACTGTTTCCTATAAGGGTTCTTCCCAGACACTGTCATATTTTAAAATTATGAGCATTTTGTTTCTTTCTCTATAAATATGTATTCTTTGCTCTTTAGATTTCTCTGGTATTTAAAAAGGTTTGTATTTTTCTTTTTCTGTTTAACTATCCCCCTCAACACACACCTAGTGCCGGGGATTGAACCCAGAGCTTTGAGCATGCTAGGCAAGTATTCTACCAGAGACACTCCAGCAGCAGTGATCAACTTTTTCACTTTTATTTAAGCTTCGATTATCCGGTTTATCAATTGTTGTTAGGCAGGCTGGTATCCTCCAATCCTTTAACACCTACCTAGTGTCCACTTGAAAATTAGCTTTTTATATGTTGTTTTTCCTCTTCTCCGTTTATCTAAACTTTAGTTTAGATTTACAAAACAATTGAACACACTGCCCTTGTACTCCTTTCCCCCCTACCCAGTTTCTATCATTAACATCTTGTATCTAAGTTACTTTTTTTTTTTTTTTTTTTGTGGGTACCGGGGGGTCGACCTCAGGACCTCGCGCGCCAACAGGCGCCCGTGCCGCTGAGCGATATCACCGGCCCCTTTTCCGTATGTGGGATCCGGGAGTCGAACTCGGGCCCTCGCGCTTGCAAGGCAGGCGCTTATGCCACTGAGCCATCTCACCGGCCCCTAAGTTACTTTTATTATGAATGATGAACCATACTAATACATTACTAAAGTCTACAGTTTAAATTAAGATTTATTATGTACAGTTTTGGTTTTTGACAAATGCATGGTATCATTCTACCACTATAGCATCATATAGAACTATTTCACTGCTCTAAAAATCCCTGTAATCTACATATTTATCATGTACTTCCTGTCTCCCAGCCACAACCTATTGTAACCACTGATTTTTACTGTCTCCATAGTTTTGCCTTTTCCAAAATATATTTATAATCATACAGTATACAACCTTTTCAAATTAGCTTCTTTCACTTAGCAATAGTCATCACATTTTTTCATGTAGTATAATACTTTCTTTTCATTGGTGAATAATAATCCATTGTATAGATGTCAGTTTTTCTTACCATTTACTTACTGAATAGGATCTATCTGCTTACAATTTTTGGCAATTATGAATAAGGCTTCCATAGACATTCACGTGCAGAATTTTACATGGACATACATTTTTAAGTCATTTTCATCCAGGAGGGCGATGCCAGATTGTATACTAAGAATAACGTTGGTTTAAAAAAAAAAAAAAAAAAAAAAAACTGCCAAACTGTTTTACCAAATGCCTGTGTTGTTCACAGTTCCACGAGGTATGAAGAAGGGTTCCTGTTTCTCCACATCCTCACCAACACTTGTTGTTTTAGATTTTAGCCATGGTAAAAGATCTGTAGTGCTATCTCATTGTCTTAATTTACAATTCTCCAGTAACATGATGTTGAACATCTTTTCTATGCTTATTTGACATCTGTGTATCTTTTTTGGTGAATTCTCACTAATTTTAACTGGTTGTTATCTTGCTGAATCATGCAAGTTCTTCATGTATTTTAGACAGAAATCCTTCAAATATTTTCCATTCTGCAGGCTTTTTCAAGTGTCTTTCACAAAGAAGTTTTAATTTTAATAAATTACAATTATCAATATTCTCTTATGGATCATGCTTTTGGTGCTGTAACTTAAAAGTCATCACTGAAGTCAATGTCAGCCTTCCAACGTTGTTTTTTAATATCTTGGAAGCTATTCCAAGTCTTTCATTTTTCCATATAAATTTTAAAATTAGTTTGTCAATATTCACACAATAAGCTGCTGGGATTTTTGTTAAGATGGTATACCAGGAACATGAAATACCTCTCAAGTTAGTTCTTATTTGATTTCATCAGATTTTTGAAATTTTTCTCACATACACTGGTAGTCTTGTACCTGTATATTTCTTTTTTCCTCAAAAGCGAAGTCTTCAATTTCTAATTTTAGAAGTTCACTGAGCCAGGTGTGGTGCTGCACATCTGTAATCTCAGCAATCAGGAGGCTGAGGCAGGAGGATCGTGGCGAGTTCAAGGCCAGCCTGGGCTAGTGAGACCCTGCCTCAAAACAACCAAAAACAAAACAAAAACAAAATATTCATTGATGATACGTATATATGAAATTAATTAAATGTTGTCTAGTAGATAATTTTGCTTAGTTCATTGAGAAGAAAGGTTTGTGCTAATATTGTTTGGACAATTGAATGCTGATATCTTGTACCCTGAGTAACTAAAGATAACAATACATAATGTATTAACCACTGTTACTCTCCTATTACATTGTTTTGAAATTTTCTCTTAAAAAAAAAAAAATGTTGTCTAGTAGAAAGTCATACCTTCAGCATACCTGCTGTAGCTAGATTTTAGTCCCTAAGGACTTTTGGTTAATTCCTGGGAATTTGTTTTATTTTATTAGCAAGAACTTCAAGTTTGACACTAACTAGGAATGATGGGGTGGGACATCTTTGCCTTATTCTTGATCTTAAGAGGGAAAGCATCTAGTTTCCCACTACTAAGTATGTAGTGTTTTTGTTGATATTCTTTATCAAGTTTAGAAAGATACATTAGACTATTTATTGACAATTTTGGCTTTTTTTGTTTGTTTTGTCTTTTTTGAGACAGTGTTTCACTATTCAGTTCAGCCTGGCCTTGAACTCACTTTGTAACCCAGGCTGGCCTTGAACTCACAGCGATCCTCCTGCTTGAGCCTTCTGAGTGCTGGGACTACAGGCATGCACCACCACACCCAGCTCCAGTTTTGCTTCTTTAAAAAGAAATTTTAATACAAATGGGTACTGGATTTTGACAAATGGCATTTTTTTTCTTTTTTTTAAGATACGTTTTTGCTACATAGCTCAACATAAATCTTCAGCTCTCTATATAGCCAAGGTTGTACTCAAAATCCTGACCATTCTACTTCAGCCTCCACAGTACTGGAATTACAGGAGTATACCACTACACTTAGCTTTGCTTCAGTTTTGTTTTGTGAGTTACATTAACTATTTCCAACTGTTGGGTCAGCTTTTCAAAGCTAGAATAAATTCTGCTTCACCAAGGTGTACATTTTTTTGTTATAGTTGGATTAGATTGCTAACGTTGTTTTGAGGATTTCTGCGTCTATGTTCATGAGAAATTGGTCTGTAGTTGTCCTTTCTCAGAATGTTGTCATTTGTTGCTGTTGTTTTCTTTTGTGATGCTGGGGAATGACATACAACTGCAGTATTCTATGAAGGAATTTAATATGTAATCTTTCCCTAAAAAGACATATTCTCTAACATATAAAAGCATTTGTATTTTCTATAATGGGACATGATATACTTGAAATATTATTTACTTACTGTAAAAAAGATAAAGTGATTAAGGTAAGAAACTTGGATGATATATAGTAGAAAGCATTTTCAAGTATAAAAGCATGCACAAATTTCTCTTAGAAAACGAATGGTAATAAATAGGTTTAGAATTCTCTCCTTTAGCCTGTATATAATCCTGAATGAGTCCTATCCACCTGTAAAAATGTCTCAATAAAAAATATGCAACATCACCAGTAAGTAGCTAGAGGTTCTTAGAATTTTATTTACAAAATTTACAAAATGTCACAAACACAATTTTGTTGGTAATATTAGCAGAGTCAAGAACAGATTAATATAAAATGTCACTTGGTATATAATACCTATTAAAATATAGCTTTCATGCTAGCTTTATCCATTAGTTTTTTAATTCTAATTTTTAACAAATCTAGAAACAAGGCAATACACATGAAACATTTTGCTAAATATTTTTAAATTAAGCCACTTCCTACATTGGATACTACTTGAACTTTAAAACCATTTACAAATTAAATAACCTTTGCATTATAATTCCCAAATCTAAAGGCATTATGCATCAAATGGAACTCAAAAAGCATAAAAGATACTGCCACAAGTTTTTAAAAATTACAATACATACACTGTAAGTTAACAAAAAAATTATTAAAAGAATATTGGATGAGATAAGGTACATCAAATGCTTTATAAGTGCAGAATATTTTTTTACTTGCGCTATTGTCCATATAGTTTAAAAAAACCACAGAATTGAATGAATCAGAAAAGACCATTTTAAAAATGAATAGACGGCAGTATGTGTCATCTAAGGATAAAAGAAAGATGGACTATTGCTTTGATTTGCAAGTAATAATCCTTATTCAAATAGTCCTAAATTCCTATTATCTTTGGATGATAAGGTTCTTTATTGTGTGAAAAGAGATCATCCTTTTACTGATGGAAGGCTTCTAATCTTATTCGGGTTGGATCTTCTGGATGTCTTAAGGCAATTCCATTACGCAGCAGCAGCTCAATATAAGGTGGCCAAAAGGAATCACTAATTTTGACATATGGATCATGTGGAACATCAAATAATCTATTTATAAGAATCTAGGAAAAACATCATTGAAAAAACACTTTACGTGGAGGAAAATCTACCTGTAGCTTTAATAAAACAACCAAGAATGGGTCTACCAACTATGTTGACCTCTTTTCTCTTTAAACAACAATTTACAGCTTTTATATACTGTACTAAAATAAACAATTTTTAAAAGACTACAGATATTAGTAAATACAAAGCTTTAGAATTAATTTCTTTTTTTTTTTTTTTTTTGGTGGTTACTGGGGGTCGACCTCAGGACCTCGCGCGCCAGCAGGCGCCCGTGCCGCTGAGCAATATCACTGGCCCTTTTTTCATATGTGGGATCCGGGAGTCGAACTCGGGCCCTCGCGCTTACCAGGCAGGCGCTTACGCCGCTGAGCCATCTCACCGGCCATAGAATTAATTTCTGTACCTTAATATTTTTAAAAAATTTCCCCAAAACTAGCTAGAAAGCATTTACAAATGTTCCTTCTCTTATGATTAATAATTTCTTTAGAATAAAGACAGGAATCTTATAAAGTAAAATTCATAGCCAGGCCTGATGGCCCAAGCCTGTAATCCCAGTATTCTGGAAGGCTAAGGAAGAAAGACATCAAGTCTTACAACTTAGCAGTACTCTATATCAAAATTTGAAAAAGAGGCTGGAGATGTAGCTCAGTGCAAAGGCCCTGGGTTCAAATATCCAGTACTGCCCCCCAAAAGGTGAAATCCAGAGTGGTAAAACAGTTGTGAACATGTGGGAAGCCCTGGGTTCAATCCTCAGCATCAATCAATCAATCAACAAAATACTGTACACAGAGTGTCATAATATTGGTGGGAGCCATGCATAGCGGCACACAAAGCAACTCAGGAGGCTGAGGCAGGAAGATCAAAAATTCAAGACCAAGCCAGACAACACAGCAAGACTCTGCCTCAAATTAAAATTCTTTAAAAAGGGCTAGGGACATAGCTCAGTGGTAGAGTGCTTGCCCAGCATGTGTAATTCAATCCAAATGTCACCGAAAGGAGGAAGAAGGAGAAGGGGGGGGAGAGCGGGAGAGGGAGAAGAGAGGGAGAGAGGGAGAAGGAGAGAAGAAGAGAGGGAGAGAGAGAGGAAAACAAAGGGAAAGAGGGAGAGGGAAAGAAAAGAAATTTTGGGGAGTGGGGAGGGGCTTATCAGTTCCCCCTTGAAAAGCTCCTATCCTGATAAAATTTCAAAATAATCAATTTAATTTTATTGCTGTCATTTCCTTTAACTTCATTTCTTTATCAAGAATGTTGAGGGATTATAAAAAAAATTGAGGTATTTTGACGATTCCTATTTATAGGTTACCATTTACCAAAATGCATTCCATAAAATTAGCCTAATTATGTTCTTAGTCCTTGATCAATAGGATTGTGTGCTTACAAGAAAGGTAGACACAGATTGCTAATGAGAACTGAGAATCACTTGTCTTTCCCAAATCCAGTGGCACTGGGAAAATTTTTTCAAGAAACAAATATTTACAATTCTTTGAATACTAATACTTTATAAAACAGTAAAAATGCTAAATGTATATACATTTTTGACTCATCCACTTCCTAATACTTTTACAAATTATAAAACCAGCACTCAGTAGGATTAAGGCATTCCACAAAAAAACAAAATTAGCAAAATTAGACTCTATCTCTGATTTGCCAGGCCAAAGCTTTAACTGAAAGATGCTATTACTTTAAGGAAAATAGAAAAGAAAAAGCATAATGTATACAAATATAAAGTGCTACAAAAGTGCATAAAAATAACCAGTCAAGCTCCCATTTCAATCATATTTCACAATATCAATATTTCATTTCTTCAAATAATTAAAACTATCATTAAATATACCTATTTCAAGCCCCACGATGGGGGGGGGGAAGCTATGACCTCATTTCTTTTAGGTATTATGACAAAGAATTAAATATTTCCTATTTTAGATCACTTGCTTATTTTAATACAATTTTAAAAACTTCTGAGCTGAGGGGTGTAATTTAAGTTATAGAGCACTTCCCTAGCATTTGTGAGGCCCTGGGTTCAATCCCTAACACTATACTAGAAATAGTTAAATGCTAAAAATTCATATTTAAAATGAGTTATATAGATATTTTATTTTTCACTGAATTGAAGTATAAAAATATTGATCACTTTTCTCACTGATAATATAAGCCTCTGAGATACATTTAGTTTTCTAAATTTTACACTGTATCTTACAGTACACCTGAATATTTTACACATTCCAGTTGATACTTTTAGATATCACATGAAGTGATAATTTTTATTTAAAAAGTAAATACATCCATGAAAACAGCAGTCATAGTTTCATTATAAATTGGAGTAGCTAGAAATATGTTAAATATTCTAATCACGAATCTAATAAATATTTGCATTTATCTTTTCAAAGCTATAATATTCAGTATTAAGTTATCCTGAGGCATCTAATTAACTGGACAGAAACAGACTTTTACACCCAATTCATTAAATTACAATGAAACATGTTTTCTGAAAACACTCTTCTAAACTTACTAACACTAAGAAAAAGGAACACTAATTGATGAATGCCCTGCTTTTCACAGACTATTTTATTTTGCTCTCCATCTAATTTGTCACATATTCTCATATCAAGGTTTTCTAAAGTATTTAATATATTTAGTAATTTAGTGGGAGGTCAAAAACATTTTTTAAAAAGGTCAAAGATATTTATAAAACAAAATAAAATGTCAAACAGAAAAGTTCAGAATTGTTCACTCGTTACATTTTGACAAAGGAGACCTATATAAAGGAAAATTGTGCACAAATTTCTACAACTTTGTGGAAAAATTCTTTACACTCACTTGCGTATGTTATAGTACAGAACTAATTAAAATGCTATCAGTGTAACACAGGATTTTATTACGTAAATACTAAGTAACAAAAATTTTTTAAGTCTGTAACTATAATAAACCTTGAGAACATGATTGAGTTGGACTTCAATTTTATGTTTTTTAAAAAATGATAATATTGTTGCCAATACTGCATAGAAGACAAAAACTAATTCTGTAGTAGAGACAAATTATTATAACATATTAAAGTTTGATGTATAACTTAAGAATTAAAGTACTACTTTTTCTTTTATAACTGACTATAATTGTTCACAAGTGACTAAGAGACAGCTTCAAGACTAAAAACAAAAGAACCCCACACACAAAGCTCTTACCTCTAACACTTCATGAAGTGTTATCAGCTGTGCAGTTGATTCTTGAATGTTTTTCTGAGAGAAATGTGAATAACAATTAACATTTCAATTCTGCCAACAGTAGAGTGTTGAATTGTATTACAAAATTTTTTAAATTAATTATTTCTTAGTTACAATGGTACAAGGTAACTAAAATAAAACTCGTATTAAGTGATTAGACTTCTGAGCTCAGCATGGTGGCGCATGCCTATAATCCCAGCACTCAGGAGGCTGAGGCAGGAGGATCACTGTGAGTTCGAAGCCAGCCTGTGTCACACAGTGAGTTCAAGGGCAGCCTGAACTATAGTGAAACCCTGTCTCAAAAAACAAACAAAAAGACTTCTGAAAGTAAACAACCTTACTGTACATAAGTCAGACTCATAAAAATGCAGTTCAGACTTCTAACAGAGAGAAAACTATTATAACTATTATATAATTTATACTACCCATAAACACATAACGGGTAAATAATATATATGGCATACAAAATAAAGTGCAATATTTGGAACCCATAATAAAAATTCTCCAAGTAAATGACATTCCAGACTATAATTTCAGAAGAAACTTGCTTCTATGGGAGTTTGTTCATCTTTCCATAGCATCTGACAGTTCGTAACATTAACTAAACTCACTCTTTTCTTTCATGGAATGGACAGAAAAAAATCTCATTCAGATTTTACACAGGTATTTTGCAAATATTTGAGACAGCTAACATAAAGCCCAAGTCTCTCTTCTCCATGTTAATCGCCACTAGTTTGTTCAATTATTTTCACATGGCATAGATTAGCAACCTCTCATAATTAGGGATGTTCTCTGAATGTATTGTAGTTTGTTTGATCCAGTCTCCCATAATGCTCTAGTTGTGATGCAACCATCAAAGAAAAAAAAAAAACACTTTAATTACAGATGCTGGAATACTTTTTATTAAGATTAAAATCATGACTGCAGGGCCGGTGAGATGGCTCAGCGGCGTAAGCGCCTGCCTGGCAAGCACGAGGGCCCGAGTTCGACTCCCGGTACCCACATATGAAAAAAGGGCCAGTGGTATCGCTCAGCGGCACGGGCGCCTGCTGGCACGCAAGGTCCTGAGGTCGACCCCCGGTACCCACACACACACACAAAAGAAAAAAACAAATCATGACTGCAAATAATGACTTGCGTTTGCAAGGTAATTAAGGTTAAATGAGGTCACAAGGGTGGAATCCTAATAGAAAATGACCAGTTTCTCTATAAGAGGAAGTGATACTGAAGAAATCCGCCCCCTCCTTCAACATAGAGAAAAGACCAATCAGAGAACACAGTGAGAAAATGTCATCTATAGGCCACAAAGAGATGCACTGCCAAGAATTACTCTTGACAGTGCTTTGATATTGGGCTTCTAGCCTCCAGACTGAAAAAATTAAAATTCAACTGTTATTTAAGCCAGAGTTTGTGGTATTTTGTTACAGCAGCCCACTAACACATATAGTATTATGGCTGGCCAGAACAAGAAACGGAGACAGAGGGCCGGTAAGATGGCTCAGCAGCATAAGCACCTGCTGGCAAGCGCGAAGTCCTCAGTTCGGCCCCCGGTACCCACATTAAAAAAAAAGAAACAGAGACAGAGACAACACCCATCATTTTATAACCTATATCACTAACTCTTACATGTCATTTACAAAAAGTGAGATTATCAAATGTTACTTAGTGAGCCCATGATACCTTCTGGTAATCAATGATTCCTTTTCAGGATGCCTCAAACTTTTGATTCTATTAGTAAAGATGCTTAATATGTTTTAAAAATAAAGTTGAAAAAAATGGGGACACTGATACCAGAAAATAAATCAATGAACTGCTGCAAGATTAAGACCATTAAGAGGCAAGGAACTGTGGACTTTTACAAAAGGATCACTAGAATCGCTGTCGATAATTTTCTCAGTAAATAAAAAGTATAAATAATAATGAGTAGAATGAGAGACATAATTCATAACAAATATAATGCCTACAGATAATTTGAAAGAGAAAAATAAAAACACATATCAGAAAAAAAAAAAACCTTTTTCTTTTTCCCAGTATTCTCACATTCATTCATCCTGGGGGTGTAGCCTCAGTAGTAGAGCACATGCTTAGCATAACCAAGGCTCTGGGTTCAATACTCAGCATCAGATTAAAAAAAAAAAAAAAAAAGGAAAAGAAAAAGAACTCACAAGGTACTATAACAGATATACAAATAGAAGAAATACAATGACATCAGACAGAATGGGTTTTGAGGCAGAGTGTACAGGCACAAAAAAGTGAGAGACATTAACTACATACTTGCTGGAGCTATAGTGATATGGTTGAATATCTGTTCATCTGTATAAGATGAACAGATGAGCAAAAAGGCTGAAGAGATAGACAAAGACCAAAGTATGAATCCATTTTTCCAAGACATTTATGGACTTCATCCTATGGGAAGCCAAAGTTTTATTAAAAAAAAAAGAAAAAAGAAAAAAGACTAAATTATATTTTAGCTCATTCTGGTGCCAATTTCAATAGTTTCACCTATTTACATTATATGTTGTATTAAAATAAAGAAAGTGGTTGTTCACAATCTTCTGTCACCAAATGGTTGGTCTGCATTTTTGGAAAAGATTGATTATACCATAACAACTATTCAAATAGTCAATAACCTAGATCAGTAGTGGTGAACCTATGGCACAAGTGCAGCAGCGGGCTGTTTGTATCATTGAAAGCTCTAAAAGGTTTGCCATCACTACCTACATTAACAAATTTAACACTCTTCTGATTTAAAAAGATATATACTGTGACAATTGAGCTTGTCAAGTTGATTGCTTGGGAGCAGACTAAGGAATCAGTAAAGCACACTTCTAGGTGTGTCGGGGTGGATCCTGAAGGCATGACGCTGGGGTCCCTATCCAGTCCCTTTTGCCTTTCTTCCTAACACTGCTCCCCTGCTCTGCTTCCGTCTGCTGTGAGCCAGGCAGTTTTGCTCTCACACGCCCATGGGTCATGTTTCTGCCTTGGAGCCAGCCAATCATGGGCTGAAATTACCTGAAACTATAAGCCAAATCAAACCTCTTTTAAGTTGTGGATGTCAGGTATGGTGCCCCACCAACACCAACCAGAAAACTAACTAATACATATATATTCATCATGGAAAATAGCAAAGAGCAAACAACACAACAATAAACAAAACTCACCTACAGGACATAAAGTACTATTCTATTTTTTGGTACAAATAAGATTCAACTCATAAAATTTAGTTATCTGCATTTCACCCACCTCACAATATACTGTATTTCATTAACTCCTTTGATGGTGTTCAAAACACTATTTTTAAAAGCTGTGATTTTTCCCATCATATGAACAAAAATTTAAAATGTATTTAACAAATTCCATTTTACAGACCAATCAGGGAGTTTTTTATTTTTCAGTAAATAAAATGTGATGATGGCATATTTCTGCAAGTGAATCTGTGTATATATCTTTAAACAACTGTATGTAAGAAAATTTGCCTTTGGACCTACCTAAAACAATCTCAAACACAACTATCTATATAAATATCTGTTCCAAACTTACCTTTTTCTTAACAGTTCCATCAGGCAGAGGAAAATGGTCTTCTAGAAACTCACCCAAGGTAATCAAAAGTTTCTCCTTAAATTCTTTTATATTAAGGATTTTAGTTTTGAGTTCATTAAAGATTCTAATAGATAAAAAAAAATTGAGAGAAACATTTAACAGATGAAACACATATGCCCACATACCTGGTTATTCATAAGGCTGATCAAAAACTTTGTTAAAACTTTATTTGCTCCAACCAAGTTAACTAGCTTATTAAAGTAACAGTCTTCATAAATCATGTAGGGAAACTCATGGTAAAACCAAGTCAAGTCACTCATAAAAAGGCACTGTAACAAACAGTTGGTAAAAGTGAGGGCAAGACTAATGCTTCTTAGTAAAGTTTGCCTTTTTATCTGTATTTCATGTAACACAAAAAAATACATTTTTCTGAGCCGGTGAGATAGCTCAGCGGCATAAGTGCCTGCCTGGCAAGTGCGAGGTCCGGAGTTCAACTCCCAGTACCCAC
This sequence comes from Erethizon dorsatum, assembly GCA_028451465.1. Lineage (NCBI taxonomy): Eukaryota > Metazoa > Chordata > Mammalia > Rodentia > Erethizontidae > Erethizon > Erethizon dorsatum. The sequence goes on from CM051833.1 coordinate 105,255,176, forward strand.
ATACAAAAAAAAGGGCCAGTGATACCGCTCAGCAGCACAGGCGCCTCCTGGCGCATGAGGTCCTGAGTTCGACCCCCGGTACCCACAAAAAAAAAAAAAAAAAATACATTTTTCTATTCAAAAAATCAAGAATATTAATTACCTTGATTCAGAAAATGTCACAACCTGATTTTTTAATTCATTCTGTAGTACATTAAGAGATTTCATTATTTGTTGCTGTTCATCCAACCACTGCTGCTCCCTTTAGAAAAACAGAACAAATAACTAAATAAAACTTTAAATGCCAACCCAACATGCCAATGATTAATGGTAATTATGATATAAACATACCTTTCTAAGTCTTCTTTTAACTTTTCACTCTTTGACTGAATAGTAGATAGTACCATTTCAAGATCATGTCTCAATTTTTGGAACTAGAAAAAATAATTTAATAGCTTATTTTTTTAATAGTATAAGTAGTTTTGTTTCTGAATGACAATGAAATTTACACATTGCTCTATGATACCTCAATTCAGAAGCCAACAGTAAAAGTGCCCAGCAGAAAGTGTTTAAGAACATAAATATAGGGCCGGTGAGATGGCTCAGCGGCTTAAGCGCCTGCCCGGCAAGCGCGAGGGCCCGAGTTCGACTCCCGGAACCCACATACGAAAAAGGGGCCGGTGGTATCGCTCAGCGGCACGGGCGCCTGCTGGCGCGCGAGGTCCTGAGGTCGACCCCCAGTACCCACAAAAAAAAAAAAAAAAAGAACATAAATATACAGCAGATGCTAAGTTTTTAGTAGCATTCCACTGTTAAATATAAAAATATAATAAGGAGTGTTAAGCAATATATTTTAATTTCAAACTGTAATGTAAATTAATGTTTTCAGTAATTGGATAGATCAGGTCACTTTTCTAACCAGACATATAAACATAGATATAAATGAATATCATTCATTCCATATTTATTCAAACAAACAGTCAATATTTTTTGGTCAGTTATTGGTTATCAGGCATTGTTGAAGGAAGCAGGGATGCAAAGGTGAAGAAAACTGAGGCAAATACAGAAAACCAAACAATATGTAACTTCAGGCAGTGCTAAGTGCCATTAAGGGAAAAAAAAAAAATCAGACAAGAGGATCAAGAAATAGTTATTTTAGGTAATCTGATGCAGAGGTGAGCTCTATAATCAGCTAACGTTTCAGTAGCAGAGAAAGAAGACAAAAGATAAATGAAGTTACAATCTAAGAAAACAATATTCCAGATAGAGGAAAGTACAAAGGCCCTGAAGCAGACAGTGTGCTTGAGACATCTGAGGAACAAGAAGGAAGATTGTGGTTAACCTGAATTACAATAAACTCTGGAATTTATCTAATATCTTTTTTGTTTGTAGAACATATTAACTAATGTGCCACTGTCCTGATGTCAGTGGAAAGTTTCGTAAGACCTAAAGTAACTCTGGAAAAGGCAGGGAGGACATTAAGCCAAAGTGGCAATTAACTTGGTTTTTAAAATATACAATTAAATTTTTAAAGAAGAGGAAAAGCGGATTAAGTAGGAGAAATAAAAAGATAAACTAGAAAAGCAGGTTTCAACAAAACCATACTGATATTAAATATGGTCTAAAGGGCCAGTGAGATGGCTCAGCGGCGTAAGCACCTGCCTGGCAAGTGCGAGGGCCCGAGTTCGACTCCTGGAACCCACATACGAAAAAAGGGCCGGGGCCGGTGAGATGGCTCAGTGGCGTAAGCGCCTGCCTTGCAAGCGCGAAGGCCGGAGTTCGACTCCCGGAACCCACATACGAAAAAGGGGCCGGTGATATCGCTCAGTGGCACGGGTGCCTGTTGGCGCGCGAGGTCCTGAGGTCGTCCCCCCGGTACCCACAAAAAAAAAAAAAGAAAAGAAAAAAGGGCCGGTGATATCGCTCAGCGGCACGGGCGCCTGCTGGCGCGCGAGGTCCTGAGGTCAACCCCCGGTACCCACAAAAATAAATAAATAAATAAATAAATAAGGTCTAAAAATGGCTAATAATGGAATTAAATTTGAGATAAGAGAAAAGTAGAAAACTGCAAATTAGATGGATATTAAAAAACACACTTTTAAATAATCTGTAAGTCAAACAACCAACAGGCAAATAGACTTATTATAACTTCAATCATAAGTTATTATGTTTAAAAATAAAACATCAAAATTTCTGTGAAGTAAAAGCAGTACTCAGATGAGAATTTATATCACTACTAAAAGCCTATATTAGAAACCAAAGGAAGTTCTCAAATTAATGACTTCACCTTCTACTATAAACTCAAAAAGATCAAATAAAACCTGTCGTATGATGAAGAAATAATAACTTAAACCAAAGAAATGGGGTGGGGAGGGTAAATGAAACCAAAGTTGAGAAAGTCAATGAAATTTGCCAGATTAATTACAGGAAAAGTGCAAGAAGACAAAAATTACCAACATAAAAGAGAAATGAGGGGCCGGTGAGATGGCTCAGGGGGCCGGTGAGATGGCTCAGCGGCATAAGCGCCTGCCTTGCAAGCGCGAGGGCCCAAGTTCGACTCCCGGAACCCACATACGAAAAAGGGGCCAGTGATATCGCTCAGCGGCACGGGTGCCTGTTGGCGCACGAGGTCCTGAGGTCGACCCCCCGGTACCCACAAAAAAAAAAAAAAAAAAAAGAGAAATGACACCACTACAAATAAATAATGATAATGGAGGAATGTTATGAACAATTTTATGTCAATATATCTGACAAATTAGATCAGATGGACAAATTCTTTGAAGTACCTTTACTACCAAACCTCATTCAGAGACAAACAGAAAATCTTACTAGCAATAAAGAAATTAGATTTACAGTTAAAATTTTTCCCACATGAAAAATTTTATTCATCGTAGTGTTTTTATTCAGTTTAAGAGGAAACTCCATGCCCAGATAGCTTTGTCTGAGTTCAAACAAATGCTTAAAGAAAAAGACAATACTATGCACCAGTTCTGTTGAAGAGGACAGAATGCTTCACAGTTCATTCTATGAGGCTTGTACTAACCTTACATCAAAGCCTAGTAAAGACATCACAAGAACAACACAATATACAAACTTGAACCTCTTGAACATAAATGCAAAAATCTTAATAAAATTTCAGCAAATTAAATCAAGAAATAAATGAAAAAGATTAATATATTATAGCAAAGTGAAGCTTATCCTAGTAATGCAGTTAATTAAGCAGTTTAAATCAATTTTAAAAGTCAGTCATTGTAATTCACCATATCGACAGACTAAGAAAAAACAATCATCTCAATGAATTCTAAAGAGGAAGTGACAAAATTCGAAATTAGTTCAGGACTTTAAAAGATACCTTATAAACTATAATAGTAGGAATCTATTCAATCTAATTAAGGGCATCTATGAAAATGCTACTACAAACATAATGATGAAAGAGCAAATCCTTTCTGAAAAGATCACGAACAAGGCAAAAATGCCTATTTTTACCAACTTGGTATTATTCTGATGTAGTTCCAGGTCAGTGAAATATGCCAAGAAAGACATTAAAACCATCCAGAATGGAAAGGATAAGTAAAACTGTCTTTGATCTCAGATGAACATTTGATGAACTGTCTTTGATCTCAGATGAACATGACTATATAGAGAATACCGTAGAACTATTTAAAAAAAAAAAAGCTAATAGAATAAGGCTTCCTCAAACTCACTGCATACAAGACCAATATACGGGGGGGATTGAAAAATACACTGTTAAATATTTTTAAAATTTAGTATAGTAAAAGACACATTGTCCTTAATCCCCCTAAACATATTTCCCCTTGCTTCAAAAATACATCTATTCCCATCGTTCTTTCCATGTTCTGAAGCAGTTCTGGAAGTCCTCTTTTGTGTCTTTGCACGGTGTGATCAAAAATACAGTGAAAGCCACTTCTGAGTCCAATCTAACAGAAAGGCAGGCTTGTACAAAACATGACAGGGTGTCTTCATTCACTTTATTCACTGGATCTGGCACCATGTGACTTCTGGCTCTTCCCCAAAATCAAAATGACCATGAAAGGTAAATATTTTAAATGGATTCAAGACATCAAAGCAGTCATGATTGTACAACTAAAGACACTCACAAAAGAACATTTCCATGGGCCGGTGAGATGGCTCAGCGGCATAAGCGCCTGCCTTGCAAGCGCGAGGGCCCGAGTTCGACTCCCGGATCCCACATACGAAAAAGGGGCCGGTGATATCGCTCAGCGGCACGGGTGCCTGTTGGCGCACGAGGTCCTGAGGTCGTCCCCCCGGTACCCACAAAAAAAAAAAAAAAAAAAAAAAAAAATAAAATAAAATAAGAACATTTCCAGAACTGCTTCAAAAAGTGGTAAAAACAATGGGACAAGTGAGCTCAAAGTGAGGAGGAACATTCTGAGGGGGATTATTGGCAATGAGTCTTTTACTATAATAAATTTTACAGAAAATTTAAACATTCACATTTTTCAATCACACCTCATATGAATATTAACTGTATTTGTATTTACTACCAATAAAGCTTGAAAATTGAAATTTAAAAGAATACCATTTTAAGTGTCAGAAAACACTAAAGGATGAATTTGACAAAAGATATATGCTAAAAATTACAAAACACTGGTGAGATAAAATTTTAAAAAAGTGCAGAGATCATAATAGAGTTCATGCATCTGCATTTCAACTAAGTATGTTAAAGAAGTCTACTCTCCCCAAATTAATTTACAGATTTGTGGGAAGTTCAGTCAAAACTCCACAAGCGGGCCAGTGAGACAGCTCTGCGGCATAAGCACCTGCTTGGCAAGCGCGAGGTCCTGAGTTCGACTCCCGAAATCCACATAAAGGAAAAGAAAGGGCCGGTGATATCACTCAGTGGCACAAGCCCTTGCTGGCAAGCGCGAGGTCCTGAGTTCGACTCCCGAAACCCACATAAAGGAAAAAAAAGGGCCAGTGATATCGCTCAGTGGCACAAGCCCTTGCTGGCAAGTGCGAGGTCCTGAAGTCGACTCCCGGTACCCACATTAAAAAAAAAAAAAAAAAACTCCACAAGCTTTTTATGGATTAGAATTAAAAAGTCAACCTTAAAATTGATATGAAAATATTAAAAAATTGGAAACGAATTACAAAGTTAAGAAAACATGATTTTAAGGATGACTCATTAAGCTTCTGATTATTTGCCTAAAGATAGAAACATGAAACTAAGGAATAGAAGTATCCACAGCATAAAATAAAGAACAAATGGAATGTCAGAAATAATTACATATAGAGCAGTGGTGGTGAATCTATGACACATGTGCCACAGTGGGTTTTTTCTATCATTGAAAGCTCTAAAAGGTTTGCCATCACTAATACAGAGTAATTCCTCCTTAGCTACAATTTTGCTTTCTGTGTTTCAGTTACTTGAGGTCAGGTGTGGTCTGAAAATAATTTACGGAAAATTTCTGAAATGCACAATTCATAAGTGTTAAACAGTATGTTGTTCTGCATAGTGTGATGAAATCTTGCACCAACACACTTCATCTTATTTTGGACATAAATCGTCCCAAATGATACATCCATGATGTATGCACTACCCCGCCTGTCAGTTACTTTGTAGCCATCTTAGTATTGATGATCACAGTATTGCAATGCTTGTGTTCAAGTAACCCTTGTTTTACTTAATGGTCCCAATATATAAGAGAAGTGATGCTGGCAATTGGGATATGCCAAAGAGAAGCATTTAAGTGAAAACGTAGAAATTCTGACTTAATAAAAAAAAAGAAAAGAAAAAAAAATCATGTGCTGGAGTTGCTAAGATTCATAGTATGATAAGGTATGTTTGAGAGACCACATTTACATTACAGTATATGGTTATAATCATTCTACCTTACTATTGTTGTTAATCTCTTACAACATACAATATATATATTAAACATCATCAGCTATGTATATATAGAAAAAATATATAGTTCAGTATTATCCATGATTTCAGTCATCCACTGGTGGTTTTGGAAAACATCCACTACTAGATAAGGGAGGAGGAATGCTAGAGTCAATTTCAAAAGAGGAATAAAAGAAATTCAAAGGAGCAAAGACAGTTTTTTTAACAATCAGTGGTGGGCGAATTAACATCTATGTGAAAAAAAATGACCCTTTATCAATAACTTACAAACATTTTCTCAAATGAATTATAGACCTAACTTGAAACCTAAATCTTTAAAACTTCTGAAAGAAAACATATAAGACAATCTTTGTGACTGTGAGGTGGACAAATATTTCTTAGATTTGAGCACAAATCTTAAAAGAAAATTTAATAAATGGAGTTAATCAGGAATTTGTTCTCCAAAAGACAGTGTTAAGAAAATAAAAGGTTTAAACTCAGTGGGCCTGTTTTCAAAACCTTGTACATTATCAAGAAAAGCTGTTTTGAGTCTATTTTTGTGCAGCTTCTGGAAGATGAAGTGAGTTCTTAGATTATCTTGCCTGATAAGAGTATTTTTGTATGTCCAAAGCCTCAAGTCACATGAAACCAGTCTGAATAGATGGTTTATGCTGTGATATCTGGTGAATATTTTTGCTTTGGGAGTGGGGCTGGAGTCACACAGGTACTGCATGCATATGTGACTGACACCCATTAAAAATCCTGGGCAACAAGGCTTGGTTGAGCTTTTTGGTTGACTACACATCACATAAGTTGTCAGGTCTAACCATAGGGAGAATTAGCAGATCCATGTCTGCACAGGGAAACAGTTCTTATAAACTTACCCAAGCGCTTTTGTCCTTTGATCATTTTAATCTGTGTTCTCACACTTTAATAAACTATAACTAAGAGTTTAACAGTTCGTCTGAGTCCTGTGGGCCTAACCTATAAACTGAGAAAAACCGTGACCCAACTGATATCACAAATGAAACTTGCTATATAATCCCCCTGCCAGCTGAAACATGTTGAAAACATTGGGAAAAGAAGTATGAGGTGGATAGGATGAAGACCACTGATGCCTAATGGATAACAGTTGTACTTCAATCAGTTACTGAAGGTGGAAGGCATCAATGAAATTAAGCAATGATAAAACCAATTCCCACAGAGTTAGATAACAGAATACATAAAGAAATGTAAAATAATGAAAAGCTAAATACGTAATCCCTTTGTATTTTTTCTATACAATAGTTAAAATGAAAGTAGTATGGGTCATAAGCTGGCACTGTACCAAATTTGGATTTTAGCCAAAAGAACACAAAAGACTCAGAATAGTAAAAGCAATCCTGAGCAAAAAAAAAAAAAAGCAAGGCTAGAGGCATTACCATACCCAATTTCAAATTATACTACAAAGCCATAGTAACGAAACAGCATGATGCTGGTACAAAAATAGGGACATAGACAAATGGAAGAGAACAAAGGACACAGAAACTCATGCAACTACAGCCAAGCCATTTGATGCTTGACAAAGAAGTTAAAAACACACAATAAAGAAAAAACAGGCTCTTTAACAAATGTTGCTAGGAAAATTGGATATCCATATGTAGAAAACTGACACTAGATCTCTATCCCTCACCCTGTACAAAAATCAATTCAAAATGGATCAAAAACTTAGGTATAAGACCTAGAACTTTGAAACTACTAGAAGAAAACATAAGGGAAACACCTGAAATTTTAGGCACAAGTAAAGACTTCTTGAATATATCTCTAATAGCACAGAAATAATAGCAAGAATCAACAAATGGTACTACATCAAATTTAAGTTTCTGCACAGCAAAAGAAACAATCCACCATGTGCAGAGAGCCTACAAAACGGGGGAAAAAATCTTTACCAGCTTCTCTTCCAAGAGGATTATCATCAAGAATATATAAAGAACACATACACTACCACCAAAAAAACCAAGTAGCCCAAACATTAAATGGGCAAATGATAACAGGCACTTCTCAAATATTAAGAAGTACAAATGGCTAATAAGCATATGAAACAAAGTTCAATATCGTTAGCCATTAGGGAAATACAAATCAAAACTACACTGAGATTCTATCTTACCCCAGTCAAAATGGCTACCATCAAGAATATAAAAATAAATACTGGCGAAGATGTGAGGAAAAAGGAACACTGCTACACTGCTGGTGGAAATGTAAATCAGTACAGGCACTATGGAAATCAGTATGGGTGTTCCTTAAAAAACAGAACCAGCATAGGACCCAGCTATGCTACTCCTTGATATGTACCCAAAAGAATTAAAGACAGCATACTAAATAGGGTTATTAGCATACCTATTATCTTAGTTACTTTTCTCATTGCTGGGACAAAATGTCTGACACCCACAACTTAAAGGAGAAGAGGTTTATTTGATTTGTGTTTTTAGTCCATACTTAGCCGGCTCCAACGTAGGAAGGCATGGTGGAAGACCCTTGGTGGAGGAAAGCTGCTCATGATAGAAGCCAGGAAGCAGAGAGCAAAGGGAAGAAAGGGGGTAGGAGATACTTCTCAGTGACTTGCCTCTCATGATCAGGCCCCATCTCCTAACAGCACATTTAGCTATAGTCCTCCAAGAATTAATCACCTTTCAAAAGCCTTGCCTATGAGTGCAGGACTGTAGGGGACATTTAGATATAAACCATAATACCCATGTTTATTGCAGCACATTTCACAAAGCCAAGATAAGGGGCCAGTGAGATGGCTCAGCGGCTTAAGCGCCTGCCTGCCAAGCGCGAGGGCCCGAGTTCGACTCCTGGAACCTACATACGAAAAAAGGGCCGGTGATACCTCTCAGCAGCACGGGTGCCTGCTGGCGCGTGAGGTCCTGAGGTCGACCCCCGGTACCCACAAAAAAAAAAAAAAAGCCAAGATAAGGAACCAGCCTAGATGCCCATCAACAAATGAATGGATAAAGAAAATGTGAGATATATATACATGTATTTCAGCCATAAAGAATGAAATTATGTCATCTTTAGAAAACCGGATGGAACTGGAGATCATCATGCTAAACAAAACAAGCCAGATTCAGACGGACAAGTCCTGCAAGTTTTCCCTAATAGGTAGGATTGAAAAAAGGTGCTATAAAAGTGAGAGAACATTATTACACAAGAGAAAGAGAATACGGGGGAGTGGGGTATAAGGGTGAATAAGGGGGGGTGGAAGTTTTATATTAGTTATTGTTAAAATGAATTTACTGAGGTAACGATGTCTACTATATTGTTAAGTGAAACAGCTGGTTATAAAACAATATATAACACTGCCAATTTTTTATCTTCAAAATGTATTTATGTTTAAAGATACCAAGAAATCATCACTTACCTATCCTATCTCACTGCCCTTCAAGACTGAGAGAACACCTATGATCTAAAGTTTTCACTGCCCTAAAGCTATGGTCACTTTGGATTCCATGAGAGCCTTAGATAACTGAGATTGCCCCTCAAGTCATGGGGATTCCTCCCAGGAAAACTGTCCCTCAAATCATGAAGATTCAACCTGAGCTATGAAACCAGAACTGAGGATAATGATCAACCAGATGTCAACCCCTATAAGCACCCCATAAAACTGGTCCCTTTGCTTCACTAATGGACCAGTCTGATCCTCTTCATCAGAATGTACCTCCTCCAGCTACTACTCAAGCTGGAGTCCTTTATTTATCTTCATTTAAGCTTTCGATTAAAGCTTTTGCCTGTAAATTCAAACTGTCATTTTAGTTTTAATTTCCATTACCACTATAGCGAGGACCCACATTACCCAGTGACAGTACTATGAAATATATAGTTGGTTTTCATCCTTCTTTCTGGCATACAATTCCTAAAATCTTTAGAATTTCTTAAGTACCTTTTTATATGTTAATGAGTTGAATGATAGCAAGGCAGCACGTGAGCAGCTTCAAGGGAGCTTCAGGATAGCTAAACACAGGGAAGTTTCAGGAGGATGGCACAGTCAGAGGGCATAAAAGCTCCATGTCCCTTCCCACATGTCTTGTCCTATGCATCTCTTCCATCTGGCTGTCCATCTCTATCTTCTGTCATCTGCTTTATGAGTAACAGCATATCCCTGAGTTCTGTGAGCCTCTCCAGAAAATTAAAAGAATACAAAAAAGGGGGCCATGCAAATCCCCAATTTATAGTTGGTGAGTCAACTATAAGTGTCAGAAGTGTCAGAAGAGTCAGAAGTATAAGTGAAACCTACTAACTGCAATTGTCAACTGAAGTAGGAGATAGTCTCACACAACTGAGGGATCTGATGCTACCTCCACATGTCATTCTACCTCCTGATAGAGACCTGAACTGACTTATATGTTGACTGCTAGAAAATCATCTGTGGTGGATGACAACTGGTGGTCAACTTGTAACACCCAGCTGAACTGAATCAGCATGGTACTTGGTGTGGAGGGCCCACCTGAGGACTGTTGCCAACAACATAAAAAGGAGAACTGGAGAGAAAGAGTTGGTGCTATTGGTTCTCCTCAAGGAGCTTGTCACGCTGGCTTTCCTAATAGGAACTTAGCTGTTCTCATTGTCAGAGGAGCTCAGGACCTTGTTGTCACTGAGGACTGCTGTGGTACTTTTTGGGGGCGCTCTGGTCATTACTTTGAGCATTGCTTCCTGGCTCCAGTGCAGATCTCTCAGCCTGATGGCACAGATCCTTCATCCTGCTGGCGTAGACTTCCTACCTTCCACCACTAACCTTTGGGCCTTCCCAGCGCAGATCCATGAAAACGACTTGCATGAGACATTGTTGTGGGCTCTGGGCCTCCAGTTGGACTCGTGGGGGCATTGCTATGGGCTTTAGGTCTTCAGCTGGACTCATGCAGGACATTGGAGTGGAATACAGGCCCTCAGCTGGATTCTTTGGGTCTTTAGTGTGTGGACAGATTTCCTGTATTGGACTCTTTGGGTGACTACTATAGAATAATCCTATAAATTGTGTCCTGTATTAAGTTGTTTTCCTCGCAAGCCCTGACTACAACATCATCTGTGTTGAATCTGCCAGAGAACTGGTTTCTGGTGGGAAGAAATCTCTATGTATTTTTTGACCAGTGGTGCTATGTTGTATTGAAAGGTGAGAGATAGTTGAAAAACACTAGTTTTCCCTTCTCTAACCTTGGAGATATACTTCTTATTTCCATCTGACACTTCATCAGAATGGCCTTTTTAATGCATATTTTCTACCAACACTCTATTCAGGATTACACAGGCACTCTCTAAGAAAACTGAGGGATTCTTTCTAGCATTCCTCTTTTAAGTCACCAAAAGAATTGCCCTAAAAGTTCTCCTCTTGACTTTTCCTACCATGGATTTCAAAATTCTTCAGCTTTTCCCATTACCTAGTTCCAGAAAAGCTTCCACATTTTTCAGTATTTGTTATAGCACCACCCTCAATTCTCAGTACCAACTTTCTCTCATAGTCTTTTTAGGCCTCTATAACAAAGTAGCACCATAGACGGGCAGTTTATAAAAAATAATACAAGATTAAGGTGTCAGCAGAAAAAGGGCCGGTGACATCGCTCAGCGTCACGGGCGTCTCCTGGCGCACGAGGTCCTGAGTTTGACCCCCAGTACCCACAAAAAAATAAAAAATAAAAAATAAAAAATATTAAAATTAAAATTAAAAATATAACATGATTGCAGAATGGGTTTTTTTGGTTTTTGTTGCTGTTTTTCTTTTTTTCTTTATGTGGGTACCAGGAACCGAACTCAGGACCTCACACTTGCCAGGCAGGCACTTATGCCGCTGAGCTATATTACCAGCCCAGAATGGTTTTATCCTACTGCTTATGTCAAAAACTAATTTAAAATAGATCTAGATATAAATTATTTGAGGTTATTAAAGCTGATAAATGACTTACCTCTTCTTTCCCTAATGTTATCAGAACATCTTCAGTCAGGGGAGTTACTAAAAAAACAAAACATAACAAAATTATACATACTTAGTTAATTCTCAATAATTCAATTTTGTAGTTTTCTAAGATAATCCTTTCCATCTCCATTTATATATTACAGAACTTCTGGTGAAACATATATTTTTTAAAATTTTCTTTTTCTAGTTGTGGGGATTGAACCCAGGGCCCTGGCAATGAGATACATGACTAGCCATTTTTACTTTTTATTTTGAGATAGGGTCTTCCATCACCAGGCTCAGCTCCAACTTGCAATCCTCCCACCTCAGCCTCCCAGAGTGCTGGGATTATAAGCAATTTTATTTAATTTCTTAGTACATATAATCAACTTTATATACTTTTGTATAAACTTTACCATGTTTGTGTATTTTGTTTTTAGTCTTTTTGCTTTTTCAAGTCCTCAAAAGCAACCTTAATAATCTACAGTGTTCCTCAAATATTTTTCTCTGCATATACGTTTTATATATATATAAGCAAGCATACGTATACATAAAAGGTTTATTATTTTTATCATCGCTGGTTTTACAAGAGTCTATAATACATTATCCCTATCATGTTTTCACACAATAAAACTCCCATGGAAACCCTATCTATTCATCTTGCATAGGTCTAATTCATCATTTAATGAATGCATAACATTTCACAGTGAGAATATATCACTGGGCTGGTGAGATGGCTCAGTGGCATAAGTGCCTGCCCGGCAAGCGCGAGGTCCTGAGGTCAACTCCCAGTACCCACATTAAAAAGAAAAAGAATATATCACTGTGTGTTGATTGTCCTACTTACTGAACATTAACTTTGCACTTAGTTTTTAGCTACAAGAAACAAGAACTCAGTAAATGTACAGTAAATCAAATATATTGATTTGTTCATTTCTATTGAACGTATTCCCAGAAACAGAATATCACAGAATGAAATGTGCATTTTGAATTTCAGAACAGAATGCCAGACTCCTTTCTAAAAACATATCTATGAGCAATGAATTAAAAACAGCAAAAGATATAACTATTTTATAAGTTTTACCAGTCTAGTAAGTAGAAATGAATGCTGACGTTTGCATAGAAAAAATAAATGTTTAATCCTTACACAAGAAATATTTACCTTTCTTATCAAGTGCTATTTGAAATTTCTCAAATGATATGCTACTACTAAAAGATTTCAAAGGTGTCTACTATTTAAAACCTTTTAATGAGAAAGCACTTTCTACATGTGCTTCATAGGCCTATGTTACAATTGGTTGTAGGGAGCCCTGGGATACCTACTGCTATGAAATGAGTATGGCCCAAAGGCCCATGTGTTAAAGGATTGTTTGCCAGTCTGTGACACTACTGGGAGATGGTGGAAATTTTAGGAAGTTTGGTATGGTAGAAGAAGTCAGGTCACTGAGGGCATGCCCTTGAAGAGGGTATTAGGATTCTAGCCCCTTCCTGCCTCCTACTTTGCCTCCTGACTACAATCAGGGAACCAGTTTCTCCCAACATGTGCTCCTACCATGATGTTGGCCTTGCTGCAGGCCCCAAAGTAATGGGGCCAACCAACCATTGACTGACTCCTGAAACTGTGAGCCAAAATAAACCTTTCCTGCAGTAAGTTGTTTATCGCAGGTATTTTGTCACAATGACAGAAAACATGCAGTACTAAATCATTTCAAAAAATGCAATGGAGAGGTTCTAAGTATGTAATGTTTTGAAAACATCTCCCTCTTTGCCAGTATGGCTAAGAGTAGCATTTCAACATTCATTCAAACTACCATTTCAACAAGTACAATAAAACACATGCTAAGAATATAAAAAATTTTAAAAACCCTTCTAACATGGCAGCCTATGGGACTGGCATCAGGTGGGTGTTAGGCCAACAAAGCAGCCTATCCATTCAGTGGTACCTATTAAGGGATGATGAGAATAAGAAAAATAATACTTAAAATTCTCTGATATAAAACATCAAAAAGGATAGAATACTTAAGGATAAATTTAGTCAGATGTGGTGGCACACACCTATAATCACAGCAGTATGGGAGGTTGAGGCAGGAGAATCCAAGAATCCAAGACCTGCGTGGGCAACTCAGCAAGACCCTGTCTCAAATAAAAATTTTAAAAAGGGGCTGGGGAAGTAGGTCAGTGTTAGAATGACCCCAGGTTTGACCTTCAGTACCTAAATAAATAAATAACTTTAACATAAGAGGTAAATGACTTGTATGCTGAAAACTACAAAATATTGCAGAAAGAAATTAAAAACATAAATAAATGAAAAGGCATTCCATGTTCATGACTAGAAAATTAACTTATTAAGATTCCATACTAATCAAAAAGATACACAGAGGGCCGGTGAGATGGCTCAGCGGTTTAAGCGCCTGCCTTGCAAGCGCGAGGGCCCGAGTTCGACTCCCGGAACCCACATACAAAAAAGGGGCCGGTGATATCGCTCAGCGGCACGGGTGCCTGCTGGCGCGCGAGGTCCTGAGGTCGACCCCCCGGTACCCACAAAAAAAAAAAAAAAAAAAAAAAAGATACACAGATTCAATGCAATCTCCAAAAAAAAACATGATTTTTTTCCACAGAAATAGAAAAATCCATCTTAAAATTTACACAGTATTTCAACGGATCCCAAACACCTGAAACAATCATGAAAAAGAACAAAGTGAAAGGCCTGAAATCCCCAAATTTCAAACTTAGTATAGAAAGTTATAGTTAACAAAACACTATGGTACTGGAATGCAAATAAGAAATATAGATTAATGGAACAGAATGATGAATCTATTCTCATAGAAATGGCCAAATGATTTTTGGCAAGAGTGCTAAGACAATCCACAGGGAACAGATGGTGTTCTCAACAAAAGATATTTGGGAAAACTGGATAAATGCATGGATAAGTATTAAATCGAATCCTTTCTTAAGACTATACCAAAACAAAGATCAACATGCGTGAGCTACATCTATGAAATTCTCAGAGAAAAACATGAAGAAAAGTTTTACGACATTGGATTTAACAGTAGTTTCTTGGATATGTTACCAAAAGCATAGGCAACAGCAAAAATTGGACTATATCAAAATTTAAAACTTTTGAGCAACTAAAGATACAATCAACAGAGTGAAAAGGCATCCTACAGAATGGGAGAAATATTTACAAATCAGATATCTTACAAAGGCTTACTATCCAGAATATATAAAGACCTAATACAAAGCAACAATAAAGAAAACAAATAACATGAATAAGCATTTCTCCAAAGAAAATACACAATATATATAATATACATAATGTAATATATAAAGATGTTCAAATTATTTAGCATTAGAGAAATGAAAATCAAAACCACAATGTTACAATTACAGTATTACAGTTACAATCACAGTATTACAATTATTATAACAAAATACCTCAGCTATAGTAATTTATAAGTAATAGAAATTCATAGCCAGGCATCATGGTACATGCCTGAAACCCCAGCACTCTGGAAGGCTGAGGCAGGAGGACTGCAAGTTCAACCCTAGCCTAGGCAACTCAGCAACTTAGCCAGACCCTGTCTCAAAACAAAAAGTTTAAAAAGGTATGGGGATGTGCCTTACTCAAAGGCCCTGGGTTCAATCCCTAGCATCACCATCAATAACAACAACAACAACAGCAACGACAAACCTAGAAATTTATAACTCTCAGTTATGGAGTCTAAAAAGTCTGAGAACAAGGCACCAACACAGTTAATGTCTGACAACGGCTTATTTTCTGTTTCCAAAATGTCATATCCATGCTGAGACCTCACATGGCAGAAGATACAAAGGGAAAAAAGAGCCAGGCACGGTGGCGCATGCCTGTAATCCCAGCACTCAGGAGGCTGAAGCAGGAGGATTGCCGTGAGTTTGAAACCAGTCTGTGCTACATAGTGAGTTCAAAGCTAGCCTAAACTACATAGTAAGACCGTCTGAGAAAGACAGAGAGAGAAAGGTAAAATGCTCACATCAACCTATTTTATAAAGTCATTAATCACCTCCTAAAGCCCCTCTTCTTAAAACTATCACATTAGTGATTAATTTTAACAAATAAACTTGAGGGGACACATTTAGAATATGGATGGCTATTACCAAAACAACAGAAAACAGCAAATACCAGCAAGGATGCAGACAAATTTAAAAAATTATGTATTGTTAGTGGGATTGTAATACAGTACAACCACATCACCATGGAAAACAGTATAGCAGTTCCTCAAAAAATTGAAAATAACCAGGTATGGTGGCATATGCCTGTAATCCTAACTACTTGGGAGCCTGATACAGGAAGATCACAAGTTTGAAGCCAGCCTAAGCAACTTACTGATCTCATGCTCAAAAATTTAAAAAGAGCTAGGGATGTAGCTGAGTAGTAGACCACTTGCCTAGCATGCACAAGGCCCTGGATTTAATACCCAGTACAACCAAAAAAAAAGAAAAAAATAAAATAAAATTTAAATAGAACTATAATATGAGCTACCAAGCTCACTTTTGAGTATCAACCCAAGTGAATTCCATGGATATGGAAGAGATATTTGTACATGTATATTCACATCAGCATCATTCACAATAACCAAGAGGTAAAAGCAACAAACTATCTACTGATACTTAATAAAATGCTGTATATACATACAATAGAATATTATTCAACCTTAAAAATGAAGGAAATTCTGACACATGCTATAACTTGAATAAACCTTCAGGACAATACACTAAGTGAAATAAGCCAGTCACCAAAAACACAAATACTGAATGATTCCACTTATACTGTATGAAGTATGTAAACTAGTTAAACTCACAGAAAAAAAGTAGAATGATAATTGCCAGAGGCTGGGGGGAGCAGAAAAAGGAGTTAGTGATTAATGGGTACAGAATTTCAGATTTCCAAGACAAAAGCATTCTAAAGGTTGGTGGTACAAAAAATTGAATTCACTTAACACTGCTAAACTACACACTTAAAAATGGTTATGAAAATAAATTATATGTGTATCTTAACACAATTAAAAATTTTAAAAAACAACTGAACAGAACTTCGGACACTTATGCAGCTATAACAAATGATGCTACTAAAATTTGAGGAGAAAGGCTGGTGAGATGGCTCAGCAGCATAAGCGTCTGCAAGCACGAGGTCCTGAGTCCGACTCCCAGTACCCATATACGAAAAAAGGGCCGGTGATATCGCTCAGCGGCATGGGCACCTGCTGGCGTGCAAGGTCCTGAGGTCGACCCCCGGTACCCACAAAAAAAATTCCTTTTGGGTACCCATTCAATGGGTAGGGAACAGATATCAGTTCATGAATCTGAGGTATCTGTAGAATATATTGGAAAAGATGTCTAGAAGATACAAAGATATCTGAGTCTGATGTTGACAAGAAGTCTGATTTGAATGAATAAACATTAATTTGGAAGTTTTTATGGGCTCAACTGTGTCCTCTAAACCCAAATTCATATGTGAAAAGCCTAACCATCAGTATCTTAAAATGTGATTGTACCTTGGAATTGGGTAAAGAAGTAATTAGCCAGGCATGGTGGCACAGGCCTATAATCCCAGCACTCAAGGAGGCTGGGGCAGAAGGATCCTAAGTTTATGCCCAGCCCGGGCAATTTAGCAAGACCATGTTCTCAAAAAAAAAAACCAAAAAGGGCAGCTGTAGATGTAACTCAGAGCAAAGGCCTTGAGTTCATCCTCTAATACCACAAAAAGACAATGACTAAAGAGGTAATTATGTTAAAATGAGGTCACTAGGTTGGGCTATAATCTAAAATGACTGCATCTTTGTAAAAAGACATTAAGAAACAGAGGCCAAGAGGAAAGACAATGGTAAGACACAGGAGGAAGATGGCTCCTATGGTTTAGATGAGTGTCCCCCAAAGGTGCACGTGTTAAAGGGTTAGTCTCCAGTATGGCACTACTGGGAGGTGCTGGGGCTCTTTAGGAGGTGGGTTCTTGTGAGAGATCCATGGGTCACTGGGGGTATGACAAATGACCCCAGTGAAGGGGACCCTGCACCCTAGTCTCTTCTGTTTGCTCTGTGGCTCATGATGTGAGGAGTTTGCTCCTCCACACATTTCCCACCATTACCATCCAAAGGCAAAAGAATAAGTCTACCAATCTCAGACTGGAGCTTCTAGAACCATCAGTTAAAAAAACCTTTTCTGTTATAATTATCTCAGGTATTTTGTTAGAGTGATAGAAAGCTAACTAATATAATGGCCATCTACAATCCAAGGAGAGAGTCCACAGAAGAAATCAATCTTAGCCAGGTATGGTGGTGCATGCCTGTAATTCTAGCTACTCAGAGGGCTGAGCAGGAAGGACTACAAGTTTGAGGTCAGCCTGGGCAAATTAGTGAAATCTTATCTCAAAATAAAATAAAAAAGGGCTGAGGATGTACTTCAGTGATAGAGCATCTGCCTAGCTTGCACAAGACCAGGTTCAATCTCCAGTTCTAAAAAGAGTTTAGTAAGAGAAGAAAAAAGAAATTAACCTTGCTCACATCTTGATCTTAAACCTCTAGTTTCCTGAATTTTGACAAAATAAATTTGTTGGTTAAGCCATGCAGTTTATGATACTTTAAACCCTAGTAAGTTGATACAGAAGTCATAATTAAAGATCTAACACACAAAAGCAGAAGGATATAATAGTGCTGGTATAGCATATAGGGTCAAAAGTGACTAAAGCTTAGCACCCTCAGAAAAACACATTTTAACAGCTGAGGATGACACAACCTTTGAGATACTCAAGAATACTGCTGAGAAGGCAATAGGATATATAGTTTAAGACAATTTTCTAAAAAGTCACAATTGTATAATACTATACACAGACTCCACCAAAAAAAAATGTATACACACTTTAGGAAAAGAATAAGGTCCACGTTCTCCTGATTTAACACCTACAGACTTTTATCTATGGGGGACCCTGAAAGATGTTGTATACAGCAGAAAGCCCATTACACTGCCAGCCCTTAGAGAAGAAATTAAAAATGCGTGTGCAACAATCTCAATGGACACTTTGATCAAGGTTACCCAAGCACAGCAGTTCACCACACTAGTAAATGTCTGGAAGCCAACGGCCACCACTTTTGAACACTTTTTGCTCAAAGGTAACTTGTATTAATCTCATATAGTCTCAATAAATTTAGTATCCATATATTTATACAAGTTTTTCTTTTCCTGAAGTATGTATACATTTTTTTGGTGGACTCTTTACCTATCAAAAAATCTAAGTATAAAGCCTAACAGGTAATAAAAAGAGATGGAGCAATGATGAATACTAGCATGAACAAAGTAATTTAAAAAAGAATGTGGATAAAACTGTCTAAGGAGGGCCAGTGATATCGCTCAGCAGCATAAGCACCTGCTGGCAAGCGCAAGGTCCTGAGTTTGACTCCCGGTACCCACATTAAAAAAAAAAAAAAAAGACTGTCTAAGGAGAAAATGAAAAAAAAAGGATAGCTTATGACTGCTTCTTGGGAAATGCCAATAATTTCAGTATAGAAAGATAATTCTACAAAGGAGACCAAAGATGGAAGTACAGGGAATTACAGGGAAGCAGAGGGAAAGAAGGAAGACATACAAAAGAAAAGACGGTGTAATCCTACATGAAGTTTCTATATGAAAACCAGAAGAGAAGCTTAGACTTTCATAATTAAAAAAAAAAAAAAAAAAAAAAGCCAGGTGTGGTGGCACACACCTTTAATCCCAGCACTTAGGAGGCTGAGGCATGAGGACTGCCACAAGTTCAAAGCCAGCCTGGGCTACATAGTGAGTTCAAGGTCGGTCTGAACATAGTGAGACACTATCTCAAAAAAACAATAAATAAACAAACAAACAACTTAGGTATTACAACTACACATTTTAAACCCATTTTCTATTTCTCAACTAAAAACAAAAAATATATTTGGCTTCCAATTGGACAAGTCAAGAGATAACATAAACATTATATAGCCCCTATGTAAATAAGCATCTAAAATGAAATAATTTTTCCATTGGTAAGTTTCACTCATTAAGAAACTAATTAGTTTCTACTGAATAAAAGGCAATGCCTATGAAGACAAAAAGTGACTAATAAGTATCTATAGTAAAGATTACTATAATCTCGGTAAGACAGATGTAATTCATTTAGAATAACAAAATAACATGTTAAAGAAAAAAGAAAAATGGAATATCTTCCTAGTATTAATGGAATAAAGATAATATCAAGAAAGCAAGATCGATTTTATAATTCTTCTTGTGATTATTAAATTAATTGGCCAATAATTTATTTCTACAAAAAGAACAATAAGAGGGCCGGTGAGACGGCTCAGCGGCTTAAGCGCCTGCCTTGCAAGCGCGAAGGCCCGAGTTCGACTCCCGGATCCCACATACGAAAAAGGGGCCGGTGATATCGTTCAGCGGCACGGGTGCCTGTTGGCGCGCGAGGTCCTGAGGTCGTCCCCCCGGTACCCACAAAAAAAAAAAAAAAAGAACAATAAGAATCTTACTTTCAGGTGTTTCTTTGTGCCACTGACTGAGTTCAGCTGTCAAACACTTCACTTGCATAATTAATAACGATAGCTACAAAATAAAAGATTAAGATTTAAGGTCATTTCTTGTTACTGCTATTCACAGATGAAAATGTAGACCACCTTACTTCTTTAATGGTCCCTAACATAAATGGCTAAGAAAGAAGGGCACGGTGATGCATGCCTGGAATGCTGAGGCAGGAGGATCACAAGTTCAAGCAGAGCCTGGGCAGCTTATCATCTTAGTGAGACCCTGCCTCAAAACAGAAAATAAGGGCTGGTGAGATGGCTCAGCGGCATAAGCGCCTGCCTGGCAAGTGCGAGGTCCTGAGTTCGACTCCCAGTACCCACATACAAAAAAAGGACCGGTGATATCGCTCAGCGGCATGGGCGCCTGCTGGCACACACAGTCCTGAGGTCGACTCCCGGTACCCACAAAAAAAAAAAAAAAAAAAGAAAATAAAAGGGCTGAGAATGTAGCGCAATGAAAAGGTCCAGGGTTCAATTTCCAGAACTATCAACAACAACAACAAAAAAACCCTAAGAAAATAGCACCACTAAACTATAAAAAGACAACACTATAAGCACAATTCTGCTTCAAGCTGTGCTAATTGTAACTCATAAATTGTGTTACACTAATAACAAAACATAGTATTAAGAATGATAAATTCTGACTCACCACTCAAAGAATATAAGTACATTACTTCATAAATACATCTTAAAAAACAAGATATTATCACTTGCCAACATTTTAAGGTAAACTTGTTTTAAATAAATGTCCTTTAAAAAAATTATAAATATTTTAGCTGAGTAGCTAAAAACAAAACTAAATACACATACGGATACAAATTAATTTTAAAATGACTGGTTCCACAAGCCACACACAAAAACCAGTTTCACTACAGAACTTTATACTTTGTCAGCTGTGTATTCCTTAGCTAAAAATAAATTAGGGCATATGTGTTTGTGGTAGAAGATGAAGCACATCATTCCAATTTTAATCATTACAAATTGTGAAAATCTGTTGACTGATTAGACTATAAGATCAAAGTCTGTGTATGCTTTAAAGTAAATTTCCGAGAACTTTTAATCTTCTACTTATATTCTTATTGGTATCCAGATACACTACAAAATTCACATTTCAAAAGTGCAGTTTTACTGTAGTATAAATATTACAAAGGCACAAAGTACTATCTTTTGTAACCCACAGTAGCTCAAAAACCATGCTCTATATCATAAAATTATATATCAAAATATACCACAAAGACCACAGGCTTCGGGGAAGATGGCAGAGTAGTGAGCAGTGAAGAGCCTCTCCAAGATTTGGTGCCCATGACCTGCGATACAGTAACGTGAGAAAGAGGAGGGAAGGGGGTCACTGGCACCAAGGAAAGATGTAAAGCAAGAAATTAAGCCCATGGGGAGAGTGAAGAAAGAGACTTCAACAAAGAAGGAGATGGCAGGCAGCGCTATCTCCCTGAACTATGGGGAGGGGCAGCTTGAACCTGTAAACACATGGTAACTACTGGTGTCCCCAGAGGCCTCCACAGAGAAAGGTACCAGTGGAACAGAGCAGTGGACAAAGGGGACTGCAGTGGCTAGAGTTATCCACGTTCAGATGTCCCCCAGGACAGGGCAATTGGCCAGTAGCCATCTTGGGAGGTGCCAAGTGAGCTCAGAACTCAGAACACCTGCAGCCCAGGTCTAGCTAGTGGCTCCCAGTGACAGAGTCAGGGAGCCAAGTTCAAATTGGCAGGAAGTCAGGGAGCCAAGTCCAAGCCAGCAGGAGGCACACGGATTGCTGCAGGCTGAGGAAATCTGGTTCTAGCCTCAGAGCCAGAAACCAGCCAGAACTTCACTGGCATAATTGACTACCCTGCTGTAAGGCCACTGCCGGCTTGCTGGGATTAATCAACTAGGATCTAGACGCTGTCTGCCCTCCTTGTCTACCAGTGACAGCAGAGACACATCTTAAAGTGGACATATGTTTTTCTTATTTTTTTCTCTTTTCTTTTTTCTTTTCTTTGTTTTTGGCTCTGCTAATATGGTATAGTACATTTACAAATTTCTGTATGTTTTTTGTTTTGTTTTGCTTTTTTCTGGTTTGTTCTTGTTTTTATGTAAGTGTGAACATGGTTTCTAGTTTTTTTGTTATTGTTCTGTTCTTGTTTTTACTTCTTCCCTCTCTTTCCCTCCTGTCTTCTTCACCAGTTTCCCAAGTTTTGTGACGCTCCTTTGTCCTCCAGCCTTGCTTCTACTCTCTTCCTCTTCTTCTATGCCTCTACTTTCCCTCCAAGTCCCTTTTAAATTTTTGACCCTGAGGGAAAGCTTTCAGTTTTTGTTCATTTAGTATGATGTTGGTTGTCAGTTTGTCATAGAAGGCTTTAATTAGATAGAAAAAAAGACCAAATTATCTGCAATGTTTCCACCATGATTGGGTGTTGGACTTTCTAAAATGCTTTTTCTGCATCTATTGAAATGACCATACAGTAAATTGAAGAGCTAGGATCTGAATTCTGACCACATTGTCCACTAGTGACAGCGGAGACACACCTTGAAGTAGACCTTTTATTCTTTTTTGTTTGTTTCTGTTTGTTTGTTTTTCCTTCATTGTTTGTACTTGTTTTTGTTTTTTTGGTATCGGGAATCAAACTCAGGACCTCGCACTTGCCAGGCAGGTGCAATGCCGCTGAGCTATATCCCCAGCCCTTGTTCTTGTCTTTATATGAGTGAGAACAAGCTTTCTGTTTTTTTCTGGTTGCTCTGTTCTATTCCTCTTTTTATTTCTTCTCTCTTTCCCTCTTGATTTCTGCACCAGTTTCCAAAGTATGCATGATCTTCCTTTGTCCTCCAGCCTTGCTTCTAATCTCTTCCTCTTCTTCTATCTCTCTATTTTTTTTCCCTTACCCCTTTTAAATTTTCTCCTCTGAGAGTACAATTGTAATCTTGAGGGTTTATTTACTTCATACAATTTTCTGGTATGTTTTAGATTTTTTTTATACAACCAAAAATCTAGTTCATACAGTTAAAGGTGGCAAATTA
Organism: Erethizon dorsatum; assembly: GCA_028451465.1. NCBI lineage: Eukaryota > Metazoa > Chordata > Mammalia > Rodentia > Erethizontidae > Erethizon > Erethizon dorsatum. The sequence goes on from CM051833.1 coordinate 105,278,532, forward strand.
ATAGTGACCTCAGTTTGTAATTTTCTAAGCTGTATTTGATGCTATTGTTATTGCTGATTGTACCATGTTAGCAAAAGTGACATAGTTGTTCTAACCAGTTGTTCTTCCTGGTATACCAACACTGAGACTGACTAAGGGCCATAAAAAGTAATATACACCAGTGCCAAAAAACACAGGCTGGGCCAAGTAGGCAGCAACTTCTCATCCTCAATAAATTGAAGAGGTATGATCTTGCAACAGACTCAACATTTAAAAGCCAGCTATACCTAGAAGACGCCTCTGAGAAGTAGTCATTTCCTAAGAGTGCTAAACACTAGCAATAAAGCTACTCACCATAGGCGATTTATAAGCATCAACCCAGGAATTAAACAACAACAACAACAACAAAAATAGACAATGAGAAGACATTTTAAGAAGATGCAACCCCAGACATCCACCTCACCAAAGGCAATCCCAGGGGACAATGAGGTAAGACAATATGAAAGCCACCCACCAGGACTCTCTCAAGTGGTAACAACAAAGCAAATAACAAAGGCTCTAGAAAAAATCAAATCAGGAATAATTTCTCAGATAACTACAGAGATGATGACCACAATGAAAAACATGCTTAGTGACTCTAGAGCAGATACAGATTGAAAAAAAAAAAAAAAAAACAGAGGCGCTAAAGAAAATGATGGAAACCATGAACACCCAACTTAGGAAAGAAATGGAATCCATAACACAGATTCAAGCAGATATCCAAGACACTAAAAATTCCATTGAAAGTATCCACAGCAGAATAAACCAATGTGAGGACAGAATCTCAGACACACAAGACAGGCTTGTGGTTAGTAATCATGAAAAGAAAGATTTCCTAAAAATAACAATGGGCCACAAGAAATCAATCCAGTAGCTGCTAGATGATGGAAAGAAGACTAACATAAGATTGACTGAGTCAATGAAAATACAGGAGACAGAACAAATGATATAAAAAAAAAAAACCTGTTCACAGACGTCATGACAGAAAACTACTCTCACAGGGAAAAGGAATTTGACATACAGATAAGTGAGGCATATAAAGCTCCAATTAGCCATGATCAAAAAAAAAAAAATCTACAGCAAGGTATATAATAGTCAAGATTGCAGAAATTCAACGGAAAAACAGAATATTAAAAGCTCTTACAGGAAAGAAACAAATCACCTATTAAGGAAAGCCCATCAGAATCACAGATGACTTCCCAACACAAACCATCAAGTCAAGGAGAGCTTGAAGTATTTGAAGCACTAAAAGCAACCTCCAACACCAATTGATATACCACACAAAATTACCCTTCAAAATAGATGGAGAAATGAGATACTTTCATGACAAAGAACACCTGATGAAATTCATAAACACAAAACCAGCACTCCAAAATGTTCTGAAGGACATTCTAGAAAGAGATAACAAGGACTACATCTCCATAAATCCCAACAGAATGAATCCACCAGAAAAGACAAACAAATGGGGGGAAAAAAGGAAGCCAATAACAGGAAAATAAGACGACAAGCATAAGTCAATACATATCAGCTGTAACCATCAATGTTAACTGTCTCAATACACCAATCAAAAGAAACAGACTGGCAGAATAGAACAAGAAGAAGATCCAACAATATGCTGCATAAAAGAAACATTTAATTCAAAACAGAAATTCATAGACTGAAACTCAAAGAATGGAAAACAATACTCCCTGTGACAGGGACCTGGAAAAAGCAGAGTAGCTATTCTATTTGCAGAGAAAGTGGATTTCAAGCCAAGACGGATTAAGAGAGACAAAGAAGGTCACTACATCCTTGTGAAGGGAACAATTAAAGAGGAAGACACAACAATTATAAATATATATACAACAAATACCAGTGAACCCAACCATATGAAACATGTATCAACAGACATGAAAAATCAAATAAGCACTAATACACCTGTATGGGGGATCTCAATACCCTACTGTTGGGCTGGTAAGATAGCTCAGCGGCATAAGTGCCTGCCTGGTAAGCATGAGGTCCTGAGTTCGACTCCCGGTACCCACATAAAGGAAAAAAAGGGCCGGTGATATCGCTCAGCAGCACGAGGCTTGCTGGTAAGCACGAGGTCCTGAGGTCGACTCCCAGTACCCACGTTAAAAAAAAAAAAAAAAAATACCCCAACGTCACAAATAGATCAATTAGACAAAAAAAAAAAAAATCAACAGTGAAATATTAGACCTGAATCAAACTCTTGAACAAATGGACTTAGTAGATGTCTACAGAGTGTTCCACCAAACAACATCAGAATATACATTCTTCTCAGCTGCATACTGGACTTTCTCCAAAATAGGCCACATACTAGCTCATAGAATATGCTTAAGTAAATGCAAAGGAATTGAAATTACCCCATGCACATTATCAGACCATAGTGCAAAAATTGGAAATCAATGGCAAAAGAAACCACAAGAACTTCATAAACACATGAAAATTAAATAACACCCTACTGAAGAACCAGTGGGTCACAGATGAAATTGAAGAAGAAATTAGACAGCTTCTACAATTTAACAATAATGCCAATACATGTACCAGAACTTGAGACACAATAAAAGGAGTCCTAGGAGGGAAATTTATAGCAGTGAGTACCCATATCAGGAAAACAGAGCAAGCTCAAATATACAACTTAATGGTGAACCTCAAGCTTCTAGAAAAAGAGCAGGCCAACCCCAAAGCTCATACAAGGGAGGAAATTATAAAAATCAGAGCAGAAATTAATGCAAAGAAGACTAAGAAAATGATACAAAGAATCAATGAATTGAAGATTTGGTTCTTTGAAAGATTAAATAAAATTGACAAACCCTTAGCCAATCTTATCAAAAAAAAACAGAAAGAAAAGACTCAAATCCACACAATTAGGAATGGAAAGGGTGAAATCACAATGGATCCTGCAGAAATCCAGAAGACCATCTACACCTACTTAAAGACTTGTACTCTAAGAAGATGTAAAATGCAGAAGAAATGGACAGATTCCTAGATACATGTGAATTACCAAAGCTGAATCAAGAAAATATAAAAATCCTAAATAAACAAATATCTATCAATGAAATTGAAGATGTAATTTAAAACCTATTAACAAATAAAAGCCCAGGTCCTGATGGCTTCACTGCTGAATTCTACAAAAAATTTAGAAGACCTAATACCACTACTTCTCAAACTCTTTAATGAAATTGAAAGGGAAGCAATACTCCCAAATTCATTCCAGGAAGCAAGCATTACCATGATACAAAAAGCAGAAAAGCACCCAATTAAGAAAGAAAACTACAGGCCAGTCTTCAAAATGAACACAGATGTGAAAGTCCTCTATAAGATACCGGCAAACAGAATGCAGCAAATCATTAAGAACATTATACACCATGACCAATTAAGATTCATCCCAGGGATGCAGGGATGATTCAACATATGCAAATCAATGCATGTAATACACCATATTAACAGAGCCAAGGACAAAAACATACAATCATCTCAATAGATGCAGAAAAGGCTTTTGACAAAGTCCAACACCCATTCGTGATAAAAAAAAAAACCTACAAAAAATTAGAATAGATGGTCTTTATCTCAATCTGATAAAAGCCTTCTACGACAAACCAACAGCCAACATCATACTAAATGTACAAAAACTGAAAGTTTTCACTCTAAAATCAGGAACAAAACAAGGAGGTCCACTGTCACCACTCATTCAATATAGTTCTGGAAACTCTAGCCAGAGCAATTAGACAAGAGAAAGAACAGGAATAACAATAGGAAAGGATGAAGTTAAATTATTATTATTCATGGATGACATGATACTCTACATAGAAGACCCCAAAACTCGACTAAAAGACTTCTAGATTCAATAACCAAATTCAGTAGCATAACTGGATACAACGTCAACACTCAAAACTCAATAGCATTCCTATACACAAACAACAAACTCAGTGAGAGAGAAATTAGGGAAATAATACCTTTCACAATAGCATCCAAAAAAATAAAATATTTAGGAATCAATCTAATAAAGGAAGTAAAACACGTTTACATTGAAAACTACAGTGCTCTGAAAAAGGAGATCAAAGAGGATATCAGAAAACCAAAAATTATCCCTTGTTGTTGGGTAGGAAGAACCAATATAGTGAAAATGGCCATACTTCCAAAATTGTTATTTATACAGATGTAATGCAATTCTGATCAAAATTCCAAAAGCATATCTCACAGAATTAGAGAAAATAATCTTAAAATTCATTTGGAAACAGAAGAGACCTAGAATAGCAAAGGCAATTCTGGGCAACAAAAGCAAGCCAGGGGGCATCACAATTCCTGACTTGAAATTGCTACTGTGATAAAAACAGCATGGTACTGGCAAAAAAACAGACCTGAGGATCAATGGAACAGATTAGAAGATGCAGAAACAACTCCAAACATACAAAGCCACCTTATCTTTGACAAAGTGGCCAAACATATTGACTGGAAGAAAGACAGCCTCTTTAATAAATGGTACTGGAAAAACTGGCTTTCTACATGCTGAGGAATAAAACTAGACCAATGTCTATCACCATGCACTAAACTAAAATCAAAATGGATCAGAGATCTAAATATTAAAACAGAAACAACAAGTCTGCTGGAAGAGAGAATAGGTAGAACTCAGGTGTAGACACAGGTGTAGCCAAAGACTTTCTGAACAAAACTACAATCACGCAGGAAATCTTACAAAGAACTGACAACTGGAATCTTATATTTTTTTGGTGCATGGAATCATACTCAGAGCCTCTCACTTGCCAGGCAGGAGCTGTGTCGCTGAGCTACATCCCTGGCCTCCTGGAATCTAATTTTTTAAAAAAGCTTTTGTACAGCAAAAGGAATCATCAACAGAGTGAGGAGGCAATGTACAGAGTGGGCAAAAATTTTTGCCAGCTGTTACTCAGACAAAGGACTAATACCGAGACTATATAAAGAATTGAAAAAAATCAGACCCCCAAATTTAAAGACCTAATCCAAAACTCAGTATCTGAGATGACTATACACTTCTCAGATGAAGAAGTAGAAACGGCAAATAAATATACAAAAAAAGTTCAACATTACTGGTCATTTGAGAGATGCAAATTAAAACAGCGCTAAGATTTCATCTCACCCCAGAAAACATGGCTATTATTAAGAAACCAAACAATAACAAATGTTGGCAGGTCTGTGGGGAAAAGGAACCCTTCTCCACTGTTGGTGGGAGTGTAGACTGGTGTAATTACTGTGGAAATCAGTGTGGAGATTTTTCTAAAAACTAGGACTAGATGTCTCATTTGATCCAGCTATTCCTTTTCTTGGTAATTTTCCAAAAGAATTAAAAGCATCATACCATGGTGATATATGCACACCCACGTTTATAGTGGCACAGTTTATAATAGCTATACTTTGGAAACAACCCAAATGCCCATCAACCAATGAATGGATAAAAAAGATTTGGTGTTTTAATATAATGGAGTACTACTCAGCCATAAAGAAGGATAAACTTGAGACATTTATAGCTAAATGGACGTTGAGACCATACTCTTATGTGAAATAAAGTAGATACACGTTGAAATATCGCACTGTCTCTCTGGTGTGAGAAACTGAAAGTGTAAGAACCAAAATGTATAATAGAAATTGTGAAAGAAATCAAACAATAACAAATTGTTATTGTCTGTGGCAATCATCCTAACAAATAAGAAGAAATTGTTCAGAAGGAAAGGGGAACCAGGGAGGGGGAGGAGGCAAGGAATAGAAAAGAAAAAAATGAGAAAAGGAGGATAAAATGGAAACAAAGCTTTGGAAATAAGGAGGGGAAGAGAGGTTGAAAGGAATGAAGGGGAACAGGGGAAAAAAGAGGAATCAAGATATATCTTGTACAGGCACAAATTCCCTATGACAAATGTGATCATTATGTACATCTGAATTGTACCAGTAAACTTAATAAAAAGAAACTAAGACAATTCGAATTTTTGCTAAAAATAAACTTTCTTCTCCTTCCTTTAAAAAAAAAGAAATATATTAGAGAAAGAACAAAATACTAGTCTCTTTGAAAGCTTCATATAATTATATAAAAATATATTTATAGATATCTAAAATCTTTATTAAAAAAGAACTGAACATTTTCTTTCCAGATAAATAATAATGTGAAGGAGTTTTTTTATAAAGTGATTTATAAATGTTACTATGAAGAGATAACAAATTTTTTAAAAGTGTTATTTAAATTAGGTAAAACTATCAGAGTAAGGAATTCATATCACTTTTCCTCATATTAGGTTAAAATGTGAAATTCCTGATATTTTTAACCCATAAAAAAAGCGTAATTTCACAGTTTAACCTCATACTATAATTGATGAAGCACAGATCTTAACTTGCCAAAGCCTAGCAACACTAATATCCAAATTATTTTTGATCTTCCTAAAAAATTAAGGGAATCAAGAGATGGAAGGAGGGGGAAGGATGTGAGAAGTGGATGAAAAAAGTAGTAAGATGTGTTGTGTACATGTACCAACTCCCCACAAGGAATGTAATCATTATTTATTGTGAACATATACTAATAAAAAAATTAGATAAAATTTTTTACTAAAGAAACCATGGAAGCCATAAAAAAATTAAATAATCCTTTCTAAAATAACAATAACGAGCTGGGCATGGTGGTGCATGCCTGATTTCCCAGCACTCGGAAGGCTGAGGCAGGAGGATTGCCAGAAATTTGAGGCCAGCCAGGGCTCCATAGTGAAGGGAAGCCTGGACTATACAGAAAGACCCTGTCTCAAAAAACAAAACAAAACAAGAAACAGTAGTATTTGTAAAGTAATCTCAGTACAAAATTTTGAGAAATCTTGTCTTATTTAAAATATTTAACCTTCATTTTAGAAAATGTACTGAGTTGTAATACTAAAGTCTTAAAGATAATAGGTATATACAGAGAAGGGTTAACAATACAGGTCTGAAACTGCTATTTTGAAAAAGGCCTTTTACAACATAGTCTGGTGTCTGTGAGCGTGGCACCAACCAAAGAGTGGCTCATCACAATTAAACTGTGCAAAGAATATGCCTGCTTTCCACCTGGTAGTCTGGTATTTTGGTACCTATTATGTAGAAGATTCCTATGTGACCAGCTCACGTAGAAAACTTTGGGCACTGAGTCTCTAACGAGATTCCCTGTTAGACAACATTTCACACACGTTGCCATAACTCAATGGAGGAACAGGAGATCGTATATGACCCCACTGGGTCCTAAAAGTTTGTGCCTGGTTTCCTGCGGAATTTTGAAAAGTATTATTTATCAACTATATTTCTCTACTATCTTCCTAAAAATATATCCCTTATTCCAAATATTGCCTCTTTCCATTCTCTCCTCAAATGACAGCAAAAGTGATCTTTGGAAAACTCTAATCTAACCATGTTATTCTCCATGCACTTTTGCCATTGGTTGATTTTACAGTATACACTTTCCCTGTAATAGATCGTAGCCACTGTAATAGAAGACACTCACTATATATTGAGTCCTAGGAGTCCTCCTAGAAGAAACATCGAACCTGTGAATGGTCATCTTCAAACTCATAACACAATAGAAAGCCAGATACTGTGAATTCTTTGTATACTATTATGGACTTATAGGACATTTCACTTTTACATACGTAAGCACTCCCCTGAAAGCCAGTATTTGGCTCACTACATGAAAATCATTGAGTAGTCTGTAGGCCTAATGCCTAGTGATTTTGATTTGGTAGGTCTTAATTTCTACAATGCAGGAATCACATTTCTCAAGAAACATGATCCTTTACTTATTACATAGTACTTTTCCAAATGCAATATTCAGTTTTATCATTTGTAAAACAGCTGTGTATTTATTTATAAATTAATTCATTATCACTAATTTTTAGATATGTTAGAACAAGCAATTCCAAGTTAGATTTTCCCTTTATCTCTCTCATATTTTTATTGAGTAGAACTGTAATCATGGACTTTTATTTTTCATGTTGCTATAACCAATTAGATATTATTGTTTATGACACTGAATTTGGAAAGCCGGATCACATTCAAATTAGTTCTTTTGCCTTCTGATATTCCTCTACGAGTTTGTGGGAACATTCATTGGATTCACCTATAAAATTGACTCTGTCCTTAGAATTTTATCTGTAAAATGTTTTTTAACTTTTGGGGGTGAAGGTAGTACTGGGGATTGAACCCAGGGCCTTTGTACTGAGCTACATTCCCAGACCTTTTTAAAAATATTTTGAGACAGGGTCTCCATAAATCACTAAATTGCCTAAGCGAGGCTTGAACTTGAAATCTCAGCAATCCTCGTACTTCAGACTCCCAGAGTGCTGGGATTACAGGTGTGTGCTACCATATGCAGCTTGTTTTTAACTCGATACATGTTACAGTTTGGGCCTAGATTTCCCCACAAAGCCTCATGTGGTCATAGGGTTTTTTCAGAGGTGGCTGAATCTAGAATGTGTGATTGATTCCTAGCGCAATACTGGGATTAAGGGTGCTGGGATTGAGCGTGGGTCATTGCTGGATCAGCCCACTGACTGGATTGGCACCGCCCTAATCCCAGTAGACTGGATACAATATAAGGGACAGAAAGAGGCTTGTCTCATTCTCCCTTGTTGCTTTTGCTACCTTGTGGGTACCATGAACTGTTCTCCTCTGTGATGCCCCTCTGTCATGTGCCACTCTGCCTTGGAGCCAACCAACTATGGATTGAACCTCTAAAACCTGTGAGCTAAATAAACTTTCCCACTTTAACCTTGGGTGTTGGGTATTTTGTCTCAGCAAGGAGAGAAAAGTAACTTTTTAAAATATTATCTAATTTATATTATTAGCAAAGAAATGTTCCCTTATCCTAGCTTACACGAATATTCACCCTGCTTTTCTTACAAGATATTTTAGGTAATCTATTAGGGGTTTATGTTGTATATAATGAAAAATAGATATCTACTTTTATTTTGTTCCACATGGGTACCTATTTGTATCACTATCACTTACTAACTACTTCATCCCTTTCTCATGAATTTGACCTACCTTTGTCATATTCTAAATCTGATACACTCGGGCCAGTGATATACCTCAGCGGCTTAAGCGCCTGCTTGGCAAGCGCCAGGTCCTGAGTTCGACTCCCGGTACCCGCATATTAAAAATAAATAAATAAATAAATAAATCTGATACACTCGGGCCAGTGATATACCTCAGCGGCTTAAGCGCCTGCTTGGCAAGCGCCAGGTCCTGAGTTCGACTCCCGGTACCCGCATATTAAAAATAAATAAATAAATAAATAAATAAATCTGATACATTCATCTATTCTGAAACAAATTCCATTATTTTGATTATTATAATGGAATTAAATTATTATTAAATCTTTTTTTTTAAACTTAGGGTAAAATCAACTAGGGTTCCACACAGTAAAATATCTCTGGTTATTATACCTAATACAAAGTAGACCTCATTTTTTTATTACACTAACTTTTAACAAGGTATCATAATTACAACCAACAAGCAATTAACTCAATTGTTAAACACATTTATGGCTGTTAAAAGACAAATTTACAGAAAATGCTTTCTTATTTATAATAGCTTGTTCTAATTTTTCATTCATTCATTCACCCAACCATTCATTCATTCATTTGTGAGATGGGCTCTTGCTATTCTGTCCAGACTGGCCTAGAATTCTTGATCCTCCTACCTCAGCCTAATAAGTAGCTGGGATTTCAAGCACACACCACCACACTTGCTAGAAAAAGTATGTAAAATGCTTCTTCCAACTTTTAAATCAGAAAGATCATGAGTTTTTCAAATCATCGAGAATACAGGTATTAACAAAGCCATTCTATTTGGAATAAATATAAATAGGTATACTTCTTTCCCAAAATACAATGAATTTCATTTACCTGTTATTAAGAAAAAAAAAGTTCATACCTGAGCGTTTGAATTACTGAGAGTCTCAGTTCCAATAAGCAATAGTTTATTCTGACACTTGATTTAAAAGGAAAAGAAAAACAAGTTAGACACTATAACCCATAGATAATCTCCTCCCCATCCCCTTTTGTACCAGTCCAATGTAATACTCCTCAAAAACAACAAAGAAATATCTGATATATGAGTTTGCTTAAAGCCTCTTTTTAGGCAAGAGAAACAGGAAGGCAGCCAAACAGGTCCCACAGTGAATATATCAAAAGAAAGAAACTGGAATAGAAGAAAAAGAACAAAAACTAATAGTTAGAGTGAATTAAAAGCTACATAATAGAAAAAATGGGAGCTAAGAGAATCACAAGAAACATAATACAGAAAAATAAAACAGGTAAGAAATTAGTTAAGATCATAATAACCCCTTTAAGAGATACTGTTTCGTGCCATAAAAAAAAAAAATCAAAAGCTATTAATTATCTCTGGGAGGTAAAAACAGGAGTATCTTAAATTTTATTGGTATTTTATTCTTGTTATAATATTTTTCCTTAGGAAAATTTTAGTAATTTTTGAACCCCAATTTCTATATCAACGAACAGCACCTTACATAATTATGTACTAAACATATTAATAACATAGAGAACCAAGGATTTATGTTAAAAATTATTCAAAAGGGGCCAGTGAGATGGCTCAGCGGCTTAAGCGCCTGCCCGGCAAGCGCGAGGGCCCAAGTTTGACTCCCGGAACCCACATATGAAAAAGGGGCTGGTGATATCGCTCAGCGGCACGGGCGCCTACTGGCGCGCGAGGTCCTGAGGTCGACCCCCCGGTACCCACAAAAAAAAAAAAATTATTCAAAAGACTCCACTAATCTGTTTTGCTCTGAAACCTCTCTGGAAAGAAAGGAATGCTAAAAATTTCTGTGGCCCATATCATACAGTATAATATTTGGGGTAGAACCAATTTTTACCAAAATACTGTTGTGTACCAAAAGTGCTTCCAGCTCACTAAAACAAAAAATGTATACACATTTCAAACTCATTTTGTTTATGCCCATAATTATGTATTTGGCCCACTTCTATATACTCTATTTCAGGGAATAAACCCACCAATCACCCAAAAAGGCCTAAACCATGAGCCTGATACTATTCTTTGTAATCTCCTCTTTTTACATTAATGAACTTCTATACCCTTTTTGTCTTACTTCCTTAGTGTCTCTTCAGCTCATTCTTCTACTTGCCGTAACAGTATTTAGGCCTCCGTTACTTCTACACAGGACTACCACTAGAATCTTCTAATGTTCTTTGTACCTGTAGTCTCACTATACTCCATTCTCTTCAAACCCACAAGAGTTAATTTTCCTGATCTGCATATCTGATCAGGTCACTTCTGTGTTTATAATCTTTTAATAGCTTCTTACAATAAATATCCACCAAAATCCTTTATGGTTTTACTGCAGTCTCATTCACAAGTTTTTTGCTCCTAATTTATATTACCCATAATATTCTACTTAGAATTCTCTAAACTCTCCAAACTTTATAGATTTCGATCTTCCAGCTTTGTATACCTCCTCTCCTCCTTTTTGGGGGGCGGGGTGGGTAGGGAGTGAATCCAGGGCACTCTATCACTGTGCTACATCCCTATCTCTTTTTATTTTTATTTTGAGGCAAGATCTCGCTAAGTTGCCCAGGCTGCCTTCAAAATTTCAGTTCTACTACTTCAGCCTCCCAGGTTGCTGGCATTACAGACATGTACCACATCTAGCTAACTCTATTTACATAGGCTAACTTCTTATTTATTATTTAGAAATAAAATCAGTGATTACATCTTTCTTTTCTTATAGAAAGCTATCTTTGACTTCATCAGTCTAGGTTAAGCATTCCTCCTAAGTGTAGTTTTTGTATAATACTTCTAATACTACATGATATGTAATACCATGTATGGCTATTGTTTGTATAAGATGCTCATCTCCTTGAGCTTAGGAAATGGCATAATTTTCTCTTTCTATAGCTTAACTAGTATACAGTTTCTTGAATACACACCTTTAGGTATACATTTTTAGGTCTAAAAAGTACATAAATATTTGTTATCTACAACAACAGATTTCGGCAACTAGCCTAACTATCCAACCTAAGTCTAATTATTATTAAAATTGATTTAAATCTTATTTTAATTGATATATCAATTTTATCTCTTGGCACTTACTTCTTCCATGTCTTTCCACATTTCTTCACACTCTTTAATAAGTTCTTCTTCAGTATCTGCAACTTCCATATCTGTAGTACTATCTGGATCTAATTCTTGCCGATTCATGTGCTTTGTGATTTTCTCAGCCTCAAAAGAAAAATTAGGAGGAGAGTAGGGATTTAAGGGAGGGTAGGGGAAAAAAAAAAACAAAGAAACAATTTATATCATGTACAGGTATAAATTCTCTATGATGAATATGATCACTATGTATACCTAAAATGTACCAATAAAATCTGGAAAAAAAAAAGCTAAAGTAAAAATGTTTATTCACTCAACAAGTATTTGTTGAACACTTATTACCTGTCAGATACTCATCTAGATGATAAAGGTGTAACAGTGACCAAAATAGACAAAAATCTTTTCTACTGACAGGAAGCACTAATATACTACTGTTTGAGGGAATAGTACAGGCATTATGCAAAATACTACAGCTATTCCTGAGGGGGGAGAAACAGAGCTACCATATGATTCAGCAGTTCCATCACTGGATAGATATCCAAAGAAAAAGAAATAAGTATGTTGAAGAGACATATTTATACCATTCCTCTCTCCCTCAAAAAACCCAAACACAGATATCATGAAAAAGATCAGAAAGGAATCATTAAAACTTTTTACAAAAACCTTGGAATAGGAAAGGCCCAAGTACAAATAACTAAAATTTCTACATAAATATGGTTTTAAATATTGCATGCACAAAGACCTCATTAACAAAATTAAAATATAAAATCTACAAATTTAAGAAAAGTATTTTAAATATATATGGCAAACCAACACCTAATTTCCTCAATGAGTACCTGTATATTACTAAGAAAAAAACCCCACCATTAAAAAAAATTAAAAATTATTACCATAAAAGTCAAGATCAACTACTTTGGAAATGAAAGAGAGAAAGGTTACGACTGTGATGGGCCAAATGAAGAACTTCTGACATAATTATCAGTTTTATTTCTTGATTTGCATGATGGTAAAGTATTTACTTTGTAATACCTCAAGAACTTCATATTTATTTTATGTGGGTTTTTTGTGTGTCTGTATTTTATTCTATAGTAAAAAGATAAAAACTACCACATAGAAGAGGGCAAAGGACATAAATGGACAGTTCAAAGAAAAAAATAACTTTTTTTTTTTTTTTGAGGCAGTCTCACTATGTAGTGCAGGCTGGCCTCGAACTCACAGCAATCCTCCTGCCTCAGCCTCCCAAGTGCTGGGATTACAGGCGTGCATCACCATGCCCAGCTTAAATATTTTTTAAAAATGGATTCTTAACTTCACATATAATTTATAAAAATACATATTTTCCCACTTGCTGAAATTATTTTAAAAAATCATTTAGAAAAACTATAGAACTAAAACAAAACTTCTGACATGTAAACAATACTGCCATATTCCTGAAACAGATGTTCACACATGATAAAAGTTAGTAACTGCTTGTTAGGAAAGTTGTCCATGAATAAGGCCAGTCTTCAGCAAAACTAAAACTTTGTTTCATTGGCTTTCCTAGTCTGACAATTTAATACTATTAAACAATCAAATATAATAACAACAACACTGGATGGCTAGACCAGTACTAAAAAATGCATATTGAACAAGCAATATTTTTCATTCAGACTAGCAACAATGTAAAATTTAATAAGAAACAATACAGGCAAGCATGTGGAACAAACGCATGCACAGTTGGTAGACCAAGCATTTACAGAATAGTAATACCATCAAAATTTTGCAATTATTTTTTGACTCAGAAATTATACTCCTATGAATAATGCTACAGATAGATATGTTTGTATGAGCACTGTTTTAGTTACTTTTCTCATTGCTAAGACAAAATATCCAAAACCCAAAGTTAAAGGAGGAAAGGTTTATTTTGGCTCATAGTTTGTAGAGGGTTCAGTCCATAGTTAGCTGGCTCCAAGGCAAGGTGGCATAGCAGAGAGACACACAGAGGAGAAACAGCTCATGGCATGGCAGGCAGAAGGCAGCAGAGCAGCAGGCCTCCCTTTCCATTTTATCCCATCCAGGCTACAAACCTTTTGGGTGGCACCACCCATACCCAGGGTGGGCCTTCCATTATCCACTCCCAGAACTATGCTAAACCAGTTCAGATATCACACACCCTTAATCCCAGTATCACATACTCATGATCAAGTTACCTCCCAAAAGTTTCATCTATGAGAGCATGAGGCTTTGGGGGGACCTCTAGATACAAGCCATAACAAGCACATACTAGAATACCTACTACAGCATCATCCATTTTTAAAAAAACACCTTTAAGGGGCCCGTGAGATGGCTCAGTGGCGTACGTGCCTGCCTGGCAAGCGCGAGGGCCCGAGTTCAACTCCCGGAACCCACATAGAGAAAAGGGCTGCTGATATCGCTCAGCGGCACAGGCGCCTGCTGGCACGTGAGGTCCTGAGGTCGACCCCCAGTACCCACAAAAAAAAAAAAACTTTAAAGGTATAAACTCTACAGCCTAAGTTTAAATCCTAGCTTTGATATTTACAAGTTGTGGCACCTTGGGCAAGTCACTAAAACTTTATGTGCTTCAGTTTCCTTATCTGTAAAATGAAGGTAATAAATATTACACATCCATAAGGTTATTATGACAATCAAATGAATTTATGCAAATAAATCTCAGCTCTATAACTAGCATATAAAGAGCTATATCATTAACAATCTGAATGCCAGTGAGAAGGCCATTTAAATAAAATATAAAAATGCTTATGCTAAATAGCTTACCTGTTACATTTTCTATTTTTAATACCTTAACTCAGAAATTAAGTGTAAATCGATCTTTCCCTACTTTGTAGAATACTGATCACTAAAACACATCAGTACACAAAAGTAATGCAAAATTCTGTGTGTGTGTATAGATACTCAAATCAGAGGACAAGGGAATTCCAACATAGCATTAGAATACAAATAAATAAAAACATTTACTTATGGGTTTGCTATTTCCACATTGAAAAAATACAAGAAGTCATTTGTCTGCAACTTGGAAGACAGCCCTCACCAAAACCAGAAAATGCCAGCATGCTAATCTCACATCCAGCCTTCGGAACTATGATAAATAAATTTCTGTTGTGTATTTTAAAACACACCCACACAAATATAACTTTACCCTTTTCTCACATTTTGTGTCCCTAACAATATCTTTCTAGAAAGGGAACAAGTCAGTTTTTTAAGGTCCCCAAGTAGCATTACAATATCTAATCATTTACTGAACAACACCACTATATTTAGGGATAATACTATGCTATACCAACTTGAAACTCAAACTATTAATTGTAAAACCAATAAATGTACAAAGTATTCAGTCGGAATTCTGAGATGTATTCATTTACTCAAAATGTTATTATGTGTCGCTGGTCAGACATTATTATTATAGATGTGTAGGTGAAAAAGTCTCTTTTCGGGCCGGTGAGATGGCTCAGCGGCGTAAGCGCCTGCCTGGCAAGCTCGAGGGCCCGAGTTCGACTCCCGGATCCCACATACAAAAAAGGGGCCGGTGATATCGCTCAGCGGCACGGGCGCCTGCTGGCGCACGAGGTCCTGAGGTCGACCCCCCGGTACCCAAAAAAAAAAAAAAAAAAAAAAAGTCTCTTTTCATGCAGCTTACATTCTCATGAAGGACCAAGAATATTAACAAATTAACAAAATACATAATATGATCTCAGGTAGTTATAAGTGCTGTAAAGTGGTAAATTATACAACACAGAATGTTCCTGCTTTCAGAATTCAAGATGGTGTTTGTGAAACGTACCTGGAAGAATAGATTAGTATACAATAATGCTTTAAAAATATTAATCAGCTCCCCGCCATTATCATTTACCATCTTCATCCTCGTTATTGCCATGGACTCTGAAAGATGAGAAGCTGGAAAGGTCAAAGCCAGGTGCTGTGGAGTTTTCAAGGCATAGAAACGTAAGATGGGAGGCAAGAATGGGCAAGTCAAATTTGTCAGACATAAAAGAAAGAAGTCTAATTAGAAGGTAAAGAAGAAAAGAGATTTGCTAGGTAGGATGGGTCAAATAATAGGAGCTTTTGCCATTTCAAAAAACAACAAAAAATCTTTTTAAAAGGCCTACTACGGGCAGTTTCTTTCCTGTAAAGAAGTCTACCCTTGGTATTTACTTCCAAGCAAAAGTAATTTATTGGTTTGAAATAGGCAACAACGAGGCTTTTGAACGGCTTGTTAAGTAACGAGGCTTGTTAAAATTGCTTTAATTTTTAAAAACGGAGGTCCGACTTAATGGATTTTTTAAAAGGTTAAGATGGTGTATTTCATGCTATTTTTATGTTATGGTAAAGAGCGACGGGTTCGATGCGGGGGACCAGGGCAGACAGACACTTAAATCCCTAAGGTTGCAAAAGAAGACAGCCTAGCCCAGGGTGGAGAAGGGGTGACTGCTCCAGCCTTGGGCCACCGCGGGTTACTGGAGGTGGCGGGTTTTCTCCCTCCCCCACCCCAGCCCCGGGCGCCGCAAACAATAACAAGTACTTGCCGTCTTTCTCAGCGTATGAGAAAAGAAAGGTAAGGGAGAAGACAAATTTGGAGCATGGCGGGGAGGGGTGCAAGTTAAAGAATTTCTTCCAACTCCCTCCCCCCGTTTTTCTCCGGGAACCCGCGGAGTTCTGAAGCTGACGTCGCGCGGCAGGCCTAGAAAACTGTACAGAAGGCCCCGCTGGACCTCAGAAATCTAGTTCCTCGGAGATAAGGATCCCACCTTTGGGCTGGCGCTCCAAATCCTGTAAACGACCAGCCCCGAAAGCAAATTTAAATCTTTAAGGCCTCTCCCCTACCCTTCTCTAACCTACCGTCTCAGAGAAACAAGCTCCGCAGCCTTCAGGTCGCCTCAGCTTTGCGCCCTTCAAGCCAGGTCTAGGATTTGTGCGCGCGCTGCTTGCTGATTGGATCTGCTCCTGCCCATCTCAGCCAATCCTGAAACTCGCTCGGGCGCTGACGGTACGCTGCGGCGCTGCTTTGGAATTGGTAGCCGAACTGTGCGTCGCATCTTTTCTGACGATTCAGACAACATGGCGGCGGAAAGTGGTAGCGACTTGCGGCTAAGAGGAAGGCGCCGGCGGGACACAGAGGAACCTGAAAAAGCGGAATTCAGCGAGAGAGGGCTGGCAGTGGCAGTGGCTCAAGAAAACGATGAGGAGAACGAAGAGCGCTGGGTTGGGCCCTTACCTGTGGAGGCAACACTGGCCAAGAAGAGGAGAGGTAGCTGCAGAGATAGAACAGTAGCAAATTGGCGTGCTGCGCCTGCTAAGTGGCAGGTTTGAGTTCCTGCAAGACCCGAAGAGAGGTGGTGTGTGATTGTGGGGTATTGTGCTCAGAACAGGTTGTCATCTCATTTTTGGCAATTTGGTACTTGAACGTCCACCTAGCATGGTGATGTGGGTTTGAGTGTCTTTTTGCTGGTGTATGACAATGTTGGTCACTGATGCGTTATAATTGATGCTAAAGCTAACATGTTCGGTGCCTCTCATTTAATCCCCATAGCAGCCACATGAGGTTGAAATTTCTAATTCCGTTTAGCAAATGTGG
Organism: Erethizon dorsatum; assembly: GCA_028451465.1. Taxonomy (NCBI): domain Eukaryota; kingdom Metazoa; phylum Chordata; class Mammalia; order Rodentia; family Erethizontidae; genus Erethizon; species Erethizon dorsatum. Next base: position 105,296,248 of record CM051833.1, read on the forward strand.
GTAAGAGTACTGGTTCTGAGTCTTTAGGAAGTGATGTTACTGGGTAACGGGAGGAAGGAAGTGCCTACTTAGAATTATAAAGAAAAGGAATTTCAATCCTGAGTGTTCTAATGAATTTTTAGACGTAGGGAAAGTTATTTAAGCTTCTTGGGTCACAATTTTTTTTTCCCCCTATCCAAAACCTGAGGTCTGTGGTTTTCATACTATATGCTTAAAATACCATGGGCTGGAACATTTTGCCACTATTGTGAAATGATAAATTTTTATCAAATAAAAAGGGTGGGGAAAGGGGTAGATTAAATTTTCTTGTTTTTCAGCTTTTTTATGAAATAATTTACTTAAACGCTTAAGACAAAATGTATTTCTAAGCTCATCTCTTAATCACTCTTCCCTACTTAAACCTATGAGTGATTTTATTTTTAAAACCAAGTCTTAACTCTCTAACATGGCATGTAAGGCCTTTGTGATATAATCTGTCTTTACCTATCCAGTATATCTCCCACTACTTTCCTCGCCCAACCCTGTATTTTGCACTTCATCCATACTAAACTGCTTGAGAATGGGGCATGTACTCTTCTCTGGATGCTGGCTCCAGATATATAGTGTCTATGATACACCTGGAGTAATTTCTCTCCCTTCGCTGGATTAAATTGTTTAACCCCTAGCACTTACCTGTCACCTCTGGGAAATCTTAACTGGGTTTCAAGGGTCATTGATCAAAACTCTGAGATAATGTTTTTTACACTGTTTACAAGAAGCCTTCATATTTTATGTATTCAAATTTTGAAGACACCACTTTTTTGAACATTGTATATTGAGTTCCTTAAAATACATTATTATTTTTTTCTTTTACTGGCTGGTCCTCCTTTTAAATGTTTCCATAGTAACCTTTTCCTTCATGACCCTTGCTACAATTTGCAATTGAATATTTAGTCATGTGGCTTTCTGATTGTTTCTTTCCACTGCTAAGACTAAACATTAGGGACAAGGATTGTGCCTGTTTTGCTCCAGTGCTTGGTGCCATGCTTTACATAAAGCAGGAACTCCATACATACATTAATGAATATTAATGAATGAATATAACACATTTTTAAATTATTGTATTTGAATATATATTACATGTTCTCTTTTAATGAAAGAAATGGGGATAAATGAAAAAATACAAAAACTATTGAATTGCTGATAATAATTTTAGGAAATAAGTATCTCACAAACTTAGTATAATTGAGACAGAGAAGGAAATTATCAGGTGTGAAAATCTTTATCCTGGGCCGGCGAGATGGCTCAGCGGCATAAGCGCCTGCCTGGCAAGCATGAGGTCCTGAGTTTGACTCCCAGAACCCACATACAAAAAAGGGGTCGGTGATATCACTCAGCAGCAGCGGCGCCTGCTGGCGCGTGAGGTCCTGAGGTCGACCCCCGGTACCCACAAAAAAAAAAAAAAAAAAGAAAATCTTTATCCTTAATCAGATGCTTATTTTTTTAAGCCAGCCAGTAGTGTATTTAATTTGAAGAAAAAAATTGAAATTAAAAAACATGTAAGAAATGTTTTTAAAAATTTCATTGAAAATTTTCTCTAAAAGGACAGGTGTTTAATAATGTTACATTTCTAGAAATGGAGCCATCCCCTTTAATGTATTCTTTGAAAATTAGACTTTTGTATATACATTTTCACATGAAGAAAATACAAGTGTACTTTTATGTGTAAAAGCCTCCCTGTAAACAGTCCAGGATTAGTATGGAGGCATCAAAGTTTCCTAGGCTCTTTCTAGCTTTCTACTCCTAGGGCATGGTGCTCAACTCCATTGTCCTTACTTACTAATAGAATTTAGTAGTCATATTCCAGTTCCAAGTTATTGAACTGAAGAAGGGAAAAGGAGCACAGTTTTCAGGGAAAGTTTCTATCACAAAACACACTTTACCTGTATTGCATTATTATATTTGTCACTGAAGGGGAAGGTGAGAAAGGACATCTTTAACTGGATGTCAATAAGCCCACATAAAATTGGAGACTCTGTTACTAATAAGGTAAAAGTAGTTTGCTAAATATAACAAGTTTGAGTGTGGTACGCAACAGTCATGAAAAACTCACAATAACTCATTTAATTTAGAAACTTTATATAGACATGTTGGCCATTATTGGATTATTTGGTACATATACGAGCTCATATAATACATCAAGATTTCCTGAAATTACCATTTACACCTCTTACAGGTGTTTTGTGCTGGGAAAGAAATCTGAGATGCACTCAAATATTCTCTAGGATTTTCTAAGCTCTAAAAATCTAAGTATTTTATTGTCTTTATGTGTTTCAGCTCAGCATCAATGACCTAAAAGAGGATCAGTGCCTTAAAAATGAACTGAGACGTCTTGGCCATAGGCCTCTTTTTAAATTAGTGCTAGTTACTGGGATCTACATGGTTAGGAAGGTGGTTGTTATATATATATATATATATATATATTTTTTTTTTTTTTTTTTTTAACGTGGGTACCAGGAGTCGAACTCAGGACTTTGTGCTTGCCAGCAGGCACTTGCACCACTGAGCGATATCACCGGCCGGCCCTTTTTTTTCCTTTATGTGGGTACCGGGAGTCGAACTCAGGACCTCACTCTTGCCAGGCAGGTGCTTGTGCTGCTGAGCTATCTCAGTGGCCCTGTTGTTATATTTTTATGAAGCTTTTTACACTGTTTTTTTAAAATGGAACCTTCATATTAAGCCAGAACCATTCAGTTGGTTGGCACAGTTGGGACAGTTAAGCATCTGTATAATCCCTGCGAACCTGTCATAACTGACTAAATAATGGTGCTATTCACTATTCTGAAATAAAGTTAAAACTGACATACTAGACACTGAATTTTTTTCCTTATGTGTGAATTCAGAGGAATTAAAATCTAGAAAATACAAAGTAGAATTAGAAAAATCTAAAGAAAATACAAAATAATATTCACTTCACTCATTAAAAATGTTTTTTACTTTTCCCCCACAGTTCTAGAGTTTGAAAGAGTGTATCTTGATAATCTCCCTAGTGCATCCATGTATGAGCGCAGTTACATGCATAGAGATGTTATCACCCATGTGGTATGTACCAAGTAAGTCTTAACAGAACTTTTTTATTTTTTTCTCAGGAATTTTTTTTTTTAAAGTTTCAATGTTTAGGCAGAGTTGTACAAGTAATTTTAGCTATATATAAATATATTTTAATTCCATAAGTTGTAATAGTTTGTTAAAGGCCCAAGTGTTCTTCCTTATGTCATTTAAGGAATGTGTTCACTAAGACAGAAACCCAGAGTATGTGTACATATTTTTTCTAAGAAAGTGTAGATAGAGGGATGAAACGGGTAGTACTTGAGCTTCCCCAAGGAGAGAGCATATTACTGAAAACAGGAATAATTAATAGCTGGACTCTTTGGCACTAAGAAAATATAGGAAGGAAGACATCCTAGAACTATCCAAGGACCTTCGGAATGGATGAGTGGGGAATTTGGAGTAGTGATATTCTACTGTGGATCTATCCACAGTATGTCCAAATACTGTGCTAAGGCTTTTGCATAAATTATCTCAAAGAACAGCCTTATGGGGCAGTATATGATCTTCATTTTTATTGATGAGGAAGCAGATTTAGAGAGGTAATGGCAGAGGAGGCTGAAAAAAAAAAAATTAAGGGCTAAATCTCAGAGAAATTTCCATGCAAGGAATTTTACGGATCTTGAACCTGTGAGCAGGATTTTTTTCTTTTAAAGAACCACTCTGGCTGTGCTGAGGTGAATGAATTCAAAGAGGGCGAGAATATGTACAGGGAGAATAAATAGCAAGGAAGCTAGTATAGACGTCTGGATGAGATATGATGGTGGCTTGAATGATATCAGCAGTGAATATGGAAAGTAGAAAGTTTGGTTTTTTTTGCATCACTCTTTTCTTAATCACTTATGGATTGCTTTGTTTTTTGGATCAGTCTATTAATCTCTTAAGTTGCACTTTAGATATGAATATACATATATTCATATTTCATGTGCAGGACAATTCAAACTGTAAGCACTTTTGTTAATACAAACTTGTCAGTGTATAAAGCAGCTAATGGATACTAGCACTGTTATTACTCTTTCGGTTTGTTTTATTTTTAAACTCAAGGCTGTGGAGTGTAACAAAAAGATGATAGGTTTTTATGCTAAGATAGATATGAAAGCCACTCACTAGCTATGAACCTAGAACAAGCAAATTTAATATTTTAAAACTATTTTATGTTTTGTAAAATACTGATTAAATACCCATCTAATACAGTTGTTAAAAAGGTTAATTGAGGTTATATGTACAAAGTACTTGACATATACTTGGTTTTAATAAATAGTTCCTATTTTTCTTATAGGAGAAACTGTTCTGAATCTTTCTGACTCTTAAATAACCAAAATGTTCTGGATAGAATAGAAAACAAATTTATGTTGAATTTTGCTGTATATGGAAGTAGTTTATCAGCTTCTGAAAAATAGTACATTTTCTCATGGAAAGACTACCTAAAGGATAATTTTAGCAATAAGAAATCCTAAAGTCTAGTGATTCCTAGAGAGATTTATTTATTTTATTATTTGTGTATATGTGTAGTGGTGGGGATTGGACCCAGGGCTTTCACACTGAGCTACATCCCTAGTCCTTTTTATTCTTTTTAAGACAAGAGTCTCACTAAGGTGCCCAGACTGGGCTCCATCTTGCAGTCCTCCTGCCTCAGGTTCTCAGAGTGCTGGGGTTACATGCATATATCACCACACCTAGCTTCATTTTTAATGTCAAATCCTAATTTTGTTCTGATCTAGCTTCTGGGATTAAAATTAGTTGAAATGTCCTAACTATACACATACAGTGGTAACACATGTAAGCATGTACACTTGTACAGCATATATACATACATATATTCAATCATATTGAAATAATCAAAGATTGTGAATGAGTGATTCATACATCTGTTTTAGAAATTAACTTTTAAAATCTTGTGTATGTAGGACAGACTTTATTATTACTGCCAGTCATGATGGACATGTTAAATTCTGGAAAAAGATAGAAGAAGGAATTGAATTTGTCAAACATTTTCGTAGTCACCTGGGTAAGAATTTCATATTTTTGTTTTTTGTAGATCTTTTAAACTATACCAATTAGTTTCTTTTAAAAATATTGTGATTTTTTTCTTTGAATTATGTACTTTTTTGGTATTTACTCAAATGTTTTAATTTTATTTATTTAAATAGGGGTTATCGAGAGCATTGCCGTTAGTTCTGAGGGAGCATTGTTCTGTTCTGTGGGTGATGATAAAGCAATGAAGGTGTTTGATGTAGTGAACTTTGACATGATCAATATGCTGAAGCTTGGGTGAGTCTATTCAAATATATTTTTTAACTTAGTAAAATAATTTTTAAACCAAACTTCCTCATTTCATAAGTCATTTCTTTTTTTTTTTTTTTTTTTTGTGGGTACCAGGGGTCAAACTCAGGACCTCGCACGCCAGCAGGCACCCGTGCCACTGAGCGATATCACTGGCCCTTTTTTCATATGTGGGTACTGGGAGTTGAACTCAGGAACTCGTGCTTGCCAGGCAGGCACTTATGCCGCTGAGGTATCTCACCGGCCCATAAGTCATTTCTTAACAGTATATTAGCACACGTTTTTTAAAATGTGCTTGCGAGAAATTACACTGAATCCTTGTGATGATGTTTGTAGGCTTCTGCTCTTGCAGAATCTAATCAGAAATTTCCAAACAGCATCGTAACAAGGACTCATTATATCTAACTAATACTACTAACTATATTAATAAGGACCCATCATATCTAATTACTTGTACTTAGAATCAACTTCTTTCCCATACTGTACTTATTTTAATAATATGAAATTGTTGGGCCGGTGAGATGGCTCAGCGGCGTAAGCGCCTGCCTTGCAAGCGCGAGGGCCCGAGTTCGACTCCCGGATCCCACATACGAAAAAGGGGCCGGTGATATCGTTCAGCGGCACGGGCGCCTGTTGGTGCGCGAGGTCCTGAGGTCGACCCCCCGGTACCCACAAAAAAAAAAAAAAAAAAAAAAAAATATGAAATTGTGTTCTTATAAGGTTTAGGAATATTTTTTGAATTTGTGAGTAGAATTTTTTTTTTTTTTTTTTTTTTTTTTTTGTGGGTACCGGGGGGTCGACCTCAGGACCTCGCGCGCCAACAGGCGCCCGTGCCGCTGAGCGATGTCGCCGGCCCTTTTTTCGTATGTGGGTTCCGGGAGTCGAACTCGGGCCCTCGCGCTCGCTGGGCAGGCACTTACGCACGCCGCTGAGCCATCTCACCGGCCCAAGGGTAGATTTTAAAAATTAGAGTATAGGGGCTGGTGAGATGGCTCAGCGGCTTAAGCGCCTGCCCGGCAAGCGCGAGGACCCGAGTTCGACTCCCGGATCCCACATACGAAAAAGGGGCCGGTGATATCGCTCAGTGGCTCGGGCGCCTGCTGGCGCGCGAGGTCCTGAGGTCGACCCCCCGGTACCCACAAAAAAAAAAAAAAAAATTAGAGTATATTGATATCCAAACTATGTGCTTAGATAGTACAATAATGAGGCTTACACTTTATTTTTAAAATGTCTTTTTTAAGTTAACACACTAACTTGATACATCTCTAAATGAAATACCATTGAAAGTCATAGCACTGTCAGAAAGTTTTCCAACTTGATTTATTCTGCCTGAATGGCATAACAAAATACTGCAGGCTGACTTCACAGAAATTTTTTTCTCACAGTTCTGGGGGCTGGAAAATATTAAGATCAAGATTTCAGCAGGGTTTCCTGATGATTCTCTTACTGGTTTCTGTGTCCTTAAGTGATTAAGGGAAGGACGAATGGGAGAGGGACATCTTTGGGGGGGGGTGCTAGGGATTGAACCCAGGGCCTTTGCCTTCTTATAAAACCATAGACCTAGCAGATTAGAGCTTCACCTTTCTGACCTCATTTGACGTTAATTATGTTTTTAAACCCATCTCCAAAAAGTACTTCTTTGGCCTGCATGATGTCCATAATTCAAAAAATTCCAAATTTTGGAATTTCCTTCAAAATCACTTTTATTTTATGAGCCACTAAAGCAAACTAGTCTAATTTATGAACTTTTTTATCACAAATAGTTACCTACCTTGATCATTCTTCTTACTCTCCAGCTTGTTTTCCCTAGACATTGCATATTTTTAAATATCAAATCCACTCACAAATATTAAACCTTAGCCTTTGAGAATATTCAAAATACTGTGGTACCTCAGTTAGTGAAGTTAATTCTTTCCGTGATTCTGGTCAAAAACAAAATTGGATGAGAACCAAATCAAATTTCTCCATAAGGTCAACATTGAACCTAATTTGATTTGGTTGTCGTCTAATTCAGTTTACCACCAGAATCGTGGAAAGAATTAAGCTTGTGAACCGAGGTACCACTGTAATATATTTTAGGCATTGATAGAAATTCTAAATGAGGAGTTCCAAACTGCTGTTGAGCATTAGCACCATGGTTGGTATAATAGTGGAACTGCTCAGAGTGACTACTTTGTAGGAGTCAGCACTCATTTGAATGTGTAAGGTTGGTATAAGATTAAATCTGTCCTAGTTCTTTTACACTTTATTCATCAGGCAGCATGTCCAAAGCTTACAGTTTTTATTTCAAAATTGATTAATAATAGAGTGTGATAGGAAAATGGTTTTTTTTGAGCAAAGTCATAACTAAAATATTTTAATTGTTTTAAGAAAGGATTTATAAAGTATCCTATTATATGCTAACCTATTTAAAAGTCAGTTATATATAGACTATTTTACAGACACCCAAAAGATAATACCCTAGAATATATATCTTAAAGCTCAGGTTTGATTAGGTTTCCTTATCTACCCAAGAGAAATAAATGGGCCAATAATGGAGTTCTCCTGTTTGGTAGATCCTCAGAAGTTATTATTATATTGATGGTGTCAAAATTTAGTAACTGTTCTTAGCTCTTCCTCCCCATTCTGTATCTCTTACTTTTGAGCACAAAATCCGAAACTGTCTACATCACTGGCCAGATCATTGATTTAGTAATGGTCTGGGAAGAAGTGCCTGCTTTCTGTATTGGCTTTTTTTTCTCCCCACTCCTCCTCAATTCACTGTTTCAGCTATTTTCCAGGACAATGTGAGTGGATTTATTGCCCAGGAGATGCCATATCTTCAGTCGCTGCTTCTGAGAAGAGTACAGGAAAAATTTTCATTTATGATGGTCGAGGAGATAACCAACCCCTTCATATATTTGACAAACTCCATACATCACCTCTTACTCAGATACGGCTGAACCCAGTTTACAAAGCAGTGGTGTCTTCTGACAAATCTGGAATGATTGAGTACTGGACTGGGCCTCCTCATGAATATAAATTCCCCAAAAATATAAACTGGGAATATAAGACTGATACAGATTTATATGAATTTGCCAAGTGTAAAGCTTATCCAACCAGCATATGCTTTTCACCTGATGGGAAGAAAATAGCTACTATTGGTTCCGATAGAAAAGTTAGAATTTTCAGGTTTTTAACTGGAAAACTCATGAGAGTCTTTGATGAATCATTAAGTGTAAGTGCAATTTAAATTTAATCAGACTTTTCTAAAAATGTTTATTTTGTGCTATTTCTTGAAAGACAGTTTTTCCGGATTCCTTTTTTTTAGCACATTAAAGATACTATTCAACTGACTTATATCTTGTATTGTTACTCTTCCAAACTCTCTTGCCTAGGTTTATTATGTGGTATTTTCCAAGCCAGTTAACCTGTTTAGGGATAGGAGGGATGAGACTGGGATATTTGTGTTTTGTTTTTTCCACTTTTATCTGCAAGCTCCTTCTCCTAAGACCCTCAAAATTCATTTTAGACTCCCTTCTCTTCTCACTTTATTCACTTTTGTCCACATGACCAACTTGTAGCACTTTCAAGATTCCTTAAGAAATATTCAGAAGCTGGGTATGATGGCAAATGCCTGTAATCCCAGCACTCAGAAGGCTGAGGCAGGAGGATCGTCTAGAGTAAGGCCAGCCTGGACTACATAGGGAGACTGTCTCAAAAACCCAAATTAAAGGGCTGGGGATATAGCTCTGTGGCACAAGCGCCTGCCTGGCAAGCACAAGGTCCTGAGTTCGATTGCTGGTACAAAAAAAAAAATTCAGAATCTTTTCTTAGTGGTGCATTTCACTCTATTCCTTGTCACCAACATTTACTAAAGTGATAGGACTAGGTGACAAGAGAAGATTAAGAATAAAGCTGTGACAAAAGTCGAGAGTTTGCCAGTGATATAGCTCAGTGGCATAAGCGCCTGCCTGGCAAGCACAAGGTCCTGGGTTCAACTCCCGGAACCCCCATATTAAAAAAAAAAAAAAGTTAAATTTGGGGGCTGGTGAGATAGCTCAGCGGCGTAAGTGCCTGCCTGGCGAGCGTGAGGTCCTGAGTTCGACTCCTGGTACCCACATAAAGGAAAAAAAGGGCCAGTGATATCACTCAGTGGCACAAGCGCTTGCTGGCAAGCGCAAGGTCCTGAGGTCGACTCCCAGTACCCACATTAATAAAAAAAAAAAAAAAAGTCGAAAGTTTGGCAAAAAAGGAAAATGATCAATTAAACTAGTTACTTAAAATGTTAGTGACTAGTAAATAACCAGAATGTCATAGTTCCATGTTGGAGAAAGGGGCGACTTCACACAATATGTCAAGTCCTAGTTTGACAGAAAAATTGAATGCAATGGTGTGAAGTTTTATCTTTCAGTATTTATTACCTAAAATGTGTTGGATCACTGCATATAGTCATGCATTTATGTGTCACAGAGACCCTGCATAAAGGCTAAAATACTGTAAAATATTCTATTCAGATGTTTATTAGGTTGGATGGACATTTATGAAATACTTATATATGGGCAGATAGCTACCTGTAGACTTTACATCATGAAAACCAAGTCTTTTTGTGCAGTAGATCATGAGTCCCTCACAAAAGATAGTTCAACATTCTAGGCAATTCCTGGCACACAAGTGAGCAATAAAATTTAATATATAATCAAGCTTTGTCTTCAATACTGGAGACAAGAAAGCCTAACAAGGCTTTTAAGCACGTCTGTAAAACTTTGGACTCATGCCTTATACCATAACATATACACTTTCTTTTGATTTTTGGAGTTTTGTGTATTTTTCTTCTTATAGCTACACTAGAAGAGATTAAAGAGTTAATGCAAGTGTGAAAACAAAGAAAGAAATAGTATATAACTGGCTTATTTTATCTGCAGTGAAGAGCTACTTTTGAATTAAATTTGATGTCCTGAATTTCTAAAAAGCTGAGTGTAAAGATCATAATACCTTTTGGAGTACAAAAAAAGATGAGATGTGATGCACATTTTGAAAATGTGGCTTAAATATCAAAAGAAAAGTAAATCAAGTTTCCAGACTATAATATAGAGGGCAGTCCTACTCACTTGTCCTAGATCACATTTACCTAATAGTAATCTAATATAAATGCCCTACATGAAAATAACTTGAAATATTTTGTGAAATGTCATGAATTTGTTACACATAAGAGTTCATTTATTCAAGAGAAATTGAGTATTTGTTCCATATCAGACGCAGGATCCTTGTACAAGGATCTCATATTCTATAGCTACACTGTCCAGTAGAAATAAGCACAGCCACATGTGGCCTTTGACTACTTGATATGTCTAGACTGAATAGAGGTGTGCTGAAAGTAAAATGCATGCATGATTTCAAAGACTTAGAACCTAAAAAAGAATGTTTTCTCAGTTCTTCTAAATTGTTAATGTAGGAATACTAATAACATTAAAATGAATTCCACCTGTTTTTATTAAACAGGTGAACACTGCCTACTAGAAATTTAGCTACTAGAAAATTTAAGATTACTTGTGTGGCTTGGCATTGTATTTCATTGGAAAGAGCTAGTTTGAGATTTAAAAGGCAACAAATGTATCATTTCTGTAGAAGAAACAGGACATTAACCTGTATGTGTTCATGTTTAATTAGAAAAAGCAGTTATCATTTAGGGCAAACTAATTTTTTTTGATGTGAGTTCTCAAACCCAGGGCCTCGTACATCCTAAGCACTGGCTCTACCACTAAGCAACATTCCCACATCTAAAATACTACTTTTTATGATTGAATTTATTAATGTCTTTTTAATTCATTTATAGGGTTTAGAATCTCTCTTAAGATACATACACAAACTGTTAATGGCTCTTAATGTGTATTCTGCTTTTGATAATTGATTCTCATTGCCTCTAATGTATGTATGGAACGTTTTTGTTAATAAATGGTTTATTTCCTAGATGTTTACTGAACTGCAACAGATGAGGCAACAGCTACCAGACATGGAATTCGGCCGACGAATGGCTGTAGAACGTGAGTTAGAGAAGGTGGATGCTGTAAGATTAATTAATATAGTTTTTGATGAAACTGGACACTTCGTGCTATATGGAACAATGCTGGGCATTAAAGTTATAAATGTAGAGACAAACCGGTAAGTTTAATAAGAGGTATGTTTTATTAAAAATGCAATTATACAGCACCACTTCCTCCATGAGAGAAACAATGACTTTTGTTTGTTCCACGACAGATGGAAGGATCCCAAATGTCTAAATGAAACCAGATGTTTTGACTGGATTTTTCTGTGGTCTCTCAGTTGTTTATAATCTATTGAAAAATTTCTACTTCTGTTTGTAAAAGAAATGGAAAGAAGATATGCATAGTTCCATTTTTCAAACAAGTTTCAATGTGTTTTTTGTTTACTGATTTAAATTAGGCTATTTCTTGTTAAATGTTGCCAAATATTTTAACCAAAAAGTGCAGCATTATATCCCGCCAGACATAAAATCAGAAGTTAAAATACATGAAACCACAATATGCCTTTTCTCAAAACAGTACATTTTGGTTTTGGTACAAAATATAATCAGACACCATTACTGAATGTAAAGAACTTACAGAATATTTTAAGAGAAAGAAGTCTTGTGCTGTACATTCCCACGTATTAATATATTTATATTATAATTCTTGGCAATCTAAATTCTTGAACAGCTTGCAAAAAGATTAAAATAAAAGGACTAGTTGAAAGTGTATAGTTATCCCTTCATGTCCATGGGGAATTGGTTCCAGGAACCTTTGTGGATACCAAACTCCAAGAACACTCAAGTCCCTCATATAAAATAGTGTAATATTTACATATAACCTATACATATCTTCTCATAGGTATACTTTAAATACTTCCAGATTACTTATAATACCTGATACAGTGTAAATAGCTGTTGTACTATATTACTAAGGGAATAAGGAAAAAGTGTGTGTTTAGTACAGTACATTTGTTACAGTTGATAAGCCTACATTGGCACATCATCACCCAGAGTCCATAGCTTGCATTGAGTTCACTTTTTTTAAATTAGTGTATGCTTGCAATACATAAAAAACAACTTGTAATGGGGAATTGGTACATATACATACTGCATCTTGACCCTTTTAACTTCCCCTTCCCTTCTCACCTTCCCTAATTCTCAGATCCCCTTCCCATCTCCACAAAGTCTGTCTCACTGTTTCATGTCATCTTTTATTTTGCTTTTGAGATTACTTATACTTTGGATTCTCATATTAGAGAAATCATGCAATACTTAACTACATTAGGATTCAAGTTTGATATTAACACATTCTGTGTGTTTGGGCAAAAGTATAATGACATGTATCCACTATTACAGTATCAAACAGAATAGTTTCACTGCCCTAAAAATCCTCTGTGCTTGAACTGTTCATTGTCGGTATCCTTTAAACCCTGGCAAATACTAGTCTTTTTATTCTCTCCAGTTTTGCCTTTTCCAGAATGTCATAGTTGGAATCATATAGTATGCACCCTTTTCAAGTCAGCCTCTTTCAATTAGTAATATACATTTGAAGTTTTTCCATGGCTTTCTGTATTTTAACAGTTCATTTCTTTTTAGCACTGAATAATATTCTATTGTGTGTGCCACAATTTATCCATCCACTACTGAAGGACATCTTGCTTACTTCTGAGTTTTTGCATTTATAAATAAACCTGCTGTAAACATCCATGTACAAGTTTTTGTGTGGACGTTTAAGTTTTCAGCTCCTCCCTGAAATCACTAGGTATCACCCAGCCTGCTACCCACTGTCCATAAGCTGCGGGGTGGGGTTAAGAGCTGTGTCCATCCTCGAAGTCCTGGGTGATAGTGCCCATTTTTCCTCAGGACTCTGGGACAGGCCCAGGGATGGAACTGAGTTCCTGTTCACACCAGGTCCGAGATGACACTAAATATTCCTCTTCCAGGTTGTCCACTGCCAGTCAAGGTCAGGCGTCGGTATATTTGTACACAGTGCTCAGACCTAACCCTGGGGTGGAGATTGGCCAGAAACTAAGAATTTCTTCCTTCTTGGACCTGTTTCTCCAACTCATTGCATTGAACTAGCCCAAAAGGCACAGGAGAGAACTCAGATGTCCAGTTTGCACACCAAAGATTTCTCCTCTTAATCTCTGAGCTCCCAGTAAAGCTGTCTTCCTGAACTGTGGACAGGAAAGCCTTTCTGTCTAGATAACTCTGCTTAGCATTCTCTGTTCTTTGAGCTTTCCTTTGCACATGACTTCTATTTTTAAGTCTTAGTGGTTAGTTAGGAGTTACTAGAAACTTAGATGGGTCTGCAGCCTTCTGAGCAGGAAAGTTTGAATATGAATGCAGAATAATGAAACAACTATTGTTAAGGTCTTTTTTTTTTTTTTTTTTTTTTGCGGGTACCGGGGTCAACCTCAGGACCTCACACACCAGCAGGTGCCCGTGCCGCTGAGCGATATCACTGGCCCTTTCTCGTATGTGGGTTCTGGGAGTTGAACTCGCGCTTGCCAGGCAGGTGCTTATGCCGCTGAGCCATCTCACCAGCCCTATTGTTAAGGTCTTTAACACTAAAAATAAATTACTCTTTTGGGGCTACAAAGGAAATGTTTTCAACTCCTTTGGATAAATACCAAGGAGCTGAATTTCTGGATCATATAGTAACAGTATATTTAGAAACCAACAAATTTTATCTTCCTGTAGAAGGCAGTACCCTCTTACATTCCCACCAGCAGTGAATGAGAGTTCCTCTTGCTCCACATCCTCACCAACATTTGGTATTGTTAGTGTTCTTAATTTGAGCTGCTCTTAATATGTGGCAGTATTTTGTTTTAGTTCTCGTTTCCCTGATGACATGATGTAGAACATCTTTTCCTATGTTTATGAGTTCCTTGTATGTTAGATAAAAGTCTTTTTACCAGATGTCTTTTGCTAATACTTTATCCCAGCCTATATCTTTTCAATGTCTTGATTGTATTTTTACCTGAAAATTGTAGTTGCCAACCAATATAAAATACATTTTTGGGGGTAGAGGAATACTAGTTTCTATAAAGATAACGGACAGCTGATTCTTAGCTTTTATCTGTAAAGCTGCCATGATTAGAGCTAATTCTGGTAATTATATTGTATAAAACAAAGTTATATTTTCCAGGTGTGTGCGGATCTTAGGCAAGCAAGAAAATATTAGAGTGATGCAACTGGCTCTGTTTCAAGGAATAGCCAAAAAGCATCGTGCTGCAGCTACTATTGAGATGAAAGCTTCTGAAAATCCTGTTCTTCAGAATATTCAAGCTGACCCAACAATAGTCTGTACATCTTTCAAAAAGAATAGATTTTATATGGTATGTGGAAGTACTTAGGAAATAACTTTAATGTTTTTTTCCAGCTAGGTTGTAAATTTTATTTTCTTGGTTTGTGCCTTCAACTGAAGAGAATATTGGCAGTCATAAACTTTCTAAACAATTTATAACATTAATATTCTAGAATTTTTAAGTAGAAGTTGATTTAGGTATTTTTGTACTGTTTCCTATCATGTTTTGAAATTTTTGCAACTGATTTCTACAGCTGTTCATGCTGAGGTAATGGGAAGTTAGTAGTTATGGTCCTAATTGCATCCAAAAGTTTTCACTGTGAGGTTTTTAAGTATGTTTTTAGTGTTTTTGTTGTTTTTCATCTCTTGCTTTTGAGCATAATTTATGTCTCTTGAACTTGCATACCTTCTCTTATTAATACATTTCCTTTTCTACCTTTTGACTTTGCTGAGGTATACTTTTGGAGGGCTTGAGTGTAGTTCATTGGTAGAACATTTGCCTAGTACGCACGAGGCCCTGGGTTTGATCCCCAGCACTGCCACAAAACAAGGTAGTAAGAGTGGGTTCATAATTAAACTCCTGAGATACCTATGAGTAGCAGTAGCCTAATTGTTCATCCAAGCAGTAAAAATGTATATAGTATAGAAGCTTCTACCCTAGGCAACCTGTCCTACAAACTGAAGTCAGAGAACTTTCTAAGACCCACTTGTGACTGTTGTTTCTCTGTCTCAAACCTTTTACTGACTCCCCCACTGTCTAATTGGCTCTCACTTCTGCAGCTTTATCTTTTTGCATTTTTAGTTCATTTACTATGCTCAGTGTATCATACTTGTTTCATTCACAGTAGTTGTTTTTTTGTTCTTTTGGTTTTTTTTAATTCTGAGCCTTTGAACATGCTACTCCTTCTTCCAGTCACGTTTCTCCCCATTTCCTACTCCAGCCCTTAGATTCCTGCTCTGAGCATCAACTCTGAGTTATATGTCCTACTAATATTCTTCCTGTGCTTCCCCCATTATATTATGTCACTTTTTTTGTGTGAAAGTCAATGATTTTTTGTCTCTGACAGTTATCCAGAAAATGTAAAATCCATAACTATAGTGCACTATTTCTTCACTAATAAGTCCGCAGAGTTTATTAAATTGACTGACCCATTATAGTATACATATGCATTCATCTTAGGAATATACATATTGTGATTAGTTGTGATGCTATTAAGGTTACCTGTATTTGATAAAAGTACAAAATAGAAGTTTCCCCACCCCAACCAGGCTTTCAACCTAAAATAGGTAGATTAAGATGACAATTTTGCTTAAAATTTTCAATTATGCCTAAAAATTTATTAATATATGTTAAATGAAAATAATTTATCTTTTTACCTATAATTTAACTATAATGAAGTAAAAATTACCAGAGAATTCAAAAAACATGCTAATTTTCTATCCATTTTATTAAAAAAATCTTAAATAACAAGTTATATTCTTTTTCTTTCTGTAAACTTTTCCTGACAAAAGTATACATATTTAAGGCTTGAGAAAGTAAATATATACATACATACATAAATATGTAATAAAAAAGTCAGTACTTCTTTATCCAGCTAACATTATTACAGATTTTCTTTCAGTCTTATTAAATACACATATCCTTAAGCAAAATTAAGATGGTGTGTGTGTGTGTGTGTATATATATATATATGAATTTTGTTTCTTTTGTATATATGAGTTTTGTATCCTTTTAAATCCAACATCATGGAATAAAAATAGAATTTTGTAAGTCCATCTGTAAGCTAAATCTAGATAACTTTAAAAATGTATATAAATACATAGTACAATAGTCACCTTATTCCCTTAGAAGCTAGAGAATAAGATGAAAACATCCTGAATTGGTTCTTTCTTTACTTGCAAACAATCCAAGTCAATCAAGGAATGACAGTAGGCAAAATAGGAACTGGTATATTAATTTTACCTTCCTAGTTGACATAAACTCAGTTGGCAGAGTAGAACTGGCTTAGAGAAGATTTCTACTTACTGAGAGTCAAGTAAAATAAACTACCTTGAGAAGTCCAGAGTTTTAACAACTGAAAGATTTTTTTCAATTGTCCTTGAAGCATAAAGATTTTGAGATTTCTGCATCCTCACTCCATTTTTCTTTCTAAAAAAAAAAATTAAGATCTATTATGGATTCCCCTTTGTGAGTCCTTATCCTGCCTAGCAATGGATTCTGTTCATGAAATGGTCAATATGTATTGGCCACTGTTCTCTAAGCACTTTATATCTATCCATGTAATGTGCACAATTATTAAATTCATTGGGAAGCAAGGAATAGTGAAATGTAAGCAACAGGTAGCACACTAAGACATACTAGAATGCAGAAGAGTTACCTCAAATAAAAGTTATCTAAAAGTTATCTTATTACCTTGTTAAATATGTTTCCAAGGAAATTTCTACCTAAAGGAAATTAAATCTCATTTCGTTTAAATCTCATTTTAAATCATACATGTGCATTATATTACATGGATTGTTTCATATTAGCTAATAATTTAACAGCCTTACGTGTTTTATGATGGGAACTGATCCCTGAGATATAGATTTATTCTGAGGTGAATTCTTCACTTTTCTGAAATATATTAGAAATGAAATTTTCTTATTCATAAATTTTTACCAGATAAAAACTTTAATTCATTCAGTCACTTTTTATTTACCTTCTTGAGTTTACCAGACGAGAACCAGAAGATACAAAAAGTGCAGATTCTGACCGAGATGTTTTTAATGAGAAACCTTCTAAAGAAGAAGTCATGGCAGCTACCCAAGCTGAAGGACCTAAGCGAGTTTCAGACTGTGCCATTATCCACACAAGCATGGGAGACATTCACATCAAACTTTTTCCTGTTGAGTACGTGATATTTTTGTCATTGTACCTCAATGCCATTTTTTGTGTGTGAATATATTTGAAACTATACAACTTAAAATTTATTTTGACTTAAAGAATTTTGAAGAATTGGAATGTTAGAACATCTATACTTTAGATTTCTGTAACTGTTCCACTAAACTGTGGGAAGAATTTTATACATACATTCACAGGTTTATCATAAGGAGATAACATATTGACTATGAAAGTGCTGAATGTGGGGCAGGGATGTAGCTCAGTAGTAAATATTTTGCCTGTCATTCCTGAGACTGGATTTGATCCTCAGCACTGCAAAGAAAAGGGAAGGGGGTGCTGAATATAAACTAAATTCTACAAATGTATATCATTGTTACCGTTAACTGAACATCCGAACTCTAGCTTTTATGGCTTGCTTGTTATAACTAATCTTCCTCTTACAGCAAATCCTTATGGAAAGGATAATTGTTTTTCCTTCTTTAGTTCTAGTAGCGATAAGCTTTAGAAATAAAATCCCATCAAAAACATAAGGGCTCTAGTTTTTTAAAAGTTGAAAAATATTCTGGATAGTTTAAAAGTTTATAAAATAAACATACAGTACCAAATAGAATAGCTTTCAAAGTTGTTTAAATTTGGGAAATACTGTTTCTGTGAGTAAGTCCTTGGTCAAGAATGAGTCACTATACTATAACTTTGTTTTTATAAGAATATTACCTTTCCTAGGAGCTTAACCCACTATTATAGATGGTAAATTAAATTAAGATGTATATCTAAAGGTATTATGGTTGTATTTTTTTAAACTGCCTTGAAATATAAATACTGTCAAACTCAATAAGCAGTCATGATCTAAAGTTACTGTATGAACAGTGAGAATATACTACTGCTTACATGCCCTTTCAACTAGTTTGTCCTGCAAATAGAAAAGGTTATTTAAAAAGATTCACCTGAAATATTCAGAAGACATTGAGAACATTATCAGGAAGCAGAACTGCAAAGAAAATTGTCTTAAGGTGCTCTAAATAAGTTTCATGTTTTTAATGTGTATCTTACTAGGTGCCCTAAGACAGTGGAAAACTTCTGTGTTCACAGTAGAAATGGTTATTATAATGGGCATACTTTTCACCGTATAATTAAGGTAAGTTATGTAAATTTCTAATTTTTGTGATTTAAGTTTCTTGATTTAACAAATAGTATGTTACTGGACAAGGAATTTAAGCCTAAAGAATCCTCTTATACATACTAATTTATTAGAAGGAAACAGGAAAGTGGACTATAGGAGCCAAAAAAAAAAAAGAATGGATAATTGTGCATATCTAGAATCAAGGACAGAAGGAGCAACATTTATTCAGTAGCTAAAGCAGAGGGTAAGATAATGAGTAAAAGGTCATGCTGAGATAAAATCCAGTTAAAGGTAACCAGTTCTTGGTTCCTAGGCAAGGTCTAATATAGAGGATAAGATTTTAAACCATAGAAGAGCCACAATGCCATCTGACCCATGAGACCACTTTTATACCTGCGGAGGAGAGTAAGCTCAACCCGAAATTTTGAACAGAATCCCAGAGAGGATGGGGCAGTGACATAGTTCTTACTCATGGGCAAATCAGAGATGGTAGGAAGAGCTGGTTGTGGTGCTGCACACCTGTAATCTCAGCACTCAGGAAGCTGAAGCAGGAGAATTGCTATAACTTCAAGGCTAGCCTGAACTTCACAGCAAGACAGTCTCCAAAAGCAAACAAATCAGAAAGAAAAATCAACTGGTTGTCATAGTTCTAAAGGAATTAGTGAAACAACTCCTCCAGAAAGTCTGTATTATTTGAGGTGAGGGAAAGATGACGAGGGCAGTTACATAAGACATAAAATATTAAAATCTTAATACACTTACTATTTATATTAGGAAAGTAGTGCATGTCTATACATGAAAAGACCTTTGTATTGGGGTGGGGAGACAGGGTCTCACTATGTAGTTCAGGCTGGCCTCAAATTAATGGCAATCCTCCTGCCTCAGCCCCCTAATTAGTGGGATTATAAAGGCGTGTGCCTCTAAGCCCAGCCCAAATGTTTGTATTCTTATTTCAGTCTTGAATGAAAATACATCATCCAAATTTAACTTACTGAGCATAATGTAACCTTAAGTAGAGATACTTAAGGAAGTGAGGATTTCACTGAATACGAAGCACTCTTGGCAGAAATACATAAAACATGCAAGGCATACATTTATAGACTATTTTAAAAAGTATAACATGCTTTTATATATTTTCTGTTAAGGGCTTCATGATTCAGACCGGAGATCCGACAGGTACTGGTATGGGAGGAGAAAGCATATGGGGAGGAGAATTTGAAGATGAATTTCATTCAACGCTAAGACATGACAGACCATACACCCTCAGCATGGCCAACGCTGGATCAAATACTAATGGATCACAGTTTTTCATAACCGTAGTACCAACGGTGAGCGCATTGTTTATAAACCATAGATTCATAGGTTATGGTCTAAGACAGTGAAGTCAGTGGACAAAAGTGCTGTGTTATTCTCTAACCTCTGCATACCTGTCAAGATATGAAAATGAAAACAATTAGAGAAAAGTTGATAAACTACAACTAGGCAGTAACTAGCTACACTATAACTAGGTAACATATAATTAGCTAGGTCACCTAGCTGTGTTGTTATGCAGTTCCACAAAATTACAAGAAGTGTAAACTTTTTAAAAGACCAAACAATGAAGAAAGGAAAAATATTTATAACTGCTGTCAGTTATATTCATGTTAGTTATAATATCACTATATTCAGTTTTTATTAACGTATGAGGAAACAAATGGTGGGATGTGATTAGCTTGCCAAAGGTCAAGTAAGTAGTAGACCTACCAACTGAACTATCAGTTACATCAGTTACCACCCAGTTATCAATTACAGTACATGGTAAACTATCTCACACTGCCTCTTAATTGTCCAGGAAAGATCCTACAGAGAACTTCCAAATCCTTAGTCATAATTATTTAAATCCATGCAAAGTAACGTAACCTTTAGCAAACATCTACCTCCCTTTCGTCTGAAGAACATAGATTTAATTGAACTTGATCCTCTGTATCATTGGGTTCCTTACTCATTGATCTTACTAAAAACATGGATTGAATATTCAGAAAGAAAATTTCATCTACAGATTTAATATTGCAGGGGAAATGAGGGATAACAGTCCTCCCTGGATACTAAAGAGTAACATACGCTTCTATGTCTTTCATATAAACTGGGAGTAATTTTTAAAAGCTGTTGTGTTTTTATTGTTCCAAAATTATTGTACTTCACTTTAAATACATAATAAAATGAACCAAGAATTTAAATTTTCTTTAATTGCTCACCCAGAGGGTAGGATTTAAGAAATCTACATTTACCAACATTTTCCATTTGTCCTCCAACACAGCCTTGGCTTGATAATAAGCACACAGTATTTGGAAGAGTGACCAAAGGAATGGAAGTTGTGCAGAGGATCTCCAATGTCAAAGTTAATCCCAAAACAGATAAACCTTACGAGGATGTCAGCATTATAAATATCACTGTCAAGTAGAATAAGATGTTTCACTGTATTTGCAAATAAATGTACATTTATTAAACACAAGATTTACATGAGGAAACTTAAAACTTGCTGATTATGTAAGTCATGTTTTAAAAGATGCAATGCTGTATTTTTCTCATTAAAATGTATTTTGTAAAAACTGCCTTTTTCTTGCAGTATTTCTAATCACAACAGATGGTGAAATGGACTACACTCAGGCAAATAGCATTCCTTATAGGTAATTTCTGATAAGTCTCAAAAATATTAACTTATTAAATATTGGGAATGGTACATATTTGTTCCTTAACTTTCAAAAACATGCCAGATAGTCTGCCATTATGTTTAGAAGAGGGCAGAATCCTCTAAGGAAAAAAAAAGCTTTCATATATACTGTTTCCTTTTATATAAGGTTTTGTTTCATACCAAATATTTCTGTCTTTTGATCATTGTCAAGAAGTAGTGGTAGGGCCAGTGAGATGGCTCAGCGGCGTAAGCGCCTGCCTTGCAAGTGCGAGGGCCCGAGTTCGACTCCCGGATCCCACATACGAAAAAGGGGCCGGTGATATCGCTCAGCGGCACGGGCGCCTGTTGGTGTGCGAGGTCCTGAGGTCGACCCCCCGGTACCCACAAAAAAAAAAAAAAAAAAAGAAGTAGTGGTAAACAAACCTTCAATAAATAAGAAGACTCCATTGGTCAAAAGTGTTGTGGGCCGGTGAGATGGCTCAGCGGCGTAAGCGCCTGCCTTGCAAGCGCGAGGGCCCGAGTTCGACTCCCGGAACCCACATACGAAAAAGGGGCCGGTGATAGTGCTCAGCGGCACGGGCGCCTGTTGGCGCGCGAGGTCCTGAGGTCGTTCCCCCGGTACCCACAAAAAAAAAAAAAAAAGTGTTGTATTCCTTAATATTATGAAATATTTTTTATATACAATAACCAGAAGTGATTACTTGAATTTTTAAAATGCAGGTTCATTATTTCCATATCTCCTAATGTAGCTAAACAATTTTTGTCAAGTTATGTCTCAGTTCAATAAATACACAATCAAGAGGTATATACATAAGAGGAAAAATCTGGTATCCAATAATGAAGAGATTAGTAGAAACTGGAGCAAAAAAAAAAATATGACCTCAAAGTCGTATATTGAGTTCGTCACTGCCCTTATGTTACTTTATTAAGAACTACTACTTCTGCCGGGTGTGGTGGGGCATGCCTGTAATCCCAGTGCTCAAGGGGCTAAACCAGGAGGGTCGTTGCAAGTTCAAGGCCAGCCTGAACTACTTAGCAAGACCCTGTCTCAAAAAACCAAAAAAAAAAAAAAAAAATCCAGTCTCACACTTAATCCTTTTCATTTCTTATTTAGGGAAGAGTACACCTATCTTACCTGTTATCACTTTACAAACTCAAAACCAGTACAATGTTATATATATAAAGTCTCATCAATATTCATAGGCTACAGCTGAGTTTTTCAAGCCCCCCCCAAAAAAAAACTAAACCCAGAGCCTTAGGTATGCTAAGCATGTGCACTACTACTGAGCTACACTCCCAAACCCTCAAGCCATTTTTTTTAAAATGTTCATTTCAAGGCTGGGCATGGTGGCACACGCCTCTAATCCCAGCACTGGGGAGGCCGTGAGATCCAGGCCTGCCTGGGCTACAAAGTAAGTTCAAGGCCAGCCTGAACTGAAACCCTGTCTTGGACCAAAAAAAAAAAAAAAAAAAGTCATTTAAAATGCCATGTTCTAGGGCCGAGGATATAGCTCAGCAGGGCAGCGCCTGTCTGGCAAGTGCAGGGTCTCGAGTTTGATTCCCAGTACCAAAAAATAAAATAAAATAAAATGCCAGGCCAGGGATATAACTTAGTGGCACAGCGCCTGCCCGGCAAATGCAAGGTCCTGAGTTTGCTTCCCGGTACCAAAAAAAGAAAAAAAAAAAACCGCCATGTTCTTCACAATTTAAAAAGGAGTAAAAACTAAAAAGCTTCACACTATTCACCTCCAGGTTTAGCTCCCCCTTCAGAACACTGCAGTTGTATTATTTAAAGGTGTTCTAACATTAGAAATACAGAATACGTTATTTTTAAATATTTGCTTCATCAAATGAACAGCTAAAATTTGGTAGGCAAATCAGCTCCCCGCCCTTTTGTTTAATTGTGCCAAGGATCAAACCTGGGCCTCAAGTATGCTAGGTACACCCCCAACCCCAATGACTTTTTAAATTGGTTACTAGCAGTAATACTAGATACATGGTTCAAGAAACAGACTTTACTGAATAATGATCAGACTTCTTTATAATGATTTTAATATTTTATTGCTGTCTATACTGACCGTATATGTAAAGCAAATAATGGCTTCTGGTGGTTTTAAGCATTCCTGAATTACAAACCAGGGTGACACACTTGACAGCTGCTTTATATAATCCATACAATATTATTTAGACTTAATACAGAAATTCAGAGCTAGGAGGCAAATCTTAATATAGTGTATTTAGAACATCTGTCATTCTTAAATTTGACATTTCCCAGGGGAAACTAGCACAACCTTGACTAATGATTAGTGAAAGACTACAACCACAAACAGTAATGGAAGCATGAGAAAAATACTTCTTTAAGAAAAATCAAACACAAACCCTACCAATATATATATACATTATGGTCAGGCCTGAGCCAAGTTTTAAAATTGTGTTCAGTTATATGCTAAATATATGAATTACAAAGTTTAGCAAAATCAGTGAAATAATAATTTATAAGGAAAGCAAGTTCACATGTTAATGTTAACACTTTTTTCAATTGCCTAGTACAGAAAATAGTTCAAGGGCTCACAGGCAAATGCAACACCGTTTTTATTTTTCACAGTTACATTGAAATCAGTCAAATATTAAATAATTTAATTTCAAAGTATCACTTATGCACACAAACTAGTAACAGCATGACCTTTTACTTGAAAACTAAATGACAAAATATACTTATTTACATATTGCCCATAACACTGATGGACTTTTAAATGCTTTGTTTTCTAACATTATTGTTCAAAAACATCTGAAGAGTGAACCAAAACAGTGCCACCATATCACATCTTGTCATCAGACATCACTGTCCTTACAATTCAGCTAATAAGAATGAAGGTTGAACTTCATCCCAAAATATGAAAAGCATAAAAAAACACAAAAAACTTTAGCTACTTAAATATAATTAAATCATGCTTCTACAAGTATCATTTAAAAATGAACAGTAAAGAGCACTTTTTTTACTTTTATTCACAACACTGCATAACAAATGTAAACTTTCTGAAAGTTTTGTTTTCTTCTCTAGATAGGTCTTTCCTCTTTAACTATGAGCTTTGTCATGAAAAGCCTTAATCATATTTTTTGTTGAATAAATGCACTTATTTTGGGAAATAATTTAAACATAAGTAATAGGCATTCCCTACTGTTTGGAATAACAACTCAAGACAAAGATTGTTTTCTATTTAGTTCTCTTTTATGTAAAGCTGATTTAGTTCTCTCTTTTATGTAAAGCTATTTAGTTCTCTTTTATGTAAAGAACCATAAATTGATTCTCTGTGTGACTATATTTTACCTACAGTCACTCCCAAAAAGGACAGAATATTTTAAGAAACAATATCTTGAAAAGTCAAAGGACCAATTTAGAGCTCTAGCCTAGGAAATAAGCCTAGGTGAAGATCAAATGACTTTCAGTTTTTATTAATTACTCATTTTAGTAGTACTAATCTGACACTTGGGCCTAGTTAGATAAAAGTTCATTTTCTTTGTGTTTTATACAAAATGCTTTAGGAGAAAAGTTTTAATAAAACACTATATAAAATATTCATTTTATACCATATAGTTCATTGCATTAAAGATGTTCTGTTATACTGAACATTGAAGTAATCCTATTACCCTCAAATGCAGTTTATTCTGTTTCATTAAGCAACTGCCATGTCTACTAGTAAGTAGCCAAAATTCAGTGAAAAGGCAGGTTAAAAACGGTACAACTGGGGCCGGTGAGATGGCTCAGAGCTCCCAGAACCCATATGTGAAAAAAGGGCCGGTGATATCGCTCAGCACACAGGCGCCTGCTGGCGCGCGAGGTCCTGAGGTCGACTCCCGGTACCCACAAAAAAAAAAAAAAAAAAGTACGACTTCCTTGCGCCATGCAGGCTACACTAGGCACTCAGTTGGTGTATCTGTTTTTCACTGGGAAAAACAAAACCTTCATTTAACCTTTCTCTGTGACAACTTTTTTCCCAATCTATGGAGTAACATATAATCTGGAAATATTAAATATACTTTTTAAAATGATGTATATCTAAGAAATCTCTAGTTAATCCACTCTAATCTGCTATAACTCAAATTTTGTCACAGAATAATTTTTTAAAAGCAGTAACATTCGTTCCCAGTCCAAGATTCCTTTCTGTGCACATCCTTAATTAACTATCATATTTGTGATATAGAATTTCTTATGTATTACATGCAAAATAACTCTTAACCACAAAACTAAATACTTGCAGCATTTGAAATCAAGCAACATCCAATACTCCAGCAGCTACAAGTTGCCGTGAGAGCCAGTCCAATCCTTCATACAGCCCCATACCACTTTGAGCGTCACAGCCCTGAATATACCAGCTACGGCCACAGCATAGCTTATGGAGACTGAGAAGTTCAGTGATTTCTTCTACTGACAGTGCTCCAGCAACATCCTGAAAGAGATACATATATATCTACATATATATATATATATATATATATATATATATATATATATATATATCTACATATATATATATATATATATATATATATATATAGTATATTTTTTTCAGTCCATCCAAATTTTCATTTTTCTAGTTATTTATACAGAAATGTATTGATGGAATTCTAAAAGAAACCTAAATAGGGGCCGGGGATATAGCTCAGCATCACAAGCACCTGCCTGACAAGCGCAGGGCCCTGAGTTTGATTCTCGGTACCAAAAAAAAAACCCTAAACAAAAGTTAAAAGTCAATATTCATCCTTCAATAATTATCCTGAAAGTAGTAATAGAAAAGTAGTTTTGGCTAAAATGTGTGTGTACTGTATAATACATACATATATATATATATATATAGTAAAAATACTCTTTAAATGAAATCAGTGAAGTCTATGCAACCTGAGTGGAAGAAACTAAGTCATTATAAGACATTTAACAAAAAAAGAAATTAACACATATGTACTATTAAAAATGGTTTATACAGGGTTTATATAATGAAGACTTTGTCACATTTCCTTTGTTCCTATTTCTCAGGAACAACAATCAGTAACAATTTCTTATGTAGTTTTCCAGAAAATTTCCATGCATATTGATACACATAAATACACACAAAAAAAACATACTTTAGACTTTCTATAACTTGCAGGATTTTTTTTTTTACTTAACATGTTGACTTAAAGATAAATATCTTACCATTATCAGCACATGCAGATTTTCTACATGATTCTAACATGAAAATTGAATTCCATTGTGTGGATGCAACACAATTTACATAACCAGTCCTACATTGAATATTTACTGAAGTCATGCTTACAGGCTATTAAAAATCTTTATATACAGTTGCCCTTTGTATCTGTGGGTTCTGCTTCAAAGGATTCAACCAACAGATTGAAAATATTCAAAAACACCTGCATCAATACTGAGCATGTACAGTTGTTTTTTCCTTATCATTATTCCCTAAATAACAAAGTTTAGCCAATCATGGTAGCACACACCAGAGGCTGAGCCAGGAGGATCGCCATGAGTTCCGAGGCCAGCCTGGGCTGCATACTGAGTTCAAGACCAGCCTGAAACTATATAGTGGGACTCCGTTTCAAAAAACAATAAACAAAAAAACCCAAAAAGCTAATCAAAAAATCAGTAATAATAATGAAGTTTAACTATTAACATAGAATTTACATTGTATTATGTATTATAAGTAACCTATAGGAGATTTAAAGTATACAGGAGGATATGTGTAGCTTACATGCAAATACTATGCTGTTTTATAAAAAGGACTTGAGTGTCTAAAGATTTTAGTAGCTACAAGAGGTCCTAGAACCAATCCCCATGGATACTGAGGGAAGACTGTACACACATCATATAACACACTCATACATGTATGTATATGTGTTTATATAACATTTATAAAATGACTTGTAGGCTAACCTTTGGATATTTGTCTACAGGATACATTACTGTAGATTTTTAGTGTATATGCATCCAAAACTTGGACAGATATTGTCAGACTGTCCTCTAAGAAAATGCCTTGGGCTAGGGATTTGGCTCAGTGGTAGAGAGCTTGCCTAGCATGTATGAGTCTCTGAGTTTGATCTCCAAGACCAAAAAAGCCTGTTTGATAACCACACCGACAGGGTATATGAATCTACATCTTCTGAAACAATTTCATTATTAACAACCTGATAGGTGTCTTACCGTCATCCAGTATAAGTATGCATAAATATCAGTTTTTAATTTTGCCCCCTTTTATTTGTCAGAAGAAAATTCTTTACTCATCATCCTACTCTTCCCCTCTTATGATATCTCTCTTTTGGACTTCACTTCTACTTGACTCCTACACGTACTTAAAATGATTCTCATCCTCCTAGAAGCTTGGGCTCAAGATCTAGGAATCTTCAGATACAGTGCTTGCAATGCATCATCCTCATTCAGTCACTAAATTTTAACATTTCTACCTCTTACACAGTCTCTCTGGCCTGCTTCTGCCTTTCTCCTCCTCTAATTCTGGGTCTTGTTAACCATCACATGAATAATTTCAATAGTTGACTGGATTTTATTATTTACTCCCTTGCCCTGATTCATTGCACATTCTGCCCCCAAAATTAGTCTTAAAACACTGATACGGTCTCATCACTCACTAGTCCATAAACATTCTGATGATTCTTATTTGCTCATAGACTAAAACCTAAATTTCTCAGTCTAGCTCTATCAGACTTTCACAAAGTGACTGCACCTATTATTCTAGATCTTTTTCATCGCCTTCTACCTGCATCTCACATATAGGTCTGTTTGATACTCCCTAAAAACACAGCTATTATTTTCTCTGCCTGTAATGTTCTTTCCTTTACATTCAAAGCCCCGCCCATAATTTCAACTCCAATCTTAATTTCAACTCAAATCCTATTTTTTACAAATCTTACACGATCTCACCTTTATACCCCTCCTGTATTTCCCTCATCTGCTTTCCACTCCCATCCCCCTTGTTCCTCATAATGCTTTAATATTACTTAAGTTATTTCCAGTTTTCTTTGTGGTAGAATTTCATAGGTGTTCACAAACATATACTACAATATCTGGTAAGCATTAATTACCTTCTTTTTTTGTATATTCCAAGGTACCCAGCACTTTCCACATAGATGTATTTAAAATACACAGAAATTTTATAAATATCTTCTAAAATGGTTCTCTTTAAAATCTTTTCAGCTGCTTTATGATATAGAATACACAAAACTACTAAAATAAGCATTCTAATATAATATGCATTACCTGTTTGTTAGCAAAAATCAGGAGCAAAGCATCTCGGAGTTCTTTTTCTGTTAACAACTTTGCAAGTTCACTGTGTGTTTCATTAATTCTGTCTCTATGACTGCTATCAACAACAAATACAACAGCTACCGAAAAAAATTCAATTAATCACTTGTTAGGTTTTAGTGAATGAACCAAATATTTAATGCTTTCTTTATTATATTTAGTGCTTTCTTTATTATTGCTAGAGTTTTTCTACAACAGCTATTTGTACACGAAGGCTGCTTACTTAAAGACAGGAACACCTACCAATAATAAATGGTATGATCTTGAGTAGTTCACATTACTTCACGGTTTAGTTTTCTATCTGACAGGATTTACAACACTTGCCCTATCGAAAGCTGCTCTGTATATTAATATTTTTCCCTTAATAACTGAAAATATGCTTCTCATTCTCTTCCTACTGATGCTACTTACTGTTTGAATTCTACTTCCTTTACAAAAAGATAATCTTCAAAAAAATAAATATCAACATATTTATCTCTCCAAGTATTCCTGTCTGTAAGCTAAGCATCCCCAGACTTTCAATCATCGCTCATATTCAGAACTCCATTTTTTCTATGAATTATGGTTCATACTAAATGTATTACCAAAAATTCCAAAGTAAAAATTATCTAGTCTCCCATCTAGGTGGCAAGTAGGATGATATATGGAACAGATGTATACACCTAACTGAGCCCAAACATAAATAGTAGCAAGGTGAAATATATGTTATATATACACTTTGGTCAAGAGTAAGCCATTGTAAGTCCTCTGAAAATAACTAATAAATTAGGTATTGGTGCTACTGAGGGATTATAATGGGCTAAATGTTTAAATGAATTGAACAGCGAAAGTATACACCACAAATACAACTCTACCACTATACTGCCAGTGATCACAACCATATGAATACCAATAATGTATGTTAACTATTAATAGCAGATAAGATATAACTGTAATCACCTAAACATTAAAGTACAGTTTTTAGTCTATAATAGTTTATTACGAGTAAGCCAAAAGTACATATCCCAGGCTCACCACCATCAATTTTTTAAAAATTAGGGGCTGACCACTAATATATATTCAGGTATTTAATCAATGTTTAAATACCTATTTTACTAGTTAAATTAACTTACTAAAAATTGTCATCCTAAATTTTTTTAAAATTAAGGTACCATTTTTTACTTACCTTGAGTATTGAGGTAATAATGTTTCCACAATGGTCTTAATTTGTGTTTTCCACCTACATCCCAAATGGTGAACTTTAGATTTTTATATTCTACAGTTTCCACATTAAAACCTGTTTTTTAAAAAAGGTTACTTTTATACTGAATGTATTTTGCAATGAATGACACATCAAATATAGGCAACCCTGTTTGTAATTGTGATTCATGAGTTCTGCATGTAGCAATACTCACAAAGCCCAAACACCACCCCTGGTCCCACATGGGATTTAACGGTTGCTAGCCCTCTATACCTCGACCAGGGTCCTTAGGGCCTTGAAATCCATGTATCTGCCAACTCTGTACCACTACTACTCCCCTAACCCTCAGCCAGGGTCGCCAATCCTCAATTCCTTCTAACTGTCCCACCAATATTCTATTCCTTCCTTTTAGTCTATCATCCACATTTTAATCCCATAACCACAGAATCCTGCATTTTTTTTCTCTAAAATGCTGGTGTCTTAGAGCCAGCAAAGAGCCCATCTGCACAACAATCAATATCAAATAAGACCAAGCTATAAGCTAGGTTTTGTCTATAAAATATCCAATAAGGTAAAAACAAAAAGCAATATTCTTACTTACCAATTGTTGGAATGGGTTGCATGAACTCATCCTGTTTTAACTTAAACAAAATAGTAGTTTTTCCAGCACCATCTAATCCCAATGTAACAACTCGAATTTCCATTTTGGGTCCAATGTGAACTCTGTTGTCCTATAATTTAAATTTTTTAAATCTTTAAGTTTTGACATGCAGGTACAAAATAATAGCATGTATCCTTTATTAATAAAACACTTTATTATTTTCATGTCTCCTATACATTCCTCAACATTTCACAATATTCTAAATCTGATGTTCTCAAGGAGCTGAATTCCTCCCCCTGGTTAAATTTGTCCTTAGTAAAAATGACCACTTTATTGTCATATAAGTAAAAAAAAAAAAAAAAAAAACCACATACCCATTTAATTTCCCAGACATTCTAGCTCAACTGAATCTTCTTTCAATAACATGTTTTATGCAGTACCAAAACACTCAAAATAGGGCTAAATTAGTTAAAAATGAAAACTGCTACTCGATTCCCAGAAATACCTACTATTAACAATTTAATGTGTATTGTCTCACTTTTCCTATGCATACACTGGCTAACATACAAAAATAAACGTTTTTTTAAAGCCTAATTCTATACAGTGTAACTATAATTTCTCACTGAACAGATTATATAATCCTTTTATTTCAAATACATACAGACCAAGTTTTTCTTTCAATGGTTTCATTATATTCCGTGGACCACAATTTAACCAATTCCCAACTGTTTTATTTTAGATCATTTCTCATTTTTTGATATTACCAAGAATGCTATAATTAACATATGTAATGGACATTCTGAGGTGTGTGGCTTCTCTGTCCCACTTCTCTCATTTATAAAGTAAGGATAAAAATGGTACTAAATTTACATAGGTACAAACAGAAGGAAATTACAAAATACTGGTAAACTGAATTCAGCAACAGATCAAAAGGATTACACACCATTCCTAAATGGGATTTATACATAAAAGGCAAGGACTGTTCAACATTTTAGTCGAATGGAAGACAAGAACAATATGATCATCTCAACTAATGCTGAAAAAGCATTTGACAAGATTCAACATGATTTCATGATAAAACCACTCGATGAACTAGGAACAGAAGGAAAACCACCTCAAAATAATATAGGCCTACAGATAACATCACAGTCAATGATGAAAAACTGAAAGATTTCCTTCTAAGATAAGAAATACAATGAAGATGCCCACTCTTGCAACATCTATTCAACACTGTACTAGACTAGAAGGCCTAACAGAATAATTAAGAAAAATAAAATGAAAGGAATGAAAGGCATCCAAATCAAATGAAGATATAAAATTCTCTTCACAGATGACATAATCTTACATGTGGAAAACTAAAAGATTCCTTAAAAATGAATATATGAATCCAACAAAGACGCAGAACACAAAATAAATACGTTAAAATCAGCTGTGTGTTTATACAATAATAATGATCCAATAAGGAAACTAAAACAAATTTCATTCACAATAGTATCAAAAAGAATAAAATACTTAAGAATAAACCCAGCCAAGGAAGTAAAAGACTTATACATTGTAAACCAAAAAACATTGCTAAAATAAATTAAAGAAGCCATAAAAGAAAAATATTACATGTGCATGGATTGGGAAATTAATATTGTCATGTATAGGGTCATTACTATCCAAAGTGATGTGCAAATTCAATGTAATCAGTATCAAAATCCTAATAACACAGGATGGAAGTACAGCTTGGTGGTAGCATTTATCTAGCACACAGGCCCTGGGTTCAATCCCAAGGCATGGTTTAAAAAAAAAAAAAAAAAAGTCTATTAAATTCTTTGTGGAAATAGGGAGAAAAATCATCCTATAGACTCTCAAGGGACATGGAGTGGCTAAATCAATTCTGAAAAAGAACAAAGTTGGAAGGCAGACTTCAAAATATTTACAAAGCTATAATAATGAAAATCCTGTGGTACTGGCATAAAGATAAACATACTACATACCAATAAAATAGCCCAAACATAAGCTTTCACATATATGATCAAATGGTCTTCAACAAGGGTGCCAAAGATCACTCAGTAAAGAAAATACAGTCTCTCCAATAAATATGTGAGGGAAACTGGATAGACACATACAAAAGAAAGAAGGTGTACACTAATGTTATAGCACATATAAAACATGGTATTAACTCAAAATGGTATGATATCCCTAAATGCAAGACTCAAAATTATAAAAGTCGGGCCAGTGAGATGGCTCAGCGGCTTAAGCACCTGCCCGGCAAGCGCGAGGGCCCGAGTTCGACTCCCAGATCCCACATATGAAAAAGGGGCCGGTGATATCGCTCAGCGGCACGGGAGCCTGCTGGCGCTCGAGGTCCTGAGGTCGACCCCCCGGTACCCACAAAAAAAAAAAAAAAAAAAAAATTATAAAAGTCTGTGAAGTAAAGAAGAAAAAAGCCTGATGTCATTAAATTTGATGGTAACTTCTGGATATTACAAGACACAAAGCAAAAACATTTGAATGGAACTACATCAAACTTAAAACTTATTTTGCATAAAGTGATACTATGCAATGAAAAAGCAATCTACGGAATGGAGAAAATATCTACAAATTAAAGATCTCATAAGGGATTAATATCCAGGATATATAAAGAACTCCTATAATCCAACAACAAAAATTCAAATAATCTAATCAAACTGGGGGCAAATGATTTGAATAGACATATTCAAGACAATATACAAGTCAGCTGGGCATGGTGGCACATGCCTGTTATCCCAGCACTTTGGAGGCTGAGGCAGGAGGATCACTGTGAGTTCGAGGCCAGCCTGGGCTACATAATGAGTTCAAGGTCAGCCTGGACTGCACAGTGAAAACCTGTCTCAAAAAGACAAAAAAAAAGAAAAAGAAAAAAAGAAAAGACAATATGCAAGTGAGCAACAAGCACATGAAAAGATGAACATCACTAGTCATCAAAATAATGCAAATCAAAAGCAAAACAACATAAAACCTCACATCAATTAAGATGGCTTCTACCTAAAACCAAATGGAAAATAACAGGTATTGGTTAAAATGTGGAGAAATTACAACCCTTGTGCACTAACATTGGGATTGTAATATGGTGTGAAAACCATGGAAAATGGTTCCTCAAAAATTAAAAATAGACCTAGTAGATGATCCACTTGCTACCTTCACTTCTGTTTGTATGTCCACAAGAACTGAAAGTGTCCCAAAGAGATATGTGTAATATACCCACATTCAAAGCAGCACTTAATAACCAAGAGGTGAAAGCAACCTAAGTGTCTACTGACAGATGAATGGATAAACAAAACATGGTATTGTTGGAGACTGGCCTGCACCACTAGTCCCAGGTCCCTGCCCCCAGCCCCACCTATGGGGAGCCAGCCCACTTCTCCGAGACTTCCCCACCCAGGTGCCACTTGTAGGGACCTAGTCTTGCTACTAGTTTGTTACCCTGGACCAAGAGCAAACAAGGATGAACTACAAAGAGAGACAGAATCAACTTAGCAGATAGGCAGCCAGGGGCCTTTTGCCTCTAGGATACAGGAGCCCTTGTCTTCCTTTTATTCACCCAGACACAGATACGAGCAATTAAAGTAACACAAGATTCATCTGCCTCATATTATCTATTAATACATGCTCAGGTAAACAACTTAAACTCAGCTGTATTGACTTTACCCTAGAACCTGCAACTGCCATCATCCCTGCATGACGCCTTGCTCCTTTGTGCTCACAGAGGAGGCCAATTAAGCCTCAATTCGCCTCTGGTCTCCCACATGGCATATACATATACAGTGAAATATTATTTAGCCAAAAAAGAAATAAAATTCCCTTACATGCCACAACATGAACCGTGAAACATTAAGTAAAGTGAAATAAGCCCGCCACAAAAAGATAGATAATGTATTATTCCACTTATATGAAGTATCTAAGCTCATAAAATCCACAGACACACAAGTAGAATGGTAGTTACCAGGGGCCAAAGCGGGGTGGGGCCAAGCGGAGTAATTGTTTAAAGAATACAGAGTTTCAGGTTTACAAGATGAAAAGGTTCTGGAAATGTTTCACAAAAATGTGAGTATAATTAACAATATTGGAGTATACTCTTAAAAATGGGTAAAATGGTAAATTTTTTATTATGTGTTTTTTACCATAATAAAAGTGATACATCCTCAAGAAAAGTACCTTGTAGCTATAAAAAGGAATAAAAAAAATCACAGTATATTGTAATGGAGGGATTTTTTAGGATGTACAGTTAAGTAAAAAGACAGAAAAAAATGTATAAGGTATTTTATTTTTCAATGTGGGCAGTATGAGTACAAATATACAAACACATTTTTCTATTTTTTTAATGATGAATAGAACTAGGAAAAATTCTAGTTTTCTGTGGAATAAAAAGTGCAGAGGGGGGCCGGTGAGATGGCTCAGCGGCATAAGTGCCTGCCTGGCAAGCGTGAGGTCCTGAGTTCAACTTCCGATACCCACATACGAAAAAAGGGCCGGTGATATCGGTCAGTGGCACAGGCGCCTGCTGGCACGCAAGGTGCTGAGGTCAACCCCCAGTACCTACAAAAAAAAAAAAGTGCAGAGGGGACAAGGACAGAAGTTAAACTTCTCTTAAAGAACACTGCTTTAGAGGCCAGTGAGATGGCTCAGCGGCGTAAGTGCTTGCCTGGCAAGCGCAAGGGCCCAAGTTCGACTCCTGGAACCCACGTACGAAAACAGGGCTGGTGATATCGCTCAGCAGCACAGGCGCCTGCTGGTGCGCGAGGTCCTGAGGTCGACCCCCGGTACCCACAAAAAAAAAAAAAAAAAACACTGCTTTGCAGATGTGACTCTAGACTCTGTAAATTGTGTCACGTAATTATAAAACAAAGTTAAATTTAAAACTACCCCTAAAAACAGAAAGGAAAATAGAGCTCATGAACCATTGGTTGTTGTTGTTGTTGTTGTTTGGTTTTGTTTTTTTGTCTTTTTGAGATAGGGTTTCACTATGCAGTTCAGGCTGGCCTTGAACTCACTTTGTAGCCCAGGCTGGCCTCAAACTCACAGCAATCCTTCTGCTTCAGCCTCTCGAGTGCTGGGATTACATCTGTGCACCAACACACCCAGCCTTCACGAACCTTTTTAAATCAAAGGGAACCCACTATAAAAAGAGAATTAAATGTATCAACTAAATGCCAAATAAGGGCTTTGTTTAGATTCTTTCTCAAAAAATATTAATTTGGGGGCCGGTGAGACGGCTCAGCGGCTTAAGCGCCTGCCTTGCAAGCGCGAAGGCCCGAGTTCGACTCCCGGAACCCACATACGAAAAAGGGGCCGGTGATATCGCTCAGCGGCACGGGTGCCTGTTGGCGCGTGAGGTCCTGAGGTCGTCCCCCCCGGTACCCACAAAAAAAAAAAAAAAAAAATATTAATTTGTTTAGAAATAACATGGGCAATCTGAATACTAACTGGATACTTGATAACATTAGTGAAAATATGAGAGATTGTTATTAAACTTTTTAGGTATGATTTTGGCTAATCTTTGAAAAAATCCTTATCTTTTGAGATGCACACTAAAATATTTCATAGATAAAATGATACAATATTGGAGTAAAATCATATGATGCTAGAATTTACTTCAAAATATCCCAGAGACTGCAGGTAGAGGAGTGGAATAAAGACATAATAAGTGACATAATAAGCTTGTACTTGTTAAATTGGGTAATGAGTACAGGAAAATTCATAATATAATTTTTTTGTATTTTCTACTGATGGAAAGTTTTCTTAGAAATGCTTATTACATTCATTTGATTAATAAACATTGTATATATGTACTGAATTACCATAATGTATCCCATAAAGATGTATGAATTATAAAAATAATTAAAAAAAAAAAAAAAAACCTGTTCTCCTTGGGGGGAAATTTTTTTCTTAAAAAATCCGGTAATTAATTAATTTCTTAGTTGTATATTCGAGCTGATCATAAAGAAATGTAAATCAATCATGATTTGTCTGAAAACACAGCTAAACTTAAAGTATGACACATTACCTTTGTAAAAGTGACAGGGATGCTGGCATCCAACTGAATATGATCTGCAACCTCTGTAAACTGCTGTTGCTGTTTCTGCAATGTTTCCAATAGCCTTGTAATTTCCTGTTTTGCCAAGACAACTCTACAATCATCCTAGAAAAGGGACAACAGTATTTCTCATAAACTTTTTGTTAAAGAAATAGAGACTTACCATTGCCAACTTGGAGTACAGTTCCTTTTAACACTGCAGTATTCAGTTATTAAATGTAAATTTCACTAGAATACCTGAACATTAAAAAATTTAAGGACCTAATAACAGAAAATAAATTTAAATATTGTGTAATATTCCCAAATAAAACTTAATTACATGTGATTATATGAATTTTGCAAATATAATGTAGTCTAAGACATGGCATGGAGAACTCATCCTGTATAATTCCATTTATATTAATTATCAAAACAATCAAAAGTAAAATATCTATCAGAAGTCAGAAAAGTGAGTCAGATGCAGTAGCACATATCTATAATCCCAGCTACTTGGGAGGCTAAGACAGGAGGATTGCAAATTTGAGACCAGTCTGAACAACTTACACCCTGTGTCAAAAATAAAAAATAAAAAAGGCTGGGGATGTAGCTCAGTGGTAGAGCACTTGCCTAGCACACACAAGGCACTGGGTTCAATCCCTAGTACCAAGAAAAAAATAGGCAAGAAAGTTCTTTACCTTTGCAGGGTTAGGCAAATAACCAAGAGGGGACTTCTGAAGTATTGACAATCTTATTACTTGATCTGAGTGCTGGTTACACACTAAACAATCACCTGAAAATTCAGCCAGCCAAACATACATGTATACACTTCCGTATGGTCATTCTACTTCTATATTAAGTTTAAAAAATAATATATGTATTGGTTTTTTATTTATTTTATTTATTTTTTTTTTTTGTGGGTACCGGGGGTTGACCTCAGGACCTCGCGCGCCAGCAGGCACCTGTGCCGCTGAGCGATATCACTGGCCTTTTTTTCGTACGTGGGTTTCAGGAGTCAAACTCGGGCCCTCGCGCTGGCCAGGCAGGCGCTTACGCCGCTGAGCCATCTCACCGGCCCTGTATTGGTTTTTTAAAAAGGACTAAAACTACGAAGTTTCCCTGTCACTCTAGATCATCAGGCCCTCTCAAAATAAAGTACTTTCCAGTCCTGAATATTCTATACATATATCAATATAGTTTTCATATGAAAATAATCTCCCAGGCTAGGGATACAGGTCACTGGTAGAGCACCTGCCTAGCCTATGTGACACCCTGGGTTTGAACCTCAGCACCACAAAAAAAGAAATAAACAAAAAAAAACTCTCAAGGATATGTAAGCTCTGTGATAGCAGTTATTATATCAGTTTTGCTCACTGTTTAATACTTACATTAGTTGATAAAAATTCTATTACGGTTACTCAGAACAAAGTTTTAATTTATTCTTCCTTTCTCTCTCCCTCTTACCCCACATACAATCTGACACCATAACCTATAAGATATTTGGGCAGTTCTAACACCCAGTATCCAAACCATCATGTCTCTCCTAGAATTCTATGAACAGTCTCCTGTTGAACTCCTTCTTTACATCTTCAACCTCCTTCAGTCTATTTTTAACACATTAGCCAGAGTGATCCTTTTAACAAGTCACCTCTGTTCTCAATACACCACAATGATTGCCTCAGCACCATCAATTAAAGTTGAAGTCATTAAAATGGCTCCCAGGGCATTCCTTACACATAATTCTGTGTGACGTTGTTATGGTTTGTATGTGGATATCCCCTCAAAGCCTCATGCATTCATAGGTGGGGTCTTTGGGAGGTGACTGGATAGGGGGGTGCAGCATTCATCAGTAGATTAATCTGCTGCTGAGTTTATAGCTATATGTGCTGTTCGGAAGAAAACCCTGACTGGGTCACTGTGGGCAAAGCCTGGAAAGTTCTACCTCCTTCCCTCCTTAGTTCAAAGACAGCCTGAACTACATAATAAGACCCTGTCTCAAAAATCAAAATGAAACGAAACAAAATACCAAAGAAAAAAATTACTACAAGAAAACACAGGGGAAACATTTCAGGACATGGGGGGTAGAGGGTGAGGTATTGGATAACACCCAAGAAGCACAAGGAACAAAAACAGACAAACAGAATTACATCAAATGAAAAAGCTTTCACACAACAAATAGTCAACAGAGCAAAAAACAATCTACAGGAAATAGCAAAATATCCCCAAATAATCCAAAGGAAAATAGGCAAAAGACCTGAATACACAGTCCTCAGAAGAAGATATCCAAATATCCAACAGGCATATGGAAAAATGCTCAATATCACTAATCATCAGGGAAATGCAAATCAGGACTATACTGAGCCAGTTAGAATGGCTAATATTTAAATGTAAAAATGTAAGTGTTGGTAAGGTTGTCTAACTATATTGCTCAGGCTGATCCTGCACTCCTGAGCTCAAGTGATCCTCCTGTTTCAGCCTCCCAAGTACTAGTATTACAGGTGCACACTGCTGAGACTGGATGCTGATTGGAATGTAAGCTAGTAATTATAGCCATTATGGAAAATAGAGTGGAGGTTCAAAATTAGAAATAATTACTATATGATCCAGCAATTCCACTACTAGGTTTATCTCCAAAGGTAATTAAATCAGTATGTCAAAAACATATCTGTACTACCATGTATATTACAGAACTGTTCACAATAGTCAAGACATGAAATCAATATGTCTATCAACTGATGTGTGGATTAATAAAATGTGCTCTGTACTCAAGATCATAATGTTAAATGAAATAAATCAGATACATAAGTTTAAATACTGCACTGTTTCTCTTGTGTGAGAAACCCAAAGAGTAAATGAGTAAAACGGAGGGTAGATATTGGGAAGCAGGAAGAACATGTTCAAACGGGAAAGGGAACAATGGAAAGGGGAAGTGGGGAGGGGGAAGGAAAGGAAAGGAATTTAAAAAAAGAATGGGAGGGCCGGTGAGATGGCTCAGCGGCTTAAGTGCCTGCCCGGCAAGCGCGAGGGCCCGAGTTCGACTCCCGGAACCCACATACAAAAAAGGGGCCGGTGATATCGCTCAGTGGCATGGGCGCCTGCTGGCGCGCGAGGTCCTGAGGTCGACCCCCCGGTACCCACAAAAAAAAAAAAAAAAAGAATGGGAGGGAAATATGGAAACAAAGCTTTTGTAAATGGGGAGGGGAATGGGGAAAAAGAAGAACTAAGACATATTACATAGAGGTACAAATCCCCTATGATGAATGTGATTATGATGTATAGTAAACATGTACTAAAAAATATGAAAAAAAAAAAAAAAAAGAGAGAAGGCTGGGCATGGTGGCACATGCCTGTAATCCCAGCACTTGGGAGGGTGAGGCAGGATTGCTGAGTTCGAGGCCAGCCTGGCCTACAAAGTGAGTTCAAGGCCAGCCTGAACTGCATAGTGAAACCTTGTCTCAAAAAGAAAAATATATAAAAAATGAAGAGAAAATAAAATAAAATGTGGTGTATAAGGATGACCTAGAGGACTTTATGACAAGTGAAATAAGTCAGGTGCAAAGAGACAAACACCACACTATCTCAATCATATATGAAATCTAAAAGAGTTGTTCCCGTAGAAGCAGAGCCTGGAAAGGGTGTGGAGAAAAGAGAATAGAGAGAAGGTGGTTAACCAGCACAGATACAATAGATAGGAGGAATGAGATCTGGTGTTCTATTACACAGCAGGGTGAATACAGAATGACAGTAATATACAGATTGAGTACTCTACATCTGAAATGCTTGGGACTAGAACTGTCTCAGATTTCAGAATACATTTGAACATCGTTAATTCAAAAAACCAAAATCTGAAAAGCTCCAAAACTAAAAACTTTTTTGTGTCACATTGGTGCTCAAAAAGTTTCACATTTAAACCAGGCATGGTGGCACATACGTGTAATCCCAGTATTCTGGGAGGCTAAAACGGGAAAATCACAAATTCAAGCCCGGACTAGGCAATTTAACAACTTAGTGAAACCCTGTCTCAAAAAAAAAAATTCAGATTCTAGAACACGGATTTCTGATTTGTGGATACTCAATCTGTACTGTATATTTTGAAATAGCTTAAAGGGAGGGTTTTGTTATCTTTTTTTGTGTGTGTGGGTATCGGGGGTCGACCTCAGGACCTCGTGCTCCAGCAGGCGCCTGTGCCACTGAGCGATATCACCGGCCCTTTTTTCGTATGTGGGTTCCGGGAGTTGAACTTGGGCCCTCACACTTGC